>OX333075.1:36761169-37361169 GCA_946863875.1 Alloplasta piceator | reverse complement strand
CACCTGGATGTGGTGGGGGAAAAGTGGAGTGGTGGGGGAAGCCGCATGGTGGGGGAAGGAGTGGGGATAGGAGTAGGGGGCGCCAGATGGGTACCAATACTACTGTCGCTGATTATGAATCCGCAATCAAATGTAGAAATAAAAACAAAATGGCGGATTTTTTTTTTTGATAAAAAATCAGCGTTACCGGAACGTGAAAACTATTTTAAATATTCCGCTTGAATGCTAACACAAAACTACAACTTTTATGTGCAGACATTTTTTTCAATTACTTTTAATTTTTGAGATATATTCATTTGGAAAGAAAACGGCAATTTGTAGAATTTTTAATAAAAAAATGTGAAGAAATTCACAAATTAGTAACACTTTAATATAACCAATTATGGGGCACATCTGAGATGGTCGAAAAAAAAGTGGCTGAGTTGACAGAGAATCCCTCATATATAGATATAGCGCTCTTCAACTCGACCGAGCGCGACACGCTGCTTGGATGGGTGCCAATGTATTTCAGTGTACGATGAAGACCGCAATAAAATTCAAGAAAAAGATTCAATTCAAGAAAGACATTCCGCGTCGTTAATGTACGAAATTCAGAAAACTATGTTTTATATTGCAAAAACTCGTAGCAATGACACGCGCGCAGCTAAGCGCAGCCATTTTCGATGTTTTTCATTCAATAATACATCCATCTATAACATGTGATAGGTTCGCTCGTGGAACACTGTGGAACTTATCAACTTTTCTCTACGTTTTCAGAATTTTCACTTGTAACTTTCCGTGAATTTTCGTACCAATGATTCATTTATTATTATCGCATGAACTATTATTTTTAATTTTCAGTTACACAATGATTTTCTACTCACTTTCAGCTGTTGATTCCATTCGAAAAAATTCGAATCGGATATATTGTAAAGTTTCGGCATCCTGTTCAATACAGCGTTGAAATGGTCATTTACTGCACGACGCGTCGAGCTCGCTCGAGGGCTCCCTTTCAACTCCCGTACAAAAGCAGGTATAAGGGCTAGGGCCCGCTAATGCCAAGAATTTGACCTCCGGACTCTTCCCCCACCTAACCCACGACTAAAAATTACCGAAACTTAAACTTTATTTTTCGACTTTTGGCCAGCTTTTGGGGATTTGGCCCCACTATGCGCCGTGGTCGAGGTACGAAGTAACGAAACTCTGCCAAGCGCTCCCATAAGGCCTACGCTTCCATGTACCTCTATGTTCGCTGCTCGAAAGTTCGCAGTTGTGTGTGTTCAGTGCGTTCATTCATATACACAATCCTTCGAAGTGTTCGTGTGCGTAGTGGACAGGTCTCGCCAAAAATTACTTTTTAATTTGACTGTCGGGCATGTACTACCTTAAATCAAATTTTTTCAATACTATCGAATATTAAGGTTTAATAAAAATTAGCACTTTTTTTAAATCATCTGAGAGATAATTATGAAAAATAGTAAAAATGCAGGTATGATTATGTATACAAAAAAAAAGAAAACTTTTTTTTAAATAAGGGATGTTTAAATAGAGATGAATTATTTTCATTTTTTTATATTAATCATCAAGACCCAAAAAAAGTTTATGCGAAAATATATTTTTGATGTATGAAATATGTATGAGAAATATATAATTTATCTATGCCAAGTATGAATCATGTACCACAAATATATGAGAAATATATGAAAAATAACCAACCTTCTGCCGTATTATGTATGAACATTATATGAAAGCTATATGAACAAATATACTTGGAATGCATTCACTTGTGTGTATAATAACTTATCTATATATGCGATATATATCACATATAGATCCAACATACATAATTTATAAATTTTTTATATTAATTTCACATCTAATATATATTTAAATCATATGAACAATATTTTTTATATATCCTACTATCCTACTAATATTATAAATGTGAAAGTTTGTATGTTTGTATGTTTGTTTGTTTGTATGTTTGTTTGTATGTTTGTATGTTTGTATGTTTGTATCCTCGCATCGACATTTTAGTTTAATTAGTTTGGTCTGGACCAAACTAATTCCTGACACTTTCAGCGTTTAGACCTAAAATTTATATATTTCGCTCATTCGCATTTGATTTATTTTTCTTTTATTTCTTTCAAGCGAAATTTCAAGTAAGCGAAAAACGTCAAGCGATTTTTAGAGGAAGCGGATCATCGTTTTACTTCTCTTTTGTTTCTTTTCTCTTATTTGTTTTTTTTTTTTTTCAATGACAAAATCCGTAAAAAAATAGGTTTACTTTTTCGGTCAGATTTGATTGTGTGGAATTTAGTGTAATTTTAGTAAGCTGTTCGAAATTTTTGTTGTCGCCAAATAATTACTGGTTTTGACCATCTTTATGGCGAGAAATTAGGAGAAGATGATTTCCGGGGCCCAGCATCGCCGGTGACCTGCCATTTACACCATGTTTCCAGATAAGTCATATACGAAATAACCGAACTAGCGTATCACTCATTAATATTGTCTATCCGGATAACGCGAAAATTTTTTCTTTATTTACGTGCGTCACTGTGTCCCTTGCAAATCTACTATTTTGTTGAAAATTGATTCTCGCTCAATTCCTGTTTAATAAATGACGAGTTAACGTATCAATGAAAATTTTATTGTAACTGTTGTAAATTTATTTTAAACTTTGTTGTTCACCTCAATTACAATTTATAGTTTCGTAATTTTAAAACATGCCGGGAAAACGGAGAACTAATTTGTCACCAAATTCTAGAAAAGCAAGAGCGACAAAGATAGCCAGAAATCAAGATTCCTCATTCCTCCTCATCTCCGCTCCTCTTCAAGCGGAGCTGAGGAGGAATGAGCAAGCTATACGTCAAGCGACTTTTAGAGCTGCAGAAACGCCGGAGCAGGCTGATCATCGACGACGACAACGCGCTCATTATATAGCATCACGGCGAGCTACTGAGATGCCGGAACAATCACAGGCGCGGCGCGAGAAACAACGTCAGCGGCAAGCCAGCTTGAGAGCTGTAGAAACGCCGGAGCAGGCGCATCATCGACGCCAACAACGCGCTCATTATATAAGATCACGGCGAGCTGCTGAGATGCCGGAACAATTACAAGCGCGCCGCGAGAAACAACGTCAGCGGCAAGCCAGCTTGAGAGCTGCAGAAACGCCGAAACAATCACAAGTGCGGCACGAGAAACAACGTCAGCGGCAAGCCAGCTTGAGAGCTGTAGAAACGCCGGAGCAGGTGCATCATCGACGCCAACAACGCGCTCATTAAATAAGATCACGGCGAGCTGCTGAGATGCCGGAACAATTACAGGCGCGGCGCGAGAAACAACTTCAGCGGCAAGTCAGCCTGAGAGCTGCAGAAATGCCGGAGCAGGCGCTTCATCGACGCCAACAACGCGCTCATTATATAAGATCACGTCGAGCTAATGAAATTCCGGAACAATCACAGGCGCGGCGCGAGGAACAACTTCAGCGGCAAGCCAATTTGAGAGCTGCAGAAACGCCGGAGCAGGCGGATCATCGACGCCAACAACAAGCTCATTATATCGCATCACAGCGAGCTACTGAGATGCCGGAACAATCGCAGG
The DNA here is from genome assembly GCA_946863875.1 of Alloplasta piceator. Lineage (NCBI taxonomy): Eukaryota > Metazoa > Arthropoda > Insecta > Hymenoptera > Ichneumonidae > Alloplasta > Alloplasta piceator. Next base: position 37,357,587 of record OX333075.1, on the reverse strand, counting down.
CGCGTCGCGAGGAACAACTTTAGCGACAAGCCAACTTAGGAGCTGCAGAAACGCCGGAGCAGGCGGATCATCGACGGCAACAATTTGCAGAATATTTGACATCCTAGAGAGCTGCTGAGACTATGGAGGAGGCAGAAGCTCGAAGACGAGCTGTTGTTGAAAGGGCGACGGAACGGCGGCGAACATTTACTCGAAACACTTGGAGTGTTTTTGAACGCGCTGCATTGGAGTACGATGCGAGTCTCGACTACAGTAGCCATAGGCTCTTAAAAATTGAGAGAATGAATGAAGCGTGTAGATTTTGTGATGCGAAGAAATGGAAAGAAGAGGCGGCTGGATTGTGTTGTTCTGGAGGAAAAGTCGTAATCCCACAGATGGAGGAGCCAGCGGAACCATTGAAAGAATTATTTTCATGTCACACAGACGAGTCGCGGCACTTTTTAAATAATATCCGAAAATACAATGGGTGCTTCCATATGACATCTTTCGGGGCGGATAGAGTTATTTCCATGCCGGGCTTTTTTCCAACATTTACTGTACAAGGACAGGTTTATCATAGAATTGGATCTCTACTTCCCGCGTCAAATGAGCAGCCACAGTTTTTACAAATTTATTTTTTGGGTGATGAGGAAGCGCAGTTCAAGCGACGTTCTCAAATTGTTCAAGGAGTTCAGAGAAGGATAGTTCAAAAAATACAAAGAGTTCTCAACGACAACAATATTTTGGTACACGAATTCAAAACGGCACTGGAAAACATGCCCAATGAAAGCTTCAAAGTGGTGATCAACCCTGACCGCGTGCCACGCGGGCAACATGAGCGGCGCTATAACGCGCCCACAACCAATGAAGTGGCAGCCGTGGTGGCTGGCTCGGAACACACTACCGGCAGGGACATTGTGCTGCATGCACGCGATGGACAACTCCGTCGCATTGCTGATACGCATAGGTTTTACGATACTCTCCAGTACCCGATAATTTTTTGGAAAGGCCAGGAAGGGTATCATTTTGAAATACCACAAATGAACCCAGGGACTAGGCATCCAGTACCTAACAAAAAAGTTTCATGTATGAACTTTTATGCTTACCATCTCATGGTGCGTAAAAATAACTTTAATCTCCTGCTGCGCTGTAAGCAACTTCTGCACCAGTTCTTAGTTGATATGTATGTCAAAATAGAAAGTGAGCGCTTGAGGTACATCTGTTTGAATCAAAGCAAGTTACGAGCAGAAAACTATATTCATTTACAAGACGCTGTAAGAAATGATGCGCAAGTTAACGCCAGTGATGTAGGACAAATGATTATACTCCCCTCCTCCGTCGTGAACAGCCCAAGATACCTCCATGAATACACACAAGATGCATTTGCATACGTTCGAAACTATGGCCGCCCTGATCTGTTCATCACGTTGACGTGTAACTCGGCATGGGCAGAGATTACTCTCGAACTTATGCCCGGCCAAAAAGCCATTGATAGGCACGACCTCATTGCTAGAGTTTTTAAAATCAAAGTCCAGAAATTAGTCGTTCTGCTTACGAAAGGTCAAGTATTTGGAGAGATGCAATGCTTCATGTACTCCATAGAGTGGCAAAAGCGAGGCTTGCCCCATGTACATCTTTTATTGTGGTTAAAGGAGAAATTACGCCCCAGTCAAATCGATGACATAATTAGTGCGGAAATCCCTGATGTCAACATTGACAAAAAACTACACGACATCATTGTCAAAAATATGATCCATGGTCCATGCGGCGCACTCAATCCATCATCTCCGTGCATGAAGGATGGAAAGTGTACCAAAAAGTACCCCCGAGCGTTATTGAAGGACACGCAGACAAGTGAAAATGGATATCCATTGTATCGGCGAAGAGCACCTCACGATGGGGGACGCACAACTACTATTAAAATTCACGGTAGTCAAGAAGAGATCGTCGTGAATAACAGTTGGGTCGTGCCCTATTCTCCACTTCTTACCAAAATCTTTGATTCCCATATTAATGTAGAGTTCTGTAGTTCAATGCAGGCCATAAAATATATATGCAAGTACATAAATAAAGGGAGCGATCAAGCAGTCTTCAATGTTAGGCAAGCTGGTAATGTCAATATTGATCCCAGAGATGAAGTGCAAACATTCAGGGCGGGCCGATACGTGAGCAGCAATGAAGCAGCGTGGCGAATTTTTGGCTTACCACTTCACGAAAGACACCCCACCGTCACTCACTTAGCGGTGCACCTACCTAATGGCGAGCGCGTTTACTTCACAGAGAACAATTTCCGCGATAGATTGGTGACTCCTCCGAAGACAACATTGACTGCATTCTTCCAACTCTGCGAAAGTGATAACTTTGCAAAAAATTTATTATACGCTGAAGTACCGAGGTATTACACGTGGAATGCACCGAGGAAAGAATGGAAGCGCCGTATTCAGGGGACCCCTGTAGAAGGCTGGCCAGGCATGAATGCAGGGAATGCACTGGGTTGAATGTATACCGTGCACGTTAACAACTTTGAATGCTACTGTTTACGTATGTTGCTCAATCAAGTGCGAGGTCCAACGAACTTTCAGGCACTGAAAAAAATGGATGGGCCAGAGCGAGCGACATTCAGGGAAGCATGTGAAGCGCGTGGACTATTGGAAGATGACAATCATTGGGACTTAACCATGGAAGAAGCCGTGCTATGTCGCTCAGCCACCAAACTCAGAGAGCTTTTTGCAATTTTAGTAAGCACTTGCGGACTCTCCAACCCTCTCCAGCTGTGGAGTAAATACAAGGATGCACTGTCAGAGGATATCGCGTATAGGTTACAAGGCACGCACGAAGACTTAATAAATAATGAGGCTCTGATATTAATAGAGGACAAGATAAATATTTTATCTGGAAAAAATATAGCAGATTTCGGTTTGCCCATACCACTACGAAGGGAAGAATTGTCAAGCGATGTTGTAAGAGAACTTAACTACGATATCATAGCCTTAGATACTTTTGCTAATGAAATGGCGCCACGTTTGCTTCCCGAGCAACGGCACATTTGTGATATAATTATACAGCGCGTGAATGATTGTCATGGGGGACTCTTCTTCCTTGACGCACCGGGGGTACTGGCAAGACGTTTGTGTTGAATCTTCTGCTAGCTCGACTTCGCAAGGACCATAACATAGCCCTGGCTGTGGCTTCTTCGGGAATCGCTGCAACGTTGCTTAACGGTAGACGGACAGCACATTCTACTTTTAAATTGTCATTAAATCTTACGAGCGAAGAAGTCCCTACATGCAACATCAGCAAAAGTAGCAACCGCGGCGCTCTCTTTCGACAGTGCAAGTTAATTGTGTGGGACGAGTGCACTATGTCGCACAAGCGCGCAGTAGAGGCGTTAAACCGCAGCCTGCAAGATATCCGTGATGATCGGTCTTTGATGGGAGGTGTTGTAGTCTTACTCGCTGGTGATTTCAGGCAGACACTGCCCGTCATTGTTAGGGGTACAGCGGCGGATGAGATGAATGCGTGTCTCAAGGCGTCGCCATTGTGGTCTAAGGTTGAAAAGCTTTACCTTACGTGCAACATGCGTGTTCAACTTTTCAATGATTTGGAATCAGGTGCCTATGCGTCTAAGCTATTGCAGATCGGCGAGGGGCGACTAAAACCAGACATTGATGCTAAAATTGAATTTACCAATGATTTTTGCCATCCAGTGACGACAGAGGAGGAACTTATTTCCCACGTTTTTCCGGACTTGCAAAACAATATAAGCAACGAAGACTGGTTATGCGAAAGGGCAATACTATCGCCAAAAAATGAGTCTGTTAATAACATTAACAACAAAATATTAAAAGGGTCAGTCGGAGAATCAAAAATATACACCTCAATAGACACAGTGATGAGCAGTGACGAGAGTACGGCTTACCCTATAGAATTTCTCAACACCTTGGAATTAACAGGCGTACCTTCCCATAAGCTGGAGTTAAAAGGTGGCGCCCCAGTTCTGTTAATGCGCAACCTTGATGCACCGAAATTGTGCAATGGCACCAGACTACGTGTCATAGAGCTGGGGAGGAATGTCATAAAGGCCACCATCCTTACCGGAGCAGCTAAGGGAGAGAGCGTGTTGATTCCTCGAATCCCAATTATCCCAAATAATTTGTAATATATAATATACCTGCTGGTATATTATATATTTCACATATATTATGAACTAGCAGATTATTGTGGCTCGGGCGCTTCGTGCCCTCACTATAGCCTTTGTAAAAAATTCGAACGTTATGTTTTTAATAGCTGTATTTATTTCACTCATATTACAAATAGCAACACAAATATCTTCTCGCGATTTCATGTGTGTGGAATACAGAATTTTGTCCAAATACAAATGAAAATATATGAATAATGAAAAGATAATGGGATACAAAAATTTTACTTCTATTGCTTAATTGCTCTTATTGTTTTTTATTTGATGCACTCGTGTTAAGTTAATATACTTCTGTAAACAATATTATGTGATTTGTTACTTTCCGCCAGTACATGTAAGTTTTGGGCACACGATACTCTCGAGCAACCGACATAGAGCTGACCATGTGAGAAGCAAGGAGTACCCAAATGAATGCCTGCCACTTTCAACGTTTGGCCCTGGGATTTATTAATGGTCATTGTAAATGCCAACTTTAAAGGAAATTGCAGCCTCTTAAATTGAAATGGCAAATTATTTGGGATAATTGGGATTCGAGGAATCAACACGCTCTCTCCCTTAGCTGCTCCGGTAAGGATAGTGGCCTTTGTGACATTCCTCCCCAGCTCTATGACACGTAGTCTGGTGCCATTGCACAATTTCGGTGCATCAAGGTTGCGCATTAACAGAACTGGGGCGTCACCTTTTAACTCCAGCTTATGGGAAGGTACGCCTGTTAATTCCAAGGTGTTGAGAAATTCTATGCTCATCACTGTGTCTATTGAGGTGTATATTTTTGATTCTCCGACTAACCCTTTTAATATTTTGTTGTTAATGTTATTGACAGACTCATTTTTTGGCGATAGTATTGCCCTTTCGCATAACCAGTCTTCGTTGCTTATATTGTTTTGCAAGTCCGGAAAAACGTGGGAAATAAGTTCCTCCTCTGTCGTCACTGGATGGCAAAAATCATTGGTAAATTCAATTTTACCATCAATGTCTGTTTTTAGTCGCCCCTCGCCGATCTGCAATAGCTTAGACGCATAGGCACCTGATTCCAAATCATTGAAAAGTTGAACACGCATGTTGCACGTAAGGTAAAGCTTTTCAACCTCAGACCACAATGGCGACGCCTTGAGACACGCATTCATCTCATCCGCCGCTGTACCCCTAACAATGACGGGCAGTGTCTGCCTGAAATCACCAGCGAGTAAGACTACAACACCTCCCATCAAAGACCGATCATCACGGATATCTTGCAGGCTGCGGTTTAACGCCTCTACTGCGCGCTTGTGCGACATAGTGCACTCGTCCCACACAATTAACTTGCACTGTCGAAAGAGAGCGCCGCGGTTGCTACTTTTGCTGATGTTGCATGTAGGGACTTCTTCGCTCGTAAGATTTAATGACAATTTAAAAGTAGAATGTGCTGTCCGTCCACCGTTAAGCAACGTTGCAGCGATTCCCGAAGAATCCACAGCCAGGGCTATGTTATGGTCCTTGCGAAGTCGAGCTAGCAGAAGATTCAACACAAACGTCTTGCCAGTACCCCCGGTGCGTCAAGGAAGAAGAGTCCCCCATGACAATCATTCACGCGCTGTATAATTATATCACAAATGTGCCGTTGCTCGGGAAGCAAACGTGGCGCCATTTCATTAACAAAAGTATCTAAGGCTATGATATCGAAGTTAAGTTCTCTTACAACATCGCTTGACAATTCTTCCCTTCGTAGTGGTATGGGCAAACCGAAATCTGCCATATTTTTTCCAGATAAAATATTTATCTTGTCCTCTATTAATATCAGAGCCTCATTATTTATTAAGTCTTCGTGCGTGCCTTGTAACCTATACGCGATATCCTCTGACAGTGCATCCTTGTATTTACTCCACAGCTGGAGAGGGTTGGAGAGTCCGCAAGTGCTTACTAAAATTGCAAAAAGCTCTCTGAGTTTGGTGGCTGAGCGACATAGCACGGCTTCTTCCATGGTTAAGTCCCAATGATTGTCATCTTCCAATAGTCCACGCGCTTCACATGCTTCCCTGAATGTCGCTCGCTCTGGCCCATCCATTTTTTTCAGTGCCTGGAAGTTCGTTGGACCTCGCACTTGATTGAGCAACATACGTAAACAGTAGCATTCAAAGTTGTTAACGTGCACGGTATACATTCGACCCAGTGCATCCCCTGCATTCATGCCTGGCCAGCCTTCTACAGGGGTCCCCTGAATACGGCGCTTCCATTCTTTCCTCGGTGCATTCCACGTGTAATACCTCGGTACTTCAGCGTATAATAAATTTTTTGCAAAGTTATCACTTTCGCAGAGTTGGAAGAATGCAGTCAATGTTGTCTTCGGAGGAGTCACCAATCTATCGCGGAAATTGTTCTCTGTGAAGTAAACGCGCTCGCCATTAGGTAGGTGCACCGCTAAGTGAGTGACGGTGGGGTGTCTTTCGTGAAGTGGTAAGCCAAAAATTCGCCACGCTGCTTCATTGCTGCTCACGTATCGGCCCGCCCTGAATGTTTGCACTTCATCTCTGGGATCAATATTGACATTACCAGCTTGCCTAACATTGAAGACTGCTTGATCGCTCCCTTTGTTTATGTACTTGCATATATATTTTATGGCCTGCACTGAACTACAGAACTCTACATTAATATGGGAATCAAAGATTTTGGTAAGAAGTGGAGAATAGGGCACGACCCAACTGTTATTCACGACGATCTCTTCTTGATTACCGTGAATTTTAATAGTAGTTGTGCGTCCCCCATCGTGAGGTGCTCTTCGCCGATACAATGGATATCCATTTTCACTTGTCTGCGTGTCCTTCAATAACGCTCGGGGGTACTTTTTGGTACACTTTCCATCCTTCATGCACGGAGATGATGGATTGAGTGCACCGCAAGGACCATGGATCATATTTTTGACAATGATGTCGTGTAGTTTTTTGTCAATGTTGACATCAGGGATTTCCGCACTAATTATGTCATCGATTTGACTGGGGCGTAATTTCTCCTTTAACCACAATAAAAGATGTACATGGGGCAAGCCTCGCTTTTGCCACTCTATGGAGTACATGAAGCATTGCATCTCTCCAAATACTTGACCTTTCGTAAGCAGAACGACTAATTTCTGGACTTTGATTTTAAAAACTCTAGCAATGAGGTCGTGCCTATCAATGGCTTTTTGGCCGGGCATAAGTTCGAGAGTAATCTCTGCCCATGCCGAGTTACACGTCAACGTGATGAACAGATCAGGGCGGCCATAGTTTCGAACGTATGCAAATGCATCTTGTGTGTATTCATGGAGGTATCTTGGGCTGTTCACGACGGAGGAGGGGAGTATAATCATTTGTCCTACATCACTGGCGTTAACTTGCGCATCATTTCTTACAGCGTCTTGTAAATGAATATAGTTTTCCGCTCGTAACTTGCTTTGATTCAAACAGATGTACCTCAAGCGCTCACTTTCTATTTTGACATACATATCAACTAAGAACTGGTGCAGAAGTTGCTTACAACGCAGCAGGAGATTAAAGTTATTTTTACGCACCATGAGATGGTAAGCATAAAAGTTCATACATGAAACTGTTTTGTTAGGTACTGGATGCCTAGTCCCTGGGTTCATTTGTGGTATTTCAAAATGATACCCTTCCTGGCCTTTCCAAAAAATTATCGGGTACTGGAGAGTATCGTAAAACCTATGCGTATCAGCAATGCGACGGAGCTGTCCATCGCGTGCATGCAGCACAATGTCCCTGCCGGTAGTGTGTTCCGAGCCAGCCACCACGGCTGCCACTTCATTGGTTGTGGGCGCGTTATAGCGCCGCTCGTGTTGCCCGCGTGGCACGCGGTCAGGGTTGATCACCACTTTAAAGCTTTCATTGGGCATGTTTTCCAGTGCCGTTTTGAATTCGTGTACCAAAATATTGTTGTCGTTGAGAACTCTTTGTATTTTTTGAACTATCCTTCTCTGAACTCCTTGAACAATTTGAGAACGTCGCTTGAACTGCGCTTCCTCATCACCCAAAAAATAAATTTGTAAAAACTGTGGCTGCTCATTTGACGCGGGAAGTAGAGATCCAATTCTATGATAAACCTGTCCTTGTACAGTAAATGTTGGAAAAAAGCCCGGCATGGAAATAACTCTATCCGCCCCGAAAGATGTCATATGGAAGCACCCATTGTATTTTCGGATATTATTTAAAAAGTGTCGCGACTCGTCTGTGCGACATGAAAATAATTCTTTCAATGGTTCCGCTGGCTCCTCCATCTGTGGGATTACGACTTTTTCTCCAGAACAACACAATCCAGCCGCCTCTTCTTTCCATTTCTTCGCATCACAAAATCTACACGCTTCATTCATTCTCTCAATTTTTAAGAGCCTATGGCTACTGTAGTCGAGACTCGCATCGTACTCCAATGCAGCGCGTTCAAAAACACTCCAAGTGTTTCGAGTAAATGTTCGCCGCCGTTCCGTCGCCCTTTCAACAACAGCTCGTCTTCGAGCTTCTGCCTCCTCCATAGTCTCAGCAGCTCTCTGGGATGTCAAATATTCTGCAAATTGTTGCCGTCGATGATCCGCCTGCTCCGGCGTTTCTGCAGCTCTCAAGTTGGCTTGTCGCTGAAGTTGTTCCTCGCGACGCGCCTGCGATTGTTCCGGCATCTCAGTAGCTCGCTGTGATGCGATATAATGAGCTTGTTGTTGGCGTCGATGATCCGCCTGCTCCGGCGTTTCTGCAGCTCTCAAATTGGCTTGCCGCTGAAGTTGTTCCTCGCGCCGCGCCTGTGATTGTTCCGGAATTTCATTAGCTCGACGTGATCTTATATAATGAGCGCGTTGTTGGCGTCGATGAAGCGCCTGCTCCGGCATTTCTGCAGCTCTCAGGCTGACTTGCCGCTGAAGTTGTTTCTCGCGCCGCGCCTGTAATTGTTCCGGCATCTCAGCAGCTCGCCGTGATCTTATATAATGAGCGCGTTGTTGGCGTCGATGATGCACCTGCTCCGGCGTTTCTACAGCTCTCAAGCTGGCTTGCCGCTGACGTTGTTTCTCGTGCCGCACTTGTGATTGTTTCGGCGTTTCTGCAGCTCTCAAGCTGGCTTGCCGCTGACGTTGTTTCTCGCGGCGCGCTTGTAATTGTTCCGGCATCTCAGCAGCTCGCCGTGATCTTATATAATGAGCGCGTTGTTGGCGTCGATGATGCGCCTGCTCCGGCGTTTCTACAGCTCTCAAGCTGGCTTGCCGCTAACGTTGTTTCTCGCGCCGCGCCTGTGATTGTTCCGGCATCTCAGTAGCTCGCCGTGATGCTATATAATGAGCGCGTTGTCGTCGTCGATGATCAGCCTGCTCTGGCGTTTCTGCAGCTCTAAAAGTCGCTTGACGTATAGCTTGCTCATTCCTCCTCAGCTCCGCTTGAAGAGGAGCGGAGATGAGGAGGAATGAGGAATCTTGATTTCTGGCTATCTTTGTCGCTCTTGCTTTTCTAGAATTTGGTGACAAATTAGTTCTCCGTTTTCCCGGCATGTTTTAAAATTACGAAACTATAAATTGTAATTGAGGTGAACAACAAAGTTTAAAATAAATTTACAACAGTTACAATAAAATTTTCATTGATACGTTAACTCGTCATTTATTAAACAGGAATTGAGCGAGAATCAATTTTCAACAAAATAATAGATTTGCAAGGGACACAGTGACGCACGTAAATAAAGAAAAAATTTTCGCGTAATCCGGATAGACAATATTAATGAGTGATACGCTAGTTCGGTTATTTCGTATATGACTTATCTGGAAACATGGTGTAAATGGCAGGTCACCGGCGATGCTGGGCCCCGGAAATCATCTTCTTCTAATTTCTCGCCATAAAGATGGTCAAAACCAGTAATTATTTGGCGACAACAAAAATTTCGAACAGCTTACTAAAATTACACTAAATTCCACACAATCAAATCTGACCGAAAAAGTAAACCTATTTTCTTACGGATTTTGTCATTGAAAAAAAAAAAAAAACAAATAAGAGAAAAGAAACAAAAGAGAAGTAAAACGATGATCCGCTTCCTCTAAAAATCGCTTGACGTTTTTCGCTTACTTGAAATTTCGCTTGAAAGAAATAAAAGAAAAATAAATCAAATGCGAATGAGCGAAATATATAAATTTTAGGTCTAAACGCTGAAATTGTCAGGAATTAGTTTGGTCCAGACCAAACTAATTAAACTAAAATGGCGATGCGAGGATACAAACATACAAACATACAAACAAACATACAAACAAATAAACATACAAACATACAAACTTTCACATTTATAATATTAGTAGGATAGTAGGATAGTTGGATATCTTGAGTCAAAAAAATAGAGCCCTAATCTATTACCACTAACATCGATCTCGATTGTCATAAAAAATATGATAGGCATAAATAATGCAATTAGTACATGTATAATTTGTATGTGTATGTGTTATGACCGGGGAAATTGGAGTTTTAAGGAACGATGTGAAATACTGGGCACTGGGAATCGAACCCGCGACCTCTTAATGGCCAGTCGAGTGCTCTTCCGACTGAGCTACGCCAGGCCACTTGCAGTACTAGATTCGGATCGTCCACTTATTCAGAATTACAATTTTTATGTACAAAAATTGAAGAAAGTGCAAAACGTACTTGAATTGTAATTTTTATTGTTAATTATTATAATTTACAAAGGATTCCTGTAAGAGAAGTTGAATTATTTATTTTAACATCATTGAAATCAACTATTGTAGTCATAGAAAGAAAAAATCATGCACATTAAAAATTTGCTCATAGCTTCCTCATTTTTTTCCGTCGTTCGTCAACCCTCCTTTATGAGGATATCCTTGGCCACCTTTATGACATGTATGTTTATTATCATGGCTTCCTCATAAATGAAGCTTCACGAACGACGGAAACAAATGAAGAAGCTATGTGCAAATTTCCAATTTGCATGATTTTTTAGCAATTCCGTTCAATTACATTATTAATTGTTTTTGTCAACCAGTGTATTGGTGTTAGAGAAGTGAACTCGATTGCTGCTAAATTAGGAAACTTAGTGTTAACTAGTATTTTTCGAAAACTTCAAAAAAATGTTGCGAACGAACATCTTAAGCGTTATTCACCAAATTCAACCCTAGCCATTCTTATCATTTAGTGTATTCGTGCAAAGAGTTTTAGCTCGATACTTCTAAAAATGCGGATGTCGGAGCGTTAACAAAATTTTTATGGAAGTTTAAAAAAAAATGTTTAACCGAACCCCTCGGGCGTTTTTTATGAAATTCGGTATTATTTTTCATTGTCATTGATTGTATCGTCACAAAAAAAATCAGCTCGATATATGCAAAATTACAAAAGTTAGAGAACTTACAAATTTTTTGCGAAAAATTAAAAAAAAATTTCAAACCGAACCTCTTGAGCGATTTTTCCCAATTTCAATCCCAACCGTCCTTATTATAAAGTGTATCTGCACATAAAATTTCAGGGTGGTAATTGCAAAATTAGGAAAGTTAGACGGCTAACAAGCAATTTACAGAAAATACTAAATCCAGCCAAATAGACAATTATTTTGCAATTTCGAAAAAAAATGCACTTACAACAGGGACATACGTAGTCTACTTATATACCAAATTTCGAGTCGATCGGCCGAAGCGTTCTCCAGACATATTCATTTTAAGGAAAGCACAAAGCGTACACACACACACACACAGACACACACACACACACGTCCGGACATTTTTTCTAAATGTGATTTCTCGACGTTTTGAGACATTTTAAACATACTGACATGAAAATTGCGAAAAAATTTTTTTTCGCGAAAACAAAGCTTCCTTTATGAGGAAGCTAAAGATCAAAATTACGGAAACAATCGAATTTTTTTTTAACAAGACGTTATTTAAATCTCATCTTCGGTAAAATCTCAAAAATTTTGTCCTTTTACGTAGAATTTTATGAGTTTTTTTGAAAAAATTGGAATGGGTCTCATTGAAAGGAAATCCAATTTTTTAGTTTAAACCAGCTAAAAAAAACATTTAAAAAAAATCTTCTCAGGTCTCGATATTTTGTTCAAAAAGTACATTGATAAACAAAAAAAAATGACCTCTCTTAACAAATTAGAATATCTTGATTATTGTAAAAGTTATGATCATTTCAGAAATATTTTTTGAAAAATCAATAACTTCGGTATGGTTTAAGATAAAGAGCTAAAAATTTACATGGATAATTCTTTTTGCATGTATAATAGCATATTAAAACATTTAAAAAATCGTAGGGGGTAACCGACAAAACGTCGTTAAATTGATAGGGATTTGTAATTTTATTATACAAAGTAATAAATTTATATAATAAAAATAGATATTTCATATTTTCATATAGATTGTGCATGAATACATCATATGTTCTCTTTTTATATTTTAAGGTATTTAAATATGTATCCATATTATATTTTTTATGTACTACAAATGTATTACAGATATATATGAAAATGTAATATAGATATATAATGAAACATAGAAAAATATAAAAGCAATATATTTAATATGCATAAGCTTATAAGAGAGGTGCATTCCATATATATTCGTCATATATCTCAGATATATTATTCATACTTGTCTCATGTATGACGAATATACAAATTTTTGCCGTTTTATATGACATGTACGAATTATCTATCTGAGATATATGACGAATATACTTTTCTTCCGCGCGAGGAGATAATTATTGAGAATCGTAAAAATGATGGTATGATCTTACAATTAAATGAAACGAAGAGAGCAGAAATGATTCTCTTTTTTTCCACGCTACGGCTAGTTGTCTGTTGTGGTCTGAAAAAGGGGACTGAAGAGGACTTATGGCACGTATACACACACTACAAACTGCAAATATGCGTAGAGTATGTATGATGCAGAGGGAGAGTCGCTTCTGTCGAGAGAGAGTAGAAGCGACGCTCCTATTCTCCCCTCTCAGCCGCCTGTTAGAGGGGAAGGACTTCCCCTCACGGGGTCACTCATATTAGTCGTCCGGTTCGAACGAATTTACAGACCTACACTGTGAAAAAAATCTTTATTAAAATTAATATACATGGGTAGGAAGATTTTTGCAGATACCGTGTATGAAATTTCAATTTCAGTATTGAAAATTCATGGACCCGAATTTGGAGAATAAAAGTATGCAGTTGAATTTTACAATACTGATGTATTTGAAAAATCATATACATGCAATTGAAATTTCAATTTCATGTATATTAGTATTCAAAAAATGTGTATTAAAATTAATATACGCGTTTATTCTAAAATCACAATACATGCCTGAATTTTCATATTCATTTCATGAAAATTACGTTACCGTAGCTAAATTAATTGTTGTTAAACATGTTATAAAAAATATATAGCCCTTGCAAAATAATTTAATATCATAGTTTACCGACCCCAAAAAGAGATTCACAGAAAAAAAAACAAAAATCTTTACGAATAGCCCGATCTAATTTCTCTCTGAGACCGGGAATCGAACCCTCGACCCTGCCTACCATCCTACCTATCAACCTAACACGCTACCTATTACGCTATCGACTACTTGTGAAGTGCCTCTACTTGTACGATATCTGAATGCTGGAGTGCCGAAATAATATAATAGTATATGCTTTTGAATGAGCAATAAACCATGAAAGTTGGTTTTTTATTTGCGAACTCGAATCCCCTGACCCCTCATAAGTTATGTAAACTTTATTCCAGAATACGTGAACCCTCATAACTTTAGTGATCCCTCAGAACTTACGTTACCCCTCATAACTTAATTTCGCGATCCCTGACCCCTCGTAGATTATGTTAAGTCGCAAAACTTCATTCTATGGTCCCTGACCCCTCATAACTTAATTCCGGGGCTTCTGACCTCTCATAAGTTATATAAACCCTCAAAACTGGTTCGAATAAAACCGTGACCTCTCATAACTTAATTTCGGGGCCCCTGCCGCCTCATAAGTTATGTGGACTCTCAAAACTTTATTCCAGAATATCTGATCTCTCATAAATGAAGTGACCCTTCATAATTCAATTTCAGAGCCTCTGACCCCTTATAAGTTATGTAAGCCCTCAAAACATGTTTGAACAAAACCGTGGCCTCTCATAAGTTAAGCGACCTCTCATAACTTAATTTCGGGGCCCCTGACCCCTCATAAGTTATGTGAACTCTTAAAACTTTATTCCATAATACCTGACCCCTCATAACTTAAGTGACCCCTCATAACTTAAGTTGACCCTCATGTCTTAATTTCGTGACCCCTGACCCCCCGTAGATTTTGTAAAGCCGCGAAATTAATTCCGGGATTTCTGACCCCTCATAAGTTAAATAACTTTTCATAACTTCATTTCAGGACTCTTGACTTTTCACAAGTTATATGAACTCTCAAAACTGTTTTCCAGAATACCTGACCCCTCATAACTTAAGTAAATACTCACAACTTGAGTAATCCCTTATAACTTAATTTCTGACCCCTCGTAGGTTATGTGAAGCCGCAAAATTTAATTCCATGATTACTGATCCCTCATAAGTTAAGTGACCCCTCATAACTTAATTTCAGAGCCTCTGACCCTTCATTCGTTATGTAAATTTGTAAAACTGTTTGAAAAAAACCGTGACGCTCTCATAAATATTCTTTTTTATATTAAATTTAAAGACATTTTGCACCGTGGCTGATTGTAATTTCAAGACATAAGTGTATTAATTTCCAATAATGTATCTTAAAATTGCGAAAAAGTATATAAAAACCATTCTCATATACGGGGATATTAATTTTCAATGCTCATTCTTTTAATTTTAATATACAAGTATTGAATTTAAGACAAAATTGTTGATTTTCCTACACTATGTATATTAAATTTTGAATAGTATATTAAAATTAATATGCCTCCTCTAACTTACTATGCATGTATCTCATATTTCAAATAGTATATTGAAATTAATATCTCTTCTGAAATTTACTATACATGTATATTTAATTTCCAACAGCATATTGAAATTTCAAATAGTATATTGCAATTAATATATCTGCTTTAAATTTACTATACATGTGTATGAATTTGCATTTCATATTCCGTGTTTGTGAATTTCCGTGATAGTTGTATCGTAAAAATGTTTGAAATTTCATATCTTTTTTCACAGTGTACCGTGCCTAAAGAAGTTTCACTTCAAAAATTCCAAAATTTTGATTTTTTTTTCGAAATGTGGATTTTTTTTAGTTTTCACGCTCATTAAATGCAAATTTGAGAGAAAAAAAGAAAAACTTTTTTTTTCATTTTCAACACCATTAATTAATTGGTCTTTAAGGATCAATAACCGTGTTCCTTCAATTTTTCTAAAAGTTTGATGACTCGGTCACAAAAAACGGCTCGATCGATTATTTTGAAAATTGGCATGGTTTTTAGGTACGTATTGAGCTAAAAAAAGCCTCAAAACATTGGTATTTTTCGCAATATTTGCAAAGTTGTGGTAGATTTTCTAAAACAAGATAAATAGCTATTTTTTTTACGTTTTCAAGTCAAAACTAAGCATGGAAACAAATTTTTTTCGTTCATGACAGTAACAGGCACTTATAGAGGGTGGATTCAAGTTTCCGAAACCCGCCATTTACTCGCTGTACGATCAGTTCCAGAGATATCGAAGATTTAAAAAAAAGACGAATTTTTAGTCAATCGCCGATATCTTAGCGAAAAATGATCATAGAACAAAAATGAAAAAGAGCAAATTGAAGCCAAAGAATCCAGTTAAATGATTCATGGATTGGTTCAGCTTGAAATAAATTTTTGGAGACCATCGACTGTTTCGAAAAAAGCAAAAGTTTCGAGAAAATTTTTACCGTGAAATTTCTTTCGACTGCGTCGAGGGTGATTTTCACAAAATTTGTTTGACTCAAGATTTCAAAACTAGAACATTCAAGCTTCAAAATGCTATTTTTTTAATTTTTTACGACCATAATTAACAAAGTTACAGACTTTGGAAAATCGCTGAAAAATCTCGAAAATTTTGCTGTTCTTTTAATTTTTTGACTAAGTGTACTTCTCTAATGAAGATGCTCTAGTACCAAGTCCGGTGCAATTTTCTTACAACACCCATGGAACCTAGACAATTAAATAATTTATATGATCAGCCTTTTTAGACAAGCCCTGGAACCTCAAACAGTTGACGTATCGTGCGTGGCTGATTCCCCTTAAAGTCAATCCCCCGTAGAAAATTCGATTGATTCACTCTCATACCATTCACATCAGATTGAAAGTCGTAATTAATATCATCACTCGAATGCTAATCAGTACCCATGTAGAAAATGACCACAGGTCCAATATTAGGCCAGAATTGGTGGCCATCTATCCAGTAATGGCGCGATAATGGCAGCCATGACTGACCCAGCTATGGCTTAGAGTTGGATGATGACTTAAGCCCAGCAATGTTTGGTAGTCTTGACCCATTACCCCACCCCATATCCATTGGTACTGATCTAACACAGGTCCCTACCCCAACTACGTTAATTTTATTTGAAATATATATATTCATTGATAACTACAATAAAAACATCTTCTCTACTAATGTTTTATTATCTTTAAACATTATATAATACAGTTCGACTTCCCAATAAGAACGCAAAAGGCCCCAAGCGGAGGAGTTTTGTATATATTTCGAATACCCCCATACCAGGCGCTCGCTCTGCGCTCTCAGACTGTCTCTCTCTCTTTTCGGCATGCAATCCTCCCCATAAAAACACTCGAACGAAAGGGTGGGATACAAAATAACGAACAACGAAAACCAGAACGGTTCATATGACAACATTTTCTCATCCGAACGAGAGGCAACGTGTTTACGTTATACCCATGTAAACAAGTTCTCGATTGCACACAGAGAAAAACGGGCTTCGAAGTCT
Source organism: Alloplasta piceator (assembly GCA_946863875.1). Lineage (NCBI taxonomy): Eukaryota > Metazoa > Arthropoda > Insecta > Hymenoptera > Ichneumonidae > Alloplasta > Alloplasta piceator. Next base: position 37,340,531 of record OX333075.1, on the reverse strand, counting down.
TATAACGGATCGCAGAAATCTATATACTCAGTACTAGAAACGTATAGTATTTTACTTCCAGTTCCGATTTAGAGCGCTGATTATTATTCGTGAACAACAATGCTCCTCATATGGAATCGTACAAATTATGCATATCGTAGTACAACCAGACGTATTCGACATGACGGCTGGTTCCTAGATTGGATGGCAAAGAAGATTAAATATACATGACAACAAGAGGTGTTCCCCTATGTTGTATAGTAAAACGTTCTTGTCGGCTCGTATGAGCGTCGGGCCGTGAGGAAATTGTAATTTTCATACGGTTCTTTTTTTAAATTTCTATTGTTTGTTATATACATAGCTGCGAGACGAGTGGCAAAAAAAGATTTAAAAAACAATCCGATTTTAGCATTTCAATTTCCTAAGTCTCTACCGAGATTCGAACTCTTGACCTACCCATCTATTCTACCTAACTACCTAACACGTTACCTATTACGCTACCAACTACTTATAAATTTCCTTTAGTTATATGATATATCAGTGGTGAAATGCCAGCGAAAACGAGTCACATTTGAATATTATCTAAGGTACCCGGGGTAATAAGACCTCTAGCTAAGGGATATTTGTAATGAAATGAAAAATATTCAACTTAATCAGTATTTTTTAATGATAATCATTATTTAAGTACATTTCCTATAAAACATAAACGAAAAATAGTACTTTTACCATAAACGAAAACAAAATTAAACATTTTTCAAATCTTACCAGCATGCCTTATTTTACTGGAGGAGAGTAATAAAGCCTACGGCTTTCACTTACCCAAATAACTAAATATAAATAACTTCATACCTTTGGTACTTGAGATCAATAATCACATGAATGCCTCTCTGCAGCCTAACGAACTTAAAATTACTCTTCCCACTGAACTGATAGCTGATACCAGTTCGTTTTCTGTCCGCAACGCTTGTTTAGGAGGCGTTGGGATAGAGTTCCTGAAAATAATGATCAATTAATAATAAAGAAAATTAAGGGGTGAATACCCACCGTCTCACCGCGCGGTAAGGATCAACATAACCTCAAACGAAATTTCAACCCCTTTTTCTGTGGGCCATTTTAGTAAGCCTTTATAACCGCCGACCACGTATACCAGAAAAACGAAATAACAAATATTTGGACCATGATACGTCATTTAAATCGTTACGATAGTCGAAGTACATTGAGAAAAAACCCGTGGTAATTACTACAAACGACTATGGTAAGACCGATTATAATAACGGAGAACATATTTCATGGTTAGATTAGCCATAATATGGTTAAGTTTACCATAAGCGCGAAATAACACCAAACATGCAATTTTGAAGGTATCAATAAATATCTAATATGCGCGAGGCTACAATTATTATTGTTAAACCCGCAAAAATAAGTACATAATTCATTGAACACATTCGTTTAATTGTCAATAATATAAACAATCGTCGCATTTATTATTATTTGATTCGTGCAAACCTTCTTAATCTTGTTCCGTGACGCTACTATTCTTATAGTCACTTCTGATTCTTGCTCACTCAACTTTATCACATCGGTAAAGTTGAGTTCAACAATTTTAGCCCCCAAAATATATGTTAAATGCAGGCATGGCCTGAGTTGGCAGGGACAATTGTAGTTCTTTGTCTACTGTTATTTTTGATTACTTTCCGCTATAAAATATAGACGTCACGTTACAGAAACATGTTACACATTTATACGAACTAAACAACATATTGCTATGGTAAATGAGAATGATCATAGGAGATGTGTGTGACAACATCAGTGAATGGTTGTCGGTACACTCATACGATCTCGGTAATCTCATACGATCTTATCTGCAGATTTGTCAGTTCACCAAAAGTCCGGTAGGTGGCTTCCTTTCGCACAAACGAACTTTCCCCTCGACGTCTATAAGGTCTCCAAGTTCGTCTATGTTTGATATCCTTACTTATGTATGGATATTTAATACTTTGCGGTAAAACGCAAGATGGTCGAATCTGAAAAGGATTCCCATCAAAAGAGTCTTTTTTCTTTTACACGGAAAAAACGACTCGCACAGAAAAAAGAGTTGGTGTGACCAGTGGCAACCAACTAGTTTGTAAGACATACTTCAAGCAACTAGTTGGTTGGGGCAACCATTTTCGTGGTTACCGTAACTATATTATTGGTTGCCAAATACCCAACCAATAAAACGTTGGTTGTGCCATATCGTTGCCACAACCAACTCGTTTTTTCCGTGCAGCATATAAACTGGCATTGACGCGTGTCTGTATTCAATTTCAACAATATGATTCTTTCCAACTAAACTCTAGTGAAACGAGGTTGGGATATCAGTGCTCAATGTCGACTATTAACTAACCGCTAATTCATATCTCATATATTACCGTCAACTATACAACAGTAATGATTATCTTATACACTATTGCTGAGTAAAACTATATGCTTTCAATCAAATGAGAATCATTGCTTTCTGTCGCTAATATGCAAAACGATTCGGAATTTGATGCATAATAGTAAGTATCACCACGCAAGTAATGAGAATGCGATGCTTTTAATAGTTTCTAGCACTTCATGCATGGTGAGGAGAAAAATTGTTGCAATTGCCATACAGAGATGATCGGTGTGATTACGAAAATACGGTTTATTTTACAATGTTTTTTCATATTAGGTTAACCATCAATTATAGACGTTGCGTCAGGGAAACATATTTTATAATTGAAATTAGGTTAACGTCACCATACATTTTTCTCAGTGTAGGTATTTATGAAGATAACGACTATGATTTTAAATAGTTAAGCGCAATATTATTAAAAATTCTTACTATTTACTTGGACCGCTTTTTATTATACTTGCTATGCGGTCGCATCATATGATGGATGATGCAACACTGGTGATGGAGACAGGGGATCGCACCTCCGCGAACTCGTAGTAGCATCCTTATGCATCATGCTTCCGATAGTATGGCCTTACTCGAAAGCTGTCATTTTAAATATGATTTTTGTCAACTGGCCTTCATTACCTGACAGGCCGTATTACCCGCAGGTACCTTATATATGGGGTATTCCCACTGAAATTTTCGCGTCCGAACCCGGACCCTCTTGAATAATAATGAAAAATTATTTCCAAAAAGTATTCTGAAAAAGAAAAGATACGTATTTTTTTGTTAAGGCTGACAATTGATATTTTTCGTCGTACGATTTTATTGAGCAATCTGAATTTTTCACTAACTCTCTACTCTAAACACGTAGTATCTTCAAAATTCGAGATCCTATCAAAAAACGTTTCAGACAAAACTTGTTCGTTATAAAACGAGTAAAACAATTAATATTTTTTAAGAAAATGTCGGGCACATGAAAGTCTGTTTTTACTTCATAAGCACAAAAAAACGTTTTTTCAGCAAGTACGCTACCTCGACTTATAAAATAAAAAAATTGTAAAAATTCTATAGAAAAAAATGACATTTTTAAGACCAGAATGAGAATGGCAAGATCAAAATTCGCAAAGCTACGGCCAATCGAAGTTTCGTCTTGACCTAATTTTTGAGCCAGATCATGCAAAACTAAGTGTTCTCGAAAATACACGAAAATACACAGAAATACATTTGAATATTTATTTAATTATACATACGTATATTCTTTCATCCATGTATGAAATAATATACGTATTCATGATTAAATAAATATTCAAATGTATTTCTGTATATAATTCTTCAAAAATATATAGTTCTGCTTGATCTGGCTCAAAAATAAGGTCAAGACGGTTATATAATTTGAGCGCGCACTTTCCTATTAATTACTAATTATTTAATCACTATTTTATTTTACACGGCGAACGTTCACCTGTCTCTTTCCACATGTAAACAAAACATTCCAATCATCCAAACAATCATCCAAACAAACAATCCAAACATCGAAAGGTCTCACGACACCGAAAGGTATCAATACTCAGAAGTAAAAAGAAGGACGCCAAGTATTAAATCCCAAAAATTCGAATTTAAAAAAATCCCAAAAATTCGAAAGAAATCCTGAAAATTTGAAATCTGAAATTAACAAAAAAAAAACAAAAAAAAAAACAAATCACATAAGCCAAGCCAAAAACTTAGCGTGCGTAAATTATTAAAGCCCAAGCCAAACTAAAAAACTTGGCGTGCAGGGTTAAGAAAAATAAGCCCGGGAGGTGCTGTAGGATTTCCACGAGATCAGATAGAAAATTATTATACCTACTCATATAGTGATAACAAGGATTATTATCACTTGTATTTTTTACGGTCAAGTACAGCAGACGATCGGATAACTTGACTGTTCGCATATCTTGACTCTCCTATGACCATTTCTCTCCACTTCAAACCTTTGAACGACCGCGAAACATCTACGAGCATTCGTATTGCCAACATGCGTAGTGCGCATGCGCTAAGACACGTGAGTGGGAGAATGAGGGGAAAGTTAAGGTATGTGAATGTTTCCGGCCCGGTCGAGTTGAGTTATCTGATCGCCTATTGTAGTTTGCTATCGATTACTGACCGAGAACATTTATGACAAGGAAGTAGCTATTGTGATTTATCGAATTCGGACATAACCAAAGGTCAATAAAAGATTCTCAACTATTCCAGAAATAATGATAATATCATTGTTGGTTCATTTAAATATAAACCTTGGACAAGATTTTTCTTAGAGAACTTTTCTCATAGTTACTCACTAGTTTACCCTAACCTCTTGTGTATATTCTCATGGTTGCTTACTAGGGCACTTGATCAATTGTTTTCTTTATCATTTTCTCATTCATTAACTCCTTCGTTAAACGATAAGGGTGGATGGTCTCGGTTTTCCCCGCCGAGCGTATTGGTTCTTAACCCTGCACGCCAAGTTTTTTAGTTTGGCTTGGTCTTTAATCATTTACGCACGCTAAGTTTTTGGCTTGGCTTATGTGATTTGTTTTTTTTTTTGTTAATTTCAGATTTCAAATTTTTAGGATTTCTTTCGAATTTTTGGGATTTTTTTCAATTCGAATTTTTGGGATTTAATACTTGGCGTCCTTTTTTTTACTTCTGAGAAGTATTTTGTGATTGATTTCACTTCTTTTTGAAAGTTATTTCGAAGTTTCTTTCCTGATTTAATTTATTAACATGAATTTTATATAAATTGGTGTTGAAATCGTCGAAAATGCAGAAGAACAAAAAATGAAAGTGCATGGCTTGTTGTGTACACGCAGTTGGAAATACAGTACAGTTATTTTGGTACATTCTTTGTATATCAAAAAATTTTTAATTGTTTCAATTGATTGATATCTCTTGTAATGTAACTATAATTGATAGGAATGCCTAAAATTGTTGTATGTACTATATTTGTAGTCGCATACGCACGAGTAAATATTTATTTGGTATAACTAAATAATTAGTTTCTTGAATAATTCTGTGCTTCAGTTGACCAAAATATGATTCATACGAAAAAATTGGAGTCGTACTACTAAATATTTAGTCTGCGACTAAAGATTTAGTTCATTTAACCATTTTTTTTCTCAGTGTAATAGATGCCATTTATATTAGAGGAAATATTCGCTATAAACACAGTGTGAAATTTAATTATAATCTAATACGCAGATATTCTCAAACAATGCGGCGTAAAACCTTTCCGTAGATTCGCAATTGTCGACAAAAATAAGCAAGAAAAATAAATTCCTATAACTATCACAGTGCTATGATCCAAATTGTTGATGGTACAATATACATAGCGCTGAAAAAAAAATTTCCTTCTCCCATATAGGCTCAAAAGTTTTATTAGGTATAAGAAAGGGCGTGTGAAAATATGGGCTTTTAATATTAATGTTAATATCGTACTTATCATATTTTTCTATTTTCCATAAGAATAACATGGGAAAAATTATTCTTACGTCTTCTGATTTTTATTACTAACAAACAATTCATCATAAGAGAAATCTACAGACAGAATTGGTACAGAATTGCACGCTCTACAAAAAAGGTTTTGAGTTACTTTTTGATGAGTCCACTTGTTCAAAAGTTATTCAATGGCAAAATTTATATTTGCGTAAATTTGGCCGGTTTTTGGTTATTACACCGGAACTATTAGTTGTATCGACAAAATGTGCATAAACTTTCGTGTGAAACATAAATGAAGCTTTCCAGTCATTGTAACTAATAGTTCTCACTATAGTAAGCACATCTCGCTCGCGCCTCGATATCCAACCAAGTCCTTAGGACTATTTTTACGAGAAAAGAAATCAGTTGCGTTCGGAGGTGCGACCCAAGCGGTCACATCCGCAAAATTAATAAAACAGTTGTATTCAAGGAGGCGACCTGAATGGTCGCTCCCGTAAAAATTTATTAATCAGTTGTATTCGGGGGAGGTGGTCGGAGGGCCCCCCCCCGCCATAAAATGATCAGTGCGGTCTCTTCAAAGAACTATAAAAACCAATCAATAAGTGAATATCGACCAATGAGCGTACACGTGTGATAAAACCTCTGAGCTGTTGACGATCACGTATAGTCACACCTCTGAATCGTCAATCAGACATGTTTACAGCACCTCTGAGACGCCTCATCAAATTGTGATTGTGTACAAACCAATAATAAATCTTTTCAAAAAAACATTAATAAGTCAGAAATAAAAAATGATTAAAAGTGTAAATTCATTTTCGCAAAATATCTCGACCATTGGTCGAGAACATGATCCAATAAAAGTGTTGTTTTGTTATTATTAAACAATAATGCATTGGATTACATTGGATTACATTGTCTTTCACTTCACCAATCCCGCTCGTGCTCCAATCCCTGACGGGCGCATTCCTGTCTAAAAGGAGCAGTAAAACATATTAACAGGTTCGTCCCAAAATTATTATCAGGACGTAACAATATATATATTCAAATATTTTATTTGAATGTTATAACATTTCATTCATATTTAAGAAATTTTTATGTGGTTGATTTTAATATGTATATATATATATATATATATGCATACGTATATGTCATAATTAAATCACAGAAAATTTATATATATATATATATATGTATATATATATATACACATACATATATATTAAAATAATTTATTTCAAGCGTATAACAGCCGTCTTGTCCGTTATGATGCTACTTCACCCATTCTCAGGTAGAGGCGCAGAGGCTGCTCAATAGTGCCGCGTGCACGCTCGGCTACCGCACGATGCGAAAAAAATCATAACGGACAAGACGCACGTTTTCCGCAGGTAACTCTTGTAAATTTCGAAAGCTTATACATTAAACTAAAGGCCGAGACTAGGAGCTTTGCAAAATGTGACAAAATATACAACTTTTCGGACCGTTGGAAATATAAGTTTTCAAAATTATTCAATTTTATTTATGCCGAAGGCTATACTACATTTCAATCATTTATTCATAAAGTTTAGATTCAACCGATGTAAAAATATGTTCTACATACCTCCAGAAGTCGTATCCATGTTGCAGAATTGAAATTAAACCCGTCACTTTAAAGTTATGGGTTTTTGAAGTCAGCGTTATTTTCGTCTGTTCAGCGCGTGACACGTACACTCTTCACGAACACTAACTGCCAACTGACGCTGCGGCGCTGGTATACACTTAAAGGGCTTTCCCTTCCACAATAGAATGCAGTTACTAGTCCTCTACCTGAATGACTACTCAACTGACCCTATTTCGAAAATTTATTTTGTGGGGTTTTGGCCAGGTTTTTGGACTTTTCTCCTACTGTGCAACGGCCCACAAATTTATTCTACTTTGTGAAAAAAAATTATACTGCAAAAAATTAATAACAATCTTGTAGTTATAAATCTTGTATATAAACAAATGAACTTTTTTAGTAAGAATTTCAAAAAAATTACCAATTATCGAATCACGTGGAGCTAGGCTCATAAAAATGACCACTTAGAAGTTTATGGGGTCGCTGATTACGAATCCGATGTCAGATTTTCATAATTTTCAAAATTCAAAATGGCGGATCTAATATGGCGGACGACTTTTTTAAAAATCGATCCAATTAGCCCAAAACTTGTTACTCGGGGGTTTTCGGGGTCGCTGATTACGAATCCAATGTCAGATTTTAAAAATTCAACATGGCGAGTTCAATATGGCGGACGACTTTTTGAAAATTAATTCATTTGGCTTGAAACTCGTCACTCGAAGATTTTCAGGGTTGTTCATTACGAATTCAATGTCAGATTTCCAAAATTAAAAATGACGGATTCAATATGGCGGGCAACTTTTTAAAAATTAATTCATTTGGCCTGAAACATGTCACTCGGGGGTTTTCAGGGTCGCTGATTAAGAATTCAATGTCATATTTTCAAAATTCAAAATAACGGATTCAATATGGCGGACGACTTTCAAAAAATCGATTTGTTTGGCCTGAAACTTGTCACTCGGGGGTTTTCAGGATCGCTCATTACAAATCCGAAGTCATTTTTAAAAAAAAATTTTAATTGATAATGGCGGATCTAATATGACGGACGACTTTCTTAAAAATCGATCCAATTGGCCTGAAACTTGTTATTCGGGGATTTTCGGGATCGCTGATTTCGAACCCAATATCAGATTTTCAAAATTCAAAATGGCGGAATCCATATAGCGAATGACTTTTTGAAAATTCATTAATTTGGCCTGAAACTTGTTACCGGAGATTTACGGGGTCGCTGATTACGCATCCGATGTTAGTTTCTTGAAATTAAAAATGACAGATCCAATAGAGTGAACGAAAATTCAATAAGTTCATTTTCGATCCAGAAAATTAACGCTTGAACTTTTACGGGGTCACTGTTCACAAATCTAATGTTAACTTTTCGAAATACAACATCGCTTATTCAGGATAGCGGGCAAAAAGTTCGAAAGTCGACTTTGTGTAAATTATTTTCAATTGTGCATTTGTATTATTTCGATTATTAATAATAGCGGGAGTCATTCACTCCCTACTCTGATATTTCGCCATCTTGGATCCACCATTTTTAATTTCGAAAAAATGGCATCAAATTTATAATCAGCAACTTCGAAAATCCCTAGGTAGTTATTTTCATGAGCGTAGATACATTTCCTGATTTTTTCATTCACCATCTTGGATCCGCTGTTTTTTATTTTCAAAAACTAACATCAGATTCGTAATCTGCGACCCCGATAATCATCTGATAGTTATTTTCATAAGCGCAGATCCATTCCCTGATTTTTTCATCCGCCATTTTGAATTTTGAAAATCTGATATCAGATTCATAATCTGGAACTCCAAAAACCCCCGAGTATTAAATTTGAGGCCAATTGGATCAATTTTTAAATGAGTCGTCCGCCATATTGGATCCGCCATTTTGAATTTTGAAAATCTGACATCGGATTCGTAATCTGCGATCCCTAAAACCACCGTGTATCAAATTTCAAGCCAATTAGATTAATTTTTTAATGAGTCATCCGCCATATTGGATCCACCATTTTGAATTTTGTAAATCTGATATCGGATTCGTAATCAGCGACCCCAAAACCCCATAAATACAGAATGTGAAGAAAATTGCGTTACTCTAAAAAAGTCAGGGCTTAAAGGGTTAAATAGTATTTTCTATCTATATAAAGCATATTTATGAATATATAGCTAATAAGTCAAAATCTAACTTGAACTTTAAACTAAACCAAAATTTTAACTTAAATTTTAGCCTTAATCAAAATCTAACTTTAATTTTAAGCTAAACCAAAATCTAACTTAAATTTCAGGTTAAACCAAAATCTAACTTAAATTTCAGGCTGAACCAAAATTTAACTCAGATTTTAGGCTTAACCAAAGTTTAACTCAAATGTTGGGCTAAACCAAAATCTAACTTAAACTTCAAGCTAAACCACAATCTAACTTCAATTTAAGGCTATAATTGTTAACGCTCTATAAAAAAAATCTGAATGAAGATTTGCGTGAGCCGTTTCGGAATAAAAATAACATGAGAAAAATTATTTTTACGTCATCTGATTTTTATAACTAACAAACGTTTTATCATAAGAGAAATCTACAGACATATCTTTGTACAGAAGTTAACGCTCTACAAAAAAGGTTTTGAGTTACTTTTTGATAAGTCCACTCGTTCAAAAGTTATTCAATGTCAAAGTTCAATTTTTCGATGATTTGGCCGATTTTATAACGGAACGATTAGTTTTATCGACAAAATGTGAATAAAATTTCATGTAAAATACAAATTAAACTTTCGAGAAATGTTTAAGAATAGTTCTTACTATAATAATCATAAAAAATGGAACGCTTTAAGAAAATTGTGCAGCAGGAGTTTGCTTAAAAATTTCATTTTTATATTAAGAAAATGACATTTATTGTAGTGTAACAGAAAATTATTATTCGATTTTATTTTTGAATAGAATTTTAAGAAAATGTATCAGCTAAATTCTACTGCACAACTTTCTAAAGGCGTTCTATTTTTTATGATTATTATAGTAAGAACTATTCTTAAACATTTCTCGAAAGTTTAATTTGTATTTTACATGAAATTTTATTCACATTTTGTCGATAAAACTAATCGTTCCGTTATAAAATCGGCCAAATCATCGAAAAATTGAACTTTGACATTGAATAACTTTTGAACGAGTGGACTTATCAAAAAGTAACTCAAAACCTTTTTTGTAGAGCGTTGACTTCTGTACAAAGATATGTCTGTAGATTTCTCTTATGATGAAACGTTTGTTAGTTATAAAAATCAGATGACGTAAAAATAATTTTTCTCATGTTATTTTTATTCCGAAACGGCTCACGCAAATCTTCATTCAGATTTTTTTTATAGAGCGTTAACAAATATAGCCTTGAATTGAAGTTAGATTGTGGTTTAGCTTAAAGTTTAAGTTAGATTTTGGTTCAGCCCAACATTTGAGTTAAACTTTGGTTAAGCCTAAAATCTGAGTTAAATTTTGGTTCAGCCTGAAATTTAAGTTAGATTTTGGTTTAACCTGAAATTTAAGTTAGATTTTGGTTTAGCTTAAAATTAAAGTTAGATTTTGATTTAGGCTAAAATTTAAGTTAAAATTTTGGTTTAGTTTAAAGTTCAAGTTAGATTTTGACTTATTAGCTATATATTCATAAATATGCTTTATATAGATAGAAAATACTATTTAACCCTTTAAGCCCTGACTTTTTTAGAGTAACGCAATTTTCTTCACATTTTGTATTTATGGGGTTTTGGGGTCGCTGATTACGAATCCGATATCAGATTTACAAAATTCAAAATGGTGGAGCCAATATGGCGGATGACTCATTAAAAAATTAATCTAATTGGCTTGAAATTTGATACACGGTGGTTTTAGGGATCGCAGATTACGAATCCGATGTCAGATTTTCAAAATTCAAAATGGCGGATCCAATATGACGGACGACTCATTTAAAAATTGATCCAATTGGCCTCAAATTTAATACTCGGGGGTTTTTGGAGTCCCAGATTATGAATCTGATATCAGATTTTCAAAATTCAAAATGGCGGATGAAAAAATCAGGGAATGGATCTGCGCTTATGAAAATAACTATCAGGTGATTATCGGGGTCGCAGATTACGAATCTGATGTTAGTTTTCGAAAATAAAAAACAGCGGATCCAAGATGGTGAATGAAAAAATCAGGAAATGTATCTACGCTCATGAAAATAACTACCTAGGGATTTTCGAAGTTGCTGATTATAAATTTGATGCCATTTTTTCGAAATTAAAAATGGTGGATCCAAGATGGCGAAATATCAGAGTAGGGAGTGAATGACTCCCGCTATTATTAATAATCGAAATAATACAAATGCACAATTGAAAATAATTTACACAAAGTCGACTTTCGAATTTTTTGCCCGCTATCCTGAATAAGCGATGTTGTATTTCGAAAAGTTAACACCAGATTTGTGAACAGTGACCCCGTAAAAGTTCAAGCGTTAATTTTCTGGATCGAAAATGAACTTATTGAATTTTCGTTCACTCTATTGGATCTGTCATTTTTAATTTCAAGAAACTAACATCGGATGCGTAATCAGCGACCCCGTAAATCTCCGGAAACAAGTTTCAGGCCAAATTAATGAATTTTCAAAAAGTCATTCGCTATATGGATTCCGCCATTTTGAATTTTGAAAATCTGATATTGGGTTCGAAATCAGCGATCCCGAAAATCCCCGAATAACAAGTTTCAGGCCAATTGGATCGATTTTTAAGAAAGTCGTCCGTCATATTAGATCCGCCATTATCAATTAAAATTTTTTTTTAAAAATGACTTCGGATTTGTAATGAGCGATCCTGAAAACCCCCGAGTGACAAGTTTCAGGCCAAACAAATCGATTTTTTGAAAGTCGTCCGCCATATTGAATCCGTTATTTTGAATTTTGAAAATATGACATTGAATTCTTAATCAGCGACCCTGAAAACCCCCGAGTGACATGTTTCAGGCCAAATGAATTAATTTTTAAAAAGTTGCCCGCCATATTGAATCCGTCATTTTTAATTTTGGAAATCTGACATTGAATTCGTAATGAACAACCCTGAAAATCTTCGAGTGACGAGTTTCAAGCCAAATGAATTAATTTTCAAAAAGTCGTCCGCCATATTGAACTCGCCATGTTGAATTTTTAAAATCTGACATTGGATTCGTAATCAGCGACCCCGAAAACCCCCGAGTAACAAGTTTTGGGCTAATTGGATCGATTTTTAAAAAAGTCCTCCGCCATATTAGATCCGCCATTTTGAATTTTAAAAATTATGAAAATCTGACATCGGATTCGTAATCAGCGACCCCATAAACTTCTAAGTGGTCATTTTTATGAGCCTAGCTCCACGTGATTCGATAATTTGTAATTTTTTTGAAATTCTTACTAAAAAAGTTCATTTGTTTATATACAAGATTTATAACTACAAGATTGTTATTAATTTTTTGCAGTATAATTTTTTTTTACAAAGTAGAATAAATTTGTGGGCCGTTGCACAGTAGGAGAAAAGTCCAAAAACCTGGCCAAAACCCCACAAAATAAATTTTCGAAATAGGGTCAGTTGAGTAGTCATTCAGGTAGAGGACTAGTAACTGCATTCTATTGTGGAAGGGAAAGCCCTTTAAGTGTATACCAGCGCCGCAGCGTCAGTTGGCAGTTAGTGTTCGTGAAGAGTGTACGTGTCACGCGCTGAACAGACGAAAATAACGCTGACTTCAAAAACCCATAACTTTAAAGTGACGGGTTTAATTTCAATTCTGCAACATGGATACGTCTTCTGGAGGTATGTAGAACATATTTTTACATCGGTTGAATCTAAACTTTATGAATAAATGATTGAAATGTAGTATAGCCTTCGGCATAAATAAAATTGAATAATTTTGAAAACTTATATTTCCAACGGTCCGAAAAGTTGTATATTTTGTCACATTTTGCAAAGCTCCTAGTCTCGGCCTTTAGTTTAATGTATAAGCTTTCGAAATTTACAAGAGTTACCTGCGGAAAACGTGCGTCTTGTCCGTTATGATTTTTTTCGCATCGTGCGGTAGCCGAGCGTGCACGCGGCACTATTGAGCAGCCTCTGCGCCTCTACCTGAGAATGGGTGAAGTAGCATCATAACGGACAAGACGGCTGTTATACGCTTGAAATAAATTATTTTAATATATATGTATGTGTATATATATATATACATATATATATATATATATAAATTTTCTGTGATTTAATTATGACATATACGTATGCATATATATATATATATATACATATTAAAATCAACCACATAAAAATTTCTTAAATATGAATGAAATGTTATAACATTCAAATAAAATATTTGAATATATATATTGTTACGTCCTGATAATAATTTTGGGACGAACCTGTTAATATGTTTTACTGCTCCTTTTAGACAGGAATGCGCCCGTCAGGGATTGGAGCACGAGCGGGATTGGTGAAGTGAAAGACAATGTAATCCAATGTAATCCAATGCATTATTGTTTAATAATAACAAAACAACACTTTTATTGGATCATGTTCTCGACCAATGGTCGAGATATTTTGCGAAAATGAATTTACACTTTTAATCATTTTTTATTTCTGACTTATTAATGTTTTTTTGAAAAGATTTATTATTGGTTTGTACACAATCACAATTTGATGAGGCGTCTCAGAGGTGCTGTAAACATGTCTGATTGACGATTCAGAGGTGTGACTATACGTGATCGTCAACAGCTCAGAGGTTTTATCACACGTGTACGCTCATTGGTCGATATTCACTTATTGATTGGTTTTTATAGTTCTTTGAAGAGACCGCACTGATCATTTTATGGCGGGGGGGGGGCCCTCCGACCACCTCCCCCGAATACAACTGATTAATAAATTTTTACGGGAGCGACCATTCAGGTCGCCTCCTTGAATACAACTGTTTTATTAATTTTGCGGATGTGACCGCTTGGGTCGCACCTCCGAACGCAACTGATTTCTTTTCTCGTAAAAATAGTCCTAAGGACTTGGTTGGATATCGAGGCGCGAGCGAGATGTGCTTACGCCGAGCGCTGCACATCTCTTGTATGTGCAGCGTCTCTCGGCTACCGTGAGATCTCCCTGGTCAGCAGAAAAGCTGTAACCAACCACCGTGAGATCGTCAACGGCTACTCGCTCGCACACCGATAAGCCGTCACAAAAATGTTTTTGACAATTTACTGGCTCCTCCGAGCACCAATGAACATTATTTATTATAAATTTATTATAAATTTCGAGGTGTGACCAAAACAAAATGGTCGACACAAAAAAATGCTTGTCGAATAAACCCAGGACGTAACAATATATATTATATAGTAAGCAAAGCTTTCTTTTAACCAAATCCATGTCAATTTTTTCTGTCTAATTTTTTTAAAATTATTTCAATTATTGCGGTTATTTATTTGGTCAAATAATGTACATTGTTCAAGTCATTGTATTAATTGAAAATTTTATCTTTTCCTTTAACACCAATTTTCTACAATTTTATGTCTTTATTACAGGATCCGGTTACAAAGAATTGGTGCTGACTCCGACTCCGACTCCGATTACGATTTTGATTGAGAATAAAATTTTCTATTTTTGAAACGTTCCGTATGTATTTTGGAAATAAAAATAATAATTGCGTAGAATACACTGTTCACGTTTATTTTATTATGATGATTTTTTTTTATATATTAATTTATCTATTTAGCAGGATACTCGGCCATTTTGCTTATAACAATTTGCTGTAAGCTCTTTGTTGCAAGTTATAAACAATAGATATCGGATTGGTAATCAGCGACCTTGAAAATCCGTATATACCAATTTTTGTCAACATCTGGTAACTTTTTAACGTTCATGTCGGCCATATTGGATCGGCCATTTTTTTTACGATAATTTGGCTTGCGGATTCGTAATCAGCGACCTTGAAAACCCGTAAATACCAATTTTCGTCGACATCTGGCAACTTTTCAACATTTATGTCAGCCATATTGGATCGGCCATTTTGTTTACGATAATTTGGCTTTCAGATTCGTAATCAGCGACCTTGAAAACCCCTGTAAGCCAATTTTCATTCCCGTCAAAGGTCATTTGAGGTTTTGGCCAGGTTTTTGGGCTTTTCTCCTACTGTGCGTTGGCGTTTGAAAATCAAAAAAATATTGATTTTGCTTCCTCATAAAGGAAGCTTTGTCTTTGACAAAGTTATGAATGTTTGAATACAAAAATGGTTTCGATCAAAACCACTGGGGCTGAAAGGGTTAAAGAAATCGAATCTCGAAAGACCCCCCATATATTAATTGCGACCTGAAATAATGACCACTCTAATATACATCTTATGAATACATATATGTAAATATAAAGAAAGTTCGAATCTCGAATAATGACCACCCCAATATAAATTGACAATGAGACATGAAATAACGACCACCCTAATATATATCATAATATACGTATATAAAAAAATTTAGAGAAATCGAATCTCGAAGGACCACCCTAATATAAATTGACAATTAGATATGAAATAACGCCCACCCTAATATTCATCATAATATACGTATATAAAAATATTTCAAGAAATCCAATCTCGAAGGACCACCCTAATATTAAATGAGCCCTGAAATAACGACCACCCCGGGAAAAAAATCATTTATGATCATACATAATCATCTATGATTATATATGCCTTAATATGACATCATGAATGATCGTATATGCCCATGTATGATCATGTATGCCGGGAAAAAATGGTCATATATAATCATATATGCATTAACATGACATCATGATTGATCGTATATGCCCATGCATGATCATATGTCTCGGGAAAATATGGTCATATATAATCATATATAATTATATATGCCTTAACATGACATCATGAATGATCATATATAATCTTATATGACTTGGTCATGCATGATCCTGAACGAAATTTGTCTCTAAATGATCATAGATGATTATATACGATCATATACGATCATACACGATCATATATGATCATATAGAAACAAATTTCGTTCAGGATCATGCATGACCAAGTCATATATGATTATATATGATCATATATGATTTTTTTTTCCCGGGACCCTGATATACATCGTATAAATACTCTCACACACTTGCACGCGCTTGCACACACTTGCACACGATTACACACACACACACACACACACACACACCCACACACTCTTTTATCTAAAAATATAGATAAAATATATATTCGCCGTGCATGACGCTCATAGCTATAGATATAATACATGACGTCATCGGCCGCAAAATACATGCCGTCGTCGGCCGCAATATGATTTTTGTGCTATAGTTATCATAGTCATAGCTATAGATATACATCCCGTGTATAAGCGTTACAGAAATCTGACCAATGAGGTAACGCGAATTGTTAAATCACTTTTCACGATGATAGTATTCGAGAAAAATTCTTCCAATATTATGATATCTCAGCATCGCGTGAGCGGAAAAAAATAATGGTATCAATGGAAAGCTAATTTTTTTTTTAAGAATAGGATATTCGTTAATGTTAAAAAAGTTGTCTCGTTTTTTAGTAATATCGAATTGAAGTCTAAAAGCGGCGTGGATTGAGGCATATTCGCGTATATAAGAGTGCGCGGCATCTCGACTGAGACTCTCAGTTTTTTAAATACTTGGCGACGAGTCGCTGCCGCGACTCTTGATACCGAAAGGTATATCTCAACCGAAAGGTGCGAATCTTCATAAGAAGCCGTTGTCTCGAGAGATATTTGCATATCTCCAGCGCTATCCTTTTTTTGTACAGTCCTCTCTCCGGGAGGACTATAGTACAAACTTGATATCCTTGCAAAGGATTTCTTGTGAGTACAGTCACTGTCCACATAATTTTAATCGTTAAATTCCAAATCTTATTGCGTTTCTTTTTATTTGAAAAAAGCCCTTTGTATATAGAATTTTGTGTGCCTCTAATAAATAACATTTTTATTATTATTGTAAATCTTATGACCTGTACAAAGGCGTATTGCATTAAAATATAAATCCTTTTTTTCACTGATTCAATATATATATTCTTCTCAAACATAACTTTTATTCTGGTTATTATTATTATCTCTGACCCCTCTAGATAAATCATCCCCTTTTTCCCTCTCGCCGGAGATGTGCCCCTCCTTTCATCCATTGTTAAAATTTGGCTCTCTAACAATTTGGCGCCTGACTAGGGGTCTGAGGTCTAATTGCGGAATTTACTTATCCACCGACCCATCACGTACGAGCTAGATGGCCAATTTTCAAACTCACTTTTGGGAGTGAATAAACACCCGGTGGCGTCTGACGAAAATCTCCAAAATCTACATTACCGATGTCCGAAAATCCTATGCCTCCAAAAACTTCTGCCAGATTCCGAGGACTGAGCGCCCAAGAAGCGCTCCTTGAAAATAATACTTACCCAGCCTTCGTAAGGAGGAGATATCGCAAAAGACGACGTACTGAAAGTACCGAAAGCATGGTGGACGGAAACGAACATAACGACGGCGCAGTGGGTGACGCGAATCACCCCAACCTTCCAAGGGCAAATAACTCGCTACAGCGAACTGAATTACCGGCAGCCGGACAACACGGAAATAACTACCCGGGCAACCAAACGCCAAGAGTCCAAGAAGAAATCCACTTACCTGTACCGAATCCGGAACAACGCGCACCTGAAAGAGAAGAAAGGAGAAGGGAATGGGTGCATCCGATTAAAAGCGCACCAGACCCATACGCGGGCTTGGAGGCATTGCTGCAAGCGCTTCAAAATCTGTCACGTCCACCGTTACCGACGTACAGTGGACTCGACCACGAAGATCCAAAGCGTTTCATCCTCCGCTGCGAGGAGTATTTCGCCGAGAATCATATAACCGCATCGGCCCGTACCAGGACAGCGTCTGGAGGTCTTTCCGGAGAAGCGGTAGAATGGTGGACATGCTATCAACCGCTCGACTTTGACTGGCAAAAGTTTTGCGAGCTGCTCCTCGCTCGTTTCGACAACCCTGCCATTTTATCAAGGCTGAACGCACAGCTCTTTTCGCGTGGACAAGGCGATAAAGAAAGTGTGGGGGTGTGCAACAAATATATCTTTTATATCAACGGATACGGCCAACGGAACCGGAAGCCGTAAAAATAACTACTCTCCTCGAGCTACTGCGCCCCGAACTACGATTGGCACTCCGTCCATACGAATTGATTTTTTTTTCGACGCTACTCACGAAAGCAATAGAGGCGGAGTATGATCTATCGGACCAGCAGCCTAATTACAAACAGAAGCGTATAGAACCCAAGCAAGAAAAACCGGTTAACCGTACCATCGACTGAGGGGAAAAATGCACCGAGATGTTGGCACTGTCCGGAATTCTATTTTCATCGAGGCTGCCGGTTTTGGCCAAAAAGGTAGTGGAGAGGACCACGAATCCTGAAAATCAAACGCATCCGGAAAACTGGCGAAAGACGACAGACGCAACCCGACCTGCCACCAATCAGAAATAGGGTTAACCAATACCGATACGACTAATGGGGAGCTGCCGCATATGTTGGTTTCTATAAAAGGCACCGAAGTCTTCACGGCCGTCGATACCTTCGCAAATGCTTGCTTTTTAAATCCTCAATACTTACCTGCCAGAACACCTATTCAACCGATCACCTCGAGTGCCAACTTGGCTGGACAAAATACGAAAATGCATATCGTAGGGAAAGTAATCATTCCTTTCACAATACTAGGGTATCAATTAACAGTGGAGGCGTTCTGAACTCCCACGGTAAGAGAGCCGTTGATTCTTGGATACCCGTGGTTGTTCAAGCAAGGTGCGCTGTACGACATCAGGTATGGCATTCTGTACCTCGGGGTTGAAAAGAGGTTCACCGTTCACTTACTCAACGCACCTGTTTCAAAGGTTCCAAACGTGACGATTGACATCCAAGAATTCCACCAAGAATTCCCTATGGAACGCAAACAATTGTTACGTCGAGAAAACGTATTTTGAAAATTTAAGGATAATATTATGACATCATTGTTGAGTCGCGGCTCGCTCCCGATTTAGGCTGGAACCTTTCGATCAAAGCCAGGGACGGGAGAAGTTAAAAGAAGTGTGAAAGGAATCATAACAAAACTACACATTTATTAATAAAATAATCGGTTACAATTAAAATTATTACTCACAATTTTTGTTGAACGTTTTTTAAAAGTTAAGAATCTCCAAGGACTGTTTCGACGCTCTGACCCTTCGTTCTGCCTGCTTTGTTGACCGTGTTTCTTCTCGCTTTTTATTCTTAATTTCATTTCTTAAAACTGTTTCTATTCTTCTTGTGAACTAACTTGTGTTCTACTCGGTGACTGATCGATGACTGAACGTTCATAGAACTCCGAGTGCAGAGCGTCTCTCTTAAAAATAATGTTCCGAAAGGGTTGTTATCTGGAGAAACGTGGGCGGAAAATCGGGGACCAATGGCACAAGCCCTTGGGCCGAATTTCCCTCCAAGTTTCCCGGTTTGAATGCTTCGGAGCCCTTCTCCCTCTCTGCCGCATAGGAATCCCCTCAACGTGGGTGGGCCCTTTTCTTCCCCTGTACTTAGTAATTGTTTTGGGACGCCCATCTCCCACCACAATTTATTTAACGTACGTTTGTTATATAATTATTGAAATTTCTGTTTTGTTTATTTGTTCTATGTTTTGTATTTAATTTACCTCTTCTTTTTGTTTTTGTCTTATCTTATTACGCCAATTAGTTTTTACTGTATTATTTAATTTTTATTCAATAATAATTATTCTATATACTTATTAATATTCTTAATAACAACTTATTAATAATTGTTTGAAATTATTCTTTCGTATTTTTTTTCTTTATTTATTCTAATATTTATTTGTGTTTTTATTTTATTAAATATTTTATATTGTTTTAATATAAATGTTTTAATTCTTCAATTGTAAAGATATTTTGTTATGTATTGTTTCATTTATCCTTCGAATGTTTATAGATATTTATTTTTATTATTTCTATTCTCCTTAATGGTTAAAAATTATTTATTCTATTTGTCGTCTCGTATTTATCATTATACCGTTTTCTTGTAGTCTTTTATTTATTTCTTATTATTTTATTTAAAACTATCTTCTACTGTTTATTTTGTCGTTTCTTTATTTTATTCATTTACTCTTTGTACTTGTTGTTGTAGAAATAGTTTTAAATTATCGAGAGACGTGGCAACGTCGTGACGCCAAGTATTTATTCTGTTGAAAATGAAAAATGCGCACGGATTATCATTTTCAAACATTCTTCATATTTCTAACGAGTTCTTAACGGTCTGCCTAAATGATGGGTTTTTTCTTAGTTTGAATATCGTTCCCTAATAGCTTTATTGCTCTCCAAATATTTCTATATACTGGACCTTTTTCCGCTCTAGAGTTTGTATGTCTGGATCCTAAATGTTGGGTTTTCCGGGGGTATATATTATGAAGGATTAACGACAAGGATGGACGTTCGAAACGTCTCATTCTCGACGATTCGACGGACGTCACACAATTATTTAATGAGCTGGTACGAAGCTTCAAGTTACTATTTTCTCAAGAGGGAAGGCTCTCCCAGACTCAAACCACGAATCATGACATACGTCTCACAACGTATCAACCGTTTCAATTACTAGTCTACAAATATTCCGATGAAAAAAAGCGAATCATCCGCGAACAGGTACAGGCGAACAGGTGCTCGCACCTCACCTTCGATAGTAATCGTGACCAAAAAAGACGGTACCCCGAGCCTCTGCGTGGACTACCGGAGGTTGAATTCCATCACAGAAGACACGGCTCAACCAATGCTCTGGATCCATGACGCATTAAAAGAACTAGGCACCGATAAGGCACCGAAAAAGTGTCATTTCGGGAAAACTAAACTGGAATATTTAGGACGTTATGTAACTGCAGAAGACAATAAAGCCAAGCCCGAACACGTATAAAGGATTATCGACTTAAAACCTCCTAAGAAAAAGAAGGACCTGCAAAAATTCCTTGGAACATGGAACTGGCTCTGGGAATACATACCAAATTTTACGGAAATAGCCACGCCGCTTACGGAGCTCTTGGCAAATAAAAAGCCGTTCAAGTGGACGGAAAACGCGCAAAAAGCATTTGATGAAATCAAATATCAAATGAGTCTGCCACTTAAATTGAGCAGACCGAACCCCTCACTTCCATATGTCCTGCAGATGGATGCAAGCAAGAACGAAATGGAGGCAGTCCTCTACCAATTAACTCCTGACAGCGAAAAAAGGATCATCAGTTATTCAAGCGCCAAATTCAACTCCATCCAGTCAAGGTACCACAGCAACGAGCAAGAGTGTTTAGTTGTGGTATGGGCGGTAAAACGGTATCGTCCCTATCTAGAAGACCGCCACTTCACACTACGAACGGACAATCAAGCACTTACCTGGTTGGACCGATTCAAAGACGAGAAACAGAAGCTGACAATCGAGTGAAAAATGTCAACAAAGAGAAATTATAGTGAAGGAAGAATCGGCTGCGATTCGGCCAGTGGGTCTAAATGACAGTGGACAATTTTTTTGGGTATAACGTTTCAGTAGTAGGTGTACCACTATGGCGAAAAAGTGGTGAGGGTAATCCCCCCACCACTCTCGTCAGAGCGGCATTATTTCCCCCTCCACTTTTCGCCGGAGATATTATTATTATTATTATTATTATTATTGTTATTATTATTATTATTATTATTATTATTATTATTATTATTATTATTATTATTATTATTATTATTATTATTATTATTATTATTATTATTATTATTATTATTATTATTATTATTATTATTATTATTATTATTATTAATTTCACTTTATTATTATTATTATTATTATTATTATTATTAATTTCACTTTATTATTATTATTATTATTGACGCTATTATTTCGCCACCACTTTTTTCGCCAGAGTGATGCGCTTCCCCCCTCTCCTCACACACACACACAAAAATCAACGAATAAATAATAAAACACACACACACACCCCGTACGAAAAAAACATATATGCTGAAAATATATGGAAACATATATTTTGAGTAACGGATCATATATGCGGCCAATTTCTCTGTATGTCAGCATATATGTTTCATCATATATGAAAAAGTATATAACTTAAATTGCAATTATAAATATATTGGATAATATAAACACTAATATACTGGTAACATAATTATATATATTTTAATTTTATAGGAGATTTTACATATATAATTATATATATTCGATTTTTATAAGCTAACATATATTTGAAAGATGTATGGTATATTATAAAATGCTTTATATATGTTTACTATAAAACGAGAAATATATTTTGTTCATATACCGAAGAATATATGGCTCCATATATGAAATTATAAGCATATAATAACTTGGTCAACAGAGATAGAACAGATTTAAGATGGAACGTAGAAGCCAATGTGATCGACAAATGCTCAATCGGATTTAAAATTTAGGTATTAATGATCTACAATGGTGTAGTGATCAGAAGTTAAATGAGTGTTAGGTCAAGATTGATACAAAATGAAGTAAAGATCAGGTGCTGGGTGAGACTTGGATGACGGCCAATGGATTATGAGAGATGATAGCTGAAAATCTAATTTTATTAGTATGTACAAACTAATCAAAATTATAGAAATGATAAAGTTTATTTATCAAAAATTATTATCATGAATTAGAAAAGAAAATTGGTTTATTTCATAGTAATTTACAATAACAGTTTTATAAAATACAATTTCCCATTACAAATATCATGTAAAAAGAAATCTTATTATTAAATTATGATACTATTGAAACAATTAAAATATTTAGATCATGTTAAAAGTTCTAAATCACAACCATGTACATAGGCAACGCAAGAATTCAATTTAGGCATCTCTAGAAAGATAACTTTTTTTTCTACCATATCAGTAGCCACGGCCGGAAGAGTATCGATTTTCTCTTCAATCACAAGGAAGTTTTCGAGTTTCCTATTCTTGATCAGTGATTTTTTTTTAAGGGCGTAATAATAACCAATCAGGTAAGTACTTTTCAAATTATTTCTCTCTAACACAATGAAATTTCGAATCTCGAAAATTAAACCGTTTTTCAAAAGTACCATATAATTGACTCGTTTTTTCTCACGATTGTAGTTCTGACTGGTTATTACTTGTTTGTTGATAATACATCTTACAAATGAATATATTTTTGTAGTTGAATCGACTTGGACGAACAAGCACCGCAACGCTACATGTTGATCTATCGGTAATTTATTTAAGATCACTAGTCGGCCGAGGACTCCACAATTGCATATGGTGATTTTAGGATTAGGTTTTGATTTCCGATTTAATAAAGTGTCCAAATATTTTTTCTGCTGGTAATTCAAATCATCTGAACATAAAATTGCTAGCCTGTCAATTGCGCATTTCAACCGGAATGAATCACAGATCTGAATCTCGACGCCATTGGGACTTTTGACGTATGCCTGGATTGTTTGATTGAAGTCCTCATTAATAAAGGCACTGTGCGTGTAAAGAGGGCCCCAATTTTCAACGCTAATCACTAGGTGAGGCAATAGGTGAACGTTAAAGCTCACATATTTTTCACCGTACAATGATTCGACGCCAGCAACGAAATCGCGCAAGCAATGCTCTGCGTACTTCAACTCTGATTTCATTATCGAGGGCTTAACTAAAATCGAAATCCCGTCTACTAACAAGGCCCAATGTTCAATGTAACGTGCCGGAAAACACATCTTGATGATCGGTAGACTGTACGCGACGAGAAAGATGATCCACTCATGCGCTTTCATGTGATCACGGTCTGATAGTGGCCGAGGGGTTCTAGAAATTTCTGACGTTGGTGAAAATGAAGTCAGGTAATGGTCAAATTCGTCAATTTTATCACCAAAGTAGAATTTTTCCTGGCAATTGACAGAATCAAACCATAAGCCAGCGAATTGGCGAGTGACTCCCAGACCAACACAGTGCATCCAATCGACGTCAAGATTTGCGATGATGTCATAATCTGGTATCTCGCACAAAACAGAGACACCCTTGATACCTTTCCGATCTTCTTTAGTTTTTGCCTCGGCATGCAGCAGTGTGTCTTTGTGAGTCCTCAACCCTTCCGCAAATGGATTGCCGTCAACGATCGGGTAAACTCTGGTGTGTCCTCTCCCTTTCTCCACTGATTTCCCGGGGTGTAGACATAAACCGCAACCATACTTGCCATTGAATTGCGTGGAACACCGAACCAATGGACGAGCTACTGAATCACAAATACCCATAAGGGTAACTACGGTTTTTGTGTAGGATTGGCCTTGATAATTATAAGTGAATCCTTTTTCTAGTAACGTCTTGGCTTCTTCCACGAATGGCTTCAGGTAACTGTTCATATTTGTGGGTTTTCCCACCCCAAACCATACACTGGACAACAGAACGTAGTTGCGCCGATCATGCGGATTCAGCTCATTGATAGTGCAAAGAACAGGGTACACGGACGTATTTGAACTGTCGAATATCGGCACTCCATCGACACTGAAATTGATTGATATCATAGTATCATTCAGGATGTGTTTCTTATACAGCTTTCCGTCGTAGATGTCTTCAATGGCATATTTGTTCAGCTTCTCACGGTTGACTGAGTACAAATGATGAGCATCAGTTGTCTCAAATATCTCCCGGAGCTGATCTGCCAAAGGTAAGTGTAAAAACGATCCCTTGTCTGCTTTCGGGTCGATTTTCTTGTGACATTCACCACACTCAGTCGGACAATCTTTCTCGGGACCAAGATAATTATTACATTGCTCACAAATGTAATAGGTCGATACATTCTGTGAGTAACGATCGAGTATTTTCTTCCAATAGTACTTGGAACTGTTGGAATTGCTCGTGCCAGATTCACTAGCTTTAAAATATCTTGAGCTACTGTGTACGTCGTGTTTCGACGCCACTTGATAACCATGACTAGAAGGTTGTTTATCGCGTGCTTCTTTGGTATATCCTTTGGAATTAGGGAAACCGTTGGATTTTGTGCGACATCTTGCGTCAAACTTTCTCGAAGTGAAGTGGTATCGACATCGATGTTGACATCAATTAATTCATGATCCTGCTCCGATTCAACCTGATAGAAAGAAACAACTTTTCAGAAATGTTTAAGGAATTTATATGGGCTACATTTTTGGGAAAATTAGTCAAATCAAGGTTTCTTTGCTAAATACCAATATATATGCCACTCTGGGTCTGGATTTGATTCAAACAAAGCTAAATCTGGTCAGATCTGATATTTATAGACCAAATGCCACCAAATCTGATAGACGGTGGTGTATTTGGCTAACAAGTGTCAGATCTGATCAAATTCAGCCATGTTTAAACCAAATTCAGCACTAGATTACAAGATCTAACTGCATTTGGTTCGAACAGGCCTGGATTTGAACAGATCTGACGCTTGTTAGTCAAATACACTAGACTATCGGATTTGGTGGTATTTGGTCAGTAAATATCAGATCTGACCAGTTTCAGCCATGTTTAAACCAAATTCAACACTAGATTACTAGATCTAACGGTATTTGGTTCAAACATGGCTGGATCCGATCAGAGCTTACTGATCATTCATTATTTTACCCTAATAAGCTGATCCTGTGTCTCCTCATCTAATAAAAGTACTTCGTTTGAATCTTGTTTACTCTTAGTCTCCAGGTCGATGCAATTTCTCAGATTTCCGGAGCTGTTGTCATAGTCCGTTGAAAGATGCAGTATTTTTGTCGGGGAATATGTTTTATTGAGCCTACAATTTTTATTATTATATCAATTCTATAAAAATCCAAAACTTCCGTAGTTAAATGAAAGTAAATGATACTTACTGTTGAAAACTAGACTTTAGTCGCCACCTCGATTTGGTTCTTGCTGGGATTTTTGCCGTGCTTCCAAAAAAATTATATTTTCTGTAGGGGCCACGTTTTTTCTTCCGTGTACCATTCAAAATTTCAACTTTCTCACTTTTGTCACCACAAATTTTTGGAGACATCACAGCAATGATGATTTGGAACTTTCCTTCAACTCCTTTTTGAATTATTATCAGTCGCTAGCGCGCCTTTAACTCAGTATTACTTGGAAGTGACTTCTATAGACATATGAACAGGGCCCGGATCTCGGGGCTCTAAAAACGATACGACAGTCTGACTAGCAGCGAGTGGATGGCTGAGAAGGTGTAGATCGTCACTTTAAATCGACAGAAACAAAAGTAACTGCGAAACGTATATACTGCATTCTTCCTGAACTCAGTCGCTTTTTTTTCTAAATACCTTTTAGATAATTTCCTACTTTGCTAGCTTCCTATTTTTGCCTTGAACGAACTCACAAGAAAATTTCTTTATAGGGACATAGAAAAATATTTCTTCCGCGGAATATATAAAATATTCATAATTCATCTTTAAATTGAAAAAAATATATCAATTCTCATTCGAATTTTTTTTTTTCGAAAAAAATGATGAATTTTTTTTTTTTGAAACATGTTGCGACAACTCATTAAAACCAAATGACCATAGCAATTTTAGTGGTAAGTAGAATAGCTCTACAATAGTGATGTGGTTTGTTTCAGAAAATTTCAGATAGCCCTGGTGTGTGGGATAAAAAAATTGAATTTGTGAAAAAACGTTTTTGTACTGAAAAATGAATAAAAATTATTAATAAAAATAATTAAAAATTTTCATAAAATAAATTAATAACATTTTTCGAAAAATATATTAATAATTTTTTTCGACAAAAAAGTAATATATTTTTTTATCATTTAACGATGAATTATTAAATCTTCCTTTTCCGGCAGACGTGAATATTTTATATATTCCGTGGAATTAACATTTTTCTACGTCCCTACAAGCAATATTTTTACAAGCTCCTCCAATGCAAAAGGAAGCTCGCAAAGTAGGAAAATTATCTAAGAGGTATTTAGAAAAAAAAGCGACCGAGTTTAGGAAAAATGCAGCATATATGAAAGAGTTTCGCAGTCACTTTTGTTTCTGTTGATTCAAAGTGACTGTCTATGCCTACTAAGCAATCCACTCGCTGCTATCCAGACGTCGTATTGTTTTTAGAGCCCCGAGATCCGGGCCCTGGACATGAACATATCTATACATAACCATATGCAGATTAGTACACAAAAAAAGTTGAAAGTCAAGCGAAAGCATAAATTATTTGACGTTAGTGGGTCCGTCAGAAATAAAAAAAATTTGTGTCCAGTATTTCTTCTCGAGTGCGGAATTTGACGACTTAGGAGTTAATTACGATGAAGCCGAAATTCGCATTAGTTCAGTGGATAGGTGGTGGGTATAATGCGACCTACACTGCAGGTATTCCCGTCGAATGGATCATGGATTTCGATGTCGACAAATTTGATCCCAAAACGGAACCGGAAGATCATTCCTACATTATTGAATGGCGGGAGAGCAAATCGGGTAGGATGCCAAAGTGTGGATGGAAGTATTATGACGCAAAGGTGGTTCGAGTATCACGTAAGTGTACTTTTTAAAACTATGACATCCAACATTTACATGACCAATGATTACTTGGGTTCCTGATTCCATTCCGACTTTCAATGATCGAATCTTCATCAGATCTCGAAGTTTTCAGCTCATTATGGGCAATACTGATTATTTTTTCCTTTAGATCGTATCAAGTCATTGGAAAATCAAATACAGATATTGGAGGGTGCTGTTTCCCCTCTCCGCCCGGCCACTGTTGAGAAAAAATCAGAAAGTCCTGCTGTAACGAATTTGGAATCAATGTATGATACGGCAGAAGAGGAAGAAGAAGTTGAGTCAAACTCAACTTCAACTTCAACGGTAAATTGATCTTAAAATGATCTGGATTTTTATGATTCAGCGAGGTTAGAATTGTTTTTATGACTCCGTGTGTAATATAGAGCAAGACGAAGACTAAAAAACGCATGGAAAAAGGAGACAAAACAGCGGCGGAAGCTGATCATGAAGATGAGAGACGACAGAAGAAGAAGAAGAAGAAGAAGCAGAAGAGGAAGCTATCAGACCGAGAATTCAACATTCACCAATTTGAGGATAACAATATCCCTGAACCTTTGGCTACGTCATCTAATTTTCAAGGTACAAATCTGACATCTCACGGTTCAACTCGAGCAAATCTGACATTTTATCAAATCTCGAGTATGGTAAGGTTTGTTTGGATGTGACATCAACGAGCCAAATACAACACCAATCTGTTAGATTTGGTAATATTTGGCCGATTAATGTCAGTTCTGATCAGATTGAACCATGTTTACACCAAATACTGCCCTATTTAGTAATCTAGTGCGGTATGTAGTTCAATCATGGCTGGGTCTGGTCAGAACTGATATTTACTGACCACATGCCACCAAATCTGATAGATTGGTGGTGTATTTGGTTAATAAATGCCGAATCTGACCAAATCCAGCCGTATTTTAATCAAATACCGACCGATCTGCACTAAGAAGAAATTTTTGTTGAAAATGCAAAATTTTGTTTGACTCAACGAATTATTTGTTTCCGGACGTTCAACGAGATCATTTTGGTAATTCAACAAAAGATACGGTGGACGCTTGCTTGAATGGACAAAATTTCAGTTCAATCAGATAAAAATTTGTTATTTTGAATACAAATGTAATCAACACAATTAAATTGTTTTTTATTACAGCTAAATTTATTTAGTTAAAATATACTAGAAATCAATGAAAAAGTTCTGTACAGCAACTCAGTAACGTGTAAAATGGACTAAAGTGTATCTGGAAATTGACCAAATAATTTCGTTCACCTCATATCTTATGGTTAACCAAATACATTTGTTGAATTAATTATAGTTTCATTTTTTCAAACAAATTAATATTGAATCAAGTAAATTTTTTTCAACTAAATGGATTTAGTTGTTTTAACTGAACTTTTTTCTCAGTGTAGTAGACTACTATTGCATTTTATCTCAATATTGCTCAATCTGGTCAGAACTGCCCAAATACCAACAAGTCTGATAGATTAGTGGTGTATTTGGTTAATAAATGCTCAACCTGATTAGATCCAAGTTTGTACGATTAAAAACCACAATATTCCATAATCTTATGGTCGATTTGATCTAGAACGTCATGTTGGCACGAACCGGGATTTTGTATATGATTTGAGCGATTTCATTCAAGAGGATGGGAATGTTCCATCTACATCAAGTGCAACGGTAATTTTTCTTTCACTCGAAACGGATTCTGTTGAAAGTCGTTGAAATGTTTTTATTACTCAATGTAAAATTAAGGGCGATACATATACTGGGAAACAAACGGGAAAAGGACACAACAAGGAGGTGGGAGCTGATCATGAAGATGAGGGTCGGAAGAAGAAGAAAAAGAAGCAATCGGGCCAAACATCCAGCAATCAGCAAGTGGAGGATGATACCATACCTGATCCTTTGGCTACGCCATCTAATTTGGGAGGTACAGATCTGGGATCTTATAGTTTAACATAAGCAAATCCGAAATTTTATCTGGTCCCAAGTCTGGTTGAATGCGATCACACCTGGCACTTAATGGCTAATAGACAGAACCAGACTATTAGATCTAGTAGTATTTGGCTAATAAGTGTCAGATCCGATCAAATTTATCCAAGTTTGAACCAAATACAGCACTAGATTAGTAGATTTAGCGGTATTTAATCCAGACATGGCTAAATTTGATCAGATCTTACACTTATTAGCCAATTACAGCACCAATCTATCATATCTGGCGGTATTTGGTCTAAGCATGGCCCAATCTGATAGGCTGGTATTACATTTAGTTAATCAAATTTAAAAAAAATGAGATTCAGGCATGTTTGAGCCAAATACCCCCCGATCTAGTAGACTGGTGCTGTACCCAATGCAAACATGGCTGAATCTGTTCATATTCGATATTGCTCGATTAGAAACCACCAGATTTTATAATCTCATGTTAGATATAATCCAAATGTACCAGTTCTCATGGGTTAAATAGACACAGCTAGGTCTGGTCATCTGAAACTGCGTTTCCCAATCCCATTTGTAAATGCTTCCAGATGATCAATCATTGAAGCAGATTTTGCTCAATTTGTGCAAGGACATAAAGGTTGTCAAACAAGTCCAACTTGACATGCTGAGAAACCAAAATCAACCAGCTCAACAACAAAATCCACCTGATGACCAAGTCTGAGAATCTCAATACTTTTTTTGATTGTCGTAAAGGCGTTTAAATAATTTTTTCTTAGGAATAGACGTTATCATAATCATTATTATCATTTAGTTGTAATCCAAAAAAAGATTTTCAATGTGTGAATTATTATTTTACACCTTTACGACTCATTTACGCCTGTAGTTGACATGACTTCTCTGGAATTCTGTTATGTACAATTACAGGTTGAATTAGGTCATCCGGGTTCTAACGTTTTTGTCAACCAGCAGCAGTGGGATACAGCTAATGCCCAAAATTCATATACCACTATGGGAATTTCTTTGGTCCGTGCTCTGTTTGATGAAGATGTACTGATGGCTAGTAATTTGAGAGGCGGTCCCAGCAAAACTAATAAAAATGCTCCTTGTAGACCGGGATTGAACCCGGCCATTCTTGCAGCTATCGAAGGTTGGTTAAAAGTAAAACCTCTCGAATTTATGGATGCTTGTCAGCAACTTTAATCCTCGTGGTTAACAATAGAACTTATCATACATTTTTTGGATTATCAATAATCAGAATTGAATCAATAACTTTCTAATTTTTTTTTTCAATCTTCAATATACTTAGCAAGAAAATAAAAATGTCATAATTAGTTTATCTGCTATCGGTAATATACAAATTTTCTTATTTTCCGATGTGTTATTTCAGAGGCCGTTAGGAATAAATTTCCTAATTTCAAAAAAGGCCATTTAGGCTCATCTATTAATAACCTCATGACTGATTTCCGGAGGAAGAATAAAGATGCCGCTAATAAAGAAGCTAGCAATGATGTTATTATTTTGATCAATATTATTACAACTGTTAGCTCGATTTTTAATATTTAATAATTATGCATCTTTATTTCAGGAACATCCTGAGGGTTAGTGGTCATTCCGGTACTAGGATCGCAACACCTTCAATTGTGTTTATTGTTTTTAATTTAATTACATTTTCTTTGTTCCAATTGAGTAAAATATGAAATAAAATAAAATGTTCATGTTAAATATAAAATAAAATGTATTAGTTCTACGGATCATTAAAATAAAGTGATATTTATTGTTGTATGTAATCCAAATTCCATTTTTGACTCATGAAATTTGTTTACCTCCTGGTGCAGATTTATTTCGAACTCGATTCTGGTGAGGAATTGATAAGGTTTTAACCCTTACTTACCACACCTCTGTAGAATTACGAACTTGCCACCATGGGGTAGATTTGTACCCCAGTGACAAAAATTGTTATAAAAAATGAACTACTGAATATTTCTACTTGAAAATTGTTTTAGAACATATTGAAAACTTTTTATAAAAGATTGTTTACTTTATATAGCCAAAAATTAAATTTAAGTATACTAAAAAAAATGATAAAGCCAACAAAAGTGGAAAAATGACTATTTTTCTTTATATTCATAATTTTTTTATTTTTCAAAATCGAGACCTAAAATTTGAGCCGAGTGTTCTACTGATATGTTGCTACAATAAAAAAAACAGTAATTAAGTGGGTCGTGAAAAAAGTACATTTTGTTCCGCAGAATAAAGGGAGAAATGTTGTGAAAAAAATGAACTACGTATTTAAAAATTGACTCAGCAGGATACTGGTTGGCCTAAAGTATAGTTATACCTTCGAACTATTAACCAATGTTGCTATTAAACCATTCTTTTTTAATTTGGATACTTAAATTTATGGAAATATAGGCCTGGGGTAGTTTTGCACCCCAAGGTGGCAAGTAAGAGTTAAATATATTCACTAGCAACTATCGAAACACCAGCTAAAGTTCAGATATATCTAAACGATACGCTTTACCTGATGCTGGGCCTGATCCAGATTTACTTATTCATCGGAAAATAAATGCATCTGGTCAGAATTTGAACGTGCAGTATATTATTAATTATATAATATATATGTAACCATATATTCTATACTTATAATCAAAAAATATAAGGAAGAATATATGTGACATGTATGGACTACCTATATTTCTTAACATATATGTTATTATAAAAAATCAGCCAAAATATTACTATGGTACCATATACTAATAAATATATTTTTCCATATATTATTTTGTTGCAAAAATATATTCTGCGATATATTTTCGCAATATATAGTTTTTTCATACGGGACACGCTCGCAAATAATTTCAAAATAACAATTTCTACTCACCATTTACGCGCTTCTCGCCGCTGTCCTTCTCCTCCTCCTCCTGCAGCTCTTCTCTCTCTCTCTCAACTTCGTTTTTGTTCTATTTTTCCATTATTTCATTTTTCGCGCAATACTTTCCACTATTATTTGATTTATTTGTTATTTTAATTTATTCATTATTTATTCATATGTTTTTTCTTTTTTCAATTTTCGCGTTTTTATTATTATTTTGATTTATTTATTATTTATTTTTTGTCGGGACAGTTTTTTCACACTCCTTTAGTTTCGAATTTTTTATAATTCTTTTTCACATTATTTTCCGCGCACTGTTGCAGATTTGAAAAATAGTTTGTCGAAGAGAAACTTCAAAATGTACAAAAATCTCGGTGGCACACTTTTACGCTATTTATTATTTTTACACTATTTATTTACACTATTTACTTTTTTACACTATTTTATTTTTTATTTTGCGCAATTTTATTTTCCGCGTAACGAACAGCACGACTGGTACTGCGCAATGTAATTTTTTTTTTTTTTTTTTTAAATAATTATTTTTACATTATATTCGCGCTTTTCTTTTTCACCGCTATTTTCGGGCAACGTTTTATTTATTTATTATTTACACTTCATTATTATTATTTTTTACATTATTTCGCGCAGAGTTACAGGCTTGTTCGTTTTTTTCATTTTTTCATTTTTCGCGCAATGTCTTTATTTATTATTTATTCACACACTTTTTTCGTTTTTCCCATTTTTTTCGTGCAATCTTTTTCTTTTTTAATTTTAACGCATTGTTTTTTGTCACGATAATTTTTCACACATTTTTCCAGTTCTAAATTTTTTCAAGTCATTATTTTCATAATTATTTTTTTTTACATTACTTCGCGCGGCGTTTTCCTTTTTGCATTTTGTGCGCAAAGTTTTGCTTTCGCGCAATGTTTTTCTTATGACACTTATTTTTTCATTATTACACTATTATTATTTTTACACTATTCACACTATTTATTATTTTCGCGCAATGTTTTTCATTACTCGCGCGCAATGCGCAATCTGGTTCTAATATTCACGTGGCACCCGCTCGACGCATCAACCACAACGCCGAAAAAAACTCTTCGTGAAAACTTAATGCAAAGCGCAGAAACATTTTTGACAAAAGATTCGATGCCGAGATAGTTCGAACCGCGACAGGAATATGATTAAAGTTGCAGAAGGCATAAAAACCCCTCATCAACGACGAAGGTGATGATATTCCGCCTCTCTCTCAAAATCTTTGTCAGCAAAATTGCACGCGCGAATGAAAATAATATTGCTCCATGACCGTGAACTCAAACTTGGAGACACATGCGTCGCAATGGACACATAGACGAAATAGATACGTGCAGCGCGTGACAACGACTGAGGCATAAAAGGGCGTAATGGTCGCGCAAAACATACGCGTATTGAGTTGCAGCTTCATGAAAAAATACGACAAAAACGTTGAATCTAATTTTTATGTTTTCCGTTTTGAACCCTAAATATTTTTTTCAGCTTGGACCATTTTGATTTTTTTGAAAATATCACCGCTTTTAAGAGACATTCTTACAAGTACTAAAATTCGCAGCTTGTGATATTTATAACTTGTATTTTTTGTCTATTTTTGAAGTAGATATATAGATATATCTATATATAAGGCATTCCTCACGAAACCGATTAATACGTGACGCCGACCATTTTTGATTTTGTTGAAAATTTTCTATTTTTTGTACATACTGAAAGCAGTCTTTCAGAATTTTCAGGCGGATGAATTTCACCCAGGAAAAAACGAACTATTTTCAACTAGAAAATTTTTTTTTAAAGAAAATATCTATTATCCATAAAATAAAAACATTTTTAGCGTTAAAAAATATAGATTGAAAAATATAGAAGTTATTTAGCGCTTTTTTTATTAATCTCTATATGTAATCATAATATCTCTCGCCAACGAGCGGCGGATGCGAAGATCCGCACAAAGCGGAGACCGAGGAATATATGAGGCATTCCTTACGAGTCGACCAATTCGTGACTCTGACCATTTTTCATTTTGCTAAAAATTTTCTACTTTTTTGTATGTACTGAAAGCAGAGTTTTCAGAGTTTTTAGATTTTTGTCTGCACGCTTTTCGTCACAAATTTTTTTTAAAAATTTCACACAATTTTCAAATGCTCGTAACTTTTCAAAAACCGATCTTAAGCAATTGCTTTGCAACATCTCTCGAAGAAAATTTTGCGCCTCAGTCTTTTCTCAGAAATTTTGTGACCGAAAAATGTTTCGCAAAATTTCATAAAAAATTTGCTTGGAAATTGTTTTGCAACAAAAAATGTTTCGCATAATTTGTTTGAAAAAAAAAAATGGCTCGCAAAATTTTCGTGGAGAGATTAAGAGATAAGAGATAAAAGATTAAGCAATTGCTTAAAATCGGCTTTTGAAGAGTTACGAGCAACATTTTGTTCACAAAATAGTTTTGAGCAATTACTTTGCAACATCTCTTTATGAAAATTTTGCGCAACAGTCTTTTTCCAAAAATTTTGTGAAATTGCAAAAAATGCTGCAGATTAATTGTGTGAAACAATTTTGTCTAACAAATTTTGCAAAATAATTTGTCTGCAAAAAATTTTGCGCTTGCAAAAAAATTGTTTCGCAAAATCTTATAAAAAATTTGCTTGAAAATTGTTCTGCAGCAAAAAATTTTTCGCATAATTTTTTGCAAAGAAAAATAAATGTTTCGAAAAAATTTTTGCAAAAAAAATTGTTTTGCAAAATCTTGTTCACAGAATAGTTTCAAGCAATTGCTTTGCAACATCTCTTGACGAAAATTTTGCGCAACAGCCTTTTTGTAAAATTTTTGTTAAATTGCAGAAACATGCTGCAGATTGATTGTGTGAAACAATTTTGTCTGATAAATTTTGGAAAATAATTTTTGTGCAACAAATTTTGCGCCTGCAAAAAATAATTTGCAAAATTTTTCAAAAAAAAAAAAAAAATGTTTTGCAAAATCTTGTTTACAGAATAGTTTTTGAGCAATTGCTTTGCAACATCTCTCTACGAATAGTTTGCGCACCAGTCTTTTTCAAAAATGTTGTGAACAAATCTGCTTGCATAAATTTTGCATAAAAATGTTGCAGATTAATTGTGTGAAACAATTTTGCCTAACAAATTTTGCAAAATAATTTTTGTGCAACAAATTTTGCTAAACATTTTTTGCAAAAAATACTGACAGGTAAAAATAAGTGAACGAAGTTTTTTCAAAAACAAGCTTTTATTTGTTGTTAATAAAGAATAACTAAAAAGTTGAAAATAATTTTACTCCTATTAGAAATAAGTTTTCAAATCTAAGTCTGCTGCATTTTAAACGTTTAGAGACATCGAAGTGAAATTTGGCACGCTAGTCAAGCACAAATTGCTCTTCATTATGAGCAAATTTTTGTTTTATTCCTAACGGGTGCTCAGATTGTATCGACTTTTTTCGTTTTTGCAAAATAACGTAAACACTCTGACTTCTGCTATTTCCAAATATAAGCGTGATGCATTTTAAACGCTTCGAGATATCGAAGTGAAATTTGGCACGCTTTCGAGCACAAATTGCTTTTCATTATAAATAAATTAGCACGCTTGTCAAGCACAAATTGCTCTTCATTATGAGCAAATTTTGTTTTAATTCTTACGAGTGCCCAGATTTTACCGACTTTTTTCGTTTTTGTAAAACGGCGTAAACGCTCTAACTTCTGCTGTTTCATTTTGCGAAAGAATAAAGTTTTTTAAAAAATTCTGTTCTTCATGATAATTTTTTTGATAGATCGATCAGTAACTGCCGCGTAAAAGAAAAAATGGGTTGCAAAATAGTTTTTAAGCAATTGCTTTGCAACATCTCTCTACGACTAGTTTGCGCAACAGTCTTTTTCCAAAAATGTTGTCAACAATTTTGCTTGCATAAATTTTTGCAGAAAAATGTTGCAGATCAATTCTGTGAAAAAATTTTGTCTAACAAAGTTTGCAAACAAATTTTGTTGTGCACAAATTTTGCGAAACATTTTTTGCAAAAAATACTGATAAGTAGAAAATGAATAAACGAAATTTTTCTCAAAGACAAGCTGTTATTAGTTTTTAATAAAAAATGACTAAAAAGTTAAAAATAATTTTATTCCGATTGGAAATAAGTTTTCAAATAAAAGCGTGCTGCATTTCAAGCGCTTCGAGATATCGAAGTTAAATTTGACACTCTTGTCAAGCACAAATTGCTCTTCATTATGAGCAAATTTTTGTTTTTATTCTACCGGGTGCTCAGATTGTATCGACTTTTTTCGTTTTTGCAAAATGGCTTAAACACTCTAACTTCTGCTATTTCCAAATATAAGCGTGCTGCATTTGAAACACTCGATTCGTTTAAGAAAAAAGAACTTACCGAAAAATTGCTGAATAATTATTTGTTTAAACAATTTATTGATAACTTTTGGGCAATATTATTATTGATAATCGTTGTTTATGGCATGCGAAATGTTGCTAAATTTTTTTCAGATCTTTATCGTATCACGAAATACGGTAAATTCAATCAGATAAAGTTTTTTGGCTGGGGCTGCACCAGCAACCCGCTGTCTTATTATACTGAGAAAAAATCTATCAGACTCTAAAAAAATGTTTTTTTCACAAAAAAAGCTGAATCAAGCGTCATCGACAACTTTCAGATATTAAAGACTCAATTAGGTCGACGTGATCGCAATTTTCATAATAAATTGACAACATTCTATTCCATATTTTGCAAGTCTGATCGACCCGAGAGATTTCCAGGAAAACAGGGAAAACTTTGCCTTTCAGAATGAAAAAAGTATAATTTGCAGGAATTCCGTGAAAGAGGGGTGCCAAAAGGGAGGAAGGTATTGCCAATTAGGAGAATAACATTTTTTCGAACTTTCAATCGCCAATTTGTGTCTGTTGAAAAGCTTAAGTCGACGATAATTTTGATTGAAAATTAATGAGCGGAATTCTGCGCCAATTAGGCACAGTTTTGAACAATCGAATTCAGCTTTGATTCGCTGGAAAATTTCGCAGCAAAATGAGTAATCGGCTTACACGCTCTGAGAAGCACCAAAAGACTCCGCGATGATTAATTAAACGGTCATAAAATTGGAAAAGTGGTTGTGGTGAGAAAAATAAGGAAACTTTAATTGTATATTGTTTATCTTATCAATTCCATCGCAGAATAATTCTATTAACAAATTTTTCATATGCATTCAGTTACAATATTATAAAATACAAAAATTAATGAAAACGGAAAAGCCAATAATAATTGTACACTTCCATTTATGCCGACTGGTGTTCCTGTCTTACAAAATTGAGCCAATTATTAAAGACCTGAACTTCCTCGGCTGCGCAATGTAATTTTTTATTTGTTCCGCTCAAATGAAGGCTGCAGTTTACATTTTTATATGAATTAAATCGATTGTCCTTCATTAGATCATTGTATTTTGGACAATTTATTAACTCGAGATTGTATGATTCAAATCCTAATTCTCTTAAGATATCTCTTTCTATAGCGCCGCCTTTATAACCAACTAAAATAGGTTGATCATAATCACTTTTTAAATTGGCGCTGATAACATGTGGAACGTCATCCTGTATCCAAATTTCAGAGTCGAAATTTTTAAAAGGGATGCCGTGGACGATGTTGGTAACGTATGCCACTGATTTACTATCGTCAAAGCTTAAATCGCAGAACCGTAAATTCAGTCTAAAGCTCGTATGAAAAACATCACCCGATGTGCAGTCGATGATGGCTAATTCCTTATACATTAGCCTCCTCTTAACGTAAAATCCCTCGATGTCAATTATATGAGTAATTGTGTTAGCTACATTATCCTATAATAACAACAACAACAAAATCACACGATTATAATTATTTAGTTTTATATTGGCAAGCGCTTATTATTAGACATACAAAATTTTTTAATTTTCATCACCGTTTTAAGGGCAGCTACAGATGATTTATCAAATCCCTGTGCTGAGCGAAACGATACCTGCGGTAGTAAATTTGGCGAACCAGGACTGATACTGCAGCCATTGTTGGTTGAAAATAAAAAAAGCATGCAGTATCAACAAGATCACCCCCTACTATTTTTAACTTCCGATTACCCCCTCTCTACCACCAGCATCAACAGCTCCTTGGTATATATATGATGAATTGAACCACCGTAGCTTCAAATCAGTTTGAAATCAGCGTACGAGCAGAGTATTTAGTTGCGGCGTTGACGTAACTCAGTTTTCTTTTCTCTCCCGCAACAAAAACTGCAGTTTAATCGCGCCTGCTTCGCCCACCGTACAGGGCAACGTGATTGAAGATGAATAAATTACATCTTGGCATACTACATGAATTAAGAAAAGAAATCATCAACGATATCGACGTGTACAACGATATTTTACGTCCTTTGGAGAGTCAAGACGTGCTGAGGAAGAAGGATGTTCAGCAAATTAATTCTGGACAGACGAGGGAGGGCAGAGCCAATATTCTGCTTGATTTACTGTCAGGCTGCAGCAGACCGTATGCTTTTAATGTTTTTCATGGAGCACTGGTGAAACATTATCCGTGGTTAAGCAGTGATATTGACAATATTCTGAGATCA
Organism: Alloplasta piceator; assembly: GCA_946863875.1. Lineage (NCBI taxonomy): Eukaryota > Metazoa > Arthropoda > Insecta > Hymenoptera > Ichneumonidae > Alloplasta > Alloplasta piceator. Next base: position 37,301,112 of record OX333075.1, on the reverse strand, counting down.
AAGCACATCAGCACTACCAACAACGACTGCAGTATCAGTCCTGGTTCGCCAAATTTACTACCGCAGGTATCGTTTCGCTCAACACAGGGATTTGATAAATCATCTGTAGCTGCCCTTAAAACGGTGATGAAAATTAAAAAATTTTGTATGTTTAATAATAAGCGCTTGCCAATATAAAACTAAATAATTATAATCGTGTGATTTTGTTGTTGTTGTTATTATAGGATAATGTAGCTAACACAATTACTCATATAATTGACATCGAGGGATTTTACGTTAAGAGGAGGCTAATGTATAAAGAATTGGCCATCATCGACTGCACATCGGGTGATGTTTTTCATACGAGCTTTAGACTGAATTTACGATTCTGCGATTTAAGCTTTGACGATAGTAAATCAGTGGCATACGTTACCAACTTCGTCCACGGCATCCCTTTTAAAAATTTCGACTCTGAAATTTGGATACAGGATGACGTTCCACATGTTATCAGCGCTAATTTAAAAAGTGATTATGATCAACCTATTTTAGTTGGTTATAAAGGCGGCGCTATAGAAAGAGATATCTTAAGAGAATTAGGATTTGAATCATACAATCTCGAGTTAATAAATTGTCCAAAATACAATGATCTAATGAAGGACAATCGATTTAATTCATATAAAAATGTAAACTGCAGCCTTCATTTGAGCGGAACAAATAAAAAATTACATTGCGCAGCCGAGGAAGTTCAGGTCTTTAATAATTGGCTCAATTTTGTAAGACAGAAACACCAGTCGGCATAAATGGAAGTGTACAATTATTATTGGCTTTTCCGTTTTCATTAATTTTTGTATTTTATAATATTGTAACTGAATGCATATGAAAAATTTGTTAATAGAATTATTCTGCGATGGAATTGATAAGATAAACAATATACAATTAAAGTTTCCTTATTTTTCTCACCACAACCACTTTTCCAATTTTATGACCGTTTAATTAATCATCGCGGAGTCTTTTGGTGCTTCTCAGAGCGTGTAAGCCGATTACTCATTTTGCTGCGAAATTTTCCAGCGAATCAAAGCTGAATTCGATTGTTCAAAACTGTGCCTAATTGGCGCAGAATTCCGCTCATTAATTTTCAATCAAAATTATCGTCGACTTAAGCTTTTCAACAGACACAAATTGGCGATTGAAAGTTCGAAAAAATGTTATTCTCCCAATTGGCAATACCTTCCTCCCTTTTGGCACCCCTCTTTCACGGAATTCCTGCAAATTATACTTTTTTCATTCTGAAAGGCAAAGTTTTCCCTGTTTTCCTGGAAATCTCTCGGGTCGATCAGACTTGCAAAATATGGAATAGAATGTTGTCAATTTATTATGAAAATTGCGATCACGTCGACCTAATTGAGTCTTTAATATCTGAAAGTTGTCGATGACGCTTGATTCAGCTTTTTTTGTGAAAAAAACATTTTTTTAGAGTCCGATAGATTTTTTCTCAGTATAATAAGACAGCGGGTTGCTGGTGCAGCCCCAGCCAAAAAACTTTATCTGATTGAATTTACCGTATTTCGTGATACGATAAAGATCTGAAAAAAATTTAGCAACATTTCGCATGCCATAAACAACGATTATCAATAATAATATTGCCCAAAAGTTATCAATAAATTGTTTAAACAAATAATTATTTAGCAATTTTTCGGTAAGTTCTTTTTTCTTAAACGAATCGAGTGTTTCAAATGCAGCACGCTTATATTTGGAAATAGCAGAAGTTAGAGTGTTTAAGCCATTTTGCAAAAACGAAAAAAAGTCGATACAATCTGAGCACCCGGTAGAATAAAAACAAAAATTTGCTCATAATGAAGAGCAATTTGTGCTTGACAAGAGTGTCAAATTTAACTTCGATATCTCGAAGCGCTTGAAATGCAGCACGCTTTTATTTGAAAACTTATTTCCAATCGGAATAAAATTATTTTTAACTTTTTAGTCATTTTTTATTAACAACTAATAACAGCTTGTCTTTGAGAAAAATTTCGTTTATTTATTTTCTACTTATCAGTATTTTTTGCAAAAAATGTTTCGCAAAATTTGTGCACAACAAAATTTTTTTGCAAACTTTGTTAGACAAAATTTTTCACACAATTGATCTGCAACATTTTTCTGCAAAAATTTATGCAAGCAAAATTGTTGACAAAACTTTTGGAAAAAGACTGTTGCGCAAACTAGTCGTAGAGAGATGTTGCAAAGCAATCGCTTAAAAACTATTTTGCAACCCATTTTTTCTTTTACGCGGCAGTTACTGATCGGTCTATCAAAAAAATTATCATGAAGAACAGAATTTTTTAAAAAACTTTATTCTTTCGCAAAATGAAACAGCAGAAGTTAGAGCGTTTACGCCGTTTTACAAAAACGAAAAAAGTCGGTAAAATCTGGGCACTCGTAAGAATTAAAACAAAAATTTGCTCATAATGAAGAGCAATTTGTGCTTAAAAAGCGTGCCAATTTATTTATAATGAAAAGCAATTTGTGCTCGAAAGCGTGCCAAATTTCACTTCGATATCTCGAAGCGTTTAAAATGCATCACGCTTACATTTGGAAATAGCAGAAGTCAGAGTGTTTACGTTATTTTACAAAAACGAAAAAAGTCGATACAATCTGAGCACCCGTTAGGAATAAAACAAAAATTTGCTCATAATGAAGAGCAATTTGTGCTTGACTAGCGTGCCAAATTTCACTTCGATGTCTCTAAACATTTAAAATGCAGCAGACTTAGATTTGAAAACTTATTTCTAATCGGAGTAAGATTATTTTCAACTTTTTAGTTATTCTTTATTAACAACAAATAAAAGCTTGTTTTTGAAAAAACTTCGGTCACTTATTTTTACCTGTCAGTATTTTTTGCAAAAAATGTTTAGCAAAATTTGTTGCACAAAAATTATTTTGCAAAATTTGTTAGGCGAAATTGTTTCACACAATTAATCTGCAACATTTTTATGCAAAATTTATGCAAGCAGATTTGTTCACAACATTTTTAAAAAAGACTGGTGCGCAAACTATTCGTAGAGAGATGTTGCAAAGCAATTGCTCAAAAACTATTCTGTAAACAAGATTTTGCAAAACATTTTTTTTTTTTTTTTTGAAAAATTTTGCAAATTATTTTTTGCAGGCACAAAATTTGTTGCACAAAAATTATTTTCCAAAATTTATCAGACAAAATTGTTTCACACAATCAATCTGCAGCATGTTTCTGCAATTTAACAAAAATTTTACAAAAAGGCTGTTGCGCAAAATTTTCGTCAAGAGATGTTGCAAAGCAATTGCTTGAAACTATTCTGTGAACAAGATTTTGCAAAACAATTTTTTTTGCAAAAATTTTTTCGAAACATTTATTTTTTTTTGCAAAAAATTATGCGAAAAATTTTTTGCTGCAGAACAATTTTCAAGCAAATTTTTTATAAGATTTTGCGAAACAATTTTTTTGCAAGCGCAAATTTTTTGCAGACAAATTATTTTGCAAAATTTGTTAGACAAAATTGTTTCACACAATTAATCTGCAGCATTTTTTGCAATTTCACAAAATTTTTGGAAAAAGACTGTTGCGCAAAATTTTCATAAAGAGATGTTGCAAAGTAATTGCTCAAAACTATTTTGTGAACAAAATTTTGCTCATAACTCTTCAAAAGCCGATTTTAAGCAATTGCTTAATCTCTTATCTCTTATCTCTTAATCTCTCCACGAAAATTTTGCGAGCCATTTTTTTTTTCAAACAAATTATGCGAAACATTTTTTGTTGCAAAACAATTTCCAAGCAAATTTTTTATAAAATTTTGCGAAACATTTTTCGGTCACAAAATTTCTGAGAAAAGACTGAGGCGCAAAATTTTCTTCGAGAGATGTTGCAAAGCAATTGCTTAAGATCGGTTTTTGAAAAGTTACGAGCATTTGAAAATTGTGTGAAATTTTGAAAAAAAATTTGTGACGAAAAGCGTGCAGACAAAAATCTAAAAACTCTGAAAACTCTGCTTTCAGTACGTACAAAAAAGTAGAAAATTTTTAGCAAAATGAAAAATGGTCAGAGTCACGAATTGGTCGACTCGTAAGGAATGCCTCATATATTCCTCGGTCTCCGCTTTGTGCGGATCTTCGCGTCCGCCGCTCGTTGGCGAGAGATATTATGATTACATATAGAGATTAATAAAAAAAACGCTAAATAACTTCTATATTTTTCAATCTATATTTTTTAACGCTAAAAATGTTTTTATTTTATGGATAATAGATATTTTCTTTAAAAAAAAAATTTCTAGTTGAAAATAGTTCGTTTTTTCCTGGGTGAAATTCATCCGCCTGAAAATTCTGAAAGACTGCTTTCAGTATGGACAAAAAATAGAAAATTTTCAACAAAATCAAAAATGGTCGGCGTCACGTATTAATCGGTTTCGTGAGGAATGCCTTATATATAGATATATCTATATATCTACTTCAAAAATAGACAAAAAATACAAGTTATAAATATCACAAGCTGCGAATTTTAGTACTTGTAAGAATGTCTCTTAAAAGCGGTGATATTTTCAAAAAAATCAAAATGGTCCAAGCTGAAAAAAATATTTAGGGTTCAAAACGGAAAACATAAAAATTAGATTCAACGTTTTTGTTGTATTTTTTCATGAAGCTGCAACTCAATACGCGTATGTTTTGCGCGACCGTTACGCCCTTTTATGCCTCAGTCGTTGTCACGCGCTGCACGTATCTATTTCGTCTATGTGTCCATTGCGACGCATGTGTCTCCAAGTTTGAGTTCACGGTCATGGAGCAATATTATTTTCATTCGCGCGTGCAATTTTGCTGACAAAGATTTTGAGAGAGAGGCGGAATATCATTACCTTCGTCGTTGATGAGGGGTTTTTATGCCTTCTGCAACTTTAATCATATTCCTGTCGCGGTTCGAACTATCTCGGCATCGAATCTTTTGTCAAAAATGTTTCTGCGCTTTGCATTAAGTTTTCACGAAGAGTTTTTTTTCGGCGTTGTGGTTGATGCGTCGAGCGGGTGCCACGTGAATATTAGAACTGGATTGCGCATTGCGCGCGAGTAATGAAATACATTGCGCGAAAATAATAAATAGTGTGAATAGTGTAAAAATAATAATAGTGTAATAATGAAAAAATAAGTGTCATAAGAAAAACATTGCGCGAAAGCAAAACTTTGCGCACAAAATGCAAAAAGGAAAACGCCGCGCGAAGTAATGTAAAAAAAAATAATTATGAAAATAATGACTTGAAAAAATTTAGAACTGGAAAAATGTGTGAAAAATTATCGTGACAAAAAACAATGCGTTAAAATTAAAAAAGAAAAAGATTACACGAAAAAAATGAGAAAAACGAAAAAAGTGTGTGAATAAATAATAAATAAAGACATTGCGCGAAAAATGAAAAAATGAAAAAAACGAACAAGCCTGTAACTCTGCGCGAAATAATGTAAAAAATAATAATAATGAAGTGTAAATAATAAATAAATAAAACGTTGCCCGAAAATAGCGGTGAAAAAGAAAAGCGCGAAAATAATGTAAAAATAATTATTAAAAAAAAAAAAAAAAAAAATTACATTGCGCAGTACCAGTCGTGCTGTTCGTTACGCGGAAAATAAAATTGCGCAAAATAAAAAAGAAAATAGTGTAAAAGTGTAAATAGTGTAAATAAATAGTGTAAAAATAATAAATAGCGTAAAAGTGTGCCACCGAGATTTTTGTACATTGTGAAGTTTCTCTTCGACAAACTATTTTTTAAATCTGCAACAGTGCGCGGAAAATAATGTGAAAAAGAATTATAAAAAATTCGAAACTAAAGGAGTGTGAAAAAACTGTCCCGACAAAAAATAAATAATAAATAAATCAAAATAATAATAAAAACGCGAAAATTGAAAAAAGAAAAAACGTATGAATAAATAATGAATAAATTAAAATAACAAATAAATCAGATAATAGTGGAAAGTATTGCGCGAAAAATGAAATAATGGAAAAATAGAACAAAAACGAAGTTGAGTAGGAGAGAGAGAGAGAGAAGAGCTGCAGGAGGAGGAGGAGAAGGACAGCGGCGAGAAGCGCGTAAATGGTGAGTAGAAATTGTTATTTTGAAATTATTTGCGAGCGTGTGTGTGTGTGTGTGTGTTTTATTATTTATTCGTTGATTTTTGTGTGTGTGTGTGAGGAGAGGGGGGAAGCGCATCACTCTGGCGAAAAAAGTGGTGGCGAAATAAGAGCGTAAATAATAATAATAATAATAAAGTGAAATTAATAATAAAAAATAGTGCAAAAGCTTGGCAGGAGGAGGAGGAGGAGGAGGAGAAGGGCAGCTGCGACAAAAAAAAGCCTAAATGGTGAGTAGGTAACAATAATAATAATAATAATAATAATAATAATAATAATAATAATAATAATAATAATAACAATAATAATAATAACAATAATAATAATAATAATAATATCTCCGGCGAAAAGTGGAGGGGGAAATAATGCCGCTCTGACGAGAGTGGTGGGGGGATTACCCCCACCACTTTTTCGCCATAGTGGTACACCTACTACTCGTTTCGATCCTAATTCGGATCCTCTTCAGATTTATTATTTCTGAATTTGTACGGGTAATTTTTTTGGTCATTTAATGAATCTTGGATAATATTCATTATGAATTTATTGTATAAAGACAGGTCATTTTTTTGTGATCCTTGGTGTCTATGAATTTCATGTTTGGTAATTTCCAAGATTCATTTTTGATCAAAATTAACAGTTTTCATTACATGGCGATTCGAGAGCTACTTAGCTCTCGAATCTCTTAGAAATTATCAATATAAAAAAAAATAAAAAGTACTTGGCGAGTTTTTTTACTGAGCATATATTGACATTCCGGTGTTAACCTTTTCACTAAAAACTGTTTTGACTAATCTTCCGTTAAAAACGAACTCGCCAAATACTTTTTTTTCTATTGATAATTGCTCTTTGTTGACAATTTTCACTTGATTTCACTGTTTTTTAAACTTTTACCAATAACATGTTTTCGATTTTTTTTTATTCCGGTTCCACCCTTGAACATCATGAGTGCAAATTTAACATTTTATTAGGAAACTACATGTGCTTGGCAATGCGTGTTGTGAATTTGATGTCTATTTATTTCACAACTTTTTGTAAGAAGACTAGAGATACTTTCGTAAATGTGCTTGTCTCCAATTTTTGCACACCATTTTTGGTGTTATTGGGGGTTACTGCATATGCAGGGCTGTGAAATTGACGGAAGTATATATTAATATTCTAGCTGATTCAAATTGTACGCAAGTATAAAAAAATATCCAAATGTAATTAAAGAAAGTTTAATAAAATAAATGATGTACATTAGTATGTTAAGAATTTTATTTGATCTCAAACATTTTTCAGGATAAATCCTAAGATATCGAACTCAATTTTGACCGTGAATCATTTTCAAATCACTAATATTATCATAAATTGATAAGGGCGCTTTTTTGTAGAGAATTTTTGTAAATAATAACATTTTTACTCATTTAAATCATTTTGAACGACCCCTCATAATTTCGAAAACGTTTCAAATTCTTACTCCTCACCGGTATTCAAAATTCCTATGGAATGTACTAAAACTTGTTAGCCACACTATTTTCCATTCTTCGAAATTATTTCTCAACAATTTTTATTATGATACAGTCAGAATAAGATATGTTTCAAAATGAACAATCAGTTTTTATCTAAATAATAATAATTTAACCGTCAAAGCAAGAAAATCTGCAAAATTTCCTAAAAGTTCAACTTTAACTTTGAATAACTTTTGGAGGTGTGAGTTTATCGAAAAATTATTAGAGACCTTTTTTGTAGAGCGGTCAATTTCCTACATAAATATGTATCTCTCATTGCTATCCATTTACTTGTTTTGGAGAAAAAAAAATTAAATGTAAAACGTTGAAAAATTCCATGTTATTTTAACGGAAAATATATCGTCTTTGTGGCAATGTTTAATGTGAATATTAACGTCTTTTTTGGTCTGATATTATTCGTTAGGTTATGAACTAAAAATTGAGGGGGTGCTATAAAAAAAACCAACTTAGTAAATAACGGACATCCTAATGTAGAAACTTGTACCGTTTTTTCCCCAAAATATAAAATGATAAACGCGTGAAGAAAACGGTTTTAATGCTTGCATGTGCGTGGAAGTGATCTGGAACGATGAGTGGGACTTCGGAAAGCAGTGGAAGGCCATCCAGCTTCGATGCAATAAAAAACTTACATCATATTGCTAAACATTCCACTCGATTCGATAGTTTCGCCATTTATAGACTGTCATTATGGTCAGTCAACAAACGATTTATAGATTACGAAGAATTCCCGTGATTTCCAGAAAGTATTTTCAATGCCTCCGGTGTCTTGGAAAAAAATAACAATGGGACTTGGTGAACATACATGAATTTAATCCCACGTTGTTTTTTCATCGGTTCATGCACGTTGTGCGTAAACAGATTAGTTAAGCGTACAAAATTCCCAATCTCGTGTTTAATCCGCGACTCACTGTTATTTTACCTTCAATTCCGCGCGATTGTCAAAAATATTTTTCGATTTATTTTTAAATCCACAATCCGTAAGCATTGTGGCTTCTCATTGAGGAACGGCATCAGCGTAATCATCGAGCACCTGGGAATACCAAATCAAACCATGCACAGTGCCGCCTGTGTTTTACTAATGAGGCAAAGGTCACATCCGTCCAAACGATAAAGCGGAAACAGTGAACGCGCGTGCTCAACCATATCCGGCGAGAAATACACATATATTATTTCTACCGAATGCAAATATTGGAACTGACAGGTTAATCACTGCTTAGTAAGGTAAACTCTCAAGATTTACGATTTCTACCCTAAACATCGATGCGCAATACCATGGGCAGTGTCGAGAGTGGTAATCGGGGAAAGGTGGTAGGAGTACAGTGGAACCTCAGATAACTCAATTCGTCGGAACCGGAAACCTCGCATAATTCAAATTTCCCCTTTATTCTCTCACTCACATTGTTAAAAGCTCATGCGTACTGTTTTTTGCCTACCAGCGAAGTTTCCCTCACATTATTAATACGTTTTAGGCACATTCATTACTTAGTAAAATTCATATTTTCCCGAGAATTCATATTTTCGCGCGAAAATTTGACAGGTTGAGGTTATGTTACCCTGTGTAACACATAGTCAAGGTTTGAAGTGGGGAGAAACGGCGATAGAGGAATTTGATAAATCCAAGGTTGTTGCCATGGTAACGAGTTGAGAAATGCGAGGTTTTGACTTATGCGGGGTTGAGTTACCTGAGGTTCTACTGTATATGCGGTATTCCCCCTCATCAGGATTATTCGCGATTATTTCAATTATTCCTAGCGAAAGTCGAAAAATTCATTGCAAGTATTTTTCTAAGTGTGAAACATTCATCGAGAAGAAAGTTATCACAGGGTGAAAAATGACAATTCTGTTGGGTAATGACAACTGTAAAAACAAAACGTGATTGATAAATTCATGTAACATTTTTAACCACCCTTAGGTGTGTCATCTAATATTTATTGAATTCAAAAATCGTTTTAAAAAACTATGAAATACATCAGAGAACTGTTAAATACGAAAAACACGATATTTAACCGTCAAACGTTAGAATGGGTCCTATAGGACTCGAGCGATTTCTTCAACGCACCGTATTGCATATTTTTTCGTATTTTTGTTTGAAGAATATTTCTTATAAGTAATAAGCAATTGTAAGTACATGGGGTATTCCCGTTGAAATTTTCATGTTCGAACCCGGACCCTCTTGAATAATTATTGAAAAAAATTTCCGAAAGGTATTCTGAAAAATAAAAGACATGTATTTTTTTGTTAAGGCCAAGAATCGATATTTTTCGTCGTACGATTTTAGTAAAAAATCCAAATTTTTCACTAACTCTCTATTCTAAACACGTAGTATCTTGATAATTCGAGATCCTATCGAAACAGAACTTGTTCGTTATAAAACGAGTAAAGCAATTGATTTTTTTTTTTAATTGTGGGCACACGAAAGTTTGTTTTACTTCATAAAACACAAAAAACGATTTTTCAGCAAGTAGGAAATTCTGTAGGAAATTACGAAACTTTTAAGACCAGAATGAAGATGGTAAGTTCAAAATCCGCAAAGCAACAGCTAATCAAAGTTCTGTCTTGGCCTTATTTTCGAGCCAGATCATGCAGAACTGTATGTTCTCGAAAAATTGTATACAGAAATACATTTGAATATTTATTTATTTATACATACGTAGATTATTTCATACAAGTATGAAATAATATAAGTAATATACGTAATATTTAATTATACTTGTATGAAATAATATACGCAGCAGAGATGGGAGTAACTAGTTACTTTTGTAACTAGTTGCGACAGAGTTACACGATACTCTTGTATCGAGTAACTAAAATTTTGTAGTTACTGCGATACAAATGCGATATTATACGATACTATAGTTACTCGATACTTTTATATCGAGTAACGAAAAAATTGTCGATACTCGATACTTTTGTAACGAGTAACGAAAAAATTTGAGTTACTCGATACTTTTGTAACGAGTAACGAAAAAATTTGAGCTACTCGATACTTTTGTAATGAGTAACGAAAAAATTTGAGCTACTCGCTACTTTTGTAACGAGTAACGAAAAAATTTGAGTTACTCGATACTTTTGTAACGAATAACGAAAAAACTTTCGATACTCGATACTTGTGTATCGAGTATCGAAAAAATCTTCGATACTCGCTACTTTTGTATCGAGTAACGAAAAAATTTTCGATACTCGCTACTTTTGTATCGAGTAACGAAAAAATTTTCGATACTCGATACTTTTGTAACGAGTAACGAAAAACTTTTCGTTAGTCTATACTTTTGTATCGAATAACGAAAAAATTTTCGATACTCGATACTTGTTGTTCACTCTCAAAAAAGATGACTTTTTGTCAAATTATTCAATTATATGAAAAAGAGTAATGTAAATTTTTTGAAAATTTTTGGATCGCATGTTTTTAAGTTTTTCAAAATTTCAAAATTTTCTAAGTACCTTTATATCTTGAAAGTATACGATTGACCAGAAAAATGTTTCAGACAAAATAGTTGCAGTTTTACATAAGCTTTATGAACAATTTTTTTTTTTTGAATTTTTTGCGTTTTAAAAATGATCATTTTCGACAAAAATATACGAAAATAATTTTTTTCGATCGGTATGTCACTTTCGATTTATCTCAAAAGGTTCCAGAAAATACTCTGAAGTATGTACAATAGACACGTAATGTTGTCTAGATGGCTCGATTAGTCGTTCCAAAACGATGCTTTATTTCCTTAATAATATTTTTTTCGTTTTTGCTCCAATAAGCTCCAAAACATTAATATTATTATTTGTAGATGTTCTTTTACCTAAAAATTTGAGAGAAACAATTTGAGAGAGTATGATTTTCCATAAGAATTTATTTTTCTAAAAAAGCAAACGCTACTTAGTAAGTACCGTTATATCTTTAAAGCATTCGAATAAACAGAAAAATGTTTGAGACAAAAAAGTTGCAATTTTGCAGAAACTGAAATTTTTTATTTTGTATTTTCAGAGTTAAAAAAAATACCATTTTCATCAAAAATATACGAAAATGATTTTTTTCGATCGGTATGTCACTTTCGATTTATCTAAAAAAATTCCAGAAAAACTCTGAAGTTTGCACAATAAACACGTATTTTTTTTTTTGATGGTTCGATTAGTTGTTCCAAAGCTATGCTTTGTTTTATTAATAACACTTTTTTTTAGAAAAATCAATTATTATGAAAAATCATACTCTCCCAAATTGTTTCGCTCAAATTTTTACTTAAAAGAACATCTACAACCATAATATTAATGTTTTGGAGCTTATTGGAGCAAAAACAAAAAAAATATTATTAATAAAACAAAGTATAGCTTTGAAACAACTAATCGAGCCATCTAAAAAAAATCCGTGTCTATTGTACACACTTCAGAGTATTTTCTGGAATTTTTTGACATAAATCGAAAGTGACATACCGAGCGAAAAAAATTATTTCCGTATATTTTTGATAAAAATTGTCATTTTTTAAACTCAAAAAATAAACATAAAATTTTTTTACAAAGTTTATGTGAAACTGCAACTTTTTTGTCTGAAACATTTTTCTGTTTAATCGTATGCTTTCAAGATATAACGGTACTTAGAAAATTTTGAAATTTTGAAAAACTACAAAAATTGCGATCCAAAAATTTTGAAAAAATTTACACTACTCTTTTTCATATAATTAAATAATTTGGCAGAATGTCAATTTTTTTGAGAGTGGACATCTTTTTGACCGTTCGAAATGGCATGGAATGCCTCATATATTTTTGCTTGATTTTAACGTTTGTTTCCAATTTTTTCATTTATTTATTTTTTATTAATTTTACTAAAATATAAAGGAAAGGAATTCAATAATAAATCCATCTTTGAATATAAATTTTCATTCATTGGCCAAATTTTTTTTCTAATATGGGCCATCCCATGGTGCCTGATGCCGCCTATACCACCTGGCGCGGCTGCGACCAGCTGAGTTTCGCCATCGTTCTATAAATGATAAAAAAGTTGTTTAATACATTTCATAAACTTTATCGTATAGTGCAGAGAGAATTCAATAATTAGCAAAAAAAACGCTTACGTCGTCTAACCGTCGGTCCCACAACTTCTATATACTCGATGGTATTCGCCACCGGCGGCAATCGCAGCTGCGGCGGTGGCTGCTGCTGCAATACCGGTTGCAACAGTTGCTGCTGCTGCATTCGTTGAAGCAGCTGCAGCTGCTGCTCGTGGAGCTGTTGCAGTTGTTGTTGTTGACATTGTTGTTGCTGTTGCTGCTGCAGTAATATTTGTTGCTGTAGCTGCTGCTGTTGCTCTACCCGCAGCAACTCCCCACCGGCATCATCCTTTTTTATAGCCTCGTCTCGCGCTTTTTCTTTCTTCTCCTCTTTCGTCGAAAATGATCCCATATCTGAAATATTGAAAGTTATTAATACATTCATCCAAATTCAATAAAACTGATGGAATTCAAGACAGAGTGTAATGTATATTAGACTGTTTCAGAAAAAAGACTCTTTTTTTTTTTAAGAAAATCAAATAATCATCAGAGGATAATAAATGCTGGTCGAAACTTTGTGTAGGATAATAAACGCTGCTCAAAACTTTGGGTAAGATAACAAATGCTGGTCGAAACTTTGTGTAGGATATTTTGTGTAGCATTTCTTGTCTTGGATCGAATTTATGCAGGATCAAAATTGTGTAGGAAAATATGTGTAGGATAACAAACACTGGTCAAAATTTTGTGTAGGATAATAAATGGTGATCGAAACTTTGTGTAGGATCATAAATGCTGGTCAAAAATTTGTGTAGGATATTTTGTGTAGCATTTCTTGTGTAGGATCACCTTGTGTAGGATCAAAAATGTGTAGGATCGAACCCCACTCAAAAACATATAACTATTATATGTTATGGAATTCAATGTAATAATAAAACTTAATATGAGTGGGGTTCGATCCTACACATTTTTGATCCTACACAAATGTTTTTGGTGGAAGTTAATATACTGAATATATTCGAAATAATTTTTTATTTCATTTATTTAAAACAAATTATTTTTACTTATTAATTACGACTATCGATGTAATGTTATTTATTTTTATTATTATTTTTATGTAAATATATATCATTTGCTTCAAATTTAACAATTCGATTGGAAATTAATTTTTCTGCCCCTCAATTTCTTGAATATAAAGAATCTTCATTTTTGAAATAATTTGGGAATCATTATTCTTTATATTCAATAAATGATAGAGAAGAAAAATGAATTCCTAATCGAATTGTTAAACTTAAAGCAAATAATATATCTTTGTAATTTTTATTCATTAATGTATAATGTTTTCAAGCAACAGAAATTTCTCATGATAATCAAATAATGGTATGTAATTAATGAATATTATAAGGGGTAAGTGAAATTAAATTTTGAGACGTCAAATTATTTCAATTTGAATATTTGGTGATAAGCAAATATGAAAAAGCTAAAAATAAGGAGATAAAAACAAGCTTCATATTTTTAAGCTTGTTCTTATCTCTTTATTTTTAGCTTTTCTCATATTTGCTTAGCACCAAATATTTAAATTAAAATAATTCGACATCTACAAATTTAATTTCATTTAGCCCTTATAATATTCATTAATTAAATACTATTATTTGATTATCATGAGAACTTTCTATTGCTTGAAAACATTATACATTAATGAATAAAAATTATAAAGATTTATTATTTGCTTTAAATTTAACAATTCTATTAGGAATTCAACTTTCTTCTCTTTCATTTCTCGAATATAAAGAATAAAGGTTCCCAAATTATTTCAAGAATAAAGATTCTTTATATTCAAGAAATTGAAGGGAAGAAAAATTAATGAATTAGAAATATTATTTAAATTGTGGACATACCTTTAAATGTTGTTTCGCGGATTTAACTTCTTCTAATTTTTGGCCACGTGAACTGGACGCACTTCTTGGACTGCTCGTGCTACTCGTCACTAGTCAATTGATCGAAAATCTTGGAATACTACGAGACATTATATGGGCAATGGGCATTGACCATTTATTTTCTTTTGTGACTTGTACGAAATACGTACAATCATCTCCAAAACTATTCGGTATTTCTGTAACGATTTTACCTATAATTTTATTTCTGCAACCTTCTTTCTGTAACAACTGTACAGTGTACACAAATAGTAAACACGGGTCACGTGATCGTACGCGATCTCATTATCCCTTTGCGGGCTCATTGTACAATTCTGAACACAGTTGATTTGTGATATAGTATACGGACGGACGCACCGCGTGTATTACTGCGGAACGAAGCTCATTCGTTTATGAGTAAATTTATACAAATATACGTAATCTGTTTAATTGCACGTTTTCCATATTTGCTATTGCGTGTGCCGTGCTGCCTTAAAGTGCTGCATTTAGTGAAGTGAATAGAAGAATTGTGAATATCGTCAATCGATTGTGAATTGTATATAAAATTGGTCGATATAAAAATCCGTACTGCCACGTGCCAGCGATCGAACGAGAACATAAGGATGTCAAATAGTAAGTATCATGTATTCCGGTTCATTTAATTAACTGATTATCAATTTTCAAAAAAAATCTTAAAATTAATTAGTTTTTTATACGAAGTTATTATTTTTTGCATTCAGAGAAGTAAAAGTACCCCCCCCGTCCTCGGACTTTCTCTCTCTCTCTCTCTCTCTCTCTCTCTCTTCTGCCTTTTTTTGCAAAAAATGTAAAAAAAAATAGACTAAACCTTAAGAAAAAATAGAATTAAAAATAGAATGAAACATTTATGTATGCTTTCTTTTTATCTCATAATATAGTTAAAATTATATTGATAGTAAAGAAAATTATGATTTTGAAAATTCGAAAAAAAATAAAACCATCGTTTTCCCATTTCCGGACTGGGTTTAAAATTCATGTTTTAGGAACTAATATTTTTGAGAATTAAAAAAAAATCGAAGGACCCAAACAATTTAAAAAATCGTGTTTTAGCTTCAAAATGAAAAGAAATCAATCGACTTAGCTATGAATAATTTTTTACATAGAATTTTCGGAAAATTCATCTAACCTCACTCCTACATATTTTCGCAATTTCTTCTTATCTTAAAGTCCTCATCGTAAAACAAAATCCCAAATTCGTTCAGATCTTTCCTTCTCTAACTTTTGCAGTTATTGTATGGAATATTCCATCCAGTTTTATTGTTTTTTTTTATTCAGTTTGTTTTGACATTTTCCACCAGAATAAAAAAAATTAAAAAAAATAGACTTTTCGTGATCTCGATCTTGAGAGCTTTTCATAAGCATTATCGGAAAAGCAAAATTTTTTTTGGAAAGCTGAAACGTTTTTACGCAAAAAACCTATTTTTTAAATAAATTTTTATTGTGGTGAAAGATCGCAAAAAAATGAATAACTTAAATTTTTAGTTATTAATTTATTTCTCGTGTGTTTATCTGGAACCCACCTAAAAACCCAAAGTTTGAATATGTTCTTGTAAGTTTTTAGCAGAATTTTTTTTTTAATTTTAAAATTTGGGCAACGGTCAAAAAATCGCTCATTGAATTAAAAACTGAATTTTGAGAGCTTTTCATGAGCATTATCAAAAAATCATTTTTTTTAATAGCTCAAATTTTTCACACAAAAAACTAATTTTTTCATTTCGGTGGAAGATGACGAAAAAAATGAATGAAACAAAAATCGTAAAACTAGACGGAATATTTCATGCAATAACTGCAAAAGTTAGAGGAAAAAGAATCTAAAAAAATTGAGAATTCTGTTTTTCAATGTGTACTTGAATTTGGTGAGTACTTCAATTTGGTGGACTTGCTATTAATGTGCAAGAAAAGTTATTCAATAAAAATAATAATTTTTGTCGCTTATTTTTTTTTTGGCTTCTACATCACCTCAAATGAGCCCTGCATTTTTTCAAGATTCTTCCTCCCCTTTTTGTCGTCCCACCATGTGATTTTTCTTGTTTATCCAAAAGGAATCATCAAAAACGACCTTTTTTAAATTAATGATTTTTTTTTACAAATTCCATACCTAAAAACAGTAACTTTTTTCATGATTAGAAAGTGGGCCGAAGCCTGCCAATATTTTTTTTGTCAATTTTTATTCTTCGAAAAATCAAAAAAATTTGGAAAATTTAAAATTATAATCATTGCATCTTATAGTAAAAAAAAAAAGAAACAGGAACATGTATTGCAAAAACGTCGCATCTTGCTGAGTTTCATATTAATTTTCAGAAAATCACCTTTATTTACTTGTTTTCCGTAATTCTCTATTTGATTTTTTTTAAATTAATATGAAACTAAGCAAGATACGACATTTTTTCAAGACATGTTTCTTTTTTCTTTTTTTGTTACTATAAGAAGCACACATTATAATTTTAAATTTTCTAAATTTTTTTGATTTATTGAAAAATAAAAGTTGACAAAAAAAATATTGGCAGGCTTCGACCCACTTTCTAATAATGAAAAAGTTAGTGTTTTCGATCGGACAGTATTTAATCTTTTTTCCTCTTCAATCCTCTTCCGTAGGAACGTATTCAAAGAATAATTAGAATCATTTATTTTTTTATTTCTCAAATATTACGCACTTACGTTAATTGCTGTTACTCTTTACGTTAGTGTTGTGAGAAAAATAATTCATGATTAATTTTTAGACGAGCTTCGTTAACACACATCAGCACATATGCACATTCATGTTGGTGTATCTGATATTATGAGGGTATCCATTATTTTATCTGTCATTTTTTTAATTCAACATTTTAGAAAATGCCGGGTTTTTTCCAAATGAATATATCTCGGAAACTTAAAGTAACTGAAAAGAAATGTCTCGACATAAAAGTTGTAGTTTTGTATTAGCTTTCGAGCGGACGACTTGAAATAATTGTTACATTCCCTTAACGCTAATTTTTTACCAATAAAGGGGGAAATTAGTTTTTTATTCAAAAACAGCCATTTATTTTTGACTGAAAAAATTACAGAGTATTCCAGTATATCTGACGATATCGCAACAAAATCGCCAGAGTGGCACAGATCGAGGTTCCGGTATAAAAAAATTAATTGATGTGGTTTTATTTTTTTTACCCTAGAACCTCGATTCGTGCCACTCTGACGATTTTTTTATGATGTCGTCAGATATACTGGAATACTCTGTAATTTTTTCAGCCAAAAAAAGTGGCCTTTTGTGAATAAAAAAATTATTTCCCCCTTTTTTGGTAAAAAATCAGCGTTATCCGAACGTAAAAAATATTTCAAATATTCCGCCCGAAAGCTAATACAAAACTACAACTTTTATGTGAAAACATTTTTTTTCAGTTACTTTAAGTTTCCGAGATATATTCATTTGGAAAAAAACAACATTTTCTCAAATGTTGAATTGAAAAATCTGAAAAAATTCACATAGAATGTCTTTTAGTAGTACTTTGATATAACCAATTATGGGGCAGATCTCAGATGGTCGAAAAAAAAGTGGCTGAGTTGACGGAGAAAATCCCTCTTATCCATTCCTGCCCAAAAACATGTTTCTATAATTAATATTGTAGAAAAAAAACTATTGCCACGTTCTTAATTTGTATGATAACGTTGAGGAAGTTTTTTCAAAAAAAATTTTTTTTTGTTCGATTTGATCATTTTTTTATTTATTTAGACTCCATGGTGGTCGAAGAGGAGAATATATTTTCTATATTCTTTCGAATTGATCAGCAAGAACCCTTCCAATTGGATGGTCTCGACGAGCAGACGTACAATCGTTTGATAAGTGTGTACAATTGACGTACTTATTTGCTTTCTTATTGCATATTACTTGTACAAACATGTAATGTACGTTCGTTGTAGGTTGCGATTATGTTGCACACGAGTGCATACAAAATCTCATCTCTACCAAGGAGATGACATACGATGGTTCCGATGTGCCAACATTTTTTCGGTCGCCAGATGGCGTTGAATTGTAAGCTTACAATGTACTATGTTTGGCTTCAAGGCACTGCGACATTTTTTGATGCTTTACTTTTCATAGTTCACGAATTGAAATTTCGATCTCGTCAAGAGAAACGTATGATAACATTCCCGAACGTAACGGAAATGAACGAACGGAACATAACGATTGGGAAGATATCCCGGATCCGGACGACATGAAACTCCTTGAGAACAAATGTAAAAAACATGCGTTCTCTGATGGAAAGTTCTTCTGTATCGATATGGAAAAATCTTCGTTTCGTGGGATAGTCGTGGGTATCTGCCAGTTGTGCGTTTCCCATAAAACGATAAGAGGTAGCTTTCGGTCGCCGTCAAATTTCGCAACGCACATCAAGGTATATTACAGTATATTTTTTTCATGAGGAACATAACTCGTTTATCGGTGTAGTTCATGACGTTAGATTTTTTGTTTCTCATGTTCATTTATTTCCAGCGGGTACATCGGAATGATTACGAGGCGTTCCTGAATCATAGGAAAACGTTAGCCCAACAGAAACATGCTCGAGATCGAGAAACGCGCACGGTAACCTGCCAATTTTCCCAACGATCTTTTGAAACGAATGTCACGAATTATATAATTGAAAGTATGGCACCCATCAGTACCGTTGAGATGGCCAGTTTCCGGTACATATTTGACGGTGAGTTAAATTAATAAATATTTAACTTCAACATTTTCAATCTTCAATGTGTAGAAAGATGATCTAAAAAAGACAAAAAAGTGTCTAAACTTCAGAGTACCGTACCGAAATCATACGTATTGTATTATCTCACAATTTTAATTGTTATATCGATTCAGCTTTGGGTATTAAGCAAAATAATAGGAAGTTGAAGCACATGTCGAGACGTACATTGTGCAAGCGGATTGAGAATCTGTACAAGGACCAAATGGAGAAAATTTCCATCTACCTTCGCGATGATGCGATTTATGTCTGTACGACAGCAGATATCTGGACCTCAAGAAGGCGTCGATTTATAGGTGTCACAGGTCATTGGGTGAGATGCAATTGAAAATTCAAATCTTCGTTGCAAATATACGTTTCGCCAATGCTTGACGAGCAAGCCGAATTCCAATTCACTGTCTTTGATTTTTCCATAGATCGATTCCGAGTCATTACAACGAAAGTCGGTTGCGATTGCATGCCGAAGATTTCCCGGCGCACATTCAGCAGAAAGAATTGCGGATATCTTAACAGATATTCACGCTTCATTCGGTTTGGATTCCAATAAAATCGTTGCGACAGTCACGGATAATGGTTCCAATTTCGTAAAAGCTTTCCGCGAATTTGGAGCAAACACTGTCTTCGACAGCTGTTTGGACGGTAATGAATCACAATTACCATGTATTACATCGAACTCAAGTTTTAATAACATGCATTTTGTGCTTATAGATGTATACTTCTACATTCAAGATGAACATTTAGATTTGGACGAAGACGCTCCACCACACGTTAGTCTGCCATCTACATCAGATTCCGTTATGGATGTTGATGAACCTTCCAATGATGATCAAGCATCTTATCTAGAAGATTGCGACTTTAGCTTGGTTCTACCAAAGCATTTGCGATGCGCCAGCCACACCTTGCATTTGATTGCAACGGTAGATCTGCTTAAAATAATTAAAGCCTCGACCTATCTGAGTGCAGCCCATTTCGGAGCTTTGGAGAAGTGCACGGCATTGTGGAATGTCCTCCGCTCTCCAAAGTCAAGCGAAATAATTAACGAACATCTGGAAAAATCTTTGATTCGACCTGTCATTACACGTTGGAATTCAATGTTTGATGCCTTGGAGCGTATTGTTGCGTCAAAGGAACAAATTATTCAGGTGAGTCCTTTAGTCGGAATTACAAATGTATTAACGGAAAGTGATTTCAGATACCTTGAGGAGTACGTGAATATCTTAAAACCTCTGGCAGTGACAACCGATTTACTGCAAGGAGAAGATCTTTGTTACTACGGCTATCTTCTTCCGTCTTTAGTGTCGTTGAAAAGAAAATTGAATGCAATGTATCAATCGAACTACGATACAAATGCACGGTTTGGACCGCTAATAACAGGTTTAATCAAGTCGCTTGAAAATCGGTTTCGATCATTTTTTGCAGTCGAAGATGAAGTTTCCGGAGCAGCGATCGCAGCCGTCTGTCATCCACGCTTCAAATTGAGATGGCTCGCTACTTTCTCTGACTCAATCCGTAGGAAAGAAGACAAATGGGTTTTAAATGCAGCCGCAGAGGAGCGTTCAAAGGTAACTGAGGCCAGATCTCCAGTCGTGGTGGCACAAGAAAAAGACGACCTTTTCGATTTAGGAGATGAAAGTGAGCTGCCTGACCAAATAACAAGTAGAACCGTAAGCGTTGAAATTGCCAAATACATCGCAAGTCCGAAAACGGATTTAGAAATGCTAAACGAGTTTCCGGTCATAAAAAAAGTATTTATTCAATACAATACGCCTCTACCGTCATCCGCACCTGTTGAGCGTTTGTTCAGTTATGCAACGATGATGAACCTTCCAAAATGGAATCGTTTATCAGACATGCATTTTGAACAGAGAGTACTGATGAAAGCGAATGCTGTCAAAGACTCTCACCTCACAAATCGTCGATAACGCATTTATTGACGGCACTGCATTTCATCACATCCATTTATTTAATCGCCAGGCTTGAGATATCGCCACCTTTATTCAACCATGTGGTTTGAGTTATATATAAACAGTTGAGTTACATATTAGCTAAATTCAGTCATTATCATTTTTTCTTTTATCACTTAGCCTGTGTTGTCAGAAAGTTTTTTCAGTTACGTGGCTTGAGTTATCACCAAGTTTCTTCAGTTAGGTGTCTCGAGTTATCGCCAATTTTGATCATTATTCTCATTAAGTTTTTACCGAATGTAATAGTCAACATGGTCGAATTAATACTATATACACTAGCCAAGCCGGTTAAAAAATGATCGCGACTTTTCTTTGTAATAGCTGAAGCGGCGTGGTAGTAGCCTGTGTTGTCACAAAGTTTTTTCAGTTACGTGGCTTGAGTTATCGCCAAGTTTCTTCAGTCAGGTGGCTCGAGTTATCGCCAATTTTGATCATTAATCTCATTAAGTTTTTCCCGAATGTACTAGTCAACATGGTCGAATTAATACTATATACACTAGCCAAGCCGGTTAAAAAATGATCGCGACTTTTCTTTGTAATAGCTGAAGCGGCGTGGTGGCTAAGTTATCGCTCACCAAGTTATGAACACATCATTAAAAAAGATATTTGTATGTTTTAGCGCACTGTTAATATAAACTTTTGAAAATAATATGATTATTGTACTGTACTTAAATTTACTATTGTACAATTTGTACAATTGTATGTACACAATAACAAGCGTTAAATATAATTGGAAGACGTGGAAAAGAGTAATATATATATATGTATATATATATAATGTATTACAAATATACGTGCAGAAATTAGGGAAAGAACATGTGTCTTATCCTTATTCAATTATAATATCCTAACACTCCAATGAAACTACAAAATTTGTAAAGAAATTCGAATCGATCTGGAGTTTGTTCTTCGACAGTTTCTACGGTTGCCATAATAAATCTTGGAGCATCAAAATGCTTTAATAACTTCGATACGACCATTTTTCACTTAAATACAGCTTGTCGAAAAACACCGAAAAATTTAGAAATATTTCTTGCTCCCTTAATTGTTGCGCGTACTGTATTGTATTAATTATAATTATAATTATAATGAATTATTATAATTATTATAATTAATTATTGCAATATTATTATATTAGAATATTATAGTTGTGGAAAAAAACTCGTTGCAAATGTATCGAGGAACTCAAATTTTTTCGTTACTCGATACAAAAGTATCGAGTATCGAAACGTTTTTCGTTACTCGTTACAAATGTATCGAGTATCGAAAACTTTTTTGTTACTCGTTACAAAAGTATCGAGTATCGAAAATTTTTTCGTTAGTCGTTACAAAAGTATCGAGTAACTCAAATTTTTTCGTTACTCGTTACAAAAGTATCGAGTATCGAAAATTTTTTCGTTACTCGATTCAAAAGTAACGAGGATCGAAAATTTTTCCGTTACTCGTTACAAATGTATCGAGTAACTCAAATTTTTTCGTTACTCGTTACAAATGTATCGAGTAACTCAAATTTTTTCGTTACTCGTTACAAAAGTATCGAGTAACTCAAATTTTTTCGTTACTCGTTACAAAAGTATCGAGTATCGAAAATTTTTTCGTTACTCGATACAAAAGTAACGAGTATCGAAAATTTTTTCGTTACACGTTACAAAAGTATCGAGTAACTCAAATTTTTTCGTTACTCGTTACAAAAGTATCGAGTAACTCAAATTTTTTCGTTACTCGTTACAAAAGTATCGAGTATCGAAAATTTTTTCGTTACTCGATACAAAAGTAACGAGTATCGAAAATTTTTTCGTTACACGTTACAAAAGTATCGAGTATCGAAAATTTTTTCGTTACTCGATACAAAAGTAGCGAGTAACTCAAATTTTTTCGTTACTCGATACAAAAGTAGCGAGTATCGAAGATTTTTTCGTTACTCGTTACAAAAGTATCGAGTAACTATAGTTACTCGATACATTTGTATCGAGTATTGAGTATCGACTAGTTACAAATTTGCCCATCTCTGATACGCAGTAGGGTGGCGCAAAAAAACCGACTATTTTTTTTCGAGTCTCTTGTGATGATATGTTAGTTTTTTATGTTTTAAGAACACCCACCAAAAATGAGCTCAAAAAAAAAATTTTTAAGGGTCACTCAATATTTTTAAAAATTTCACAAATCGTTAAAAATCGATTTTTTGTTATTTTTTGCTCATTACGGTAGAATTTTATAAATGAAAAAAATAATAAGTTCCTCAAATTTTTAACTCAAAATATTCATTTTTAAAGGTCGCTCATAATTTTTTTATATTTGTAAGTGCATTGCATTAGATGTTTTCGAGTGACCTTCAAATATTCATGTTAAGATTTGATAATTTTTTTTCTTTTAATTAGTAAGATAATCGATAAAAATACACCATGAGATAAATAAAAAATTAAACACAATACTGAAAATATAATTTTTTAATAACTCGATGTTTTGCAAATTACAGTAATAATACAATTGATTATTTTTTCTTTGAATTCTCAATTTCTTTCAATTTTTTTTCTTTCGTCGTATCTTTTAACATTACAAGCATGTGAAAAATCTGGTTTATCGACGCTACAGTAAAACAGAGTATATGTTAATTTTTGCGACACAACCATTCCTTGACTATTGAACCGAATGATCTGACATTTTAGAACCAGGTGACAGGTGATTCTAGAGAGCTCTAGAGAGCTCAATAGTGGTGTGTTTTTCTTAAATAAATGGCAGCAGCGGCGGCAATGGCGGAAAGAGAAGAGCTTCGACGAGACATTGAATGGCTTCGACTCGAACGACCGATGCTACAAACTCGGCAGGCAGAGCAAGTAAGCGCCATTGGCCCTTCCCCCTATCAAATTCAATTTCGTGATGTAGAGAGCACGCTATTGAAATTTCGAGGCGATGATATCTCCTTGCCGGTGGAACAATGGATAACACACATTGAAGAGGACGAGGTGTTATACAATTGGAATCCACTGCAAACGTTGGTTTCCGCTAAAAATCGCTAATAGGCGTAGCTCAACTATGGCTCGAGTCTCAAGAAAATTTTCGATCATAGCAAGCGCTAAAACTTGCCATTAAGGACGAATTTAAAACAAAAGTTGATAGTAGGGAGATACACCAACTCTTGACGAAGCGCCATAAACTCGCGAACGAGTCATATCAAGAATACGTCCTACACATGCGCAGGATCGGTAAGCGAGGAAACTTATCCGAATCAGAAATAATACAATACGTAATCGATGGGATACAAGATTATGAGTTGAACAAAATTATCCTATACGGTGCTAAAACCTTCACCGACTTTGAGGATAAAATGATGATGACGAGCACCAACGGATCATCGAAAGGAGCGAGCGGCGAAGGGGCGGTAACGAAAAAAAATTCGAACACTTCCCCCTCTCGGTGTTTCAACTGCGGTGAGATTGGACATATTAGCCGAAACTGTGAACACAAACAAGCCGGAGCAAAATGTTTCAAATGCGGTGGATTTGGTCATATCTCACGCAATTGCAAAAAACTTGCAGCACAAAAAACGGTGGGACAAGAAACGAGTAAAGCCGAAAATTCAAGCACGATGACAAACGCACCACAAGTAATGCGTATCGGCTCAGGAGTAAACAGAGTTTACAAGACAATCGCGATCGGGGGGAGAGACGTCGTAAGCTGCGTGGACACAGCCAGCGACAACCATCTCATGCGAGTCGACCAGTTCTTAGAGCTGGGTTCACCAAATTATAATCCGAAAGCTGAGATTCTCGAAGGTCCGAAACACGTGGAAATAAATACAATAGGTCGATGCGAAATCGAGACATGTGTAGACGGAGTAAGGTATATGCTTGCGTATCATATTGTAAACGCCGATGATATTGTAGATCGTGTTATGATAGGAAGCGAGATATTAAACGAAGCTGAAATACACACAAAGAAAGACGAAACGCGAATAACGAAAATAACTGAGAACGATAATTCAATACATCATATCGAACCGGTAAACGATAACAAGAATGCCGAAATCGGAGCAAACGTGAGCATTACGAGTCGTAACGAGATACAAGAAATAATCAATTCTTACGTGCCAAACAAAACAATCGAATCTCCGATAAACCTACAAATCATTTTACGCGATGAAAAACCTTTTTGTCAGGGACCGCGAAGACTCACAGAATTAGAAAAAAAAGAAGTTGACGAACAAATCGAGGAATGGCTTGAAAATAAAATAATAAAACCGAGTCACTCAGAATTCATGAGCCCGATAGTAATCGCGTGAAAAAAAAGGTCATGCTGAAGTTTGTATTGATTTTAGAAATTTGAACAAAAAGGTAATAAGAGATCACTTTCCGTTGCCAATAATAGATGAGCAAATAGCGAAATTGGTAGACGCTCGAATATTGAGCAGGCTCGACTTGAAGAATGAATTTTTTCACGTGCGTGTCGATGAAAATAGCCAAAAATACACATCTTTTGTAACGCCGTCAGGGCAATACGAATTTCTCAGAGCGCCGTTCGGGCTATGCACATCGCCGACAGTATTTCAACGATTTATTTTACACGCGTTTCGAGAATTGATTAAAAAAGAAGTGGTTTACGCTTACTTAGACGATCTTGTGATTCCAGCAAAAAACGAAGACGAGGCTATAACGAAGTTAAAAAGCGTATTAGCTGTAGCACGAAGCAATGGGCTCGAGATTAATTGGAGTAAATGCTCATTGCTTTGCACTGTTATTGAGTATTTAGGATATATCATCAAAGACGGTACAATCAAGCCATCTTCGAGCAAAACGGTGGCATTAGTAAATTTTCCGGAACCAAAGACTGTAAAACAAGTACAAAGCTTTTTAGGGCTAGCCGGTTACTTTAGAAAATTTATTAAAGGGTACGCGATTAATGCAAAACCGTTGAGTGACACGCTGAAAGGGGTACGACAAGGAGCCATAAAATTAAGCCAAGAGCAATCCGAAGCATTTACGAAATTTAAGAAAATATTAATAGAAGAACCCGTGTTGCGTATTTACAATCCGAAATACGAAACAGAGCTGCATACGGACGCCTCTCAAGAAGGATATGGAGCGATTCTTTTTCAACGCTATCCGGATGATCAGCAATTGCACCCAGTCGAAAATATGAGTCATAAAACGACGAAAGCCGAAATAAATTATTCGAGTTATGACCTCGAAGCGCTGGCAGTGGTGAAAGCTTCAAACAAATTTCGCGTTTACCTTTCACACTTACCTTTTGAAATAATTACAGATCGTTCAGTACTGGAGAAAACTATGAAAAAAAAGGATATAATTCCACGGGTGTCACGATGGGGCATGCTTTTAGAGGAATTCGACTACACCATCGAACACCGGCCGGGAAAAAAATTCCGCATGTCGACGCCCTTAGCCGATACCCCGGAGTATACGCCATAAGGAATGATCTCGTGGACCGAATTGAGCAAGCTCAAGAAAAGGATGATCGGATGCAGTTGGTACGGCGAGCGTTGCTGACTGTAGGTTACAAAGATTACAAGGTGGAGTACGATCTTTTATATAAGGTAAGCGAGATAGATAAACTACTCGTAATACCGAAAAGAATGCAGAACGAGATAATTCAGCGGGCCCACGATATTGGACATTTTGGAGTACAAAAAACTGAAAGTCTAATTGCCGATAAATATTGGATTGATAAACTCAGACAGAAAATTAAAATCTATATTCAAAATTGCATCCCATGCATTCTTGGATCACGCAAAGGAGGAAAAAGCGAAAGATTTTCAAATCCTATCCCAAAAGAAGATCTACCATTACAAACGCTCCATTTAGACCATTTAGGGCCATTGGAATCAACGAAAAAATTCGGCATCTACTAGTCATGGTAGATGCATTTAAAAAATTTACGTGGATTTTTTCGACAAAGTCAACAAGTACACTAAAAATTTTTTTATTGCACTATTTGGTTTTTCGCGTAACGAAAAGTACAACAAAATATAGCAATTTAGGGACAAACAAGGTACAATCGTAAACATTCCTATAATAAGAGGACATTATGCTATCTCTTTAGATATTAATATTATCTTGAAGAGCAAGAATTACTATATGACTTTCGGAAACATTGCTATTCTACTCTTGGAGAATTGACATTGTAAATAATGATAGTAACTCTTGAGAAATTTTGCTAGGATAATTTCAAAACTTGTTGCTTATAATAATATAAGTTGCTATGAATATATCAAAATTTACTATTTTCAATAAGAACGCACTTTCA
This sequence comes from Alloplasta piceator, assembly GCA_946863875.1. NCBI lineage: Eukaryota > Metazoa > Arthropoda > Insecta > Hymenoptera > Ichneumonidae > Alloplasta > Alloplasta piceator. The sequence continues at coordinate 37,273,624 of OX333075.1, read as the reverse complement.
AACGAGAAGCTCTTGTACCTTTTGTAACGCGGACTTAAGGGAAATCGTAAAACACTATTGCAAAAGTTACCGAATGTTCTCGAGCTGACCCGAGTTCAGCCGAGGAAAAATTCATGTATCTACATAATAATAAAGTAAAAGGTCAAACTTCACAGCCACTCACAGTTACTCACACACCCACTCACACATCCACTCACAGCCACTCACAGCTACTCACAGCGACTCACACACTCACTCATAGCTACTCACACACCTACTCACAAGCACTCACACACTCACACACACACCAACTCATACACCTACACGCACACTTACTCACACACCATCTTTAACACCTATTCACATAGTTACTCACAACCACTCATACATACATGCACGACCCCCAATATATACACGCACACGCACTTACTCACATACCCTTATTATTTATTATCTATCAATGAAAACAAAAAAAAAATGACCAATTCTCAGCGATTTTTATAAAAGAAAATGATAGAAATCACCCCACACATGTTGACTTTAAAATATATAATGAAAAAACTATTCCTCTGTGGTATTTCTGTCATGGATATTCTTACAGATATCTTATGAAGATATCTGACAGTTGATTTCATTCCGAAGATCTCTTAAGTCATTCTTATTTCAGACTTCTTCAGACTAACGTCTGCGAGATCTCATACGTGTTGCTCTAGAAGTAGTCTTGGAAAAGAGTTCGCGAGGAAGTATTTCTGACTTTTGTATTAGATTTCCTTTACGGAATATCTTGAAGATATCTGACAGTTGATTTCATTCCGAAGATCTCTGAAGTAATTCTTATTTCAGACTTCTTCAGACTAACGTCTGCGAGATATCATACGTGATGCTCTAGAAGTAGTCTTGAAAAAGAGTTCGCGAGGAAGTATTTCTGACTTTTGTGCTGTGTGGGACACTATTGTTTGTGCTGGCGGTTGTGGGAATCGAGATGGCACTTCAATAAAAACGCCTTACGGCACAAAATGCAGATGTGTTTACGGTTACACATGGCGTTCATATTTCGGCGTTGGTATTGCAGAACACCATGTTTTTTGGCGAATGATCTTGAGGAATGAGTGCAAATATATCGTTTTGTGTTTTCGTTAAATACGAAACACTGTTTAACTTGCAATTTTTTCAATCGATTGACGAAAATGTTGTCTAATTCTTCATTGGAAAGAACGATTGCTCCCGATGAAATTTGGTTCCAAAGACCTAAATAAAAGGTGGTTTTATTATTTTATTGTCAAAAAAAATTGCGCAAAAAATCAATTTTTTTTCGTCTTACGTCAAAGCAAAAAGCGATAGTTTATGGTGAATTAAACCTACGTACAAGCTTGAAAAATTCCATCAATATTTTCGACGGTTCGGACTTCAATTTGATTCTCGTCGTTGATTCACGTTAGAAAAATATTCGGAAGATATTTTATCGATTTTTTTAAATAGGGCTCCGTTGAAAATGTCTGGGTACGATTGAACTGTAAATAGAAGTACGTACCAATACAAAAAATTGGTCAAGCTGATCGTAGCTAACGACAATTGAAAAAAATAATTGTAATTTGTGTTCTAGTTATCATAGTCTGGCGTTCCACGCCAAATTGGACACCATTTAGCTTTTGCCTCCCCGATTTTTTTTCAAATTTTTTCATGTTTTAGTATTGGTTGGAAGAGGCCTCCATGATTGAAAAAAAAAAATTTTGTCGAACAGTTTTTAAGATATCGATTTTTCACAAATTACGTTACTTTTTTATTTAAACGTCAATAACTTTGCGGAAAATGGGCTAAATAGGACGGTTTTTTTGAACTATAAATTGCTGATTTACAAAAAACACGTACGGATTGTTTTTATTAATTTTTTTTTGTAAAAAACTATCATTCATTCCACAACTTTTAAGCCTAAGTAGATAATGGGATAGTGATGGGATCGATTTTTTTCGATTTTTCTACTTAGCACCATTTAGCTTTTGCCTGCCCGATTTTTTTAAAAATTTTTTTTATGTTTTAGTATTGGTTGAAAGAGGCCTCCATGATTTTTTTGTAATTTTTTTTTGTTGAACCGTTTTCAAGATATCGATTTTGCGAAAATTACGTAACTTTTTTTTTAAACATCCATAACTTTGCAAAAAATGGGCCTAATGGGACGATTTTTTTTTGAACTTTTTGTTTTTAAACGTACTTTTGATAAAAAATATTGAAACGAAACTTTCAAATCGTGCTTCTATAAGATTTTCAAGTATTAAATATAAATTGCTGATTTATAAAAAACACGTACTGATTGATTTTATTAATTTTTTTTTTTGTAAAAAACTGTCATTTATTCCACAACTTTTAAGGCTAAGTAGATAATGGGATAACGATGGGATCTAGTTTTATTTATTTTTCTATTTAGCACCATTTAGCTTTTGTATCTCCAATTTTTTTCGAAATTTTGTATGTTTTAGTAGTGGTTGAAAGAGGCCTCCATGATTTTTTTCAATTTTTTTTGTCTAACCATTTTCAAGATATCGATTTTGCGAAAGTTACGTAACTTTTTTTTCAAACATCCATAACTTTGCGAAAAATGGGCCAAATGGGACGACTTTTTTTTAACTTTTTGTTTTTAAACGTACTTTTGATAAAAAAAATATTGAAAAAAAATTCAAACCGTGCTTCTATAAGATTTACAAGTGTTAAATATAAATTGCTGATTTACAAAAAAACACGTACTGATCGATTTTTAAAATATTTTTGTGTAAAAAAGTGTCATTCATTCTACAACTTTTGAGACTTAAAATTTTGTTTTTAGGAACTAATATTTTTGAGAATTTAAAAAAAAATCGAAGGCCCCAAACAGTGTTAAATATCGAGTTTTAGCTTTAAAATGAAAAAAAATCAGTCGAATTAGTTATGAATAATTTTTTACATAACATTTTCAGAAAACTCATTTGAAAACGCAAAATTTAAAAAAAAAAAAACTTCAAAATCGGAGCAATATTCACCAAGTTATGGCTATTTGAAAAAACAATCAGTAAAATCTTCAAACATTTGTATCTTTTGATTAGCTGGACAAAAAAAATGAAAAAAATCAGAGATACCTTTTGCGATAAGTATAAAAAGATAGCCAAATATCATTTAAATCGGAGTTGCAAAATACGACGGTAGGGTGGGTTGGCGTGGAATGCCTCATATGCTCATTGAAAGAAGCAATATTCAAACGAAGTAAAATATTAAACTTACAATATTGTAAATTATTCTCACGATGAATTGGACAAGAATTTGATTCTCCGGAAGTTATTCTTGCCGCATTTGTAGTTTCGAGGTTTATTGTGCACGATTCTGCCATCTCAGAATTCAAAGTGGATGGTTCGTTTATTGACTCCATGACCTCCGTATCTTTGGAATTGAGAATTCACGATAAAGGAAAGCGAAAAGATGAGCACTTAAAAACCATACTAATTTATTCTTATTCTGATTATCTTATGAAAAGTAATAGAATAGTATACCTGAAGTTGATGACTTGTTTTCAACCAAATTAATTTTCGACATCTTTTTAAAAAATTCGAATTACTTTTGAACACGACTATAAAAAATTATACGATAATACAAAACTGTGGTATATAAATATAAAAATAAATGTAATAAGAACAAAACACAAAATTTTAATATAAAATCGAATTGAAGAAAATAAAATTTCTCAACGTTCCGAAACAGGATGTGAAATGTCATGACGATTTAAAATTGATCGTGAAATTAGCCTAGAGTTGATTTTGTTTTTTTTTCCTGCACGGATCGATAATTGAAAATGAAAGAGTTAGACAGTTGATAGTAGTAGTCATTTTACAACACAAAATTTATCATGAAAAAAAATATCGTGGAAAGTGTCAAAAAAATTATTGCACAAAACCAGTTCAGGACAAGATCGTGAAACCGGAAAAGAACAAATAGAACATCGTTGAAATCGAACTTTTGATGATCATAAAGGAGTTCAGTTACATCTTAATGAATGATGGAAGAAATAGAGGATGCTATGTTCAAATTTATAATTGGTAAAGTTTTTGAAAGATCATTTGTATTTAATATATGAGAGCTCATTTAGTTCGTCAAACATTATCTGTCAAAATATTATTTTTACCATTTTTACGTTTTTTTCCTTTCTCATAAAGGAAGCTTTGTTTTCGTGAAAAAATTTTTGTTCGAGATTTTCATGTATGTTCCTGTATTCAGTGGGAATTTTTTTGAATCTGCAAATTAATTGTCGATTTGGTGGGGCTGTGAGTTTTTTGAAAAATGTTTGTGGGTCGTCTAACTTTCGTAATTTTTAAGTTATCACCCTGAAATTTTATGTGAAGATACACTTTATAATAAGGACGGTTGGGATTGAATTTTGGAAAAATCGGTCGAGAGATTCGGTTTAAAAAAAAAATGTTGATTTTTCGCAGAAAATTTGTAAGTTCTCTAACTTTTGCAATTTTGCATATATCGAGCTGAATTTTTTTGTGATGATACATTTGATGACAATAAAAAATACTACTAAATTTCAGAAAAATCGCTTGAGAGGTTCGAAAAAAAAAAATTTGAATTTTACAAAAAAATTTTGTTATTGCTCCAACACTTGCATTTTTAGAAGTATCGAGCTAAATTTTTTTGCACCAATACATTAAATGACAAGAACGGTTAGTGTTGAATTTCGTAAAAACGCTCGGAGGGTTCGCTGTCAAAATTTTTTTGAAATTTTCGAAAAATACTTGTGAGCACTAAGTTTTCTAATTTAGCAGCAGCTATCGAGTTCCCGTTTTTAGCACCATCACGCTAGATGATAAAAACAATGTAATTGAATGGAATTGTGAAAAAATCGTGCAAATTAGAAATGTGCACATGGCTTCTTCATTGATTTCCGTCGTTCGTGATGCTTCCTTTATGAGGAAGTCATGATAATACACATACATGCCATAAAGATGGTTTTTTTCATTTTTTCATGTCATGAAAATGGAATCGATTTTTATGATGATGTCACATCGAACGTCGATTGTGGAAATGGACATCAAAGGAATTCAATACAACATCGAATGATCCATCGAGATGGATCATTAATAATTAATTCATCAATGGACAAAAATATTTCAACAGATACGTGATTTTATATTCCACTCATACTCATACCATTACTTACATTGACTGCTGACGATATAAAAGGTGTACCTGATGTATCATGTAATATAAATAATTTGCCTTTTTGTCGTTATCAGTTGACATAACATTAAAATGGACTTCCCGATTAATATTAGCTTGACTAACGAACAAGAAAGGGTTATTACAAGCAATGAAAAGCTCGACGATTGGCATATTTATAAATTCACTAAATTGTTTAATCATAAATTTCCATTTAGTCCAATGCAAAATCCATTGTTTGTACAATTATTAGATTCAATTAAACCTCTTTCTAATGGCCGTGCTCAAATTCAAATACTTTTTAGTGGGTTGAAAGAAGATGGCCATTGGATATGTATGTATTATGACTCTGAAAAAATTTACGTTTATGATAGCATGAATTTTTTAGCGCTACATAATGATCATAAATTATATTTGAATCGTCTATTTCAATTATTTCCATGTAAACCGGAAATTGTCTTCAAAACCATTCAAAGTCAACAAAATCATGTTGATTGTGGAGTTTATGCGATAGCGTGTGCCACATCTTTGCGATTCGGTATTCGCCCCAACAATGTGATTTTTGTTCAGTCTGACATGAGGAATCATTCACTAAAAATGTTCCGTGATAAGCAAATGAGAAAATTCCCAACGGAATCCAAATACGCTCATGAAAAAAAATGAAATTTCTGTGATATTGGAATCCAAAGTGTTTCATCACCCAGAAATTTTACACGGGAATAAAAAAAGAAAAAATTCTGAGGCACGAATTCACGTAGAAAATATTAAACGATTTAAATCAGAATCTCAACTACAATTTGCTCAAAAAAATGCTGATGTATCTACAAATAAAAAAAGATTTAAACGATTTCATAATATGGATTTAGCTTTATGCAATCAACTTGCAGTTTGGAAAAAGGATTTTTATGAAGAAAATGAAATGGTTGAAAATAGAGTTACTAAAAATTATTTCGGTTCTATGAATATCGTATGTGGATACTGCAAATCGTTAAATTTTTTATGTGAAAGACCTGCCGATGGAAAATTCAACAATTGTTGTCATAAAGGTAAAGTTTGATTGATATCCAGACAGTATCGTAGTAAATTGAAAGATTTAATGATTCAAAGAGCAAATTATTTGAGTGATAATTTTCGAGCTAACATTCGCTTATATAATAATTCATTAGCATTCGCGAGTTTTGGTGCTCATTTTGAATCTGTACCAGGCAAAGGTCCTTTTGTTTATCGAATTCATGGACAAGTATACCATAACGTTTATGCGTTGCATCCTACTGAAGGGCAAGAACGAAAATACGGTCAATTATATGTTGTTGACATGGAAGATGCATTGAAAAACCGAAGTTCGAATCCGTGCAATAAGAATTGTTTGCCACCTTTATTGATAGAATTGGATGAAATGCTACGAAAAAAAATCCATTTGTTGAGGCGTATAATATGATGCGTGCAATGGAAATAGCGGAAAATATACAGGTCAAGAAATTAGGACGAAAACCGAATAGCATTGAAATGTGGATTAAAAGAGATAGGAAACTCAATGAAAATCGATTCAATGCACCTACATGTAATGAAGTTGCTGTTGTTTTTGTTGGTGAAAATGGTGCACCTCCGATTGACCGTGATATATGCATTCATCCTAGAGGTGACAAAAGTATTCCAATTTCGAATTTGAGCATGAACGTCGATCCTATGACTTATCCTTTGTTATTTCCATACGGTGACCCAGGATGGACGACAAATTTAAAAAATACAACGGGTGACAGAAATATCACTCCGTTGCAGTTTTATAATTACCGCTTAGCATATCGGGAAACATTTAACCCTTACCTGTATGCTGGAAAACTTACTCAGCAGTATATCGTGGATATGTGGTCTAAAGTCAAAGGGGAGCGATGAAAATATATCAGAATGCAACAAGGGAAAATACGTGCAGAGATATATAGTAGTTTAATGGATTATGTCCATAATAAAGCACAGGATTCAAACTTACGAGCAGGCAAATTAATAATATTGCCATCTACTTTTACTGGTGGACCTAGGGCATGTCAACAATCATTTTTAGATGCAATGGGCTTGGTACAAAAATTTGGAAAACCCGACCTTTTCCTAACAATGACTTGTAACCCAAAATGGCGAGAGATACAAGAAAATTTGAAATATAACCAGTCTCCGAGTGATAGACCAGATCTAATTGCACGCACATTTAAACGCAAAGTAGAGGTTTTAACGTATGAATTAATACACAATAAAATCTTCGGGAAAGTCACCTCTTTCATTTACGTAATTGGATTTCAGAAAAGGGGATTACCTCATTTGCATATACTTTTATTCTTAGACAAAGATAACGCCATCAAAGATACGCAAACTATCGATAAGCTCATTTCTGCTGAAATTCCTCATAAAGACTTGAGTCCAAGATTATTTGATATAGTTAAAAAGGCAATGATTCATGGTCCCTGTGGAGTGCAGAATCCAAAATCTCCATGCATGGACACAGATAGCAAAATATGTCGCAAAAAATTTCCAAAACAATTTTCTGACCATACGATTTACCAAGAAGACGGTTACCCCATTTACCGCAGAAGGAAAAATGAAAGAAAAATAGAATTTGGGACACGAGTAGCAGATAATTCATATGTAGTGCCATACAATCCATATTTATTATTGAAATTCAATTGTCATATAAATGTAGAAATTTGTTGTACTATCAAATGTATAAAATACCTTTTTAAATATTGTTACAAGGGCCATGACTGTGCAATGTTGGAAATAACAAATAATTCGAACACTATGGACTATGATGAAGTGTTTCACTACTTAGCGACACGTTACGTATGTCCACCAGAAGCAATGCATAGGCTTTTACAGTTTAAAATGCATGAACAATCTCATGCCACTTGCAGGTTGGCCGTTCATTTAGAAAATCAACAACAAATATGTTTCAAAGAGGGATTAGAATTGGATGCTCTCAAACAATGTAAAAAAACAACATTAACAGCGTGGTTTGAATTAAATGAAAAAGATTCTACTGCTAAAAAATATTTATACGCAGAAATTTCAGATTGCTATCGTTTTGATGAAAGTTCTAAGACATGGAAAAAGAGAAAATCAAAACACAAGGCAACTTTGAGTAGAATTTACTTTGTGTCCCCGAAAGATATGGAACGATACTGCTTACGAACACTGTTACTACATGTGAGAGGGGCAGAATCTTTCAAGGATTTAAGGACTTTCGATGGTATCATATATGAAAAATTCACAGAAGTCGCTCGAGCTCGAAAAATAATAAACATTGATGATGAATGGGACAAGTGTCTCGAAGAAGCCACAACATTCCCATTTCCTAAACAACTTTGCTATCTGTTTGGCTATATCTGTATTTTCGGTTGCCCCGCTAACGTACTTGACTTATGGACAAAGTATAAGGGCATGTTATATGCATCAGAATTTTCAGAAGAAGTTGGTGAACAAGTTGCCCTGTCAAACATACAAGAAGTATTAAAATCGCATGGGGCTAATTTAGGAAAATTTAATTTACCAATCTTGAATATGATTATTGCCGATAAGAATGATAAATTTCCAATTCCGACTAAAAAAATGATAAATAAATCAATTGAAAGCTTAAATGAACGTCAAAAAACAGTTTATGATCTGGTTCTTAACGCAGTACGGAATGATAACTCTGATGCACGGTATATATATTTAGATGGACCAGGGGGTAGTGGAAAAAGTTATTTACCTAATGTTATTATTGACAGCATGGCATCTGAAAATTATGGAGTTGTACCTATTGCATGGACAGGTATTGCAGCTAATTTATTGAAAGGTGGACGTACGGTTCATTCCACATTCATGTTACCGCTTCCAGTAACAGAAACCTCAACATGTAATATATCCGCCAATTCAAATGTGGCAAAAATATTGATAAAAGCCAGACTAATCATTTGGGATGAAGTAACAATGGCCCCAAAACATGCGTTTCATGCAGTTGACTTATTTTTACGAGATATCATGAAAACCGATAAGCCTTTGGGTGGAAAAGTCATTTTAATATCGGGAGGTTTCCGTCAAACTCTGCCTGTCGTACAACACGGTAGTAGATCAGATATTATAGAAATGTGTGTAAAAAGCAGCTTCTAATGGCGGTATTTTCATCATATACATCTAACCAAAAATGAAAGAATAAATCCGATTGATACAGAATTTTCGAAATGGGTATTGTCACTTGGGGATGGGAAATTACAGAGAAAAATAGAGAACAATGATGACGTTGTAAATATACCCGAACATTTCTAATCAACTAGACCTATTGGTGAAGAAATTTTTGGTAAAAATTTTGATAAAACAAATAAGGATAATCACAATTATGTAATTTTGGCACCAACAAATTCACATGTTTTAGAAATTAACGATATAATAATATAACGATATAATAATATATAACGACATATAATAATATAATCGAAGTGATGGCCACGCTGTAGAAAATGTGATTACCATTGAGTTTTTAAACAGTTTGACGCCAGATGGGTTACCTCCCCATAAATTACTGTTAAAAGAAGGGGCTATTATGATGTTACTTCGGAACTTGAACACTCGTCGTGGACTATGTAATGGTACTAGATTGATGGTGAAAAAAATGATGCATCATGTTATTTCTGCAGAAGTTATAGATGGGAAATTTCAAGGTGATCAAATATTAATACCTAGAATCAATTTATCGGCTGCTCTTGGAAAATTACCATTTAAAATGGAGCGCCGACAATTTCCCATAAGATTGGCTTATGCAATGACTATTAATAAATCCCAAGGTCAATCTTTTGACAAAGTCGGACTATATTTACCTACAGAAGTGTTTAGCCACGGTCAATTATATGTAGCTCTTTTTCGAGTACGGTCAGAAAAGGGTTTGAAAATTTCTTTGCTGAATATTCATAAACAAAATGAACAAAAAGAAATGTTTACAAGAAATGTTATCTACATTGAAGTTTTATAAATTGACTTATGACATCTTTATAATGAATAAGAACGTTAAATTTTGGCATCGACTTGGCTTGGTTTGCTTGGCTTTGAGGATATACAGAGAGGCCTTTGTGCACACCTCCAAATATTATTATTGTATTTTCTTGTAGGACAAAAAAGAAGAAATTTGGAATCGCAAATACAAGGTAATCGATTTTCATAAAAATACTTCCGGTAAATTCTACAACTTATATCAGTTGATTGAGGAGATTATGGAGCAATTTTGGATTATTACCATCCACTTGAATAAGGTTAATAGTGATCTTTATGGGATTGAGGATAAATAACTTAAGCTTTCGCTTAACTGATTAATTTCATGATTAATGAGTTAAGTAAAAAGTGATTAATCTCATGATTAATTAGTAAAGTAAAAACCGGAAGGCTCATAGCCGTAGCTATGAGCTTCCCGGGACGGATGTCATTTTAAGAATAGTGGTTTAGAGAGATTGCAATGCCCTGATACCAATCCCCGCAAGATCTTATTTTACTCATTGCAAAGCCCTATTGTAATTTTTGCTATTCGAGCTCAGAACGATTGCTATAAGCTTACCAAAACGTGAAATATTTTATTCCGCTATTTGTAAAGCACTATTGTAATTTTCGGTATCCGAGACTATTGCAAATTATGATATACAGACTTAGAAATACTGTTATTATTTTAGGTAAAATTCCATCATTTTTATGAGTTATTGCAACAGAAGATATCAAACTCTGTATTTCGATACTCACTATTGTACTTTTTGCAACTGTACCTCGATTATCCCTAAATTGCTATATTTTATTGTACTTTTCGTTACGCGAAAAACCAAATAGTACAATAAAATTTCTTTCAGTGTACAGGTGAAGTACTGGATAAGTTGCGGATTGTGCAACCAACGTTCGGGAACCCAAAAAGGGTAGTCATAGATCGAGGAACGGCATTTACGTCGGGCGATTTCAAAGAATATTGCGAAAACGAAAAAATTCATCACACATCAATAACAACAGGGATGCCACGAGGAAACGGGCAAGTAGAAAGAATCAATCGAATCATTATTGCTATTTTGACGAAATTAATATCGATTGAAAACCCGTTGCACTGGTACAAACACGTGAGTAACGCACAGCGTGCAATAAATTGCACATACCAACGAAGCTTAGGGACTTCCCCATTTGAACTTTCGATCAGAACGAAAATGAGGATTTGTGAAGATTCACAATTACGAGAACTCATCGAGGAGGAAATCACGAACAACTTTAAGGAGGAACTGGAAGAAATTCGAACGAAAGCAAAGGAACAAATACTCACCGTACAAAACGAGAATCGAAGAGGGGTTAACAAAGAAAGAAAAGCAGCAAAAAATATATAGTGGGAGACCTCGTTGCTATATGAAGGACTCAACTTGCCCTGGACTCAAATTAAACGAAAAATTTCTGGGATCACATCGAGTAACTGTAGTAAGCCTCAATGACCGTTATGAGGTCGAAAAAGTCGATGGCGATGGACCGCAAAAAACTACGTCGGCAGCTGATTCCATCAAAAAATGGAAGAATGGAAACTCGGACGATGAGAAAAGCGACGTAGGATCGTCTGGGACAGACGATTATCGGGATGGCCGAGATGTGAGTAGATTATCTTTAAATTCACATTACCGCATTACGAAGTGATGTACTTTTCTTTTCCCGAATCCCACATATATTCATTTAGGTGAGACTCCAAACTACAATTTGAAAAAATAACAGTCGTTTTATGTCAATTTGAACCCAAGATATTGGAATTTGAACTTTACTCGGGTCTCCAGCGACCCATTGTAGCGGGAATGGTAATTTCCGAGTTTCTAGCGTTTGATGGTTAAGCATTTTTATCCTACTAAAAGACTTGGCATTAGTAAACGGATGCGAGTTCCAACTTGAAATTTATATCTTGACTTCTCAGATATATACAGAATATAAAAATATTTGTCCCTTTAAATAAAATTATGCTTTTTTTGGAAATCAATTTTTTCGGTTTTTGGCCGCAAATTAAATAGATTCGTTTTTTTCGACATCGCTGATCATTTTTTCGAAAAGCGCGGAAAATTTCCGAACGAAAACTATGAGACAACAATTTTTTGGATTTCATTTCGTGCTTTGCCTGAGTCCGGAAGAGCTGAATACGTAAAAACTTTGAAATATAACTTTTGGTGTATTCCAAAGAGTATTCTATTAATTTGTATTATATATTAGTTAAAGACTTGAAAATTGGTGTACAATATACTTTCAGGCAACACTAAAAAATACTCAAGTTTCAAGCAATTCGAAAGACGTCGGCCTAAAAGGGAGTCCAGATGAGGGGGAATACCTCATATGAATTATTGTCCCGTAGTGAAAAACTCCATTTGTCACCATTAAAAAATCGCCATTCATTCCCAATTGCCAAAATAAAAAATGGAGATGAATGGCGAATTGCCTAAGGACATTTTCGCCATTGAATTCCCCATTTTAAATCGAATGCGAATTTTCCAATGAGGATTGACTTCCTCATTTGAAACGGAATGGGGATTATCCCATGGGGATTCAATCGAGAAATTCTCCATAGTCGATTTGCCATTCATCTCCATTGGTTTTTGTGGGCAATGGGGAATGAATGTGGATCATCAATGGAGTTTTTTGGTCAATAAGATCTTACGAGATACCCCTTTTTCGAAGTTAGCATTTCATTTCGAGGCTACCCTTTCTTGGGGTAACACTCCTTTCGGCAATCCTCGAAGAGAACATTAGTTTCCAAGTAAACGGAAATTCTCTATGAGAATTAAATAAATAAGTACGATTACATCAGCCGGCAAGAACTCCTTGAAAGGATTTTTTCGACGCCAACTTCAGCTAATATTCCGTGCTCACTCCCGTCTAGATAAGCATACTCTTCGCATAATCCATATGGGAGTTCAGCGGTTGCCGTCCTGCGACATCTCGCGTCAAGTCTCGGAACTAACGCAACGTGGTTCGTGGTGATAATAATAATAATCGTCTACCTACGTTACGACCATGTGACAGGCGCACGACCGCTTGTTCTCGTGGGATAAATGTGATAATGTAAATAATAATTAAATAAATAAATAATAATAATAATAATAATAATAATAATAAATAATGATAATAATGAAATAATAATAATGGTAATAATTAATAATAATAATAAACGACGCCATAATTGTTAATTTATTATTATTGTTATTACTATTATTGTATCGTATTTCCATTTACTACTGAAGTGAAATTATTGATAAATGTTGACCATTCTATAATTCGTTACTTATTATTCAGTGGGCATCATTGGTAAATGCTGATCATTCATTTATTTAGCCGCATCGATCATCGATTCATCGATTCAGCCGCATTTGGTTTCCAATGGACATCTTCGGGTAATGCTGATCATTCAGTTCATCCGCATTTACTTTCCAATGTACATGATTAGGTAAAGCTGCCCGGGAAAAAAAATCATGTACGATCATATATAATCATATATAATCATATATGCGTTAACATGACATCATAAATGATCGTATATGCCCATGCATGATCATATGTCTCGGGAAAAAATGGTCATATATAATCATATATAATCATATATGTAATCGTAATTATTCACAAAATAACCATCATATATATTTTTTGGATATTATATTTATTTACCAGCATATATTGTACTTCTGCGTTTAATATAATAATAATATTTTACACTTGTATTATATCATAAACGAAGTATTCGTACATTTCCCGGGAAAAAAATCATATATGATCATATATAATCATATATGACTTGGTCATGCATGATCCTGAACGAAATTTGTCTCTATATGATTATATATGATTATATACGATCATATACGATCATATATGATCATATAGGGACAAATTTCGTTCAGGATCATGCATGACCAAGTCATATATGATTATATATGATCAAACATGATTTTTTTTCCCGGGTGATTATTTCGTTCATCAGCATTTGTCGTCCAATGGACACCATTGGGCGATGCTGATCGCTCGATCCATCCGCATTTGCTTTCCAATGGGCATCATTAAGTAATGGTGATCATTCGGTTCATCCGCATTTGCTGTCCAATGGACGTCATTCGGCAATGGTGACTTTTCAATGAATATCCATTCGCTCATCAATGGTCATTCCTGTACGCCATTGACAAATGCAGAAATCCCAATGGATCCCCTTTTATTGTACAAATGAGTCGTATGAGGACCATTGGTTGCCATTGGCGATTCAATGGAGTATTTTACTACGGCGTCAGCAATCGGTTTTCGGCAAATCTTTGATGCGATCGTGGAATTCTCTCCGGTCGTTCGTTTTATAAATTAAAACAGTTGACAATTCATTTGCGTTACGCTGAACGAGGTATATTCAAAATCACAGGGAAAAAACACTCACTTCTTATTTCTCTCTTATTTCCCCCAAGCACTTATTTCTCTCAACCGTGTGTGTATTTAATCCAAGACTGGGCAATAATGACAGGCAATAGTAAAACATTCTGTTTGTTGCTACTCAATTTTTTTTCGTACAAAATAAAGATCCAGTTAAACCAACTAAATTCGTGCATTCGGTCGTTTTTATCAAAATCAACTATTTTTATTTTAACGAAACATACCTACATCGATTTGTTTCAAATACCATTGTACCATTCGCTTCGATATATAGATTTTATAAAAAAATTACGTTCATTCGATATCTATAGTAAGATATCTACCCATGTACAGGTCACCGACGTTCCGAGTACCGCCGACGATTGACTGTATTGTGGCATCGACGTTAGGCTTGGTAGTTGAGGCATTATTGGCTACCACGTTTGATCCGACGCTGGTAAAGCGTCGCTCTAGCATAGTCGGCCGACACTTGCAGCCCAAAATACAGCCAACGATAGGCGATGGCATCGGTCACACGTTTATCCGCAGACTTGACTTGACTTGACCCTTATAACTTAAGTGACGTCTCATAACTTAATTTCGGAGCCCCTGATCCTGACTCCTCATAATTCGAGTGACCCCTCATAAGTTAACTGACGACCCCGCATAACTTAATTTCGCTACCCCTGACTCCTCGTAGGTTATGTGAAGTCTCAACATTAAGGATATGCTTCGCCCCTACAGTCTCAGCCAAAAATTTCATCTGATTGAAATTTCCGTACTTCGTGATACAATATAAATTTTTAAAAAATTAGCAGCATTTTGCATGCCATAAACAACTATTATCAATTATGATATTGCCAAAAAGTTATTAATCAATTGTGTAACCGAATAATTATTCAACAATTTTTGATAAGCTCTTTTTTTTCTTAAACAAATCCAATGCGTTAATTTTTCTGAACGCATTTTTTTCTGAACGTTTTTTCAGAGTTTTCTCCCTGTTTTAAATTTTCAGAATAGCTATATTTATGTATTTTTCGGCCTAGTGTCTTGAAAACTTTTCGAAGCTGAAGATAAATCTTTGTGCACAACATAGTTGGGCGAATTTAAAATTAATTAATTACAAATTACAAATTACAAGTTCTAATTTGTAATTCAATCGAAATCCATTACCCATTACAATTGTAATGTGTAATTAAACCGAAATCCATTAACCATTACGATTGTAATTTGTAATTAAACCAGAACCCATTAACTATTACAATTTTAATTTGTAATTGAAACAAAATCCATTAACCATTACAATCGTAATTTGTAATCAAACCGGAATCCATTAACCATGACAATTGTAATGTGTAATTGAACCGAAATCCATTAACCCTTACAATTGTAATTTGTAATTAAACCGAATTCCATTACCCATTACGATTGTAATGTGTAATTAAACCGAAATCCATTAACCATTACAATTGTAATTTGTAATAAAACCAAATTGCATTACCCATTAAAATTGTAATTTGTAATTGAACCAAAATCCATTAACCATTACAATTGTAACTTTGTAATTAAACCGGAATCCATTACCCATTACAATTGTAATTTGTAATGAAACCAAAATCCATTAACCATTACAATTGTAATTTGTAATTAAACGGAAATCCATTACCCATTACAATTGTAATTTGTAATTAAACAGGAATCCATTACCCATTACAATTGTAATTTGTAATTAAACCGAAATCCATAACACATTGCGATTGTAATATGTAATTAAGAGAAAATCCCTTAACCATTACAATCTCGAACTGTAATTAAACTGAAGTTCATAATCCATTACAATTTGAAAATGTAATTAAACTGAGAGCCATCGACCATAACAATTTTTAATTGTAATTAAACTGAAATCCTTTAACCATTTCAATTTCAAATTGTAATTAAACTGAAATTCATCAGCCATTACAATTTGAAACTGTTATCAAACCGAGATCCATCGACCATTACAATTTTCAATTGTAATTGAACTGAAATCCATTAACCATTACAATTTTAAACTATAATTACACTGAAATTCATTAGCCATTAAAATTTGAAAATGTAATTAAACCGAGATCCATCGACCATTACAATTTTTAATTGTAATTAAACTAAAATTCATTAACTATCACAATTGAAAACTGTAATTAAACTGAATTTCATCAGCCATTACAGTTTGAAAATTTAATTCAACCGACATATCGACCATTACAATTCGAAAATGTAATAAAACTGAGATCCATCGGCCATTACATTTTTCAATTGTAATTAAACTGAAATCCATTAACCATTACAATTTTTAACTATAATTAAACTGAAATTCATCAGCCATTACAATTTGAAAATGTAGTTAAACTGATATCGATCGACCATTACAATTTTTAATTGTAATTAAACTGAAGTTCATTAACCATTACAATTTTGAATTGTAATTTAACTGAAAGCCATTAACCATTACAATTTTCAACTGTAATTAAATTGAAATTCATCACTCACACGGAACCGAGTGTCCATTGGACGTCCATCTATCACCCATAGATCCTTAACACGTCTACATCCACGATGGACGTAATGCGGACATCCATTGAACATCCATGGTATACTTTTGATTGGACAAAACGCAATGGATCACACAGGACGTATATTGTATGCCCACGACACGTACTATTTCTTGAGCTACAAATATACACAACACGGCCATCCATGGTATGTCGACCATAGGTAGACATTAAATAGCTTTCAATTCAGGATAGTAATTGAACATCCATTGGACGTTCCAGGTTCGTAAACGGAAATCATATTCGGAGGACGTCAATTGAACGTCTATCGGATGTTCCATGTCGGATTTCATATAGACGTGAATCGGGAACGTCCAATAGATGTCCAATTACTATACTGAATTGAAAGCTATTGAATGTCTACCTATGGACATACCATAGATGGCCGTGTTGTGTATATTTGTAGCTTAAGAAATAGTACGTGTGTGAACATACAATATACGTCCTATGTGATCCATCGCATGTTGTCCAATCAAAAGCATTCGTCCTTCAGATGTACATTTAAATATTTCGGGCAGCTGTGATATGGGTACGCCGATTGACCGTCGTATGCACGTACAAATTACGTCTATCGAAGGATAACGCGGAAGTTTATTCGACGTCCACGACACATATTTTTGGAGCTATAAATATATTCCGCGCGTAACTTAACAGCCAGGGGACGTCCAATAATCATTTAAGTTGGATGAAAATTTCATTCCGGGGAAGTCCGTGGGACATTCCTTAAACCACTAACGGAGATGCGAAACGGCAGCGATTCTATGTGCTAAAAACGTTGCGTATACGTACCCTTAGATATTTTTTAGAGGTACCTATAGACCACATAAAGTGACATTTAATGTACGTATTTAAGACGAATGCCAATATCGCAAAAGATATCTAATGATCATATATTATACGTCCCTTAATTTAAACGCTATTGATTACACATTATCCATTAATTGTAAATTTCATTACGATTATACATTATTCAAGGCCTGTGAGACGAAGATATATAAGTATATCAGCAAACTACATCGTATAAGGTTTTTACATGCATAAATTTCTCATAAGTCAAGTGAGTGTAGGTAGGTAGGTAGGAGATTAGAAAAGTTAAGCAGCACCCCTTGAATCCAATACTTGGATGGGTGACGGCAGTGTGAAAAATCAAAAACTATTTTTTTTTCGTTTTTTCTGTAAAATATGGATATCTCGTAGGCCCCGAATATTATATAATCAGTAACTAAGTTCATAATTAATTAATAATGTGTAGTTAATAACGATTAAATTATTTAAATAAAGGGACGTATAATAGATGATCATTGGACATCTTTCGGATCACTGGTTTATTCGTCTTAAATACGTAAATCAGACGTTATTTTTTGGGGTCTAATCCGTCTAAAAACCGTCTCAAGGTACGTATAAGGGATGTTCCCAGTACATAGAACGGGTGCCGTTTCGCACTTCTTTTAGCAGTGATAGGGATACTCATAGAAGTCCCTGGGATGGAGCATTCATCCACTATGCATGGATATTGGACGTCTCATGGCCCTAATGTTCCGTGTGGGCAGCCATTACAATTTGAACATGTAATTAAACCGAGATCCATCGACGATGACAATTTTTTATTGTAATTAAAGTGAAATCCATTAACCATTACAATTTTAAACTGTAATTCAACTGAAATTCATCAGCTATTACAATTTGAAAATGTAATTAAGCCGAGATCCATCGACCATTACAATTTTTTGTTGTAATTAAACTGAAAACCATTAACCATTATAATTGTAAGCTGTAATTCAACTGAAATTTATCATCCATTACAATTCGAAAATGTAATTCAACCGAGATCCATTGACCATTACAATTTGAAAATGTAATTAAACTGAAATCCATCGACCATAACAATTTTAAACTGTAACTAAACTGTAATCCTCTAACTGTTTCAATTTTCAACTGTAATTAAACCGAGATCCATCGGCCACTACAATTTTTAATTGTAATTAATTAATTAATTATTTATATTAATTAATAATTAATTAATTAATTAATTAATTTAAACTGAAATCCATTAACCATTACAATTTTAAACTATAATTAAACTGAAATTCGTCAGTCATTACAATTCGAAAATGTAATTAAACCGAGATCCATCGACCATTAAAATTTAAAAATTTAATTTAACCGAGATCCGTTGTCCATTACAATTTGAAACTGTAATTAAACTGTAATCCATTAACCACGACAATTCCGAACTGTAACTAAACTGAAATTCCTCAGCCATTACAATTTCAAAATGTAATTAAACCGAGATCCATCGACCATTACAATTTTAAATTGTAATTAAACTGAAATCCATTAACCATTACAATTTTAAACTGTAATCCAACTGAAATTCATCCGCCATTACAATTAAACAATGTAATAAAACTGAGATACATCGACCATTACAATTTTTAATTGTAATTAAACCGATTAGAAACAAAGTAATTAAAAGTAACCGATGAAAATAATTATTTTGTTCCGGGTCGGTTTCATTACATTTGAAAATTGTAATGGTTGATGGATTTCAGTTTAATTACAATTAAAAATTGTAATGGTTGATGGACCTTGGTTTAATTACATTTTTCAATTGTAATATAGTCGATCGATTTCGGGTTGATGACAATTTAAAAATGTAATAGTCAATGGATCTCGGTTTAATTATAAATTACAATTGTAATGGTTATATGGATTTCGGTTTAATTACAAAATACAATTGTGATGGGTAATGGATTTCGGTTTAATTATTACATTACAATTGTAATGGTTAATGGATTTCGCTTGAATTACAAATTAAAATTGTAATGAGTAATGGATTCTGGTTTAATTATAAATTACAATTGTAATGGTCAATGGATTTCAGTTCAATTACGAATTACAATAGTAATGGGTGATGGAATTCGTTTTCATTACAAATCACAATTGTAATGGTTAATGGATTTCGGTGAATGGATTAATTACACATTACAATTATGATGGGTAATGGATTTAGTTTTAATTACAAATGACTATCGTAATGAGTAATGAATTTCGGTTTAATTACAAATTACAATTGTAATAATTGTATGAATTGAAATATAATTGTATGAATTGTAATATAATTGTAATGAATTTTGGTTTAATTACAAATTACGATTGTAATGGCTAATGGATTTCGTTTTTATCACAAACTACAATTGTAATGAGTAATGAATTTTGGTTCAACTACAAATTACAATTGTGATGGGTAATGTATTTCGGTTTGATAACAGATTACAGTTGTAATGGTTAATGGATTTTGGTTTAATTACAAATTACAATTGTAATGGTTTGTCAATTTCGGTTTAATTACAAATTACAATTGTAATGGTTAATGGATTTCGGTTTAATTATAAATTACAATTGAAGTGGTTTATGGATTTCGGTTTAATTACAAATTACAATTGTAATGGTTAATGGATTGCGGTTTAATTACAAATTACAACTGTCATGGTTAATGAATTTCGGTTCAATTACAAATTAGAATTATAATACACTAGTGGAAAAAATTTAAGGATCAAAAAATTTCCCAATATTCCCAGTGTTTTTTAACAATGCTGTATCTCAGTAAAAAATGGTCGTATCGAGGTCTTAAAAAAAGCATTTTGAAACTTGAAGTTTCTAGTTTTCCGATCTTTTGACAAAATTTTTTTCTACTTCCTATCAAATACATTTCGATAACGAAATATGTTTGGAATGAGTAACATCGTATGAGACCGGTGCACAAATAAAGAATTCTATGCACGTGAGCTAGAATTTCATGGAGTTCGTCTGCAACAAATTTCATGCAGCTCATCTGCAACGAGCTTTCTACAAACTTAAAACGCGTTCATCTCAAAAATGAATTTTTCAAGTTGGCCGTACTCATAACTCAAACTAATTTCAACCGATTCATTTGAAATTTTGACTGTACATTTATTATCACGTTCCCTAAGGCAGCACGTGGGATTTTTCCGATATACTGCATAATTCTTTTTTTATTAACAATTTACTGGAGATTTTCTCATAGAATTTTATACTTTTGGATTTAAAAACGCGCCATCCTTTCAAAAAACAACCCAGCAAACACAGTTTCAGAATAGTTACGAAAATGTTCTGTAACGGACGTTATATTGGATGTAACATTTATGTCACAAGCACCGTAAATGAAGCAGTGGTTGTTCAGAAATTTGTCGTCCCATTGCGCATTGGAACGTTATCGTTACGGAAAATTTACGAATAATATTTATGGCCAATACTCAACACATAGAAGTAACTGTTATGTAACAAACTCAGCACAAAGATGTAACACACTCAGCTCATATAGATGTAACACACTCGGCACATTGACGTAACAAACTCATCTCATAGCCATAAAGGTCAACATAACCTCAAAATTTTTTTAACACATTTTTCTCGAAGATTACTTGATAGAATGAAAGCAGAAGAGTGAGGCGGCCTGCATAATTAATTTGTACAGGTGGCCTCACTATTCTTTTTTCATTCCATTCAGTCGTTTTCGAGAAATACGTGTTAAAAGTTTGAGCTCCATCTCTCTCGATCTCACGAGAGCGGAAAGGCGCGGGGGAAAGATCATTGATGTAACTGTTACGTAACGAAACATTCAATTTTAATTTCATTTGAAATATATAATTTCTTCATAATTTCGATAAAATTGAGTTCTTTTTATTAATCTTTTAATATTTTTGAACATTATATAATATTAGGGAATAAAAAAAAAAAAAAAAAAAAAAAAAGAAGTCGCCACCTGGGTTTGAACTCCCGACTCCCGAGTTTCATGGTTATATCCAAAAATAAAAGAACATTTTTTTAAAATAAATTATATTTTTTCAAATTCAACTTATTAGCTATATCTTTTTTCTGACAAAAGCTCCTCAACTCTGCGCGGATCCGAGAACGTTCATTTGCCGATTGTGGGGGATTGATACCTGCCTACATACTGAACCTTTCTAACGATCTAACGCTGACACGCTACCTACTACGCTATCATCTTCTTAAGAGCCCGTGATATTTATATTACATTTAAGGTACATGGGTCATTAAAATACATTTTTACTTATTGAACAAATTCTTTATAAGCGATTTGAAGTTGATAAATTATTGACGAAAGATCCATATTAAGGGGCCAGTCCACACCGATGGCGAGGATGCGATGGGAGGGGGGGGGCTGTTATGCCAAAATAGCATAAAAAATCATAGTAGAGATTTATTCCAGCAGCTTTAGAGTCGAGCTCATGAAACTCGTCGCTCAAAGACAGTTTTTACTGGGGTTTCTGTCACGACAAATACCCATGTAATTGCGCTCACATAATTACACTCATATATCGTTTACGTTTCTTAATCGATATAACCTCAAAATGATTCAAGACATTTCTGGTAGTGTATGTATATATGTATGTATTAAGGACATGTAACATTTATGTAACACATAAAACGTATTTGGTACGTAGCCTATACTACGAAGATTATAATATCACCAATGTTCCGTAACTGTTACGAATTTGTTACAAGAAATGTCTTGTAACATTTATGTAACACATTATGCGTATTTGCTACGTAGCCCATACTACGAGATTATAATATCACCAATGTTCTATAATTGTTACAGCAATGTTCTATAATTGTTACGGATTTGTTACGATAAATGTCTTGTAACATTTATGTAACACATCATACGTATTTGCTACGTAGTCTGTACTACGAGATTATAATGTCATCAATATTCTATAATTGTTACGGATTTGTTACAAGAAACGTCTCGTAACATTTACGTAACACATTATACGTATTTGCTACGTAGTCCATACTACGAGATTATAATATCACCAATGTTCTATAATTGTTACAGCGTCGACTCGTAACAATCTTACAGGTTCACAGTATACGTAAATATCTCATAACAGTG
This sequence comes from Alloplasta piceator, assembly GCA_946863875.1. Taxonomy (NCBI): domain Eukaryota; kingdom Metazoa; phylum Arthropoda; class Insecta; order Hymenoptera; family Ichneumonidae; genus Alloplasta; species Alloplasta piceator. Next base: position 37,250,536 of record OX333075.1, on the reverse strand, counting down.
ACGAGATCTTAACGTATCAATATTACATATTTGTGATGTCTACAGATTTTCGTAATTCCTTTATCTTTCATTGACGTCCTTGCTACATACTGTCATAACGTATTATATACATCTCGTTTACGTCATTATGAAAAAGTTTCGAATTTGTGATGAACATTATATGACGTATTTCTTACATTTCAATTATACGTCAGTGTTTCGTAAATTATCCAAGTGTGTTTGCTGGGAACATATCAAAAGAATCCTACGTACTTCCACAGGGTGTATAATGACCTGAAAAGTAACGAAATTTCTTAAATGTCATGAAATTTTACACGACCTCAAAAAAGTTATGAAAAATGACTAGTGAGCCTGATTTTTCTGCATGGTCTTCGTGACTACTTCACTATTCTTGCCGTTTTGTGTATTTATTTTTAAAAAAATTCAAATTTTTGCGCGTTCGTGGCAATATGGTACGTTGATAATCGCGCCGTATAGAGTGCGCTTCGATCTCGAAAAAAAGCATAGTAATATGCTATATGCAAATGGGTAAAAATTCCGAAAGACAGCGTGCGTTTGGGCCTCATGGTTGACGATTGTTTTGTAACTTTAGGGACACATAGTACCGTATGTGGGTATACTCTGGATTTTTCATTCATTTTTAAATCGACCAGTTTCACTGCCCTGCCGGCGTCATTTTTTTGAAATATCTTGAATGTCATGTTTCAATCAATTTCTCTGGACCCTGTAATTAAAAAAAAAAAAAATCGACATATATTTTCATCGAAAAAGATCTCAGGTTTAAAAAAAAATATTTCCAAATACGTGCCAATTCATATAAGCATAGAAAAATAAGTTTTTTCTTTAAAAAGGCGTTTTCTCGATGAGCCTATACTCCAATCTGTTTTTTCAAATTTTTTCGGATTTCTGAGGTTTTTTCTACACGAAAAAACCCTTTTTCCAGAGTGAGATCTCTGTGGCATTAGACCGTTATATATTAAATATAATCTGAAGTGTTGTAAATATCGAGAAAATAAGTGCAGATAAAATACTTCTTACTGCGCTAGTACTTCATTGTATTGTTACTATCCTTTTTTATCGAGGTCATTATAGGTTTTTAACTTAACTTTTCATTTATTAGTACTGTTACATGAGGATTTGACTACGAGAAAAAATATTAATGACTTGAAAGCAATATAAGATAACACGATTTCGGGGAATGGGCGCGTAAACAAACTTTAAAAAACATCCATTCATCTTTTATGAAAATATTTATTGACGCATGCTTAATTTGCGCAGAAAAAACACACATTTAGCAATTTTAACTTGTTTTACATTGGTTGATTTTGAGTATACTAAAAAAAATGATATTCATCAAATTTTGCGCAAAATTAACCATACGACAATAAATATTTTCATGGCAGATGAATGTATGTTTTTTAAAGTTTGTTTACACACCCGTCGCCCGGAATCGTGTTATCTTATATTTCTTTCAGGGTATTATTATTTTTTCTCGTAGTCAAATCCTTATGTTACAGTACTAATAAATCAAAAGTTAAGTTGCAAACCTGTAATGACCTCGATAAAAATGGATAGTAACAATACAATACAATACAAGCGCAGTAAGCAGTATTGTATTCGCACCATTTTCTCGATATTTACAGCCCTTCAGATTATATTTAATATATAACGGTCTGATGCCGCAGAGATACCGTGTACAACTATAACTTCATATATCAGTAGAAAAAAAAAGAACTTAATTGAGAACGAACACTTTTTAAAAAATAGAGGTTATGACCGACATCAATGATATTTTTTAATGCATGCTTAATAATAATTTTTGAAGTGAATACTTCTGATACAACGCAATACAGGCAGTGTTAAACGTCTGCGTTAAACCGGATAAGAGAATGGAGGAATAAAATAAGAGAGAGAAAGAGTGATGTGTGAGCCAGAGAGAGCAATGGACCCGCCTGTTCAGTACGTATATAGGACAGCAGCGCGCATGCGCGTCGTTGCGCGTCGTTCTCTCCAAGAAGAGAGTGAAAGAGTGATGTGTGAGCGAGAGAGAGAGTGATATGCCATCAACAGTATGCCCGCGTATACGTGTTTAGTATGTATATACAACGGCAGCACGTATGCGAGTCGTTCCATCCATCGTATGTATGAGTCCACAGCTATGTGTGAGATCATACTGCGTCTTCATCTTCACAGTAAATATAAATTAAATTTGTTTTTAAATTTGTTTGTTACCAGCGTATAGCATTGCTTTTTACTAAACCCCCCCTTTCGCAGTAAGGCTGGGGCTGCAGCCCGCACCCTACACCAGTCTGTATCGCAATTCTGCCGAGAGTGAAGGGAAAACTGCAGAAAAACCTTCACTGATACAGACGGTAAACTAGCTTAGAGACGGGCGGTAGCAATGCGAGCACGCTCTAGCACGACTATCGCCGGTCGGATTGGTAGTTACCTCCTTCATTGTGATCCAGTGAGCCAGTTGCTTGCACAGTTAGGTGAACCACCATCCAAGCTAAAAGAACCGCGTCAGCAGGCAACACAATGAGGTCTTTGGGATTCCATTATTTAAGGTGGGGTCCCAACCCACCGAGATTGCAGCTGATAAACAACACTTGAAAAATTGGAATATTTTCCAGCGGTGTCGCCGGGGTTCGAGCCCGGGTCCCGCGGATTACGAGACCCGCGCTCTAGCCACTTGGCCACTGCTTTCCTGCTTCATAGTATATATATATATATGGGTCATCCCATGTCAAGTCGACCACTTTCGAACCCGACCCCTTTCAATTTAGCTGAACATTTTTGTCTTTTTTCTACCTAATTAAAAACATTTTTCAGGAAATGTTTAAATTTTTTTACCCAACCCAAAAAAAGTTATGAATTAAAAAAAAAGGCTTTTGTTTTTTCAAATGGCTATAACTTCTTCAAAAATTGACTTTAAATGTACTATTCGGAAAGAAATTTAAAAAAATTTAAGATCTTAAAGTCTATGAAATTTTTATTTTTCGCAACTGGGCTTATTTCACAAAACACACTACTCTGTAAATTTTTGAAGATTCATAAAGGACCTCAGAGTTCGAAAAATTGAGAAGAAAAACAAATCCAAAGTGGTAATCCGAGAAAAATTTTTAATTTTTTTCAAAAAGGTTAAAGAAGAAATAGAAGACATCTATATATAATTTTTTTGTATTTTTGTCAAAAACTACATAAAAAACAAGAAGAATTAAAAAAATTGCCATGTCCCAGGAAAATTGCCCAACGCTCACAATATGGCCAGCGATGGCGCGGTACTGGACAACCAATCGTTAACGGTCAGCGTTGGGCCCAAGCCTGGGCCAATCTATTCACCATTACTGAACCCTCGCTCAGTTCGAGCATTGGCATACGACGAATCTCCAACGCTGAGCCAATATCATTTTGACGACAGGAAACAACCGTTGGTGATCAATGTTACGCCAACCGTAGGCCAATGTTATTTGCCATTGTGGAACCCATGCTCAATTCCAGGATTGGCATACAACGAATTCCCAACGCTGGGCCGATATCATTTTGACGATGGCAAACGATCGTTGGTGATCAACGTTACCCCAACCTTGGGCCAATGTTATTTGCCATTGTCAAACCCATGTTCAATTCAAGCATTGGCATAAAACGAATTTCAAACGCTGGGCCGATATCATTTTGACAATGGCAAACGACCGATGGTGATCAACGTCACCCTAACTTTGGGCAAATGTTATTTACCATTGCTGGACCCATGCTCAATTCGAATATTGGCATGCAACCGGCATTATGGGATAACCAATGTGCGCCCATGTGTAAAATATCGATGCGCAGATTCTCAACACGAGGTATACCGGTAACCTGCAGCATGCGTTGGCGTTAATTCTCGTTTTTTCTCTTGCCGCGCGCCACATGATCATTGTCCATCGTGATATTATATCGCTCTTCAAAGTAAAAAGAAAAAACAAAAGGTAAGTTTTTATTTATTCACTGTGTCTCGTGTTTTATTTTTTATTTTTGAATCTTAGATTGCTTTTCGGATAATTGTGCGTTATCTTTCGAGACAACGTTTCTAAACTCCAAACATAACCTATTCATTTTCAGCATGGCATGCGCACGCGAAACCAATGCGAAAATTCTCATCGTAGAATTCAACGAAAATATTAATGACGAGCCTGTCGTAGATTTGGTTCGGTTGGCTATATCGTGGATCGATATATATGAGAAAAATCAGGAGTGCTGGTACCCTGAGAATATCACTGCAAAGAAAATTCGCAAGTGGATCGAGCAAGAGAAGGAGCTGGCATCAAATTGGAAGAAATATTCGATTAGGAAAATAATCAACCATGCACGTAAGTTTATAAATTTTAAGTCTAATTAAAAAAAAGAACCTTTCGCTTGTCCATGAGAACGTTTCATTTTCTTTTAATACTCAGCGTTGAGATGCTGCAACGTCAAATACTCATACTTATTTTTTATTTCTTTAGTATTTTTAAATAAATGGCATTTTTTATGGCTGATGATGCAAACAGGGAGCCAGGTGAGCGCATCGAAATATTATCGATGAAGCGTTTGAGCCGTTGGCTAGCGGGGGCTGGAGATTGCGAGGGTAGCCATGCGGTACGGATGACGATCGGCCCTGACAACAATAATAATAACAAATAGAGCGTGATGATTAATTGTCCTTAACTTTATATGATCTCGATATGATGTTAGTTTATAATATCTTGATCTCTTCATAATTATAATCTCAATTTTCATTACAATACACATATTCAAATACACAAAGTGCAAATACAAATTGAAACACAAATTTCAAGAAAAATCGACATATATCATTTAATAATTAGACGTATTTTTATGTACAATACGAAAAATCCATCACAAATATATTAAATAAGTTTTTTCAACTTACCTGTTCTTATTCGATCGCCTTTTAGCAAAAGATTGGTACAGTAATAATGCCAACGCTACGCCCAATCGTTGGGCCGAAATTGGCGGACCGTTGGACCAGTATTGGTATCAGCATTGGTCGAATATTTTTTGATGAATGGCCAACTGTTACCCCAAGGGTTGGTCTAGTAATGATGCCAACTCTGCACCAGTATTGGCCGGATCGTAAGGCCAACGTTGGCGGAGTATTGGGTTATTTTCCCAAACAGTACTGGCCCAACGCTATCTGTCAGACCTAGTTTACCGTGGGACCGTCTCTATCACTCCAACCGTGGTTCAAGCGTCGGCCTAATAGTGACGCCAACTGTCGGGCAACCGGTGGACAGTGTTGGCGCAACACTGGGCCGAGCTTGAGCCGTTTGAACATTTTTTCATGGGATAGGCCCATTTTTGATTAAGTCACAGACTTTTTAAATATAGAGAATTCAAGTATTAAATTAAATTCTGAAGAATATAGAAAATGTAAAATATTTGAACGCCAACGGAAAATAAAATAGTTTTTGAATTAGTATTAAACAAATGTTTACTAATCGTATTATATAACCAGGAAGTCCTTAGTAGAAATTATTAAGCTAAATTATAAGTTTCATCGTAAATGCCGTTGAAACATTTTCTCAGATTTAATTTAGAATTTTTAAAAAATCATCAGAAAACGTAAAAAATATAGAAAAAATGATAAGCATTTTTTTCAATCAAAGAAGAAATATAAAAAGCAAAAACGGGCCAAAACTAAAAAATGGCGGATTCAAAATGATATGCGTTGGATGTCTTTTTCAAAAGCCTGTGGCTTGGTCAAAGATGGGCTCAGATGGCAATTTTTTTCATTCTATTTGTTTTTTAATGTAGTTTTTTAAAAAAATACAAAAAAATTATAAATAGGTGTCTTCTATTTCTTCTTTAACCTTTTTGAAAGAAATTAAAAAATTTTCACGGATTACCACTTTCAATTGTTTTTTGTTCTCAATTTTTCAAACTCTGAGGTCCTTGATAAATCCTCAAAAATTTACAGAGTGGTGTGTTTTGTGAAACAAGCCCAGTTGCAAAAAAAAAATTCCAATCGATAAAAAAAAATAAAAGGAAAATTCCACCCACTCCAGTTTGGGCGGCACTCTTTCCGGAATTGAACAAAGTTAAAAAAAAAAAAATAATAATAATAATAAATAAAAAATACGCTTCCGAGAAAACGATGATTTTTCTCGAAAGAGTGAAAAATTTCATAAACTTTAATATCTTAAATTTTTGTTATATTTTTTTTCGAAAAGTACATTTAAAGGCGAAAATTTTCGAGAAAAAACTTCCCAATTAGTCAATTTTTAAAGAAGTTATATCTATTTGAACAAACAAAAGCCGTTTTTTTTTAATAATTCATAACTTTTTTTGGGTTGGGTAAAAAAGTTTGAAAATTTCCTGAAAAAAATTTTTAACGGGGTTGAAAAAAGACAAAAAATTCAGCCAAATCGAAAGGGGTTGGTTTCAAAAGTGGTCGAGTTGATATGGAATGCTCTATGTATACTGTCAATATGTCATTCCAGCCTGAGTGTGTAAACCCGAGACCCTGACCCTCTGGGATTTATTTGATTTTTTTTTCATATGATCGCATTGAGTCTAAAATACACCCTCACAATTTTTTCAGATTTTTCCAAACATCCGCCATTTTTTAAAACTCCAAAAAAGTTCTGAAAAAACCGTGACAATCTATAAAAATTTTCAAGCTATCAGCCGCAGTGGGCAGATTTTTTTCTGTGTTTTAAGTAATGGATTTTGAAAAAAAAGTTTTTTTTTCAACACGCTATTTTTGAAAAATCTAAAAAAATTCTGAAAGATCTGTGATAATATAGGTACACACAGTCAAAAAATTGAAGAAACAGCAAAATTTCCAAGATTTTTCGGCGATTTTCCAAAGGCTGTAACATTGTTAATTTGGGTCGTAAGAAACTTTGAAAAAAGCATTTCAAAGCTTGAATCTTCTACTTTTTGAATCTTAAGTCAAATTTTTTTTATGGGAATCACCCTCGACGCAGTCGGAAGAAATATCACGATGAAAATTTTCTTGAAATTTTTGCTTGTTTCAAAACAGTCGATGAGCTGCAAAAATTTTTTCCGAACTTAACCAATCTATGAATCGTTTAGCTGAAGTCTTTGGTTTCAATTTCCTTTTTCATTTTTGTTCTACGACCATTTCTCGCTGAGATATCGGCGATTGAACGAAAAATCGTCTTTTTTTTTAATCTTCGATATCTCTAGAACTAATGATCGTACAGCGAGTAAACGGTGGGTTTCGGGGACTTAAATCTACCCTCTATAAGGGTCTGTTATTGTCATAAACAAAAAATCGTTTCCATGCTTAATTTTGACTTGAAAAAGTCCAAAAAATTAGCTTTTTCGTGTTTTAGAAAATCTACCACAACTTTGCAGATATTGCGAAAAATACCAATGTTTCGAGGCCCGTTTTTAGCTGAATAAATACCTAAAAACCACGCTAATATTAAAAACAATCGGTCGAACCGTTTCTTGTGACCGAGCCATCAAACTTCTAGAAAAGTTGAAAGAACACGTTCATTGATCCTTAATGACCAATTAATTAATGGTGGTAAAAATGAATTGAAAAGTTTTTCTTTTTTTTTCTTCCAAATTTGTATTTGATGAGCGTAGAAACTTTAAAAAAATCCACATTACGAAAAAAAAGTTTTTCAAAGTTTAATTTTTTTAATTTTTTTAATTTGAATAAAAAAATTTATTAGCATTTTTTTCGAAATTTCATTTCGATATTTATTAAATATTAAATGCAAAATTATAAAAAAAATACCAATACAATATTTTTTTAACCCTTAACTGGCACTCGGGGTAAAAAATACCCCAGTGTTTAATTGAGCTCGAATAAAACGTACTAAATTCAATAGAATGGACCAAGTGTCGACATCTACCATCAGTTGACATCGACAACTAGAGAAAAAGTGGGATAGTATTATGTGGCAAGCTTCAGTGCGCATTTAACAGCTGTTCGGAGTAGACTTCCTGAAAACGTGGGGTATTTTTTACCCCTTGTGCCGTGAGTGTATAAAAAAGTTTTTTTTCCACAAAGTTTGGACGATTGTTATTCATAATTTTTCTACAATTTCAACTGTAAGTACATCATGTGAAGTGAAATAAATTTTTTTTCCATCATTTCATGCGTTTTTACTGATCAGATGGCAGACAATCTTCGGCCACGGTTGCTTCGTAACGAGTTGTTGGAGACTTTATATGATGAAGTGGACATTGGCGGGGATGGGAGTGATGCTGAAGAGAATAATGGTTCAGATTTGAAACACAAGCCTGATACGGATTACTCAGACACTGATGATGAAGATAAATTGGAAGAGGAAGCTGAGAATGCGCCTCCAACAAAACGACAGCGTCAGAGAGAAGAGGAGGAAAATGCTCTCTATGATACCCCGTTCAGTGAGCGATTAAAGCAGCCTCGTTGTCGATCACGAGAAAGACCACAACAAAAATTGTACGGAAAAGGAGGAAAAAATGGAGTGAATAAGTTCGTTTGGAGTCTCAACAAATCGACGCGTCAGTCTGATCGAATGAATCCTCCCTCGCCTGATTATACACCTGGTCCAATCGGCGATGCCGCTTATTGCGAGAATATTTTCCAATTTTGGAAAGTATTATTTGGAGATGAAATAACTAATATCATTGTTGAATGTACAAACGAAAAAATTGAAAGTACTTGTGCTGATATGATTGCTCAAGGCATGAATTTTCAAAGCTACCATTATCACACTGACGCGAGAGAAATAAATGCTATGATTGCCATTCTGTACCACTTCGGGATGTGGAAAACACATCGAGTAGATGTCGAGAAATTATGGAGTTATGGGAACGGAGTAAGCTTTTATAGATGTGCGATGCCCTTCAAACGTGTCAATTTTTTAACATCTTGCTTACGCTTTGATATCAAAACTACGAGAGATCCTGCAGATAAACTTGCTCCGATCCGGAAAATCTGGGACATGTTCCTAAATAATTGTACCAAAAATTACAATCCGAGCAACATGTGTACAGTAGATGAGCAGCTTCATGGTTTTCGCGAACACTGTAAACATCGAATTTATATGAAATCAAAACCCGATAAGTACGGGCTGATGTTGAAAACGCTGAACGATGCGGTAACTTCTTACTTGATTTACTGTCGAATAATCAGTCCGTACCGGAGTTTTTCGTTCGTGCAGTCACAGCTCCGATTCACGGAACTAAACGCACTGTGACCATTGACAATTGGTTCACAACGCTTTCGCTGCTTTTGAAAATGTTGGAAGAGCCGTATAATCTCACTATCACAGGCACGATTCTAAAAAACAAGCGTGAGGTTCCAAGTGAGATCAAAGTAGCAAGTAAAGATGTTCCACACAGTAAATTTTGTTATACTGACGAATTAACTTTATTATGCTACACTCCAAAGAAGAATAAGATTGTGCTTCTCGTCTCCACATTCACATCATCAAATGAGATAACTGATGGCAAACCAAACATGGTTCACCATTACAATAAAACAAAAGGTGGTACCGATACATATGATCAGCTCTGTCATTCGTTTTCAACAGCTAGGCGAACCAAAAGATGGCCACTCCGACATTTCCTTGGTATGTTGGATCAGGCTGTTGTGAATGCCAGAATCTTATTAACATGCAAACTCATAAATGAAAACAAGCCCAACAAAGTCACCGCACAACGTTGTTTTGAGGAATTGATCCAGCATCTTGTGAAACAGATGTTAGAAGAGAGGTTTACAACTTTTAATCTTCGGAGAGACATTCGCTTCGGAATAGCTGCAATGTTGAATATTGATTCACCTCCAGAACGAAACGAAGACGGAAGTAAAGTAAAAATGCTTGAAAATTCTGTAAGATGTGTGCTTTGTAAACGCAGCCAAGACAGGAAAACGAAAATGTCTTGCTCTGCTTGCAATCGCCCGATGTGCCACGAGCACCGCGCAGGATTTTGCATCAAATGTGTCGGCTATGAATGAAAATTTCAGCACTTTCCATCATTTTCACATTAATTTATGATGAAATAATTATTTTCTCCTATTTTAATAATAATTTTTGCAATTTTCGATTAAAAAAATGGATTTGAATATTGAATAATGTGTTGCTTCATTTTACCCTAAATTCACACTTTCATTTTGCAAAATAAATACCTTTTTTGGAAGCATCGATATCGCACTAATTTTTTCCTCAAAGTGTACTAATTTGAGAGTACAACTGTAAATTTTTAGCTCAAAATATTAAAAATTAAAGAAGTTATGAATTTTTAAGTGAAAAAACTTTTTTTTTTAGGTTTTTTTTATCGAAACTTTTTTTTAACTAACTTAAATCGAACAAATCACTACAAAGCCGATTATACTTTAATCAACATACTTGAAACTATATCGGATTAAATTTTCATGCAAGAATATTCAATAGCGGCTGCGCAAAACGCATTTGCATACGTGGGGTAATAAATACTCCTTGTGCCAGTAATGTCACATGGAGGAGTTGTGCCAGTTAAGGGTTAATAAAAAAAATCATAATTTCAAAAAAAAAAAAAAAATCCGTAATTTGGATTTTGTCTAGCTTTCCCCGCTCGTTGAATGCAATTTTCAAGGGAAAAAAAGAAAACTTTTATCAAAATTTTTTAACAACATCAATTGGTCATTAAGGATCAATAAACGTATTCCTTCAATTTATCTAAAAGTTTGATGACTCGGTCACAAAAAACGGTTCGACTGATTGTTTTGAAAATTGGCATGGTTTTTAGGTATATATTGAGCTAAAAAACGACCTTAAAACAACGGTATTTTTCGCAATATCTGCAAAGTTGTAGTAGATTTTCTAAAACAAGAAAAAAGCTAGCTTTTTGGACTTTTTCAAGTCAAAATTAAGCATGGAAACAATTTTTTTTCGTTTATGACAATAACAGTTACGTATAGAGGGTAGATTCAAGTTTCCGAAACGCACCGTTTACGCGCTGTACGATCATTAGTTCCGAAGATATCGAAGATTTAAAAAATAAAGACGAATTTCCGTTCAATCGCCGATATCTCAGCGAAAAATGGTCGAAGAACAAAAATAAGAAGAAGCAAATTGAAGTCAAAAAATTCAGCTGAATGATCCATAGATTGGTTAAGTTCGGAAAAAATTTTTGGAGTCCATCGACTGTTTTGAAAAAAGCAAAAATTTCGAAAAAAATTTTACCGTGATATTTCTTTCAACTGCGTCGATGTTGATACCCATAAAAAAGTTTTGAATTAAGATTCCAAAAGCAGAAGATTCAAGCTTCAAAATGCTTTTTTTGAAAAAATTTTACGACCAAAATTAACAATGTTACAGCCTTTGGAAAATTGCTAAAAAATCTCGAAAATGTTGCTGTTCCTTTAATTTTTTGACTGAGTGTATAAAATTTTTCCAGCCATCACCCGTAGTGAGCAGATTTTTTTTTCTGTGTTTTACAAGCTATTAACGTTCTCAAAATTCTACAAAATTCTCAAATAGCTCACCTTGAGCAGATTCTCAATTTGAGTACCAAAATAATACAGTATCTGCTCAAGGTGAGATATTTGAGAATTTTTTGGGATTTTGAGAACGTTAATTGCTTGTAAAACACAGAAAAAAAATCGACGAACCAAAGGTGATAGCTTAAAATTTTTTCTACGTTATCACGGTTTTTTCAGAATTTCTTAGATTTTGATAAAATGGCGTTTTTTTGCAAAATTTTTTTTTTTTTGAAATGAGGGATGTTTGGAAAAATCTGAAAAAATTATGAGGGTATATTTTAGACTCAATGCGATTATATGGAAAAAAATCAAACAAATCTGAGATGGTCAGGGTCACGTGTTTACACACTTAAGCTGCAATGACACATATATAAATATATACACATGTATATAGACCGTACATGTAAATATATATATTAGGGTGGTCCTTATTTAGGCTATGGTGTTTTTTCTTTTGACGATAGTACTAAATCGGTTTTAAATAAATAAATAGAAACTCATACCAAATTTCAGCTCGATATCTCAATTTTAACCTGGCCCCCACGGCAGTCAAAGTTTTAAAGGGGAAATACGTCCATTTTATTCGGTCAATGATCTGAACATTTTTTCAAATTAGTAAATATTGATATAAAAATTTGAAACTTGGCACATATATTCCTCATAGTATAAGGTATAATTGTAGTATTTTGTCAAATTTTTCATTCTCGATTTTGGATATACGCTCCCGCTCAAAAGTTTGGATACATTCGTCGATATTTCTTGCTGCACTAGAAGTTGCATAACTCCGTCAAAAAAAGAGATAATCGGACTTTTGAAGAGCGTTTTGACGAGAATGAATTCAGCATCATTTTCCATCTTTTAAATATTTTTTATGATTTCTTTTCGACCCGGTGTGCACTTTTGAATGTGACCATTTTTTGGCCTTTTTTCGACTATCGAGAATTAGGTGCATAACTTGAGGACTTTTTTTTTCTCTTTTATCTACGGTACATTGGAAAGGGTTAGCGGATGCTTCATTTTTGTCTTTTAAAAAATTTTGTACGATTTTTTCTCGCAAGATTATTTCACTTTTGGCTAAAAAAGACAAATTTTGATAGATGCAACGTAACTCAAAAACTATAGGGTTAAAGAGAAAATAATATGTACGAAAAAAGTAGCGTAGGTATACACGAAATCGCCTGGAATTAATTTAAAATTTTCCTATGAAATTGTTTTCAAAAATATTTTCACTCGAAAGTCGATAGTTAACGTTCCAGAGAAAAATTGTATTTGATTGAAATTTCCTTACTTTGTGATACAATAAAAATCTGGAAAAATTTGGTAACATTTGGCACAATATAAACAACCATTATCAATAATAATTATTGACCATTGTTCATGAACAATAATATTGCCCAAAAGTCATTGAAAAGCTGTTTAAACAATTTATTAAACAACTTATTAATAACTTTTAAGCAATATTATTAGTCATATTTGTTGTTCATAACATGCCGAATGTTGCTGAATATTTTCAGATTTTTATTGTATCACAAAGTACGGAAATTTCGATCAAAAACAATTTTCCTCTGGAACGTCAACTATCGACTTTCGAGTGAAAATATTATTGGAAAAAATTTCATAGAAAAATTCTGAAATAATTCCAGGCAATTTCGTGTATACCTACGCTACTTTTTTCATACTTGACATTTTCTCTTCAACCCTATAGTTTTTGAGTTACGTTGCATCTTTCAAAATTTGTCTTTTTTAGCCAATAGTGGAATAACCTTGCGAGAAAAAATCGTACGAAAAATTTCAGAAAACGAAAATGGAGCGTCTGCTAATCCTTTTGAATGTACCGTAGATAAAAAAGACAAAAAAAAGTCCCTAAGTTATGCACCCAATTCTCGATGGTCGAAAAAAGGCCAAAAAATGGTCACATTTAAAAATGCATATGGGGTCGAAAAAAAATAATAAAAAATATTTGAAAATTGAAAAATGAAGCTGGATTCTTTCCCGTCAAAACGCTTTTTCGAAAGTTAGATTATCTCTTTTTTTGACGGAGTTATGCAACTTCTAGTGCAGCAAGGAATATCGACAAATGTATCCAAACTTTTGAGTGGGAGGGTATATCCAAAATCGAGAATAAAAAATTTGACAAAATACTACAATTATACCTTATACTATAAAGAATATGTGTGCCAAGTTTCAAATTTTTATATCAATATTTACTGAGTTGAAAAAATGTTTAGATCATTGACCGTATAAAATACACGTATTTCCCCTTAAAACATTTAACTGCTGTACAGGCCAGGTTAAAAGTGAGATATCGAGCTGAAATTTGGTATGAGTTTCTATTTATTTATTTGAAACCGATTGAGCACTATGGTCAAAAGAAAAAAACATTGCCTGAATAAGGACCACCCTAATATATATACATCTGAATATACTGTGCATCTAGAGTGTTAACATTTTCTCAGTTATTATAGACGCTGCGGAAGCCTTTCGAAAAAAAACAACTGCGAAAATAATAATAATAGAAATATTAACAAATTAAATGATAACAAAGTGAAAAATTAACAATGAAAAGAATAGCAAATACGAAATAATAATAAAATACAGTTGAATAACAATTGAAAAAAAATACGATTTAATCCGATTTCTTTAAATAACAATTTCGGAAAACAGGAGAGACAAAATCGAAGCCATGCGGGGAATGTCAGTGGACTTCGAAGGAGCGATGGCCTCGGAAGGCGTTCTCAGACGTCCGAAGGCCACGAAAAATAATAATAATTGAAATAATAACAATTTCAAAGGAAAACAATGGAAAAAATCCCAACCCAAACAATTTTAAAAATTGTGTGGAATTGTTAGTTCTTCTGCTGTAGTCTCTCTCTCTCTCTCTCTCTCTCTCTCTCTCTCTCTCTCTCTCTCTCTCTCTCCCTCTCTCTCTCTCTCTCTCCCCCTCCCTCCCTCCCTCCCTCTCTCTCTTCCCCTCTCTCCCTCTCTTTCTACCTCCCTCCCTCCCTCCTCCCTCCCTCTCTCCCTTCCCCCCTCCCATCGTCCTAACCCCCCCTTTCTCTCTCTCTTTCTCTTGCCCAGCGGACGCAAAAAGCGGAGCTCGTCGGGAACAAGTTTTTCTTTGAGTAAAAAAGTGATTAAGAAAAAACTGAACTGATATAAAAGTGAACGGTATATAAGTGCCTATCGATGAAACGCAACTAGACCCAAATTGTTACGTTATTAATAATTCAAGTGGAAAACCAACCTGCGGAGGTGTGCTATCAAACGGTTGAGTGACTACGATTACCCCGACTTAGCGCTTAGCTGTCATATTCACTTGTATACAAATACAGTGCATTTACACTCATCGGAAGGTACTTCAAACAGGTTGAAAAAAACTTCATTAAATAAATGAAACATCGGAGTGAGATTCCGTGACTTCAAAACTAAGATAAAAGTGTATCATCTACAAGAAGCACGACCTTATCAGAGAGAATAATTATCCCAATCACACACATACAAAACCAACCAATACAACCAAAACACACATACAATACACACCACGCATTCAATAAAGACGGTTAAAAGCACACATTGAAACAGCTGATACCGGCACAAGTCATCTACACTCAGAGCTGCCACCTGCCCCGGTTTTCTTGTGACCTTCCCGATTTCGATGATATTGTCCCGCGTCCTGACGGCCTATTAATTTTGTCCCGATTTTTGGACTGTATTCGTCTTGAACGCTTTGAGCGCTGCAAACGCCATATACCTTTTGTATCTCGATGTATATTTTTTGAAGTGTGTAAGCGTCCTAGATGAATGCAGCCTTCGTCGTGTATCTCCCGCCTTCAGCATACTTCCTTCAAATGCTTATGTTGAGGGGGTATTATTTTCATTAATGACGACGAAATGGTCTAATGTCAGAGAAATCGTTGCTCTGTAGATTTAATGAAAGCAGCATTGCAGATAGCGTTCAACATGAATAAATCTTATTTGGAGTTCATAAATAAATATGAATATGACGCAGAATTATTGAAAACAGCCCGTAGTCATAAGAAATATGGATGGAAAAATAAGCAAAAATATCAAATGCGCATAAAAACAAAAACCCTGCAAATAGGACATTTGTACATTGCTTCCTCATTCTTATCCATAGTTTACACAGCTTCCTTTATCATAAAGTTTTGACGATCAAATTTGGCTTTCTCATAATAAAGGAAGCTCTGTTAACTATCGAAAAACATGAGTAATCAATATGCAAATTTGCCACGTTCTTTAAAATTTCATCTTTGCCAAATTCAATAGCGAACAACCATAATTACTACTTTGAATGTGTACAAAATTCCAGTATAATATCTCGCAAATAGCCGAAGTTATAGAGAACGTTATTTTTCAAAAAAAACAAAATTTAATTAAATTTTAATCATTCGATCGATTTTCGCCTAATTTAATAACGAGCAGCCTCGATAGTTATATCAGCTCTGTGCAGAGGTTCAGTGCAATACCTTGAAAATTGTGCAAGTTAAAGCGTTTACGCTATTTTTTCAAAAATTCAAAATATCATAAAAATTGAATCTTTCGATTGATTTTCCCCAAATTCAATACCAAACAACCTTAATAGCTGTACCAATGCTGTATAGAGTTTGAATGCAATATCTTCAAAATTGCAGAAGTTAGAGCGCTTATGCCATTTTTGCAAAACCGTGAAAAGTCGAAAAAATCTGAACAACTGTGAGAAATAAAACAATTTTTTTCATAATGAATAGCAATTCGTGCTCGAGAAGTCTGCTAAATTTCAGCTCGATATCTTGAAGCGTTCTCGAGTTATTAATTATTTACATCTGAAACTCAGGACCCATACACACATTGGCATAAAAATCTTGAAAAACAAAAAATTTCACGGAAACAAAGCTTTTTTTATGGGAAACTTTTTTTTTCCTTTAGTCTGATGGTCCAAATCGTACCGAACTCCGATCGTCTCCGATGATCGACCTATTGTCTCGACTTTTTGTCCCCAAAAGCTGGCAACCCACCCTATACTGATCAGATAAATATCCTGAAAGTGCACATTCAAAGCACGAATAACGAGATGTAAAGTCGGATCTATCGGAGCACACACAACTAAACGGAACATAAAAGTCAACGCCAACTTTTCTGGGAAAGCCATTCAAGTTTCTATCGTCGATCAATGGTGGTACATCGGATAAACATCCAGCCACTAGCGATATAAGCTGCCATATTGACAGACGGGCAGAGGCGCGCAACCTGAGGTTCCCGCGGGACAGCAGTGGAAGCCAAACACAAGGAGTACAACGGGCGTTGTCATCTGACCGTCATCCGTCACATTACTGGTTTGTACCCTCTGCTGTCGAATCTCAACGCGCTGGAAACGCGCCCTAAGTGGCTGTCGATCCTGCTACTACTGTGACGTCCTAGTCACCTAGAAATTGAAATTGGTGGGGGAATTGGCAGACTTTCGTTGGAAAGGAGCCTTTCTTCGCAGAAAGGGGATCTCGGAGCGCGCGCAGGCGTTTGAATAATTTTAAAGTTGTATTGAACACACACCCATTTATTGAATTAGATGAATCGAAATAATTCACGTCAGTGAATATATTTATATTATTATGTGTATAATATTCAACGAGAAAAGAATTAATCGCTGAGAAGATAAATTTATAAAGTAACAAAGTTTAGTTTCAAGAAAATTATTTGTAAGCTCGGAGTTTGAGTTAATAATTGTTGTTCGTTTGAACGTCGGATAACGACTGACTTTGGCAAGACTCGTCGCTGGCTGAAGGCCATCCGTCCAAGGAGAGGGGGTTGACGACGTCGCGGGGCCCGCGCGCGTCGGCCCTTCGGGAAAATTCCTGCACGGGGGAAAAATGCGTTGATCTAGAAACTATCTGCGCGTCTTTTGAGCTTTCCCCTCTTTTTCGCGTGAAGCGCGTCGCCAGCGAGGCGAGAGTTATTCGAGAAAAACAACATGTATGTGGCCAAATATTCTTGTTCTGCAGACCCTCGAAAGTATATGGGGGGAAACGCGTGTCTTTTTCATCACGTGAACCTGACCATTTTTGATTTGGCCGAAACTTCGCTTATTTCATCGTATGATCCCAAAAACAACTCTCAAATTTTATCAGGTTTTTTGGAGCCACTATGGCGGAATACAAGACCATCGAATATTTTCGACTTTTCAAAATATTTAATTTTCAATCGACGATATCTTTGTAGCGGTTAATCGTATCGAAAACTACATAGGGAGGTTTTTTTTTCATCTTGGGTCCATCTTTGAATAAAAAAATTGTCCAATTTTTTTAAAGCAAAATTAAGCAGTCAAAATAATTTTCAAAAATTAAAATCATGATACCCAAAAAACCCCCCCTTCGGATTTTAAACGAAAATTCTCAAAAATACTAGGATTCATTACCAACATTAAGGAAAAAAATCAGGATGGGATTTCCAGCAGTTCGCGAGATATTGATTTTTTGGTATTTAATTTACTTGTTGTTCGTTAATTTCTGCCTATTTATTAATTAATTTAAGCTTTAAATAGTGTTTAAAAAAATAGTAAAAAAGAATCATGTAAATCAGTAATAGGTTCACATGCTTTGGTAGAATATTTAAGGCGTATTTTCAAATTTATACTTGTGTTCTTTTATACTTGTATTTGATTCTCGTTTTTTTTTTTATATTTAATGTTTAAATTATGTTATGTATCTTGTTTTCGGCGAAATTCGACCATCTTTTAGCAACAACTTTGCCGTTGTGAAGTGGAATTATGCAGTCATACTTCTGACTATTTTTTATTGATTGGGTTAATCGTCTAGTTATTTTTTCGGTATGACGGTATAAGATTTTTGACAAATTTTTTACGAGGTCCTTCACGGAGTCGTTTATCACTTTAGAATGTTCGTAAACAGCAAGGGCATCATTACTACTATTTTTTTACACTATTGAAAGCTTAAATTAATTAATAGATAGGCAGAAATTAACGAACAACAAGTAAATTAAATACTAAAAAATCAATATCTCGCGAACCGCTGGAAATCCCATCCTGATTTTTTTCTTAATGTTGGTAATGAATCCTAGTATTTTTGAGAATTTTCGTTTAAAATTCGAAGGGGGGGGGGGGGTTTGAGTATCGTGATTTTAATTTTTGAAAATTATTTTGACTGCTCAAGATTGCTTTAAAAAAATTGGACCATTTTTTTATTTAAAGATGGACTCAAGATGAAAAAAACCTCTTTATGTAGTTTTCGATACGATTAACCGCTACAGAGATATCGTCGATTGAAAATTATATTTTTTCAAAAGTCGACAATATTCGATGGTCTTGTATTCCGCCATAGTGGCTCCAAAAAATCTAATAAAATTTGAGAATTGTTTTTGGGATCATATGATGAAATAAGCGAAGTTTCGGCCAAATCAAAAATGGTCAGGTTCACGTGATGAAAAAGACACGCGTTTTCCCCCATATACTAAGTTTATGGCTTTCTCGAGAGCGAACCCGACCCGAAGGGAAAGTCCTTTTCCTCGCACTCGAGAACAATAAGTCCTCTTGAATTTATATATCTCTATTAGAAAAAAAAGGTTATTCACAAAAAATTTGACGCAGTTTATTTTAAGAGAAATCGTGAGAAACTGGACGTTCGCGTTTGGACGTGTCTTGCCCGGCTGCCTAGCATATGTCTTGCAGCCTTCGATTTTTTGCATGTCCGCTCCTGAAATCCCTGCCAAGTGACCAGCCGAAAAAATATCCTATTGCTAATAATTTTAATCTTCCATACTTTTTGTCCATGTGTATGTTCTTTGAATTCTACCGCGGGATTCGCGGCGCTTCTCGCGCTATTTAGTTAACGGAGGAGAAACTATCTCTCGTTCGCGAATTGCATCACGACGTGAGAACACGTCACACTACAATGGTAGGGAACGAGGAAGTGACGTGCAGACTGTGTAAAAAAAGAATTGTGAAATCGATATTCGAATGCGAAAAAATGTATGAAATTTTTCCACAAGAGCTGTGCAAATATGCATAAAGTGTACAATAGCAGAAATGAGATGGTACAATGTCATGGTCCAATAGAAGAACGATAAAGAAGTACACAAAATAAGACTGAGGAACGAGGAACGAAGAGGATGAGAGAAGATACGGATCGCAGTGAAGGAGACCGCGAAATGGAAGGGGAAGAAACATTAGATGCCAAGATAAAACAGTTGCTAAATATGCTAAAAACTGGCAGAAATCATGAAATCGAAAGTGAACAAGCAAAAAAGAATATAGAAAAATTAATCAAAGTGGAATTAAGTAAAATTACAGCGGTGCATGTGGGAGAAATGAACGAGATGATGAAGAAAATAGGAGAAACGGTGCAGGAGAAAATAAAGCAGGAAACCGGAAATCTAACACAAGAAATAACAAGCCTGAAAAAACAGATCGAAGAATTAAGAAAAGAAAAAAGCGCAACGATAGAAGGAATAGATGACGGGGGATGAAATATGGTCAATAAAAACACGCAAAAGGGGGAAAAAATGTACGCCGAAAAAACAAGAGAAAATGCGAAAGAAAAAGTCCTTGTTGTGCCAGTAGAAAAGCAAACGAGCAGTGAAACTGAGGACCATATGAAAAAAGAAGTTGACATCTTGAAATTGGGAGTAGGAATAGAAAAAATAGTGAAGGGGCCTAAGGGTAGTGTGATATTAGACTTCCAAAGAAAAGGAGAGAGAAACTTTGAGTGAAGAATTGAAAAAACATCTAGGAGATAAGTACGCGGTACAGATACCGAAAAAGAAGCTTCCGAAAATAAAAATTGTAGGTATTGAAGAACAGATCGCTGAAAAAACAGAAGACGATATTATAATAGTGAAAATTTGTGTACAAAACCAGATAAACGTTGAAAGAGAAGAATTTCGAATGGACATTATTAAAGTAGTACAGAAAGAAAGAAGAGAAGGAATAATGTTGATGGAAGTTGATCCGTACACTCACAAGCTACTAATCGAAAAAGGGAAAATCATTGTTGGCTGGAAAGTATGCAGAGTGTATGATTATATCAGCGTGTTGAGATGCTATAAATGTTTTGGGTATAACCATTTCACCAGAGATTGTAAGAACGAGGTAGCCTGCAGAAAATGTGCAGGCAACCATTATGCGAGAAATTGTCAACATAGCGAAATAAAATGTATCAACTGTGTAAAAATGGCAAACAAATTTAACATAGCAGACATATGCACAAATCATGAAGCAACCAACGCGAGTTGTGAGGCATTCCAGAGATTAATGGACAGAATGAGCAAAAATATAAACTACTGGAGTGACTAGCAATCAAAGAAAGGAGAAGAAATAAAGCGAAAAACGTTTATACTAAGTTTAAATGCACAAGGACTACTAAAACATAAAGATGATTATAGGAAGAATGGCAAATGAAAAACAGCCTGAAATCATATGTTTAACAGAAACACATATACGTGATGAAATTGACGAATTTGAAACACATATAGCAAATTACAAAACAGTCAGATGTAATACAAGTAATAGCAGAACGGGAGGAGTCATAACATACATAAAACAGACAATACAGTATGATGAACTAACAAACAAAAATGTGGAGCAAAACGTATGGATAATCACAATAAAACTAAAAGGCGAAGGATACAGCGATATAGTGATTAGTAATGTATACCACTCACCGAGTACCAGTGATGGATAATTTATTGACATTATAACGGAAGGATGTGAAAACTTAATTGATAAAGGACGTCTCATCGTGGTAGATGATTTTAACATTGATTTTGGAAAAACAAATGCATATGCAAAAAGACTAAAGAGAAATTTATTATATTTAGGACTCAAGCAATATACAGGGTGTCCCATTTTAATCTTACAGTTGATTTATCTCGAAAAATACTGCTCCGATCAAAAATTGAGTGCAATAAAATTTTTGGGGTTCAAAGGGAGACGTTCAAAAAAAAAATGTTGGTCCAAAATTTAAGATGATGGCGTGAAGATGGCTGACATGTTTTTTTTAAAATGGAAACATTATTTTTTTGTTCACCAAACAAATTTTCAGGTCAAAACTAACAACTTTTGTAGGAACATTTTTTTGATACGGTTCATGCTACAGGGTGTCCCATTCTAATCTTACAGTTGATTTATCTCGAAACATACAGCTCTGATCAAAAATTGTGTACAACAAAACTTTTAGGATTCAAAGAGGGACCCTTAAAAAAATGTTCGTCGGTCCAAAATTCAATATGGTGGTATTAAGATGGCCAGCATGTTTTTTGAAAAATGAAAACATGTTTTTTTTCACCAAAAAATTTTCTAGGTCAAAACAAACAACTTTTATGGGACCATTTTTTTGATACAGTCCATAATAGAACACCGCATTTTCTAGTATTTCAGGGTTATCCAGGATAACTACGAGGACGAGGAGGTAGTCTTCAATATCCAAAGTGTAAGTGGGCCCGTGTACGTGCGTACATGCATGTGGAATACTCACAAGGATTAGGTATCTACGGTTCGTCACTTCAACATTATTTGTCGACTTCAAACGACTCGTCGTTATCCTGGATAACACTAAAATAGTCGAAAATGGTGATCTAATTATGGAATGTATCCAAAAAATGTTCCTATAAAAGTTGTTAGTTTTTACCTGACAAATTTTTTAGTCAAAATAAAAAATCATGTTTCCATTTTGAAAAAAATATGTCAGCCATGTTAACGCCGCCATTTTGAATTTTGGACCGAAAAGAATTTTGTTTTATAACGTCCGTCTTTGAACCCTCAAAGTTTCATTCCACTCAATTTTTGATCGGAGCGGTATTTTTCGAGATAAATCAACTGTAAGATTAAAATGGGACACCCTGTATAACAAAACCGACACGAATAACACAAAGTTCTGAAACCGTAATAGACCTGGTCTTTTCAAATTTTCATTTAGAGACGAAAGTACTAGTAACACCGAAAATCACTGATCATCAAATAATACAAGTTGACATAAACAGTACAGCTAGTAGAGACAAGGAGGAGACAGAAGTCGTAATTCGAAACTACCGTAACTGCCCAGATAGAACATTGACGTATATTATACGTATAAACGACGTCGCGATAAACGTCTGTAAAACGTATTTATTACGTATACCAAAGAGCTAAATGTCCGGCTAATATTCGTATATTATATATATATTCTACGTATCAAAGACGTCGAAGGTACGTATTTCCGACGTCTTGGATACATAAAATACACCGTTTAATAGACGCAGGATATATATATATTATACGAATATTAGCCGTCGAAAATACGTATTTTATACGTCTCAGATACATAAAATACACCGTTTAATAGACGTAGAATATATATATATTATACGAATATTAGCCGGACATTTAGCTCTTCAGTATACGTATTAAATGCGTTTCACAGACGTCTATGGCGACGTTTTTTTTATGTATGATCGTCGTATACATTATATATATTCGTGCGTTACGGAAAATCATAAAATACAGCTCTTGGTCTTTGTTATCATCTGAAATCTTTTATTCATTATTTAAGGTACATATTGCTTTGAGAGAGTACATATACAAAGTACATACTCCATAAACATTTTTGAAAAAAAAACAAAGAAACAAAACTTAAATTTCATGATTAAAAAAAATAATTTATGGATTCGAGTAATTAAAGAAAATAAAAAAACAGAAACTTTTTTCAATGAATATCACGCAAAATTGGTTCTTATTACACGAATCCATTAATACTGGTCAATACTCATATAAATATGAACGAAATAAAAATATCCTCGTCAGATGAAGTATTATTGCTCATATCGAATTACGTTGTTCGATCCACGAGAAAAAAAAAGTACGAAAATGGAAATTTTTCTATGCTCCAAAAGAATTTAAAAAAGTAATCATTTGAAGTATTTTAGAGGGCACAAACATGACTATTATAAACTTATAAGTTTGGTATAAACTTTGACCCAACTCATTACGCGAATACTAATCACGTATAACAAGATGACTAAACAAAAAAAAAACTCTTTGGAGATATGATAAAAAATAAAAACAAAAATATTCTCAAAATGTGAGAACGTGAAAACTTCCGTTCCATGAGATCTTCATATACTGACATGGTTCGTTTTTTATCGCTTTGGATGTCGCACATTTTATTCGTGTGCGTTAGCCAATTATTTTCTCCTTTTTGCCAATATATTATTTTGCCGACCCTTAGCTTGTCGAAACCATTCTCGGACTCTGTCTTCGAATATTTTTTCATCAATGTCCTTGCAAGTCTGAAAAAGCGCTTCTACAAAATTAAATTCATTTTATTTCATAGCACCTTCATGTGCGTAAATAATGTTGAGTTTTTGGAATAATAATATACATATATACATTATTTATACATACTATATATCAGCTTCACGAATTCCAATATTTTTAGCTTATGTTTTCCTCGGCGACCTTCCCAAGAGTACTCTGTCGCGAGTTCATTGGTAAATGTACGTACCAAACATCGCCGTATTGCGTCATTTGCTGCGGAACCTCCAATTGCTTTGAAATATATGATCTACAGAAAAAATAAAATTTAATAGAGAAATTCGAAATATATAGTGTGCAGCTTATTGGTACATTTTATTCCAGGAGATAGTATATTTGAAGAAACTGTGATATATAGGAACACGCAATTAACTAAT
The DNA here is from genome assembly GCA_946863875.1 of Alloplasta piceator. NCBI lineage: Eukaryota > Metazoa > Arthropoda > Insecta > Hymenoptera > Ichneumonidae > Alloplasta > Alloplasta piceator. Next base: position 37,226,391 of record OX333075.1, on the reverse strand, counting down.
TATTATTAATTGCTAAACACAAAACATATACAATCATCGTAACATTGTGTATAAAATCTTGGTAGTTATACACAATTTATTTCACAAACCAATTTACAACGGCAATCAAACAATCAAGCTGACTGTGATAATCAAAATATATGAATAATTAATAATCAGCATTTCATAAAACGTTCGGAGAATTAGTTTATAAATATCACATAACATACTCACCAGTCGAAAAGAGATGTTTCGATCGTCCTGGATATTTCTTTCCAATTCAGATAATTGATCATGAGTTGTTAGCGGAAACATGGTATCGATATCAGCAGTTGTTCCGATTTCAGCATCAGTAATCGCGCGTTCTACTCCCAAGCCTGCTTTTAATTGAGCTAGCACCTCCATAATGCGACGAAGGTCCATCTTTATGGTGTGTAGGTTGTTCTCAAGCTTCTCAAAACGTTCTGGAAATGATAAATTCATAAATATAACTATTAGTATTGTATAGTACTATTATATACCGTTAATTTTATATACCTGAAGAGATGACGACTGAAGTACTGCGCACAATCGGACGTGACGGATTAGCAATCGGTTCAGGATTATCTATGGAAAATATATTTTTTGTCAGGACTATAAAATTCTAGAGAATATTGTCTTGAAGCTTTAAAATGTTTTGACCATACGGCATTTATTCCTTATCAACGGTTGTCAGAATATTATATTAAAGTCACACCTTCTAAAATTCGAAACACTCCATAATTATTATTGATTGCTGACTGATGGCATTTAGATATTTTTGTTGTATCCGGTGAGCTGGGCCTTTTTTGGATTTTATCGTTTGTGCGATCGATATTCCTTTGGTCTTTTGGAGCTCTGACCTCATCTATAATGAAACGATCAATAATTAAAGTAATTAATAACATTACGAATCTAAACAATATATGTTAAAAATACAATTCATTGATAGACATATAGATATTTGATAAGATTTCTAAGATTTGCTAATAAAAAGTAAAAGAGAATATTTTCCATTATTCACGTCCACCTTATGAACTGACAAAAAGAAAGAAAATTTTTCATAATTTCGACTCATGACTATTACTCTCACCATTTGAGTGTACAGGTGGTGCTTTTGGTAAAAGTGGTTCATTATCAGAATCATCGTTTTCACAATCCTCGGACGATGAAACAGTTTGGAATTTTTGAACTCCTTTTTTCGTATTGCTTTTCTCACAGCCTCCTGTATTGAATGCAACTGATTTGTATATATCAATACGACACATAAGAAATTAGTATTGAGAAATTCACGAATTTATTTATTCAAGGCCGGTGAACCGAAATGTGATAAAAATTTTTACTACGTATGCTATAGATATCAACGAGCAAAATTGGAAAAAAATTATACATATTAAGTGCTCTCACCGTGCGATTTTTTTATGCATTCATCTGAAGACTCATCGTCGTCAGCTTCCTCGGAGGATGATTCAACTTTTTTTTTAACCCGACTCTTCCTGTTTTTCTTCTCATCAACATCAGTATTGATATCGGAAGAATATTCCGCTTTCTGCAACTTTTTTCTCGCTTCTTCATAGGTCGCTAAAATAAGAAAAATCGATTATATAAGTTAATAACAATGCATGATTATGACAATAGTAATAACAGTTCATATCAGGTAGGAAATTGTACAGTTATATTAATTATATATTTGTAAATAGGAGAAACCGGATCATGAGGGACTATTAAACATTGTTTGCAAAAATATGTAGGTATCGTCAATGATATTTAGGGAATACAAGTGAATTTTCATGATCTGTCATTAAAATCATTTTTTAATCATCGTAAAATGGCGTTGAATTTGTCCAAAATAGGAAAAACGACATGCACCATATGCTCAAAAATCACAAGAAATAATTAATAGCTTAGGTGACAAACGTAGAGAACGTAGAAAACACAGTTTGTCCGAGAGAGATATAATTTGACTAGGATTAGAAGCTACAATTTTCGTAAAATTTATATATGTTCATACAGAAAATTACTGTAAATTTCAATCAATTACCGAATTGTCCGAACGTTCTTGTTATTGTATAGACAGGCCATGCCTTATCCACCTCGATCCGATTCTTTATAGCTTTGTCCAATTGATTACTCGATTTGAACGTTGGAAAGAAACAGCTGGTTTTGGATTCTAGCCACGACTCCTGGACGATGGCCAATCCATCATCGAACAAAACGATCATAAATTCATTTCGACCACTGTTCGAAGTCATGGTTGAAACGTTACTATAATGAAACAAAAACAATAAATATTTTTGAATGACAAAAACACCAATGATGTGTATACAAAATGAGTCCATAAGATATCAGTAGTGGATGTTAATAATAGGATTATATCAAAGATATAATGAGAGTAATTATGATTTCGGCTTTCACAATAGAAGGACTTGTAATTCTTTTTTCATACCAAAAATCAAAAGTATATATAATATATATGATCTACCTTTTAAATAATTCACATGGTATTTAGCAATGGTATTGCTACTTCATAATTATCAGCATGTGGTAGTAGGGCACATTTGTATTGAACGTCCGTGACTGGCCAACTTTTCAAAGCAGTCAACTTTCCAACTTTGAAACACCCCAATAAATCGGAAGAGCAAGGTTTTTTATATAATCTCTCTTTTTGAGAAAACTCTCTACCCACAATGCACAAGCCGAGAGGAGAAGTCGCGAAATTGCGAATAGAAATTATGGATCCATTGATTAAACCACAACAGTTATCTGGTGACTTTCTTGACAACACATACTGTCTGAATTTTATCGACGAATATTGTGGCTCGGTGATCATAAGTAGTGAAGGGCCGTCATGATGCTGACGCCCCAATCGAATCTCTCCATCATCTTCTTTTTGTTGACGAGTGGAAATACTCGACATTTCGGTGTATCGGTTACTCAGTTGTTGTAACGGTTGATTTGGTTTTCGAATTAAACTCTTGATAGACTTCATGAAATTTTCGTACCTGAATGCACCGAATTTATCCAAGGATCCACAACGACGAACGTCATCAGCTAAATGCGTTAAATTGTGTATATTATGCGAAACAAGAGCTCGGCTATATATTTTTGCAAATCGCTGGACGAAATATTCCAATAATTGTTCAGCATAGTCAATCATCTCTGGACCAGGATTAGGGGGGGCTAGTAAGCGGATTGCAACGTGAAGACTCATGAAATGCAAATATTTGTCATTACTGATATGTTTTTTGAGTACTATCGGCCCAGTGTATAGTAGAAACAGTCGTTTTTCAGTTGCTTTCCATTGAGAGATGGTAGATAATTCACGAGTTTTCCTTGCAAATTCCCTTGGTATTCGAGGTTTCAGTTGTATTAGCTCATCGGATATTGCTTTTATATTTTTGGGAGCTAAACGAGTACCGAGTTTTCCGTCTAACCATAACTGAATGAGTTTTTTCACTGCCCCGATACACACAGCGTGCATATAATCTATTGGAATTCCCGAGACTAGACCAAAATTTGGAATTTCAACAAGATTAGTGTAACCCGTGTGATGGCTAATATCTGATTGACTTGCTACACTCTCATCAGTTCGCTTACGGCAAGTAGTGCTTAGAAAAGCTATTCGTCATTCTATACGTTCTCCAACAATTTCACACTTTGAACAGCTGTTGTAACCGGTGTGACTTTTTGTTGCCGTGATGAAAGATTTTGCGGGAGTGTCAGCGATTATACTGTGCATGATGATTTTTACAGTATGCCCATTATAACAAAGATTATTATTTATTAGATCTTTCATCTCCTCAACAAAAAATGTCAAATAGTCGACAGAATTCGATGGTTTCTTTTTCCCGTAATAGCAGCCAATTAAAAAAACAAGAGGCCTGGGAAATATACTACCCATGAAAGGCCAAAATTGATTTGCTGCTGACTTTGTCAATGGCAATCCATCAATACCGATTTGCAGCTGTATACATTCAACGTCAAGATTTTCATCCAAAAAGTTTTCGAGGTTTTTCCTAACGCCAAAATGACAGTACTGCCCTGGAAATACGTCATGAAGCGTTGTTCGTCGCGGTGTTTGCAGTAAGACTTTTGCATGTTTCGGAACAGTTTCAACGATTCCATGGTCTCGGTGAATTGACAAGAGTGCTGTCAAAGCAGTATGTGAAATTTGAAATTTTAGCGCCCATGCTGTCAAATCATTTAGGATAGATGATTTTGGCTTGTTGTTGAATAAAGGTGTGCCAGACGCGTCTTCGTGCTCAGAATCGTGTATACCTTCTCCGTCGTTATCGTGAGAATTGCAAAGTATATCAGTCTCGGCTTCTTCGTTTTCACTGACGACATTAAATACTTCTCGGTTTACGAAAATGGGTTGTTGAATTCCTTGGTTTAATATTTCTCGGTTTACGAAAATAGGTTCTTGATCTCCTTGGTTTTCTCGATTCGTTGAGACGCTTGCTGATTCATTGAGCTTATCTTCTAAGACGCGTCGTCGATATTGCCGCTCACATAATTCCGAGAGAGGTTTACGACTTTTTTTAATCGTATAACGTCGCGATGCGTCACGGCGCTTTTAACTGGATAAACTTATCCATGAATCAAATTTAGGAAATCCAACAATAATAAATAAAACAAACAAAAAGGATCGACACACTCAAAGTAGACAAATTAACATAGGCAAACAAAAAAGCCGAACGCCGTAAATGCGTCACTGGGCGCGACCATTTTCTTTCGAGCCTTGCAAATTCACCCCACTCCCCCCCCTCCCCAATTATCTATTGTCAGCACATAATTGAAGGATTTTTATTTTACAAATTTAAAAAAAATGTGACTGTAAAAAGTAAAAAATATAAATACGCGGCATTCTACGCTAAATCAATCACTTCCGAATCCTGCTATTTTTTCATTTGTTACACCCATTGAAATAGCCACTCTGCATTTTTTTAGAATTTTCGGTCTATTCACTAATGAGATGTGGTTTTTAAATCGTCTACAACTCCGAAAAAATGAACTAAATTAAGCATATTTTATTTAAATTGTTTTCTTAAATCGTTTGATTGAAACGGAAACAAATCGACAAGACAAGTATTCACTATTTTTTTTCAAAATAGCTTGAAAAAGAACGGTAAGAAACTAACAATTGAAATAAAAGAAGTTTATTTTGCCTAATTTTTCGAGGTGTCATAGACGATCAAAAAAATCACTTCTCATTGATGGATAGACCAAAATTATAGACAAAACAAAGAACAAATGAAAAAATAGTAAGGTTTGAAAGTATTCATTTGGCGTGTGATGGCCCATATGTTGTATGCCAATAGTGAAAAATTGAAGTGGTAAAATTATACAGTAACGCCGAAATTCGCACAAGTTTTCCTTTGAATCCCGAATAATATGAGACGCTTTATAAACTGAAGGAAATTTTCAAGTAGAGACAAAAGAAAGTAAAAACCCGGTAAACTGAATAAAATCCAAATGTTACAACAAAAATCGAAGTTCGTGTAGTACGAGCTATTTTGAAAATTCAATTGATAAATTACGTGCTATTATTCGCGACAAGCAAAAATTGATTGAAATAAATACCTCTGACTAATAATATACGATAACGAAGTTTGAGAAACTTCAAATTTTTTCCCATTAAAAATTATGTGATGGACAGAATTTTTCAATTGCGCAATCTTTTTTTTTTATTTTCGCGTTTCAGTTTTTTTTTTCAAATTCACGATTCAGTAAATTCTAAATTAATCTTTTATAATTCTCAAATGAATGAATTTACCTTTCTGATTGTGGAAAGTCACCTCGGCGTCAATACGCCATGTGATTGTAGCATCCGTAGAATATGTCGAGTGACGAACTTGATCCATTCACAAGCTCATTGGTTGGCGTTGACAACAACAATCGCGAGCTAAAAATATAATACTAATTCGTATTACAGAGGCAAGCAACAAATGGATACTCAATGTATATTTTCTCCAGACAGGATTAGTCAGATTTTTCGTCAGAAATTTATATCAATTCAACAACATGGCATTGAGGTTAGAGTATCTTCGATCATTTGATACGCATTGTGCCATGTCTTTAACAATGAAATTTAAATAATATCGATAAAATGATTGATGCGTAGTCACTACACATTAGCTTATTTAATACGAAACACAGATTTTACACTATTTATTATGTATTTATCGTATCAATAATACTCACACAGCACATGTAACAAAAGCTGGCCGGTAATTTTTTTCTGTAGCGGCACCACGCATTTCAACGATATGCGTCTCAACTCGTCTGATCTCGTAAAGTAAAAAAGATGGCGCGCAGGGCACGCTGTCACCATAGAAACCGCGCGTATACTAACACGTACGCATCTCTCTCTCAGAAAAATGTACGCATGTATGTACACGACTACGCAACACATGTACATTCTCACTTTGGTGAGAATGTGTACATATATATATATATATATATATATATATATTGTAACACGAAACCGTGCACATATGGACAATTCGGAAATAATGTCGGTAGCGGGTTGGATAGCTCAGTTGGAAGAGCACTCGACCGGCAATCGAGAGGTCCCGGGTTCGAATCCCGGTCCCGTCCCTCCGCATTTTTTTCTGAATTGTCCATAACGCAAAAAGCGTTATAAGCGTTATAAAAGCGTTATAAGAGATTTCACTCCCCCCTGCTAAGAGGGAAGTTCGTCTCTAGAACTTTCGTCTGATTCTAAGTAAATCTAAATAAAACTCTTTAACGTATTTTCTTGGTCTAACTCCTCATGATTATTCCCCGCTAATTCCGTTGTTGGAGATTCTAAATTTGAACGCTTAACATTAGTGCTCTTTTGACGCCGCAAATATAATTACTCTACTCGAATATCACAGAGAGACTTAACGCGTCGTTGTTTATCATTAGGAATATCACAGGAAGTATCAGGTATTTGGGTCACTTTAGTCAGTCTTTCTGTAATTCAGTCTTTAGATTTCCTAAGGCACTTAATATTTTCAACAATCGGGGTGTTCAGTTTTCATAAAGAAAGTTCAGGACTCGGGGATGGAATAGTGTTTTGGGTCTCGGGGGTAAAGTTTGTTTTGGGGTCTCGGGGGTAAGGTTTGTTTTGGGGTCTCGGGGGTAAGGTTTGTTATGGGGTCTCGGGGAAATAAATGGATTTTAAGGGGATTTGTAAGGGGATCGCAAGGGAAGGAAGAGTGGAGGGAATTTAGCGGGGGTGGGGGCGGTTCTCAATTCGGTTCAGGCAGTTACGGGTGAAGTGGAAGAGGGACGTGCATGACCAGCAGCGGCGAGGCAGCGGCCATGGGACAGGAGCGGGAGTTGGTTGGGGAGCTTGTTGGAATTCGGCGGGTGGGGTGATTCGAAGGGACATTAGTGCTGGGATGGTGGACTGTGGGGATGGGAATGGTAGTGGACGGGGTATGCGTGGGAGATCGAGAAGGGAAGGAATTTCGGGATGAGAGGATCGTCGGGGCGGGTTACTTTTCCTTTGGGTTGTGGGAGTTGGGGGTTTGGGAGTTGGGATCGGTCGTTTGGGGATAGGAGTCGGTGGTTTGGGTGCGGGAGATGGTTTTTGGACTGGGGGTGGGGAGAGGGAAGGTGGTGGAGTGGGTCGATTGCGGGGTTCCTCCGATCGGCGAATGCGGTCGGAGGGGAGCCATTTTGAGCGGGTTGTCGTGAGGATTAGGTGGGAGGGAAGTTTGGGGATCGCGCCCGAGCTCGGGAAAGGCTTCGGGAGTTCAGGGGATTCTTTTCGGGTGACAGGAAAACGGATGGGAGGAATGGGGTTCGTTCGGCGGATTTCGTGGTACTTCGCCACGAGGTCGTCTATCTCTACGGTTCGGGGGGAAAGGGATCGGGGGCGATTAAGGACGAGGTGGTCGAGGGCGAAGGACTCGTCGCTCCTGCTCGCTCGGTGCATCCAAGCTTCGTCGAGCGGCCCTCCTGCCTCTAACAGATACCCCATCGGGGCGCGATACGGGCCCCGCCCGGGTGGTCCGGCCCCTCTCGGGCCTTTCTTCATTAGCATCTCTTTCCTGAAAAATATTAGTACCTGGTGAAGAGTGCTCAGGTCTTATCGGGGGAGTGTAAGCTTTCAAATCTTTAATGTGGCATTTTGCTATTACTCGGCCATCTGGGCCCTCTAATTCATAAACTACTGGGGATAGTACCGTTTTAATAACGTACGGTCCGTTATATCGGGGCGCTAATTTGGCGGCAAAGTTCTGCGCACCGGATGACAATACTCGATATTTTCTCAACACTTGGTCTCCTACTTTAAATCGGGTGTCTCTACGGTTCTAATTATAATAATGGACCTGCCGCGTCGCAGCTTGTTCCAAATTTTTGTGTACCCAATCATGAATAAGGGGAAGTCTCTTCATTCTATCCGACCATACGTGGGGATCTCCGGGAGTGATGTAGCGGGAAGGGTTTCTATCTCGAAGGCTTTTTACGGGATGAGGGTTACGTCCGAAATTTAAGAAGGAGGGGGTCATTTGGGTGGAGGATTGAACTGCAGTATTCATCGCGAAACATAATTCAGGGAGGTGCTCGTCCCACTCGCAATGATCCTCGGCTATGTACGAGGTGATCATTGTTTTAAGGGTTCTGTTCACTCTTTCTACGGGATTGGCTTGAGCATGATAGGGAGGGATGGTTGTCTGTAAAATTCCGTACTCATTAAGCTGTCTCGTCACGTGGTTGTTAACGAACTCTGTTCCGTTGTCCGTCAGGAGATATTGGGGGCATCCCCATTTGTTAAGGATTAATACCTCGAGAGCTGTCATAATGTTGGGTCCTGTAGCTGTCCGTAGGGGTTTTGCTTCTACATATTTCGTGAAAAGATCCTGAAAAACTATTACATAACGATTCTGTTTCTTACTAGGGGTGAAAGGTCCCATTATGTCGGCAGCGACTACGCTCCATGGGCCTTCAGTCGTTCGTTCTCTCATAAGTCCTGTCGGGGGAGTCTGGGGTACTTTGTGGAGTTGGCAGGTTTGACATCTTGTCACGTATCGGGCTACGTCTTGGAATATTCCGGGCGAAAAGAAATCTTGGGTGACACGTTGATACGTCTTGTCAATTCCCAAGTGGCCGGATTGGGGATTATCGTGGGCGTCTTTGAGAGCTCGTTCTCGAGACTCTCGGGGAAGGACCAATTTCCAGGCGTCTAAATCTTCAAGGGGAGGATCAATGATGGGGTGGGGACGGTGATAATAGAGTTGGTCATCTTCAATTTTCCAATTCGGGTATTTGGAGGGGAATTCTTGGACGTTGGTCTTTTTTGCTAAATACCAGGGATCGGTAGTGTCGACGAGGGCGGCCAATACATGGTCGCATTCCTCGAACATTCGGGATAAGGCATCGGGTACAACATTGAGTGTCCCTTTTCGGTGAAGGATCGTCATATCTAAGGCCTGCATCGCCAAGGCCCAACGGGCTAATCTTCCCGTGGGGTCTCGCAATTTACGCAGCTATCTCAAACTGCTATGATCCGTAATGACAGTGAACGCTGTCCCCTCAATATACGGTCTCAACTTTTTAGCTGCCCACAACACGGCGAGACACTCCTTCTCTGTGGTAGTGTACTGGCGCTCGGGTCGTGTCAGCGTTCGGCTCGCGAATAGAATAGGGTGTTCTTCCCCATCAAATTCTTGAGTCAGAACTGCATTGACGGCGGTATCACTCGCATCGGTGTGAATCGTAAAGGGCTTAATAAAATCTGGACGGGCTAGGACAGGCGTGTTGGTAAGGGCTAGTCGAAGGGTGTCAAACGCAGCTTGTTGCTGGGGTCCCCAATGCCAAGGAATGTCGTTCTTCAATAGTTCTGTTAATGGGGTTTTATCGTGGGAAAAGTCTTGAATAAAGCGAGCATACCAACCGACCATTCCAAGGAACCGGCGGAGCTGCTTCAAGGATTTTGGGGCAGGGTAATTAAGGATGGGAGCAATTTTGTCAGGATCTGCCTTCAGTCCGTCGGGTCCAATAATTGTGACGAAAAGTCCCAATAAAAATAAAATAATATCGCGGCGGTCACGGAATCCGCCACGACACCTGAAAGAAAAGCGAAATACTGTATTATTTAGTTGATAAATTAAAATAAGAAATAATCTCGCGAAACTCGTCCTATTATCCTTGAAAAAATTCCCGAATTACTGTTACTATTTCCCAACAAAATCCCTCCCAAAAATTTCCGAAAATATTTCATTATCACCACAGAAATCCACCGCCCTTCAAGAAGCGACCAACGAGCAGAAATCCTCGAATATTGAGCAATCTGCAATATTTTCTCCGTCGTATCGGCAGAGAACACCATGACCTTATGCGCGTATTTTCTCCAACATCGAGCCGATCGACTTCATTGAAGATCGATCCACCGAGACACAGCACTATTTAATACCCGAATTTTACGGAGATATCGAGACACACTATTACATATTTCCGGGGTGACGTCCCGATCAAAACGGCGACTGAGCCTCGGGAAAACAAATCTGGAAATATGACATCGAGCAGCGTTGACAGCTGTAATCTCGAGCCACGAGAAACATCGAGAGAGAGAGAGAGAGAGAGTGCAGCTTCAACTTCAAGGCGCGAGGCGGCAGCACCGAACGAGAACGACGAGACCCCTCCATTCCCTTCACCCCCCCTCACCGACAAGATAAACGAAGAAGACGAGCTTCGCCATGGATCGAGCATCGACCGAGGTCGCGGCCATCTTGGCCTCATTCCCTGACCGCGTGCGATCGAAGCCACACGTGCTTTTTATTGCGAAAATTATTATTGCGTAGTAGAGAGCATAGAGAAGTAATTTTGAGGCGAAAAGAAAAGAGCGCTTGTTCAATAGAAGACGAGATAGAGACGAGGAGAAAATTTGGAGAGAAAAAGAGTGAGTAGAGTGAATATTTCCCCGTGTAAATTGTATCGAGATTTTGCGGTGTCGTGGCGTAATAGATTCTTCCCCCCACCCCCTTTTTGCGAATGGACTGTTCCATTCTTTTGAGAATTTCCTTTCGTAGTTTCAAGTGACAAATTGTGTATCGCGGTAATTAATAAGAGGTCATAGCGTCGAAGGACCGTGTATTAGCCCTGAGTTAAGAGATTTAAGATTTGCGAAGCCCCCTTGCGATTTAACGTACCTGCCTTTTCTTGTTCCCTTTCCTCCCCTCCCCTTATTGCCCCTATCGCGCGATTTCCTTTGTCGACTCGTGAGACGCGCGTATAGTCGCTGCGTCTCACGTTATTTTGCGCCGAGCAACCTTGAATTTATTTTTGTACTTTTTTTTGCGTTGTACCGGTTGCTGGACCGACAAACCAGCTGGCGCCCGAAAATTTTTATTATCATTATTAATATTTCGATTTTTCTATTTTTGTCATCAAATAAATAATATTTATTTAATTCTTTTTTTTTGGTGTTTAATTATTTCTTTTGATAAAATTGAGAATTCCCTTACAAATGGCGCCCGACGTAGGGCCTCGAAAAACGAGTCTAAAAATCACGAAAAATTGAGGAAAATTTTAAAATTCAAAAAAATTTCGAAAAACTTGCGAAAAATTGAGAAAAATCGTGAAAATTCAGAAAATTCCGGAAAAATAGCGAAAAATTTCAAAAATTCAGAAAATTGATAAAATATGGCAAAAAATTGATAAAAATTAATAAATTGCGAACTTTTCGAAAAATATTGCGAAACTCGGAGAAATTTTCGAATAAATTAGAATTTAGAGAACATTTAGAGTTAAGAACGTTGCGAAAAATTAGTATTAAGAAAATATCGAAATAAAATGGCAAACATTAGTATTAAGAAAAATATCGAAATGAAATTGCGAAAAATACTGAAATTGAGAAAATTTTGAAAAAAAAAAAATTCAGAGACTCGTGAGTAATAGTACCCACCGCGATAAAATAATAATTATTCGAGACATTTAGAATAGAGAAGCCCAAATAACCCAAAACTTCTTCTTGGCGAGCCACGACACCCCGCGTCCGCATTAGTGCTCATATTATTTTGATTTTGTGCTCTGATATATTGTGATTATTGTTGATTTTGGATTTTTGGATTTTTGCTGAACATTGACTATTTCCTTTTGCGAATTATTTTGATTTACGAGGGCTGCTTAAGCGCCTCGTTGTTTATCTTACCCAAATCCCTTTGTTTCATTACTTTCTTCTGTATTATTGCCCAAAATATCGCTCAATATGGATCCCCCGTTAACCACAACTACTACCACTACCACGTGGACCACTGGAGTTACAGTGACTCCTACAATGACCCCTACAATACAACACACTGACGATCGGACTGAAGAACCCATTCCTCCCGATGTATATGAGGCAATGTGAAATATTAGGGAGGAGTCCCTAAAAATAACGCGCCCCCGAGATTTGGTTGAAATGTGTGACCAAGCGGGACTGGATTGTGACGGCACCATGGAAGAATTGGCTGACCGTTACGCACGATACGAAATCCGCCGACTGTATCCGCAGGTGCAGACCTTCTGGAACCCGCGACGAGACGAAAGGGGCCCTCATCTCCCATTTACTTTGATGGTGGCAATAGACGACAGTTTGTACGGACAAGTTTTGAGTTCGAACGAGACACAAGCGACTACCCAACAGTCTCCTAACCCAACTGACCCCTTTTCTCCGCAACCTGCACCCCGTTCCATCCCTTCCCCACAAACTGTTCACGGACATCCCGTTTTGAATCTCTCCCTCCCCAACAGAACTGGGAATGCGTCCCAGTGGGCGGGTGCGACGCATTCGTTCCCTTCTCTTCCAAATCAACCCCGTGGACGAACAGTGACCTTCGCAGAATCTTCACCCCCAAGACGATTTAGTTCTATCCCCCCTCCTCCTCCATCCTCACAAGCACCTTTTTTCCCCAACATACCCCCTCCTTCCCAAGACGAATGGGGATTTCATCAGACTTACACCATCCCGACAACAGACCCGATATTGAACAGTACGAGAGTGGCACCTCGCCCCCCACCTCCGACAGGTGGAGTACTTCCTCAAGCCACACCATCCCGCTATCGCGCGGAACTCTCGAGTCTCGGAGAATCGAGAATAGACCGAAGTGTCCAGTTTTTGGACCATTGGGGCCGAAACGGACCAAAATTCCACGGCAAGCGAGGCGAAGACGGCGAGGAGTTTCTTCGCCGACTTTACGAGTATGCCTCGGGTCGAGATATGAATGATAACGAGCTACTCAGAGCTCTCCCCGAAGCATTGAAAGGAGACGCTCTGCTCTGGTATCGAGTTGAGCAGGACAGTTGGTCGACCATGGACGAATTCGTATCCTACTTTCGGACCCAATTCGTGTCGGCTGACTTGCAGAAAAAATTGCGACGAGACGCCGAATTGAGAACTCAAGCCAGTAGTGAGACCATTTCTGAGTATTTGGTGAAAATGAGGACTCTCTTTAGTCACCTTACCCCTCCCTTGCCCCTCGCGACTCAATTGGACATTTGTTGCGCGAACGTAAAGCCGGAAATGACGTTGAACGTCCACCGTGATGAGATTGCGAGCTTCCAGGAGTTGCAACGAGTTTGCCAACGATTGGAGGACGCGCAGAATCGAGTTAAAAATTATCGTCCCCCTCCTCCTGCTGATCAGATGGCGTTGCCGTCTACAGGGTACAATCCGCCGGACAAGAGTGCGCGCGGTCGTGCCGCTGCCGCTGCTGAGTCGGATGTACCACACACCCGTCCCGAAAAACCCACTGTTCTCGCTCCTAACCCTCCAACTCAAGTACTTCCCCCAAGATCACAAGACCCACTCGCATCCACCGTCCATGCTACGGCGGATTCAACTCCAACGCCTCAACCTCCCTTCCCTCGACAACCATCACCTCGTTACCCCCAAAATTCCGCTCCCAGACAGTTCCAACCTCGCTCTCCAGCTCCAGCTGGCCCCCGTTACCAACCACCCCGCCCAAACGGGCAATCAACCGCCACAATCCCTCGCCTCATGGATATTCCTGTACAACGACCTTCCGAGATTCCCACCTCCACCTCCCCTGCTAAAAGATGCTACAATTGTAGACAACTCGGGCACATTTATCGAGAGTGCACGGCGCCCCTCGGATTTTTCTGCCGCATCTGCGGGTATCCGGGCTGCAACGTCAACACCTGCACTAATTGCGCGCGTGCCCGGGCGGGAAACGGCCAACGGGGAGGACAGTAAAACCGTCGCCTCCCCGGCCTGCTAGAAGGATGCTCGATGAATCACAGGAAGAGAACGAGCCCCTAGCCCCGCTACAGAGACATCCCCTGTTAAAAACTTTAAAAAATTTTCCCCCACTTCCCAAATCAAGAACTTTTGAGTGCCCTTCAGGCTTTTCGGAAATAGATACCATTAGCGATCCCCACGGGGATAATCGGCACTTCTTTTGGGTAAGTATCGGAGGTTACCCACGCCGAGCCCTCATCGACTCTGGCGCGACCGGATCCTATCCTGGGACGGATCTCGCAAGAGCCGAGGGCAGTTCATTGCGATCGACCGAAGGAGGAGTACGTGTAGCCAATGGCGCCGTAGTACCCCTTAGGGGAATAATAACCTTGCAGTTTGAGATAGAGGGAATAATCCGCCCCGTCGATTTGAAAGTAGCCCCGTTGGGATACGACTGCATTTTGAGAAGAGACTTTTTGAAAGCTTTCCGAATGTTGGTTGATCATGACGAGGACTTATGGAAAATAAAAAATGGCCCCTGGAGAGAATTTGCGAGCCCAACCGTCCCTATTTGGAGTATCCCCGTCCTACCTCATTGCGATGGGCTAATAGAAGCAGCCCCCGTAGATAAAAAGCGTTTAGAACGTCTTTTGGATCGCCTTATCCCTCCCAATCCTCAACACTCCCTCAGTTGCACTCACTTGACGGAACATACCATCGACGTACAAGGACATCCCCCAATTCGACAAAAACCCCGAACAATTTCTCCTTTCCTCCTCCGAATAGCACAAGATGAAGTCGATAAAATGATCGCGGAGGAGGTTATAGAAAGATCCACCAGCCCCTGGCTGAGTAATCCCGTAATAGTCCCAAAACCCAACGGAAAATACCGTTTTTGTATTGATTATCGAGACGTAAATCTAGTCACGCGTAAAGACGCCTATCCCCTTCCCAATATGGACCGTATACTAGACGGATTGAGACGAGCCCGATATATTTCCAAATTAGATTTGAGTCAAGCGTATTTCCAAGTTCCCGTATCCCCTTCCAGTCGCCCTATTACCGCTTTTGCCGTTCCCGGGAGAGGACTGTTCCAGTTTCGACGAATGCCCTTTGGACTGACGAACGCTCCCGCGACTTTCCAACGACTTATGGACCGATTAATTGACCATGAATGGGACCCACACGTATTTGCTTATTTGGATGACGTGATTATTGCGACAGAGACAACGGACGAACACTTTTATTATTTGAGTAAAGTATTGACAGCCCTACGACAGGCGAAATTAGAGATAAATCGAGAAAAAAGTGGGTTTTTCTGTCCTGAAGTGCCGTATCTCGGGTATATTATTGGACCCGACGGACTGAAAGCAGATCCTGACAAAATTGCTTCCGTCCTTAATTACCCTGCCCCAAAATCCTTGAAGCAGCTCCGCCGGTTCCTTGGAATAGTCGGTTGGTATGC
Organism: Alloplasta piceator; assembly: GCA_946863875.1. NCBI lineage: Eukaryota > Metazoa > Arthropoda > Insecta > Hymenoptera > Ichneumonidae > Alloplasta > Alloplasta piceator. The sequence continues at coordinate 37,210,750 of OX333075.1, read as the reverse complement.
TCGCTTTATTCAAGACTTTTCCCACGATAAAACCCCATTAACAGAACTATTGAAGAACGACATTCCTTGGCATTGGGGACCCCAGCAACAAGCTGCGTTTGACACCCTTCGACTAGCCTTTACCAACACCCCTGTCCTAGCCCGTCCAGATTTTACCAAGCCCTTTACGATTCACACCGATGCGAGTGATACCGCCGTCGGTGCAGTCCTGACTCAACAATTTGATGGCGAAGAACACCCTATTCTATTTGCGAGCAGAACGCTGACACGACCCGAGCGCCAGTACACCACCACAGAGAAGGGGTGTCTCGCCGTGTTGTGGGCAGCTAAAAAGTTGAGACCATATATTGAGGGGACAGCGTTCACTGTCATTACGGATCATAGCAGTTTGAGATGGCTGCGTAAATTGCGAGACCCTACGGGAAGATTAGCCCGTTGGGCCTTGGCGATGCAGGCCTTAGACATGACGATCCTCCACCGAAAAGGGACACTCAATGTTGTACCCGATGCCTTATCCCGAATGTTCGAGGAATGCGACCATGTATTGGCCGCCCTCGTCGACACTACCGATCCCTGGTATTTAGCGAAAAAGACCAACGTCCAAGAATTCCCCTCCAAATACCCGAATTGGAAAATTGAAGATGACCAACTCTATTATCACCGTCCCCACCCCATCATTGATCCTACCCTTGAAGATTTAGACGCCTGGAAATTGGTCCTTCCCCGAGAGTCTCGAGAACGAGCTCTCAAAGACGCCCACGATAATCCCCAATCCGGCCACTTGGGAATTGACAAGACGTATCAACGTGTCACCCAAGATTTCTTTTGGCCCGGAATATTCCAAGACGTAGTCCGATACGTGACAAGATGTCAAACCTGCCAACTCCACAAAGTACCCCAGACTCCCCCGACAGGACTTATGAGAGAACGAACGACTGAAGGCCCATGGAGCGTAGTCGCTGCCGACATAATGGGACCTTTCCCCCCTAGTAAGAAACAGAATCGTTATGTAATAGTTTTTCAGGATCTTTTCACGAAATATGTAGAAGCAAAACCCCTACGGACAGCTACAGGACCCAACATTATGACAGCTCTCGAGGTATTAATCCTTAACGAATGGGGATGCCCCCAATATCTCCTGACGGACAACGGAACAGAGTCCGTTAACAACCACGTGACGAGACAGCTTAATGAGTACGGAATTTTACAGACAACCATCCCTCCCTATCATGCTCAAGCCAATCCCGTAGAAAGAGTGAACAGAACCCTTAAAACAATGATCACCTCGTACATAGCCGAGGATCATCGCGAGTGGGACGAGCACCTCCCTGAATTATGTTTCGCGATGAATACTGCAGTTCGATCCTCCACCCAAATGACCCCCTCCTTCTTAAATTTCGGACGTAACCCTCATCCCGTAAAAAGCCTTCGAGATAGAAACCCTTCCCGCTACATCACTCCCGGAGATCCCCACGTATGGTCGGATAGAATGAAGAGACTTCCCCTTATTCATGATTGGGTACACAAAAATTTGGAACACGCTGCGACGCGGCAGGCCCATTATTATAATCAGAACCGTAGAGACACCCGATTTAAAGTAGGAGACCAAGTGTTGAGAAAATATCGAGTATTGTCATCCGGTGCGCAGAACTTTGCCGTCAAATTAGCGCCCCGATATAACGGACCGTACGTTATTAAAACGGTACTATCCCCAGTAGTTTATGAATTAGAGGGCCCAGATGGCCGAGTAATAACAAAATGCCACATTAAAGATTTGAAAGCTTACACTCCCCCGATAAGACCTGAGCACTCTTCACCAGGTACTAATATTTTTCAGGAAAGAGATGCTAATGAAGAAAGGCCCGAGAGGGGCCGGACCACCCGGGCGGGGCCCGTATCGCGCCCCGATGGGGTATCTGGTAGAGGCAGGAGGGCCGCTCGACGAAGTTCGGATGCACCGAGCGAGCAGGAGCGACGAGTCCTTCGCCCTCGACCACCTCGTCCTTAATCGCCCCCGATCCCTTTCCCCCCGAACCGTAGAGATAGACGACCTCGTGGCGAAGTACCACGAAATCCGCCGTCCGAACCCCATTCCTCCCATCCGTATTCCTGTCACCCGAAAAGAATCCCCTGAACTCCCGAAGCCTTCCCCGAGCTTGGGCGCGATCCCCAAACTTCCCTCCCACCTAATCCTCACGACAACCCGCTCAAAATGGCTCCCCTCCGACCGCATTCGCCGATCGGAGGAACCCCGCAATCGACCCACTCCACCACCTTCCCTCTCCCCACCCCCAGTCCAAAAACCATCTCCCGCAGCCAAACCACCGACTCCTATTTCCAAACGACCGATCCCAACTCCCAAACCCCCAACTCCCACAACCCAAAGGAAAAGTAACCCGCCCCGACGATCCTCCCATCCCGAAATTCCTTCCCTTCTCGATCTCCCACGCATACCCCGTCCACTACCATTCCCATCCCCACAGTCCACCATCCCAGCACTAATGTCCCTTCGAATCACCCCACCCGCCGAATTCCAACAAGCTCCCCAACCAACTCCCGCTCCTGTCCCATGGCCGCTGCCTCGCCGCTGCTGGTCATGCACGTCCCTCTTCCACTTCACCCGTAACTGCCCGAACCGAATTGAAAACCGCCCCCACCCCCGCCAAATTCCCTCCACTCTTCCTTCTCTTGCGATCCCCTTACAAATCCCCTTAAAATCCATTTATTCCCCCGAGACCCCAAAACAAACCTTACCCCCGAGACCCCAAAACAAACCTTACCCCCGAGACCCAAAACACTATTCCATCCCCGAGTCCCAAACTTTCTTTATGAAAACTGAACACCCCGATTGTTGAAAATATTAAGTGCCTTACGAAATCTAAAGACTGAATTACAGAAAGACTGACTAAAGTGACCCATATACCTGATACTTCCTGTGATATTCCTAATGATAAACAACGACACGTTAAGTCAACCTCTCTGTGATATTCGAGTAGAGTAATTATATTTGCGGCGTCAAAAGAGCACTAATGTTAAGCGTTCAAATTTAGAATCTCCAACAACGGAATTAGCGGGGAATAATCATGAGGAGTTAGACCAAGAAAATACGTTAAAGAGTTTTATTTAGATTTACTTAGAATCAGACGAAAGTTCTAGAGACGAACTTCCCTCTTAGCAGGGGGGAGTTGTGACGAAAAGTCCCAATAAAAATAAAATTATATCGCGGCGGTCACGGAATCCGCCACGACACCTGAAAGAAAAGCGAAATACTGTATTATTCAGTTGATAAATTAAAATTAGAATTAATCTCGCGAAACTCGTCCTATTATCCTTGAAAAAATTCCCGGATTACTGTTACTATTTCCCAACAAAATCCCTCCCAAAAATTCCCGAAAATATTTCATTATCACCACAGAAATCCACCGCCCTTCAAGAAGCGACCAACGAGCAGAAATCCTCGAATATTGAGCAATCTGCAATATTTTCTCCGTCGTATCGGCAGAAGACACCGTGACCTTATGCGCGTATTTTCTCCAACATCGAGCCGATCGACTTCATTGAAGATCGATCCACCGAGACACAGCACTATTTAATACCCGAATTTTACGGAGATATCGAGACACACTATTACATTTTTCCGGGGTGACGTCCCGATCAAAACGGCGACTGAGCCTCGGGAAAACAAATCTGGAAATACGACATCGAGCAGCGTTGCCAGCTGTAATCTCGAGCCACGAGAAACATCGAGAAAGAGAGAGAGAGAGAGTTGCCGGCGAGCGTGCAGCTTCGACTTCAAGGCGCGAGGCGGCAGCACCGAACGAGAACGACGAGACCCCTCCATTCCCTTCACCCCCCCTCACCGACAAGATAAACGAAGAAGACGAGCTTCGCCATGGATCGAGCATCGACCGAGATCGCGGCCATCTTGGCCTCATTCCCTGACCGCGTGCGAGCGAAGCCACACGTGCTTTTTATTGCGAAAATTATTATTGCGTAGTAGAGAGCATAGAGAAGTAATTTTGAGGCGAAAAGAAAAGAGCGCTTGTTTAATAGAAGACGAGATAGAGACGAGGAGAAAATTTGGAGAGAAAAAGAGTGAGTAGAGTAAATATTTCCCCGTGTAAATTGTATCGAGATTTTGCGGTGTCGTGGCGTAATAGATTCTCCCCCCCCACCCCCTTTTTGCGAATGGACTGTTCCATTCTTTTGAGAATTTCCTTTCGTAGTTTCAAGTGACAAATTGTGTATCGCGGTAATTAATAAGAGGTCATAGCGTCGAAGGATCGTGTATTAGCCCTGAGTTAAGAGATTTAAGATTTGCGAAGCCCCCTTGCGATTTAACGTACCTGCCTTTTCTCGTTCCCTTTCCTCCTCTCCCCTTATTGCCCCTATCGCGCGATTTCCTTTGTCGACTCGCGAGACGCGCGTATAGTCGCTGCGTCTCACGTTATTTTGCGCCGAGCAACCTTGAATTTATTTTTGTACTTTTTTTTTCCTTTGCGTTGTACCGGTTGCTGACCGACAAACCAGCTGGCGCCCGAAAATTTTTATTATCATTATTAATATTTCGATTTTCCTATTTTTGTCATCAAATAAATAATATTTATTTAATTCTTTTTTTTTAGTGTTCAATTATTTCTTTTGATAAAATTGAGAATTCCCTTACAATATATATATATTTTCCACGTGTTGAAATCCACGGAATTTCACAGCTTGATCGTATCATTATATTGCAGATATACGTACATTAGACGTGCATTCAATATCTGTTTCAGCCCATAAGTATCGCAATTGCTACATTCACATATTCTATACGTGTACCATACAAATTCATATCATTGTAGAAAACTCATTGAATCTTTGATGTTTAATATACGTATATTTTACGTTCATTGAATAGCTTCAGATCTCATAATCGCAATCGTAAGATAATTAACAAATATCATACGTATATGAGATGTGCAAAATTCCACCGAACTAGGTAAAAAAAAGAATACGTCCAATGTACGTATATTATACGTTCATTGAATAGCTTCAAATCTCAGAATCACATTCATAAAATAATTAACAAATATTAAATGTATATGAGATGTAAAAAATTTCACCGAGATATATAGAAAAAAATACGTCCAATATACGTATATTATACGTTCATTGAATATCTTCAGATTTAAGAATCGTAATCGTAAAATAATTAACAAATATTAAATGTATATGAGATGTACAAAATTTCACCGAGATATGCCGAAAAAAACACGTCCAATATACGTATATTATACGTTCATTGAATAGCTTCAAATCTTAGATCACATTCATAAAATAATTAACAAATATTATATGTATATGAGATGTACAAAGTTCCACTGAACTAGGTAAAAAAAAACAGGTCCAATATCCGTATATTATACGTCATATTGTTTTTATCGTAAAGTACATGTTTCATATACATATAATAGATGTATACAATTCGATGTCAAATGCTTATTGTATAATATACGTAAATTATACGTATATGAAATTCTTTCACTATTATCAATAAATAGACGTAAAATATACGTTCAGTATACGTATAATACAGGTATATCATAGACGTATACATATTATATACATATATACCTGTAATATACGTATAATATACGTCAGTGTTCTATCTGGGTGGAGTAATGAAAAATACATAGAAGAATTAAAACAAAATTTTACAAAGACTGACCACTAATATGAAAAAGATACAAATAACATGGCTGACGCACTCGTGACCATGATGACAAAATCCATAAATAAGATAGCTCCATTAGAAAAGAAAATAATAAAGACAACATGGAAAAAAAAGTCTTGGATTACGGATAACGTTAAAAATTCTAGCCAACTGCGAGACATAGCTTATAAACGAGCAAGAGAAACAAATAGTGAAGGAGATTGGAATATTTATAAACACTATAGAAATAGGACAGTTGAAGATATAAGGCGAAGTAAAAGAGAGTACTATGAAAAAAATATCGATAATTACAAAACAGATCCGCGGAAAATGTGGAAAACTATAAAAGAGTTGATAGGGACAAAAAAGCAAAGTAAAAATAGTGGCGGAATAAACTTTGATAGTGGTAAGTGGACTGATGGAAAAAAAATAGCGGGTAAATTTAATAAATTTTTTATAAAAAGTATTGACGACATAATAAGAGACATCGGAGTACTAAATGATAGCGAGAATGAGGAAAGCAGTGCAGTTAAAATAAGCCGATTTGAGAAAGTGGGATATAAAAAGCTAAGCGATATAATGAAAAAATTACAGAATAAAAAAGGTACTGATGAAGGAGTTACCACAGAAATCATGAAATACACATGGGAGGCGCAGAGTGAAGCGATCATAGCGATGGTAAATAGATGGCTGGAAGAAGGAACTTTCCCGGAAAAATGGAAAACAGCAACTATAATACCCATTCAAAAAAAAAGTGGTACATTAAAACCGGAAGAATACCGACTCATAAATATACTACCCACATACGATAAAATAATAGAGCTGGTGGTGAAAAATCAGTTAGTTAAATTCGTTGATACAAACAACATTATAATAGAAGAACAATCCGGATTCCGAAAAGGTTTATCGTGTGAAGTAGCACTACAAAAAACAATAACAGAATGGCGAGAATGTTTAGATAGCAATAAAATGACAGGTGTAGTCTTTATTGATTTTAAAACAGCGTTTGAAACGGTCAACAGGCAAATACTATTAAAAAAGATTCAGAATTATGGCTTTGACGAAACGATACTGAGTTGGCTCAGAACATACCTAACAGACAGGAAACAAAAAGTAAAGTACATGCAAGAAATATCAGGTGAGCAAAACATAAAACATGGCGTACCACAGGGCTCAGTACTTGGACAACTGCTATTCATACTGTACATAAATGATATAGTAAAAGAGCTTGAATACACTAAATGCAACATGTTTGCAGATGATATAATACTATATACATGTGACGAAAATGCCGACGAAATAGAGTACAAAATCAACTACGATCTAAAGAAAGTACATATGTGGTTAAAACGAAACATACTGAAGATAAATGTAAAAACAACGTTTTTCATGTTAATAAGAGATGTACATAAAAAAAACAGAAAATAGATGTAATATATTTATAGAAAATGACAAAATAGATAAAATAGAAGAAACTAAATATTTAGGAATAATCATAGACCAACATTTAACATTTAACAAGCAAGCAGATTATATTGCCAAAAAAGTGGCGAAAAAAGTAAATTTTTTATACCGGATAAACAAACATATCTCATTGTACAGTAGAGTAACGATATATAAAGCTATAATAGCACCACATTACGAGTATTGTGGTACGTTGATGTTAAACATGAATGGTAATAGTATGCAAATGTTGCAAAAAGGCCAAAACAGAGCGATGCGTGCAATATCAAAATGTGATAAATATACGTCTGTGAGAGTCATGTTAGATGCCTCAATGTTTATGAGCGTGAAACAAAGAATGATGTACAATGTATGTATAATGATATATAAAATGGAAAATGGAATTAGTCCGAATTATCTAAATAGGCTGATTGAAAGAAAGTGAGTATATTGTGTGAGTATAAACAAATGTCCCATGAAGTATGAATCCAATCAGACACTGCTAAGTAATTAACTTTTATAAAAAAAAACAATTTTTTTAACAAAAAATCAGTGCGTGGAACGCCACGCGTTAGAAGTGAAACTTTTTAGGTTAGAGATGAAGTTAATTGAAGTTTTATGCATTGCTTGTTGTATTTATTATCGATTATTGTTTATTTATTTATTTTTAGGATTCGGATATGGTTATGTTGGTTTCAATTAATAAGAATCGCTATTGATAAAATTCAATTTTTTAAAATATTATCACTCAATTTTCAATAAATCAGAATTTTTTTTTGCTCGATAGTCTCTGGATATTTCTGCACGAGTTTTTTGCACTTTTTTCGGTAGTTTATTTGCTTTCTGTCGTTGCCTGAAGGCTCGCATTTTATCCGCACTTATCTTTGAGTAATGGTAGTAGGCCGGTTCTGACTCAAGATCCCTACCCCGACATTTACCGACCTTTTTCAAGCGAGACTCGAGCCACTTAGCCGAGACTCGAACCACTTAGCCGAGACACGAACCGCGCCATGAGTCATGGGCGGCTTGCGGACGGTGGGTGGCTCGCGGGCGGTGGGTGGCTTGCGGGTGGTGGGTGGCAGGTGGGTGGTGGGTGGCAGGTGGGCAGCGGGTGGCGGGGGGGGGATATCGAAATTTTTCGTCAGCGTGTCTTGCTCGTGTATGCGTGCACGTGCGTGTGCGGCTGTGTTTCGGAGGGGGGGGGGGATCTCAGGATTTTTTGAAGAAAGCGTTGGATGACGGCGTCGTCGATGGTGTTGACCCGCACGCGCTCTCTCTCTCTCTCTCTCTCTCGCTCACTCGTGCTCTCACGCGCAGAGTGTCGAGTGTCAAATTTATGATGTATACAAATATATACAAACATGGTTCAACTTTTTTCGTTGCGATGCATGCGGATATTATCAGCCCATGGCTGCATAGACGATCATTGGTTTACAATTTTCAAAATATATATATTTTTGTGAAGTGACGGAGTTTATTCTCCAAGTATTAAATATATGGTCCATCTCACCCTCACGCTCTTTCACTCTGTCTGTTTCTCTCTCTCTCTCTCTCTCTCCCATTTGCGCTCTAGATCTTATGCATCCCTATGTTTGAAACTATGAGATTGTGAGGGCGAGAGGTTGGGATCTATTGACGTTCTTGATTTTTTTTCATTCCGAGTTGATCACGCATTCCGTTGACTTCTCTGTTCTATCCTTCATACATTTTTTTTCGTCTTCAACGTTACGATAAAAAAAATGGACGCGGAAAAGTGTAAAAGAATTTTGGCGACTATGAAAAAGGGATATTCCGCGCACAAGGATAAACCTCCTTCAAATGTCAAAGTGCGGAGGTTTATCGCGTTCAGTGATCGTAATGTGGCTCTATTGCATAAAACTTTGCAAGCATGTGATCTAAATGTTGGTGCGAAATTGCGTATTCAGGCAACAATCGCCGCCTTAATATCACTCGCGGAAAAATTAAAAAAGCGTGGTTCGGGAGTGTCAGTGCCTAAAGTGGAATGGGTGGAAATGGAATCGGCATTTGAATCCAGAATAACCACAGGGCTTGTGATTAATATATCACACAAAGATCTCGGACATTTTTTGAATGATGCGGCAAAACTAATCGTCGAGCGCCTAACTGAGTCATTGCGAATTCATGGCAATTTAAAAGTTAATGTGACGCTAATTCGCATATTTCGCATCGTGAAAAGTGCCGATATTATTGAGGAGGAAAAAGCGTTTCAGACCGCGAACGCTGTAATATTACCAACGACAAATATCGTGGAGTGGCTAGACGATAATGTGAAAAGTATCTTGCCGGCAAAAGTTGAAGATTTTGAAGAGAACGAATCTGGTTGGACGCTCCATGAAATTGTGCACCTTCGCATAAATGTAAATCGCTACATACCATTGCGAGGGGGTATATCAACGTACACAAGTATGCCAAAATTTGTGCAGGAAAAACACGCAGTGGTGAATATTGAGAACAATGATCAATATTGTTTTTTATGGTCAGTAACTGCTGCTATCTCACCACTACCTCCAAGAAATAGGGACCGAACAAGCTCTTATCCGCATTTCCGTGAAGTGCTAAATTGGGAGGGATTTGATTATCCCATGAGCATTGGAAATGTGAAAAAATTTGAGGAATTGAATCATCTAGCCATCAACATCTATGGCGTAGAAAAAGGAGATAAGGGTCAAAGTGTAATAGTGCCGGTATATTTGAGTGCAAATGAATTGCAAACACCGACAATTCATTTGCTAGTTGTAGAATGTGAGGACGACGACGACGACGACGACGACAACAACGCTGGCGATGATAAATTTCAACTGCGCTCACCGGTACATCACTTCGCTTGGATTAGAAATCTCTCTCGTCTGATCAGCGCTCAAATTTCAAGAGATGACCATCGTACGTGGATATATGACAGGTGTCTGTGCCACTTCAAAACGGAACTTACCCTCAACAAACATCGCGTCGACTGTGCCAATATGAATAAAACATGTCGTGTCATATTACCCAGACCGGAACAAGCAATTTTTAAATTTATAAATTTTCGTTATAAAGAGAGGGTGCCATTTGTCATTTATGCTGATCTTGAATGTCTCCTCGAGCCGATTATTGGGCAACAGAATAATCAAAAACGCACACTTCGCACTATCAGTTATCAAAAACACTCGCCTCACAGTATCGGGTATTATTTAAATTGTTCGTGTGATGCTTCAATGGCCGAATATAAGAGCTTTCGTCGTAAAGATTGTATCAAGTGGTTTATGGGAGAATTGGTAAAATTGTCAAGCATCCTCGATGCGCGAATAAAAACTGTCGTACCGATGGAACAATTAAACGCCGAGAATGTTCGTAAATTCCAATCAGCGAAAATTTGTCACATATGTGAAAAACCCTTTGTTGCTGGATGCGTGAAAGTTCGCGACCATTGTCATTTTTCGGGGAAATTTCGTGGTGCAGCTCATCAAGATTGTAATTTAAATTACACAAAATCTCACGTAGTTCCCATCGTCTTCCACAATCTCTCCGGTTATGATTCGCATTTTTTGATTCGAGCATTGGCCACAGCATTCGAAGGAAGGGTAGACCTCTTGCCCGTGAATAAAGAACAATATATCTCTTTTACAAAAGTCGTCAAGGGTACATGTATACACTATCGATTCATCGACTCATATCGTTTCATGCCGAGTAGTCTGGAAAAATTGGCCTCTTACCTCACAAATGATTGTAAATTGATTATGCGTGAGCGTTATAAAAGTGCAGTGGAGCGGGAATTATTGGCGAGAAAGGGCGTTTTCCCCTATGATTATCTCGATGATTGGACGAGACTCGACGAGACTGAATTACCGAGTAAAGATAAATTCCACTCTAAACTCTACAACGAGGACATTACGGACGAGGATTATGCACATGCACGTGACATTTGGACTACATTCAAAATAAAAACCTTGGGTGAATATTCGGACTTGTACCTCGAGACTGATATATTGCTTCTTGCTGAGATTTTTCAAAAATTTCGATCCAACTGCTTGACGGCATACAATCTCGATCCACTGCACTATTACACAGCGCCAGGTCTTGCGTTCGATGCTATGCTCAAGTGCACTGGTATTGAACTTCAACTCCTCACAGACATTGATATGTTGTTATTTATCGAGCGGGGTATTCGGGGTGGTGTGGCTCAATGCTCAAATCGATACGCGAAGGCCAATAATCGGTACATGAATTGCGATTTCAACCAAGACGACGATGAGACCTATTTGATGTATTTTGATGTAAACAATTTATACGGTGCTGCAATGAGCAATCCGTTGCCCTATAGTTCTTTCGAGTGGGTAGAGAATTTTGATACGCATACGATTCAATCGCTTCCCAATGACGATGCAATCGGATACATATTCGAGGTCGACTTGGATTATCCCCGAGACATTCACGATCAGCACAAAGATCTTCCATTATGTCCCGAACATTACACACCTCCGGGATTTAAACAATCAAAACTTATGACATTATTACCAAAACAGAGATAAGTCATACATTTTCGAAATTTGAAACAAGCTCTAACCCTCGGTCTTCGAATAACGAAAATTCATAGAACTTTAAAATTCCGGCAAAAAGCATGGCTTAAAAAGTATATCGATATAAACACTGAACTGCGTAAAAAAGCAAAAAATGAATTTGAAAAAAACTTTTTCAAACTCATGAATAATGCAGTTTTCGGTAAGACAATGGAAAACGTTAGGCGATATCGGGATGTTAAGCTTGTGACAAAATGGGGTGGACCTTTTGGTGCAAGGGCTTTAATCGCAAGGGCGACATTTGAGAGCTGCACGGTTTTCGATCATGACATGGTCATCATTGAATTGAATCGAGCTAAAGTAAAATTTGACAAACCAATATACGTAGGATTTTCAATTCTCGACATGTCGAAAATCCTCATTTACGACTTTCATTATAATTACATGAAAAAGAAAAATTTCGATCAGCTCAAACTACTTTACACCGATACAGATAGTCTCATTTATCAAATCACAACTCCCGATATATACAGCGACATGAAGAAGGATTTTGACAAATTCGATACATCCGATTATGCGCCAGACAATCCCTACGGTATATTATTAGCTAATAAAAAAGTATTGGGACTGATGAAGGATGAGAACAAGGGAAAAATAATGGAGGAATTTGTGGGGTTGCGGGCCAAATTATACGCCTTCAAAGTCCCAGATGATGAAAAAGAAATAGAGAAGAAAAAAGCCAAAGGCATTCGAGCGGCAACGTTGAGATCGATTACATTTAACGACTATAAAGAGTGTCTATTCCACCATGCAAACGTAAGCAAAACTCAGCACTTAATTCGTAGTCGGAAACATGTCGTCGAAACTGTTGCGCAGACTAAATTAGCTCTCAGCTGGAATGACAATAAAAGAATTTTGCTTCAGAATTCCACTCATACTCTACCATGGGGTTATGACGCTATCGAACGTGTGGATGAATGATGTGAAAAAAAAACGAAACTCGAAAACAATGAAAATGGATGTAAAAAAGAAGTGTTATTGTAATAATGTTTAAGAAATATTTTTCATGCGTCTGATTTTGAAAAAAAAAAAATATATATATATATATATGAAAATCTACGAATTCGGGAAAGAGAAAAAAAAAAAAACTCGAAAAAACATTTAAAAAAGTTGAGAAAAAAACTGTAAATGTAATAATGTTTAAGAATTATGTTGAAAATATAATAATATGTATTAACAATTGTATTTGATACGACTTATTATGAAAAATATATATAAATCTACGAAATTTAATAGTGTTTAAGAATTATCCTAAGAATGTATAAACAATTATTTTTTATGCGTGAGTTTTTGGAAAAAATGTATAAAAATCTATGAATTTAGGGAAAAAAACCTAATAAACAGTTGAAAAAACTACAAATGTTTAAGAATTAGACTAAGAATGTATTAACAATTATATTTGATACGGCGTATTTTGAAAAAATATTTATAAATCTACGAATTTGAAAACAAATGTATTCTCCTGTTTGATCTTCAACCATGCGTTTAAAAAGATTTACCTCGTATTTTTTCAATAAAAACGAAATATAAACGAATCATCGATGAAAATCATTTCGAAATCCTTCCTATCGCGAGAAAAGCGTTCCTCGGGGAAAAAAAAATCATCCATAAAGGGTCTAGCCGGATAAGTATGGTAAATCGGCCCCCACTGAATTTTTACTCACCGTTTTTTTCCTAAGTTTCTAATATAAAAAAACAATTTTGTGCAAAATTACAGCTTTCTACATCGATGTCGAGGGGTCTTCCTGCTGAAAAAACGTGTTTTTTCGATTTTTTCAAGTTTTAAATACTAAGAGGCAACCGAAAAATCTGAAAAAATTCTGAAAAATCAGAAACATATACATGTTAATGGGGGAATTATTTTCATTTTTATAAAATGCTAAACTCTATTTTTAATCGTCGAATCTTCTTTTATAACCATTATTTTGTAGTGAAGAGATTTTTCTACTATTATGATAAAAATTTACATGATTCTGCTCTTTATTACCTACATTTCAAAAAAAAAAAGTTTCAAAATTCGACCTGCAACACATTGAAAAAAAATAAAAACGATACAATTTTTTATTTTTCATTGGAAATCCATACATAAATCATTCTTTGAGTTCAATTAATGGGTGATTATGGCTGGAGTAGTTGTGAGGTGTAACAAACAGATGTATACAATAGGATTTTAGGTTGATTTTGGATACTTTTGAATTTCCGACCTCATTTAATAAACATGTCGATTAGAGAATTATTGAGAATGTTTATGCGTCCATTTGCTCATATTGCGCGAAAATATTCTGGTCACGTAAACGGTAAAACACGCATACATAGTAATATGAACAACGAACAGATAGCGTTCACGCGAGTTTTTTCATTAAACATACCTATCTCAACATAGCTGTCGGTAAAATCGCACCGTTCAAGTGGCGCCACTAGTGTGGATGCATCGAACTACGCAATCGATCTAGATACTACAAATCGCAGGCCTAGTTTCCTTCTCGTTTGTTTATTTCTATGCTATATGCTATAATCGAATGGGTGAATTTTCATCCATTCCATACGATATTAGAGACAAAGAATTGAGCAAAAATAGTAGTGCTACTGGTAAGAATTTTATCAATGTTCTTTTCACCATGCTAGATTTCACAGTAACAACATGTTATTTTCAAGTTTTCGGTTTTAGAATATAACTCATTGACGATACACTAATATCAGGGACATATCATGTTAACGCCGCAAGCAAGCTCTGATTCGACGACCTATCCGACGAAATGTGCATACTGTTTTCGTGTGCTTAGAGCATTGAAGGGACAGCGAAAGAGAATGAAGGATAATACGGAATGTTTGGAATACTCTGCAAGAATAGGCAAGATCCTAAAACTCGGTGATATTCTCTGCAATAATTGCAGATTGATTCCATATAGCAGAAATGGAAAAGTAAATGAAAGTAGTACGAAATCATCAAAGCAATCAGGATCACAACAATCCGGATCGATCAATCAAGGCCAAAGTTTTGAGCCACAAGGTGATGATGATGTCCTCTATGAGTTACAAACGCAGACATCTTCACTTTCTTTGCACTCATCTCAAGGGAATTTTTCACAACAATCCGCTACAGTGACATCTTCACAAAGTTCCACAATCGCTTCTTCACAATTGTCTACTGACGACCCATCTTTTGTTGCGCAGGAGTCTGTCAATGTTGAATTGATAGAAATGCCGATTCCACGTGTGGTTTCAACTCACAAATACTGCTTTCTTTGTTGCTCATCATCACCAATGCTCACTGTCCCATCTCAAGCTCGATTGCAAGCATTCCAAGAAAGAAAAATCTTCATTCCCAAGGGAAATCGTTGTTGCTATACTCATCTGATAAAGGATAAGTTCTATGCAGATGATCTAGCAGCACTGCAAATACATGCTGGTAACAGTATGATTGAAGTATCAGACTTGACGTTTTTCCTTAATGATTTGTCAAATGGCCATGAATTGAAGCAACAAATTGGGAATGGTACTCTATCTGATCAACGTTTGAAAGCATTGACTGGTTTCAATTACGAAAATCTGTATGAGCTGTGTGGGAAAATGAAATCAATGAGGAATTCCAAAATCCGTAACAAGTTTCAAGCATTGGTAGTTTTCCTCTTCAAAATGAGGACTGGGAATTCGAATCGTATTATTGCATCTGTACTTGGGCTTGATCGTGAACAGCAAGTTTCAGATTATTTTGCAGAAGTCGTGAACTCTTTTGAGAAAGATATTTTACCAGAGGGTTTCGGATATTTTAGCAAATCAAGGGACGATCTTGTAAAACACCATACTTCAGATACAGTTAAGAACCTGTATGAGCTCGACGACCAATTAGTGCTGATATTCGATGGAACTTACATTCGGCATCAAAAGAGTACGAACAACATCTACCAACGGAAATCTTATTCTGGCCAAAAAAAAGTACCATTATGTAAACCTTTTACTATTTGCACGACGAAAGGGTATTTTGTTGAGATGGAGGGACCTTTTTATGCCACTCAAAACGATGCTGAAATAATGAAAATATTGCTCGACAATCCGAATGGACTCCAACGAATAATGAAACCAGGTGACATTTGCGTAGTTGATCGAGGATTCAGAGATGTGGTGCCCAAATTGAAAGAGCGAAATTATAGAGTATTTATGCCCGCATTAAAAGGACAACGCGCTCAGCTCACAACTGAAGAGTCAAATAACTCTCGATGGGTCACAAAAGTTCGTTGGGTGGTCGAAGCAGTTCATGGCATCCTTGGCCAGAAATATAAGTTACTTCATCACTCATTGGATAATAAACTCCTCCCAAATGTTCGATCACTCTTCAGGATTGCTTGCTATCTGAATAATACCTTTGGAAAGAGATTGAACTCCGATGCTGGTATTAGCGATGAGATTATTAAGCAGATGAAGTCCAGACGTAACACTGATAATTCACTTGCAAAAGAGGCGGAGTTGGAGCGTTGGAATCGACGAAAAACGCATTTTCAACAATTAACATCAGCTGATTTATTTGATTTCCCGGAACTGACCGAAAAGGAATTAAAGATACTCTTTACTGGTTCGTACCAGCTATCCCAAGCAGTATCTTACCTTGCTGAAATGATGGACGAGGATGGAAATATTGCACTCAATTATTTGAAGAGATTAGAAGATGCGAATCACGCAATCATTCAAGTCCTCGTGAGGTCGAGACACATCAATAGCAAAACGTATAAATGCTACATTGATTACACTCGTAATTGCCAAGGCTTTTCTGGAATTCGCCGTTACGTTTGTGATTGTCCAAATGGCAATCGAACCGTTGGATGCTGCTCACATATTGCTGCGATAATTTATTATCTATCGAATGCTCGATATCTATCGAAAATCATAAATCCAGCCAAAATACTTACAGGACTCTTCGATGTTGAAGAGGTCAATGTCGTGATCAACAGCGATAGCGATGAAAATTAACACGTTATAATATAGATAGTAGGGGTGAATAAACTAAAATTAGCAAATACATAGCAATAAAATCTTATTGTTTACATCTGTTTGTTATACCTCACAACCACTCTAGCCATAATCACCCATTAATTGAACCCGTAGAATGATTCATGTATGGTTTTTCAATGAAAAATAAGAAATTTTAACGTTTTTATTTTTTTCAATGTGTTGCAGGTCGAATTTTAAAACTTTTTTTTTTTGAAATGTAGGGAATGAAGAGTAGAATCATGTAAATTTTTGTCATAATAGTAGAAAAATCTCTTCATTATAAAATAATGGTTATAAAAAAAGATTCGACGATTTGAAGTAGAGTTTAGCATTTAAAAAAATGAAAATAATTCCTTCATTAACATTGATATGTTTCTGATTTTTCAGAATTTTTTCAGATTTTTTGGTTGCCTCTTAGTATTTAAAACTTGCAAAAATCGAAAAAACACGTTTTTTCAGCAGGAAGACCCCTCGACATCGATGTAGAAAACTGTAATTTTGCACAAAATTGTTTTTTTATATTAGAAACTTAGGAAAAAATCGGTGAGTCAAAATTCAGTGGGGGCCGATTCACCATACTTATCCGGCTAGACCCTTTCATAAATCTGCTTTATTGATCCAAGTGTTGTGGGTATCATCGAATCCCAGCCATTTTACAAAAATTTTATCACCGCGCTTTCGTAGAACTTTTTCAATCAGATAAATATCTGGATATTTGACTTTCAACAGTTCTTGTTCGTATAATCCACCGGCGATGGGCTCGTTCTGATAATCATCGATATTATACGTCACAGGATTGGTATTGTTCACTCGGCTGATGGTAAATATTTCCGTCGTCCAATTGGGAGTATAACCCTTCGCAAAAACATTTTGAAATTTACTTATTCGCACTTTGTCGCCAATTTTGAATTTTTTCTTTTTCGTTGGTTCACAATTCTTCTTCTTGAATACACGCTGAAGTAGTTGTTTTTCATTTTAAGCATTAACATTTCGCGGTTTCATACGAATAGTGCGATGCGTGGAATTATTGTAATCAGCGAGTAAATTATCGAGAATATCGATCCATTTGTACTTTCCACGTAAGCTAAATTGCATCCACATTTTATTTTTCAATGTGCGATTAAATCGTTCGCAGATGGATGCCTTCAAGTTGCTGTATGTCGAGTACATGTGAATATTATATTTCCGCATGAGAGATTCAAAATCTGAATTATAAAATTCTTTGCCACGATCAACGTGAAGTTTCATTGGCACGCGTCCCACGCTGAGAATAGATTTCATAGCTCTCATCGTATCCTTGCCATTCTTGCTTTTCATCGGAACGGCCCATGCATATTTGGAGAATATATCGATGCAGGTGAAGAGGAACTTGTGTCCAGAGTTTTCGTTCACGTACGTTGACATATCCACCAAATCAGCTTGCCAGGTTTCATCCAAGCCACGTATATCCACGCGGCGACGTGGATAATTTCGTCGGGCGGGTTTGTGTAGTTCCCCCACCAGCGCTTCTCGCTCAATCTCACGCATTTTTGCCTCCCTCTCTCTTTGTCTCCAGAGCCGTTAATCGAGTATCGAGTTGAGAGATTAGATGTGAGATGCGAACGGTCAAATCTTGTACTGCCTGCACTTTTGCGTTGAGAGTTTGCGCAATGTTTTGTATGCTAGCTTCGAGTCCTTGCACCAGCAATGAATTACTCTGATTTATCTCTTTACGCAGAAATTTTATGTTGCTGTGTGATTTTTTATGCAGCGCATTTAACGTGGCGACATCGCTTGACTCTTCAGGATCGGCAACGTTGCACAGTCGTTTTCCCTCTAAATCGTAATCACCGCTGGCGGTAGTCTTAAATCCAATACCCGGTCTGCCGGGGGGACCTCGACTGTTTCCGAGCACACTCTTATTCAACTGTCGTCCAAACACGTCAACGCTCATGTTGCAAATGTGCACAACATTAACACACAACGGATTAATAAATGAATTTGGCCTCACGCAACTCCTCGATTATCGATATAATTTCATTCGAATGCGATAGATTTCCGGCAGCCTGAGATGATAAGAGCAAACGTAGACGATCAACAAGCTCATTAGGATCATCCCAATAAACATAATCGAATTTTGTTGGTTTTTTTCGCGCAATCTTGTATTTCGGCATGCCTTCGCCGCTGTGTGAGTGGTCAGATATCTTGGATATGTAATTTTTGAATTTGGTGCTTTTATCCGCACGTATAGCGCCCGAGGCTTTGTAATATTTCCTATTAGCATTCGTCTCACGAATAATTTTTTCATACGCTCGCAAATCATCCGTTGTAAAATCAGCAGGCTGTTTTTTGAATAAAAGCTCGACTAATCCAATGGTTTTTGCATAATTTTTTTCTCCCGCACGAACGGTCGAGGATGAAAAATCTATCGGTGAATCGCCAATCATTAATTTGTCATTTGCGAGATTTCTCACACCGTACGCGACATCGAGGCTTGTTTTTCTGTTTGAGCGTAACAACGAAAGATACTCGTTTATCAATTCATCGGCGCTGCTCGACATTGTTTCTCCCTCTGCCAAAAGAAAGGATTCATCCAACGACTGATCTTTCATGCTCCGGTCATACGCAACATTTTCATTCCGGTTTTCTCTCTCTTCCACCGCCGCCTTCTCCTCCTCGTCTTCATCGTCGTCTTCCTCCTCCTCCTCCTCCTCCTCCTCCTCCTCCTCCTCTTCCTCATCCTCCTCGTCCTTCTCCTCCTCCTCTTTCTCCTCCTTCTTTTCACGTTTCACATTATTTTCTTGTTTAATTTCTCGCTTGATGGAGGGTCTTTTGCGCGATACATTCACCAACTTCTCCAATGGCTGCACTATCGGCTGGAAAACATCTTGCATCGCACGCTCCGCATTGTCTCTGCCCAGCTTTATCATACGATGCTTTCGCCGTATAGCGTCGCTCGCTCGTACAATCTCACGCAAAACGTCTTTTTCCTCTAGCACTTTCATGTTGTCGGCGCAGGGTCAACGATGATACTGTGCTGCTATCTCCATATGATGTATTATTTATCGGTGCTGAGAAAATTGTCAAAACCTCGCCTATATCGGCCCTCGTTCATTTCACTATCCTTGTCAATCATGATAAATGCATACTTGCCCGCTCGCCAACATTCCGAGCACAAATTTTTAAATTTCTCATACGTCATGTCAGTATTCACGTGATCGTTGTACACATGCCGGAGATTCATCTCATCCTGCTTGAATACCACAACGAAATTCGTATTATCGCGTATTAGGTGTTTGGGTATGCGTGCGTATGTTTGACAAAGATAAAAACAATCGACATTTTGATGCCTGCCCATGGCGAAAAATGCACGAATATTGTCCTGTTTTTCGCACGTTACATCGTCAAAGATGAAAATTGAGTTGGGACGTGCATCGCGCGGTGTAATCACCTGTTCGTGCTCGTTGAAGGGAAAATATTCGATATCGGGCACTGGCTTGAGCAAACGTTCGAGCAACTTGTACTTTGGCTGCTTCAACGACTTTGAGTATACATAAACATTTTCAAATCTCACACCATTCGGATGAGTAATCAGACTCAACAATGCATTAGTTTTACCGCAATTTGACGGCCCGCAGAAAACCGCGCGAATGCTATTCGGTAATAAATGTCCATGACGTTTCTCCTCCTCCTTCTCGAACCGCGTCAAAGCATCAAAATTCATTATAGGTAATCCCTGTTGCTTGGACGCCATCTTCATCACGACTAACTCGACAATAAGTATAAATAAGCTTTTTATAGATATCATTAGTCAGTCGGGTAGTTACTCCTGTATGGACATGATCGTGCATACTCGTGGAGAGGGCAAAGAAAAGTGTGGCAGCGGTCTGGTAAACAGTATCATCAATAATCTTCCCGTTGAGTTGCATTTGCCCGGTTATCAGTACTGCGGCCCCGGCACAAAATTAGCAAAACGTCTTGCTCGAGGTGATCCGGGCATTAATCCACTAGACGCAGCCTGCAAACAGCACGATATTGCCTATTCGAAAAATCGTGAAAATCTCGAGGCGAGAAGCGAGGCCGATAGAGTATTGGCTGAGAGAGCTTGGAAACGAGTTTTCGCGAAAGACGCGAGTATCGCGGAAAAAGCAAGTGCTTGGCGTGTAGCGACTATCATAAAGGGCAAGAGAAAATTCGGAATGGGTGCGGGGACGCCGAAGAAAAAGAAGATTTGTAACCTTAAATGGATTATCGGTGCTGCGAGGAAGACAATGAGTCATAGCAGTGACCCGAAGGTTATAATTACGTCAGCTTTGAAGGGTGCACGTGCTGCTGTAAAGAGGATAGGGGGTAAACAAAAATTGCGTACACCGCGGATTCTTCCGGTGCCGGGGAAAATTGGCGGTTTCTTGCCATTCCTCGTGCCAATATTTGCCGGTCTTAGTGCTGCTGGAGCACTGACGGGTGGTGCAGCGAGTATAGCAAAAGCTGTAAATGCTGCTCAAGCCGCAAAACGTGAATTGGACGAGAGTAAACGACATAATGAAACGATGGAATCCATTGCATTGGGTAGGGGTTTGCATCTCAAGCCATACAAGAAGGGTCTCGGTCTCCATATTGGGTCAAAAAACGTAAAATAACGCTACCACGCCAAGCACTCACCGACGTCGATATTTTCAAGTCCGCGAAATCTATGAAAATTCCCCATTTTCGTGGTGTTTTCATGCGAAATGGCTTGCCCGAGGGTGGACCATGGAAACGTGAGTCTGCGATTATTAATCTCGATGAGCGTAGTGGACCAGGCATACACTGGGTCGCATACAAAAAGATTGGCGGCAAAGTCGTATACTTTGACAGTTTCGGTGATCTTCAACCACCATCCGAACTCATGAGATATCTCGGTGTGCGTAGCGTTAATTACAATTATATACGATATCAGAACTACGACACGATAGAGTGCGGACATTTATGCCTTAAATTTCTCTGCAAACAGCTTAATCGAAGAGACATTTATAGCCTATATAAATGTGCATCGTGATGAAATCAGTATCAGTATCGTGCGATCAGCATGGATGATAGTTTCACCCTGACAATATCGGGGACAACTTCTATCCTCGAGGCGCAATATTTTCCCCCAATTGAACTTGACGCGCACAAAATCTATACTCTCGGACTCGTTGAGCTGTTAACCTTCAATTCTATTCCCAACATAGACGCGGGCAATGATAAATTTTACGCGGGCGATGAGATAGTAACGATACCCACCGGCCGCTACGAAATTGAAGATATTGAGGCATACTTGCAGTCAGAGCTGACCAATAAGAACATCAACATTACAATTAAACCCAATAACAATACGCTGCGGAGTGAAATTGTGTGTAATCGCAATGTAAATTTTTCATCCGATGATTCAATTGGATCTCTATTGGGATCCACCCGACGCATCCTCGAAGCCAATAAAAACCACAAATCTGATCTTCCGGTGGCCATTCTGAAAGTGAACGCCTTGCGTGTCAAATGTAGCATCACAGCAGGTGCATATATAAACGAGCAAAAAGTCCACACAATTCACGAATTTTTTCCACTCGCACCACCGGGCTATAAAATCATTGAAGTTCCGTCGCACGTCATTTATCTGCCAATAACGAGCAAGACAATAGATCATATTCAGCTTCGAATAGTAGATCAAGACGGTGATTTAGTCAATTTTCGTGGTGAGGTTATAACCATACGATTGCACATCAAATCCGGATAGTGGGTATAGTCTTTGATAGAACAACAACAACAACAACGTCAACTGTGAATAATAATAGGGTACCATGGGTAAAGGCAATCAGTCGTCGAACTACATTCAGAGGACTAACACCTCAAAACGTGCAACTGTTGAAGAGCCTCGGCCTCCACGTTCGTGGCAAAGGACTGTAAAACATTACTTTTTCTGTGTGCTTTGCATTTGTTGTGCAAGATGGCGGAAGCAATAGTGAATATTCACACACCAATTATCTTTGACGAATCTATCGTACACTCGGAGATTCACGCGCACCAGCCATACGCCTCATCGACGTTCAACAACAGCGATGAAATACGTATTGCCGTTCAGCATCAAGATCTCTGTCTACTACCAAGCAAAAGTTCTCTTCATATATGCGGGAAATTGAGTAAACCCAATGGCGCTCCATGCGTCACCACTAGACTCCTCAATAATGCAATTTGCCATTTGTTTGAGGAGATACGTTATGAACTCAATGCCATAGAAATCGATCGAAATAAAAATGTTGGGCTCACGAGTCTGATGAAGGGTTACGCGTCGTTGGGCGCTGGTAAAATTTCCATGCTTGAAAATACGGGCTGGCTCGACGTGGATGAAACGAAACAAATAACCGATGCCGCGGGCTTTTCCGATATATGCATACCGCTGAGCATGCTGCTCGGTTTTGCCGAAGATTATCAAAAAATTCTCGTCAATGCCGAGCACGAATTAATTCTCTCGCGATCCAAGAGCGATGATAATGCAGTTATTCAAACGGATGTGGAAGATAATGCAGTTAATCGACCGCCTGCGGAAGATTATAAGCTGGTGTTGCAAAAAGTTGAATGGCTCATACCATACGTGACAATTTCCGATCAACGGCGAATACAACTTTTAAACTTTAAAAGTTGTATTCGCCGCCAAAGACGCGCCAATCTCCATGAGTTTTCGCACGTGGGAATTGTATGAATATCCAATGCTTCCGGCTACGTCAAAGCACGTGTGGACCGTCAAAACATCCACTCAGCTTGAAAAACCTCGTTATGTCATTCTCGCCTTTCAGACCGATCGAAAAAATCGTGTGAAGAAGAATGCAAGCCATTTCGATCATTGTAATATTGCCGACATTAAGCTTTATTTGAATTCGCAATGTTATCCGTACGGAAATTTGAATCTAAATATAGGACAAAACCAGTATGCCATGCTCTACGAAATGTATGCAAACTTTCAGAACGCATATTATGGCAAAGAGGCGGAACCATGGCTCGAAAAGACTGAATTTCTCAATTACGCGCCTCTCATCGTCATTGATTGTTTGAAACAGAACGATTCACTCAAGTCCGGACCTGTCGATGTGCGCCTCGAATTTGAAGCAAGAGCTAATTTTCCCCCGCAAACATCAGCATATTGTTTGATCATACATGATCGTATAGTCGAGTATAGTCCGCTGAGCGGTGGCGTGAAAAAATTACTATAAAATCATATTCAGAGCACGAACGCGGGTTAGTCGTTACCGAGATGGACTTTATCGTAGATCTACAAGGCTTCAAAAGACCCATCAATGAGTTTGTACTGAAGGGAATATCAATAATCGCCGTCAATCGCAACGTGGAGCCCTTGACTCTCCACATCAAACCCGCGACACTGTGGACATCTCTACCGGCAAAGTACAAGGCGATTAACGCATGGCTAGAACGAAATTATCATGGGCTGAAATGGAATTCAGGCGAAATATCGTACAGTGCAGCTGTGAAAAAGATTCGAGCGAGCTTGGAAGGTGCTCGCATAATTTACGTCAAAGGACTGGAGAAATCAATCTGGCTGTCGAAAGTGATCGATCCCTCGATGAAGATTATCGACATGGAGACCTTGGACTGTCCATCGCTGCAACAATTACCGAAAATTCCACCAAATACGAGCTGCTCGCTGCACTCGTTCGACTCAAAGTACAATTGTGCTAATGCAAATGTGAAATCGCTGAAAAAATGGTTAAATGTATACGAGGCCTTGTACGAACGAGGAATTTTTTAAATAAAGAAAAACTTTTATTTCGTCGATAAATCATGTCTTCTTTGTTTTATTATTATTCGAAGCGTGGAAAAAATCGATACATACAATTTTCCTTAATAGCTAGCTCTAACGAAGAATGTAGATTATTATTATTATTATTATTTTTTTTAAACTCGAAATAATTTTTTTTTCACACTTTCAAGTTCTTGTTATGTTTTTCACGTATATTGTTCGAGAATTCACTTTCCCCCCATAACAACGCGAAAATCGTCGTTTTTTTTCTTTTAGATAATGCGGGCTTCTCTGATGTCGTGATGATGATGATGATGATGGTCCAGCAGCGATATTCTCAAACGTATGATGATGATGAGATGATTCCGTTGGATAAAGTCGCATGACATGGTGGATCCATAATTTTTCCTCACATTTGTTTGAATTCAGTGCTGTTGTACTTTCCACCAAAGTAGTTCATGTACAATTGGCCATTGTGAGCGGCATCCATCATTTTCGTCAATGCGTCGCGATCATCGTCAAAGGCTTTCGCGAGCCTAGCCGGAAGGAAGACGGAAAACTCGTCGCTGACATCCACGACGATTCTCTTGCCAAATTTAGTCTCCGCGACTCTGATGTCAGATATTTGATAATCTGATTGTTGAATTAACTCCGTCAACTTTTTTATCGGCAGAAATTCTCCCATTTTTGCCACTTTGTTGATTTTCGTGAAATCCATGTCGATTGATGTAAGTATTCCGCAACGATGATGTGATAAATTTCAAATCAGATCGCGTCCGAATGACTTTTTTAACTTGATCAATTTCTTTTATCAGCAACTCTAGGCGCGTCTTGAGTTCACGACGTTGAGATGACATTTGACCGCTGACTATGATGAAGCTTGATTAAACATGCACATTTCGTCCACCACCAAATTATCCCCCCCCCCTCCCACGCAACGGGCGACGAAAAATCAACGCTTTTCTTTGTCCTCGATACTCTCTCTAGTTTCGGCTTTCTCCGTCTTTTCCTCCTCCTCCTCCTCCTCCTCCTTCTCTTTCGCCTCCCGACAACATTGAATGCAATCTCGTCGTAGGGGTGGGGGGCCATCTATGCAATCTCCCGTTGGTCCAACCGTATACCAATGTTTTTCGCACCGTGAATATGAGATAATTTCCTCATCTCCGCGTAGATGCTCGGGTAAACGATCCCACAGCGAATTAATATCTTGCGGATACAATACCAAAATAATCTGTTTTGGCATATATTTTAAGTCATTAGGTGTCAATTCCCACACCTTTTTTCGAGGATACACTCTTTTGTCGCTCTCTTCAGTTTCCCCCTTCTCCGCCGTTTCGTCTTTCGCCTTCCGACGACAGCCCGCGCAATTTCGTCGTAAGGGCGCCTCAATTTCTTCCGAATAAAACTCATCCCAATGTTTTACGCACGGTAGATATGACATCATTTCCTCATCTTCGCGTAAATGCTCGGGTAAACGATCCCACAGCCAGTAAATCAATCGTGGATACAATATTAAAATCATCTCTTTTGACGCATATTTTAAGTCACTATGTGTCAATTCCCGCGCATCTTTCAGAGGATAATACACTCGCCCACTTGAATCCATTTTAACAGCAAGCTACACACACACATACACAATGACGGCAGAGGATTGACTGAAATTTCTTCTCAATAAAAATGAAAATTAGCCGATATGATTCTCGATGAAATTCACGTCTCAGCCTGATCACTCTGTCACCCCAATTGTTTATCTCAAAATATCAAAAGGCATGCCGACAGAAATTCCACGAACTACCTCTGCAACGGACGACGAAAAACTCAACGCTCCTCTTTGTCCTCTTCAGTTTTCGCTTTCTTCGCCTTTTCCTCCTCCTCCTTCTCTTTCGCCTCCCAACAACATTTAACGCAATCTCGTCGTGGTGGTGTGGGACCATCTATGCAAGTTTCCAGCATATCAAGCGTATTCCAATGTTTTACGCACGGTAGACATGAGATTATTTCTCTATCCTTGCGTAGATGCTGCGGTAAGCGATCCCACAGCCAATAAATATTTCGCGAATAAAACATTAAAATGACCTCTTTCGACATATATTTCAAGTCACTATGGGTCAATTCCCACGCTGCTTTTGCGGGGTAACACACTCGCACGCTCGTGTCCATTTCACCGGTAAGCGGATCAACCATTGCAACGGGCGGCGAATCGACTAAAATATTTTTAATTGTGAATTGCGATGATCGTCTATGCAGCTATGTGTCGATAATATGCGTTGCGACGAAAAAAGTTGGACCATGTTTGTATACATTTGTATACATCGTAAATTTGACACTCGACACTCTGCACGTGAGAGCGCGAGCGAGCGAGAGCGAGAGAGAGAGAGAGAGCGCGTGCGGGTCAACACCATCGATGACGCCGTCATCCAACGCTTTCTTCAAAAAATCCTGAGATCCCCCCCACCCCTCCGAAACACAGCCGCACACGCACGTGCACGCATACACGAGCAAGACACGCTGACGAAAAATTTCGATATCCCCCCCCCGCCACCCGCCGCCCACCTGCCACCCACCACCCACCTGCCACCCACCACCCGCAAGCCATCCACCGCCCGCGAGCCACCCACCGTCCGCAAGCCGCCCATGACTCATGACGCGGTTCGTGTCTCGGCTAAGTGGTTCGAGTCTCGGCTAAGTGGCTCGAGTCTCGCTTGAAAAAGGTCGGTAAATGTCGGGGTAGCGATCTTGAGTCAGAACCGGCCTACTACCATTACTTCTTTGCCTTTATTTCACTTATTTTTCATGTCACTATCTTAAAACGGAAAACTCAGACTCTGAGATTCACACGCGTTTGTATAGCATGGCACAGGAAATTTCGCCCAATGCTGGAGTATATAGCACAACGCACTCGATATGGAGCTACGCGATTGTCGGAAATTTCTTATGCTATCAGGGTTGCAAATAATGCATTATGTTTTTAATAGTGAAGGAAGAATCGGCTGCGATTCAGCCAGTGGGTCCAAATGACAGTCGACAATTTTTTTGGGTATAACGTTTCGATCCTAATTCGGATCCTCTTCAGATTTATTATTTCTAAAATTACATTCTTTTTTGTCTTATTTTGTATGATATGTTTTACATTATAGGCTTAAATGTTATCTGTCCTGACTGACCTGAATTTGTACGGGTAATTTTTTTTGGTCATTTAATGAATCTTGGATAATATTCATTATGAATTTATTGTATAAAGACGGGTCATTTTTGTGATCCTTAGTGTCTGTGAGAGGGAGGATTTTGATATTTTATTGCTTAGTTTATGTTTTTTTTTTTTTTTGAGACTTTTGTGTGTGTGTTATTTACCTATGAATTTCATGTTTGATAATTTCCAAGATTCATTTGTGATCAAAATTAACAGTTTTCATTACATGGCGATTCGAGAGCCAAGTAGCGACTGAGTATTGAAGCGAGTGAGGAGGTATTTATATTAATGGGGTAGTGTGATTGAGTATTGAAAAGTAGGGGTGGTTTTTCATGGTTGGGGAAGTTTGCCGTTAGTGATTTTTCTTGCCGGACTGGTTATGTCAACCGGTTTTGGATCGGGTTTAAATTGATAACTGTTAGATTTGGTAATGAATTTTCAATTGATGGATGGTAATTTGAGGTTTTCCCGTTATTATTTTGAGTATTATTGAATTATTGAATTATATATGCTGCTTAGTTTGTCGATGTCGGTTCTAAAATTGATTGCTTTGGGGTGTGCTTTAATTTGTATCATTTCCAGAATTAATCGCTTTTTGAGCCATTTTTCATTATTAAAAATTTTAACGTCGTCAAATTTAAAATTGTGTTTTAGTTCTATTCCGTGTTTTGCTAACGCTGTATTTATTGTGTTAGTGTGTTTTAGACTATTCTTGTGTTCGTTGATTCTCGTTTTTAAGTATCTTTTTGTTTGTCCTATGTACAATGCATCACAATCATTACAATCGATTTGGTAAACTACGTTTGATTTATCCATGTTATCTATTTTATCTTTTGTGGAACCGGTGATGGAGCGAATGTTGTGTTGGTTGTTAGTGACTAGTGTTATATTGAATTGTCGAAAAAGGCGGACTAGTTGGTGGTGAATATTTTCAGTATAGGGTAAATTTATTAATCTGGAGGAGTCGAATGCGTTGTCGTTATTTGATTGTGAATGAATTAATCTTAGCCTTTGGTTTATTATTTTTTCTGTGAGGGAGATTGGGTAACAGTTTTGTGTCATTGTGTTTTTGATTAGTTCAATGTTTTTTTGGTGGAAAGATGCGTGTGATAGTTTTATCGCTCTGTCTACCAACATCATGATAATTCCTTTTTTTTGCGTAAGAGGGTGGTGAGAGAAGAAGTTTATGAATCGACCTGACCAAGTCGGTTTTCTGTACCAGTCTGTGATTATTGAGTTATTTTTGTGGATTAGCAAGATGTCTAGAAATGGTAATTTGTTGTTTGTTTCTACTTCAACTGTGAACTGTAGTTTAGTGTGGTATGAATTAAAGATGTTATGTGTTGAATCTATTTTGTCCGTAGGCAGAGCCATAATAATATCGTCTACGTATCTTTTGTAGATTGGTATCGTGAACTTCAGTTTTTCTAAGCAGTTGGTTTCTAAGTCGATCATTACAATGTTTGATAATATCGGGGCTAACGGTGAACCCATTGGCAAGCCGAATATTTGTTGATATATTTTGTCGTTAAAAGTAAAGTAGGTTGAGAACATTATGAATTCTATTGTTTTTATTATTTCATTAAGTGGAAATTTTTCAGAGAAGAGATCTGATCTTTTTTGGAGGCTTTGTATGACTAATTCCAAAGGTACATTGGTGTAAAGTGAGATGACATCGAAGGAAATGAGTTGGTAGTTATCGGGTATAAAGATGTTCGATACCAATCTTTTAAATGAGAAACTGTCTTTAACGTGAGAGTTTGTTGTGTCTATTAATTTTGAGAGTTCAGTTTGAATGAATTCGGCCAATTTATGTGTAGGACTATTAATAGAAGATACGATTGGACGTAGCGGATAGTTATGTTTGTGAATTTTTGGAAGGCAGTATAATCGTGCTAAATTACAGTTTTCTGCCTTTAAATGTTTCTGTGTGGTTTCATCTATTATTTTAAGATTTTTCCATCTCGTAAGAATTTGGTTTACGCCTTTTTGTAGTCTGTTGAGTGGATTTTTATTTGTGATTTTATATGTGGTTTCGTCTGCAAGTAGATTATCAGTTTTGGTGATGTAGTCTAGTTTGTCCAATTTAACAGTTGAGTTTCCTTTATCTGCTCTTGTAATGATTAATTGAGGATTGTTTTTAAGAAAGATGGATGTATCTTTGATTATTTTGTTCGTGTTGAAGAATGAGTTTGGAGTTTTTACTTTATCAATTAATTTGGTGAATTTCTTTCTAATTTCTTCTTGTATTGGTTTTTCCAGTAAGTAATCTATTTTGGATTCAAACTCTGAGATGGTTTTATGGATGTATGTTTTGATATCTGTCGGTTTTAGATATGGAAAGCTGAATTTTTCACCCAATGATAAAAAGGTTGATATGTGCTTGGGAATGTCTATGTTTGATAGATTGATCAGCCATTCTTTAACTTTGTTGTTTGAGATTGTTGATTCTATGTTGGTTAATGGGTCATTCGTTATGTTATTGTTTGTGTTATGTTGAGTATTGTTTGATGTGGCTGAATTAAAAAGATTGATTTGTGATGTTGGTTTCTTTCTTTGATGTTGGTTTGGATCATTTATGTTTTCTCGATTCTGATTTGATTGTGATGTGATTGTTCTTAGGAATTCATCGTACTTAAAAATGTGTTGGTGGATATTTCGTGTTCTTTCATATCTGAGATTACTTAATTTCTTTTGGTGTTTGTCG
This sequence comes from Alloplasta piceator, assembly GCA_946863875.1. NCBI lineage: Eukaryota > Metazoa > Arthropoda > Insecta > Hymenoptera > Ichneumonidae > Alloplasta > Alloplasta piceator. Next base: position 37,180,402 of record OX333075.1, on the reverse strand, counting down.
AAGAATTCTTTTGATATTCTGTTCAGTCTAATTTGTTCAAATTTGAAGAATTTTTCGTGTATGTGTTTTGGAGTTTTTGCGATTAATTCTGTGTTTTTTTGAATCTTTTTGTTGAGTATTTTAATTTTGTAATTTAGGTCGTCAATCTCTATGTTGAGTAAAGATTTGTAAGTTTTGTGTAAGACTGTTTTGAGTTTGAATTTATTTCGGTTGTTAAAAATTAGAATGTTGTTTATGTTCTGTGAATAGATGTGTTTAGGTATGAGGCCTTCTTGTCTGCATTTTAATAAAAACCGAAGTTGTTGGTGGTAGCGAGTTTTAGCGGTGTTATTCCGTTTCCAATGTTTAAAGGCTGCGAGGATGATGCAACCAAATAATTGCAGAATCTCGTTGAAGAAGGTCATTTTCGTCGAGTTTTGAGCCAGTTAATTCAAGTGGTGATTTAGGTATGCGGCCGTAGAGAGACAATAGTGAAGGAAGAATCGGCTGCGATTCGGCCAGTGGGTCCAAATGACAGTGGACAATATTTTTGGGTATAACGTTTCGATCCTAATTCGGATCCTCTTCAGATTTATTATTTCCAAAATTACATTCTTTTTTGTCTTATTTTGTATGATATGTTTTACATTATAGGCTTAAATGTTATCTGTCCCGACTGACCTGAATTTGTACGGGTAATTTTTTTTGGTCATTTAATGAATCTTGGATAATATTCATTATGAATTTATTGTATAAAGACGGGTCATTTTTGTGATCCTTAGTGTCTGTGAGAGGGAGGATTTTGATATTTTATTCCTTAGTTTATGTTTTTTTTTTTTTTTTGAGACTTTTGTGTATGTGTTATTTACCTATGAATTTCATGTTTGATAATTTCCAAGATTCATTTGTGATCAAAATTAACAGTTTTCATTACATGGCGATTCGAGAGCCAAGTAGCGACTGAGTATTGAAGCGAGTGAGGAGGTATTTATATTAATGGGGTAGTGTGATTGAGTATTGAAAAGTAGGGGTGGTTTTTCATGGTTGGGGAAGTTTGCCGTTAGTGATTTTTCTTGCCGGACTGGTTATGTTAACCGGTTTTGGATCGGGATTAAATTGATAACTGTTAGATTTGGTAATGAATTTTCAATTGATGGATGGTAATTTGAGGTTTTCCCGTTATTATTTTGAGTATTATTAAATTATTGAATTATATATGCTGCTTAGTTTGTCGATGTCGGTTCTAAAATTGATTGCTTTGGGGTGTGCTTTAATTTGTATCATTTCCAGAATTAATCGCTTTTTGAGCCATTTTTCATTATTTAAAATTTTAACGTCGTCAAATTTAAAATTGTGTTTTAGTTCTATTCCGTGTTTTGCTAACGCTGTATTTATTGTGTTAGTGTGTTTTAGACTATTCTTGTGTTCGTTGATTCTCGTTTTTAAGTATCTTTTTGTTTGTCTTATGTACAATGCATCACAATCATTACAATCGATTTGGTAAACTACGTTTGATTTATCCATGTTATCTATTTTATCTTTTGTGGAACCGGTGATGGAGTGAATGTTGTGTTGGTTGTAAGTGACTAGTGTTATATTGAATTGTCGAAAAAGGCGGACTAGTTGGTGGTAAATATTTTCAGTATAGGGTAAATTTATTAATCTGGAGGAGTCGAATGCGTTGTCGTTATTTGATTGTGAATGAATTAATCTTAGCCTTTGGTTTATTATTTTTTCTGTGAAGGAGATTGGGTAACAGTTTTGTGTCATTGTGTTTTTGATTAGTTCAATGTTTTTTTGGTGGAAGGATGCGTGTGCTAGTCTTATCGCTCTGTCTACCAACATCATGATAATTCCTTTTTTTTGCGTAAGAGGGTGGTGAGAGAAGAAGTTTATGAATCGACCTAACCAAGTCGGTTTTCTGTACCATCCTGTGATTATTGAGTTATTTTTGTGGATTAGCAAGATGTCTAGAAATGGTAATTTGTTGTTTGTTTCCACTTCAACTGTGAACTGTAGTTTAGTGTGGTATGAGTTAAAGATGTTAAGTGTTGAATCTATTTTATGTGTAGGCAGAGCCATAATAATATCGTCTACGTATCTTTTGTAGATTGGTATCGTGAACTTCAGTTTTTCTAAGCAGTTGGTTTCTAAGTCGATCATTACAATGTTTGATAATATCGGGGCTAACGGTGAACCCATTGGCAAGCCGACTATTTGTTGATATATTTTGTCGTTAAAGGTAAAGTAGGTTGAGAACATTATGGATTCTATTGTTTTTATTACTTCGTTTAGTGGAAATTTTTTAGAGAAGATATCTGATCTTTTTTGGAGGCTTTGTATGACTAATTCCAAAGGTACATTGGTGTAAAGTGAGATGACATCGAAGGAAATGAGTTGGTAGTTATCGGGTATAAAGATGTTCGATACCAATCTTTTAAATGAGAAACTGTCTTTAACGTGAGAGTTTGTTGTGTCTATTTATTTTGAGAGTTCAGTTTGAATGAATTCGGCCAATTTATGTGTAGGACTATTAATGGAAGATACGATTGGACGTAGCGGATAGTTATGTTTGTGAATTTTTGGAAGGCAGTATAATCGTGCTAAATTACAGTTTTCTGCCTTTAAATGTTTCTGTGTGGTTTCATCTATTATTTTAAGATTTTTCCATCTCGTAAGAATTTGGTTTACGCCTTTTTGTAGTCTGTTAAGTGGATTTTTATTTGTCACCACTTGAATTAACTGGCTCAAAACTCGACGAAAATGACCTTCTTCAACGAGATTCTGCAATTATTCGGTTGCATCATCCTCGCAGCCTTTAAACATTGGAAAAGCAATAACACCGCTAAAACTCGCTACCACCAACAACTACGGTTTTTATTAAAATGCAGACAAGAAGGCCTCATACCTAAACACATCTATTTACAGAACATAAACAACATTCTAATTTTTAACAACCGAAATAAATTCAAACTCAAAACAGTCTTACACAAAACTTACAAATCTTTACTCAACATAGAGATTGACGAACTAAATTACAAAATTAAAATACTCAACAAAAAGATTCAAAAAAACACAGAATTAATCGCAAAAACTCCAAAACAGAATATCAAAAGAATTCTTTGACAAACACCAAAAGAAATTAAGTAATCTCAGATATGAAAGAACACAAAATATCCACCAACACATTTTTAATTACGATGAATTCCTAAGAACAATCACATCACAATCAAATCAGAATCGAGAAAACATAAATGATCCAAACCAACATCAAAGAAAGAAACCAACATCACAAATCCATCTTTTCAATTCAGCCACATCAAACAATACTCAACATAACACAAACAATAACATAACGAATGACCCATTAACCAACATAGAATCAACAATCTCAAACAACAAAGTTAAAGAATGGCTGATCAATCTATCAAACATAGACATTCCCACACACATATCAACCTTTTTATCATTGGGTGAAAAATTCAGCTTTCCATATCTAAAACCGACAGATATCAAAACATACATCCATAAAACTATCTCAGAGTTTGAATCCAAAATAGATTACTTACTGGAAAAACCAATACAAGAAGAAATTAGAAAGAAATTCACCAAATTAATTGATAAAGTAAAAACTCCAAACTCATTCTTCAACACGAACAAAATAATCAAAGATACATCCATCTTTCTTAAAAACAATCCTCAATTAATCATTACAAGAGCAGATAAAGGAAACTCAACTGTTATATTGGACAAACTAGACTACATCACCAAAACTGATAATCTACTTGCAGACGAAACCACATATGAAATCACAAATGAAAATCCACTCAACAGACTATAAAAAGGCGTAAACCAAATTCTTACGAGATGGAAAAATCTTAAAATAATAGATGAAACCACACAGAAACATTTAAAAGCAGAAAACTGTAATTTAGCACGATTATACTGCCTTCCAAAAATTCACAAACATAACTATCCGCTACGTCCAATCGTATCTTCTATTAATAGTCCTACACATAAATTGGCCGAATTCATTCAAACTAAACTCTCAAAATTAATAGACACAACAAACTCACACGTTAAAGACAGTTTCTCATTTAAAAGATTGGTATCGAACATCTTTATACCCGATAACTACCAACTCATTTCCTTCGATGTCATCTCACTTTACACCAATGTACCTTTGGAATTAGTCATACAAAGCCTCCAAAAAAGATCAGATCTCTTCTCTGAAAAATTTCCACTAAACGAAGTAATAAAAACAATAGAATTCATAATGTTCTCAACCTACTTTACCTTTAACGACAAAATATATCAACAAATATTCGGCTTGCCAATGGGTTCACCGTTAGCCCCGATATTATCAAACATTGTAATGATCGACTTAGAAACCAACTGCTTAGAAAAACTGAAGTTCACGATACCAATCTACAAAATATACGTAGACGATATTATTATGGCTCTGCCTACGGACAAAATAGATTCAACACTTAACATCTTTAACTCATACCACACTAAACTACAGTTCACAGTTGAAGTAGAAACAAACAACAAATTACCATTTCTAGACATCTTGCTAATCCACAAAAATAACTCAATAATCACAGACTGGTATAGAAAACCGACTTGGTCAGGTCGATTCATAAACTTCTTCTCTCACCACCCTCTTACGCAAAAAAAGGAATTATCATGATGTTGGTAGACAGAGCGATAAAACTATCACACGCATCTTTCCACCAAAAAAACATTGAACTAATCAAAAACACAATGACACAAAACTGTTACCCAATCTCCCTCACAGAAAAAATAATAAACCAAAGGCTAAGATTAATTCATTCACAATCAAATAACGACAACGCATTCGACTCCTCCAGATTAATAAATTTACCCTATACTGAAAATATTCACCACCAACTAGTCCGCCTTTTTCGACAATTCAATATAACACTAGTCACTAACAACCAACACAACATTCACTCCATCACCGGTTCCACAAAAGATAAAATAGATAACATGGATAAATCAAACGTAGTTTACCAAATCGATTGTAATGATTGTGATGCATTGTACATAGGACAAACAAAAAGATACTTAAAAACGAGAATCAACGAACACAAGAATAGTCTAAAACACACTAACACAATAAATACAGCGTTAGCAAAACACGGAATAGAACTAAAACACAATTTTAAATTTGACGACGTTAAAATTTTAAATAATGAAAAATGGCTCAAAAAGCGATTAATTCTGGAAATGATACAAATTAAAGCACACCCCAAAGCAATCAATTTTAGAACCGACATCGACAAACTAAGCAGCATATATAATTCAATAATTTAATAATACTCAAAATAATAACGGGAAAACCTAAAATTACCATCCACCAATTGAAAATTCATTACCAAATCTAACAGTTATCAATTTAAACCCGAACCAAAACCGGTTAACATAACCAGTCCGGCAAGAAAAATCACTAACGGCAAACTTCCCCAACCATGAAAAACCACCCCTACTTTTCAATACTCAATCACACTACCCCATTAATATAAATACCTCCTCACTCGCTTCAATACTCAGTCGCTACTTGGCTCTCGAATCGCCATGTAATGAAAACTGTTAATTTTGATCACAAATGAATCTTGGAAATTATCAAACATGAAATTCATAGGTAAATAACACACACACAAAAGTCTCAAAAAAAAAAAAAAACTTAAACTAAGCAATAAAATATCAAAATCCTCCCTCTCACAGACACTAAGGATCACAAAAATGACCCGTCTTTATACAATAAATTCATAATGAATATTATCCAAGATTCATTAAATGACCAAAAAAAATTACCCGTACAAATTCAGGTCAGTCAGGACAGATAACATTTAAGCCTATAATGTAAAACATATCATACAAAATAAGACAAAAAAGAATGTAATTTTAGAAATAATAAATCTGAAGAGGATCCGAATTAGGATCGAAACGTTATACCCAAAAAAATTGTCCACTGTCATTTCGACCCACTGGCCGAATCGCAGCCGATTCTTCCTTCACTATTGTCTCTCTACGGCCGCATACCTAAATCACCACTTATTTTTTTAAAGCCTTTGCATTTTCATTAACCATTAACCATTAACCATTACACTACGACCTCGATTTATGCAAGAGCGGCGGAACTGGCACCGCTAGACACTTGCAAAAATTAAAGGTGCGCAAATGTCGCCCGTGCGTGCAATGCGCATCTCACACCAGTCGGGAGCCGTGTCCGCTCTCACACCGGCGCTCTCACACCATAGTCCAGTCATTCTAGACTTTTTCGATGCAATAACTCCGACAAATTGGGAGATCGTTTTATCTACTCTATTGTGACCTCAATAACATAAACCTGAGTTTTCCTCCTCGAGCGTGGATCGGAAGTTATAGTAATTTCAAAAGAAACATGCAAAATTTCCGTTTTTCTCGTATAAGTCGTTCAGGATCAATCGTACAACCAAAGTAATTATTATCAATCTTAAGAATGAGGAAATTCCCTACAAAACTAGAAAAGAAACATCATTATTATACGACGAAAATTGGCTGAGCTAGCGCCGATCAAAGTTAGACGCTATAGCGAGTGCCGAGTCATTTCATAAAAAACCGGCAAAATTTGTGTTATACCTGAATAAAACGTTCATGGTTGATCGTACGACCAAAATAGTTACAATAAATTTTAAAGAAGATAAAATTTGCTACAAAACTAAAAAAAAAAATTCCAATACGATGAAAATTGGCTGAGTCAGCGACGATCAAAGTTTGACTTTATAGCGATTTTCAAGCATAAGGGACCGCCACGCCAGCCTTCTTTGCCTTGTAACTTCTCTCCAGTTTACTTAATCTAAAAAATGCCAAGAATAAACGTTGTAGAGTATAAAATTACCTACATTTTGAAAAAAAATCAACCTCCTAGGTCTAATATTTTCGGAACTAGCGTTATCGAAAATTGTACGTTAAATCTCGATTTTTCGACGTTAGCTGATTTACATTAACTACATATTAAAAAAATGCATACAGAAAAATATTCAAAGTTACGATAGGGAGGCTGTTTCATACAAAAAAATATATATAAATACAATACATATGGGTCATTCCGTGTCAAATCGACCAAGAGCTGGAATCAACCCTTTTCAATTTCAATTAAATTTGGTCAAAAGTTTTCGTTTTTAATCAAACGGAGTTCTACCAAAAGAAAAAAAATTAAATTTTTTTTTTCGAAAGTTATGCAAGATTCAAAATTTCAGATTTCTTAAAATCTTTCAAGTTTTTTTTTAAATATCTCGAAAACTATTATAGTTATTAAAAAATCGTTTTGACTTCGTCTTGAAGAATATACTTGTAGCTACGAAAAAAAAATATTCCGAAAAAAAAATTTGAAAAATGATGAATGAGTAGAATTTTGATTTTTCAAAAATCTTTAAAATCCAAGTTCCGTATTAAATTTTTGGTTTAATTTTTTTGATATAATACCTTGTACTTATCTTAAAAGATCCTGAAATTTTCAGGATGGTGTTTCTTTGTTTAAAAAATATAAATTTTTAAATTTTGGTAAAAAAAAATTTTTTTTTTTGCCAAAACACTGTAACTTTTACTTTATTTTACTGCTTAAAATTACAAAACTACATGATTGCTCAACTTTACTTAACTGAGATGTGAAAAAAAAATGTTTTCACCCATAATTCGGAAATTTCTATTTTTGAAACAAAAAAACACCATCCTGAAATTTTCAGGATCTTCCAAGATCAGTACAAGGTATTATACAAAAAAAAATTAACAAAAAACTTAATGTTGATCATGGATTTACACGATTTTTAAATATTCCAAAACTCATATCTTCGAAAAAACAAAAAACACCTTTCTAAAAATTTCAGGATCTTTTAAGATCAGTACAAGGTATTATATATAAAAAATTAAACCACAAATAACATATATTACACCTAGAAGGAGAAAAAATATGATTGAATATCCATTTTACAGAGCACAAATAAAGAAAACAAAAAAATTAATAAAAAAAATTGTTTAAAAATTATATTTAAAAAAATGGTATCATAATGTTTGTTAATAAATGTTAATCGTAAATAAGTTTTTGTTGTATACATTTTTTTAATAGTCAATGTAAATCAGCTAACGTCGAAAAATCGCGATCTAACGTACAATAAACAATCGTCCAACTTTCGATAACGCTAGTTCCGAAAATATTAGACCTAGAAAGTTGATTTTTTTAAAAAAATGTAGGTAATTTTATACTCTACAAGGTTTATTCCTAGCATTTTTTCAATTAAGTAAACTGGAGAGAAGTTACACGGCAAAGAAGGCTGGCGTGGCGGTCCCTTATGCTCGAAAATCACTATTAAGTCAAACTTTGATCGGCGCTGACTCAGCCAATTTTCATCGTGTTGGAATTTTTTTTTTTAGTTTTGTAGCAAATTTTATCTTCTTTAAGATTTATCATAACTATTTTGGTCGTACGATCAACCATAAACGTTTTATTCAGGTATAACGCAAATTTTGCACGTTTTTTTGTGAAATTACTCGGCACTCGCTGTAGCGTCTAACTGTGATCGGCGCTAGCTCAGCCAGTTTTTGTCGTATAACAATGATTTTTTTAACGTTTTGTAGAGAATTTTCTCATCTTTAAGATTGATTGAGAATGACTTATTCGAGAAAAACGTAAATTTTGCATGTTTCTTTTGAAATTACTACAACTTCCGGTTCACGCTCGTGGGGGAAAACTCAGGTTTATGTTATTGAGGTCACAATAAAGTAGATAAAACGATCTCCCGCTTTGTCGGAGTTATTGCAGACAATAGCCCTTTTTTAGTCTAGAATGACTGGACTACCATGTGCCACGTTGATCGATATCCGTCGCATAGTGGGAACTCTTGCAATTATCGAAGCTGCATAAATCGAGATCGTAGTGTAAAATTATCTTTATTAACGATTGAATGTTAATGATTAATGAAAATGCAATTGCATTGAAAAAAGTAATGCATTATTTGCAACCCTTCCCATTACAATGTAGTGTGTAATAGAAAATTTCCATTACCCATTGCAATGTAATGTGTAATGGACAAAACTTTGATTGTAATTTTGGGAATGGAAAAATATAGATGAATAAATTATTGCAATTTTGCATTACATGTTATTGACTTAGGACTTAGACTTTTAGAATTATAATATAGATGCCTTTTAGAATTTAAGGTAATTTCCATTAACATTTAGTGGTCAATGAAAATTAATTTCATTAGCTATTAAAAAAGTAATGGTTAATGCATTACTTTTTCATTAAAGATTTTGCAACCCTGGATGCTATGTTATGCAAAAGTGTGTGTGATCAGCTGAGTAAGCCAGGCGCATGCGCATAGAGTGTCCCTGCCATTTGCAACGAAGAGAGTAGAAATGATTCTCTCTATCTTTCTACGCAAAAAGTGGACTCTTGGCACGTATACACACACTACACAATATGCATGTGCGTAGAGTATGTATGATGCATTGGGAGAATCGATTGTGTCGAGAAAGAGAAGAGACGCTCCCACTCTCCCCTCTAGCTGCCTGTCGAGAGTGTATAGAAGCGACGCTCTCACTCTCCCCTCTCAGCGGCCTGTTCGAAGGGGTAACCTTGCCCTCACGTGGTCACACATTTTGGTCACCCGATTCGAATGAAGCCCTACCGCGCCGAAAGAAGTTTCACTCCAAAAAATACTATTTTTCTCACTGTTAGAATTTCTATGGGTGCATTCCACTTATCGCCACACAACGCTCAAGACGCTCACAAACGCATTCCACTTAACGTCCGCAGTCGCAGTCTAGTCACCGTGGTTCATTCAAAACCAGTGGGTGAACACTCTCGCCTATTTTTGAAGTCATTATCTTAGTTACCGTCTATCATACTACGTGGCGCTGATGTCGTGAGAGAGATAGATGATCGCCCCCTTCCAGTGGTGGCACATGCGCACAACTCCGATACAGCCGGAGAAGCACGTGAGGGGAGACGAGCTCAAGTTCCATGGCGCCGGTGGGTGAACGCTGTCCGTATCGCTCTCGGCCACGGTCGTACATACAGGTCCGATATCTCCTATGGTGGGGGGTGACATAGTACTCGAAGCAGTGCTGACAGAGCGCTGTGATCGAGTGCCATCCTAGCGCCACCATGTGTGAGAGAGAGATAGATGATAGCGCATGCGCAGTCATTAATCAAGGAGTATTACTATATATTTCACTTTAGCACTCGATAGTAGCGACGTGGCAATAATGTAAACTAGAAACTTCTTCGAATTCTATGTCACCCCCACCACCGAAAGAACAATAGAGATATCAGACCTGTATGTACGACCGTGCTCTCGGCTACTCTCGGCGGCTCTTGGTGCATTTCGGGTACGACTTGGTGGAAGTGAGACAGCAATATGCGCTCTCTCGCTGCCTTTCACTCACACCTGTGGCGCGCATTCGGCAGCATTCACACCCCTTATTTTCACAGGCGATTCACAGAGCAACTTGCTGCGATTTTAAAAATTATGCATTTTTGATAATTCACCTACCTGTAAAACATGTCTTTCCATTCAATATATTTGTTATTGAAATTTCATACTATTTTGTATATAATATTTCAACAACAAGTATACGAAATCGAGATTAATTGACATCGATTGGAAAATTAACAATTTTATCTTGAATCCAATATTTGCATATCGAAATTAAAGAAGTAAATGATGAAAATTGAAATTTATATTGAAATATTACTGCACACAATTCATGTACACAATTTACGTATACAATTATAAATACACAATTTATATATACTGTGACGGATTTTCTTTCTTTATCGAGATCGAACGATACCGGGTCCGTCACCTTCGGCCGTCACCCCGAGACGTAGCGTCCCACATGCCGGCGGGCACCAGTTAATTTTTGTTTCTGCGGAAATTAACAAACCGGTCACACCTGGGGGGTCGAGAGGGAAGAGCTCGACTCCCCGAAAGCACCTTTTCTTTCGCCGGTGGGCTAACCGGACTGAACTGGTAGTCAAGTGGGAGGGCCTCGATTCCCGCACGGACAAAACGGGATGGAACAGACGGACGGAACGTACGAACGAGGATAAGCGGTTGCGGAAATGCGCGGCCGCTCAGGATGCGGGTTATGGTAGAGAGGGTCGGAGTTGGGTGTCAGCAAGTAGTGCGGGAGCTGATTCAAATTCGGGACCGTTAACGGAATTGTAACGTACGAATGGCTCGCCTGAATAACGTTTATTCTTTCAGGGAGTTGTGAGAGCTGTTTCGGTCAAAACATGGGAACTAGCTCCGATGCATTTTACACTGTACTTGAACAGGTTGAACGGACACTCCTCGAGATTCAAAACGAAACGTTTTCGATTAATATAATGCGAAAGCACTTGTCAGAACGATGGACACGCGCACACACACACACACACACACACACACACACACGCGAGATCTAATCTTGATGGCGATCGGAGATCGACTCCCTTAATCTCTTGTCGAGAATTTGGAATAATCATCCAAATTCTCTGACCGATAGCCGCTGCCTCATTATTCCTGTTTTCTTACGTATCCGAGAGCGTGATTGGAGAATTATCATCCTCGGTAGCATGCTGAGGATTTCGTTGGCAGCTTCCCCTGAAACCCAAGCGAAGGCAAGGCTCTACTCTACTTAACGTGGCGCAATGCTTCCCAGCCATTGCCCGTAACAATCTCCGCCTGCTCTCCAGCTCGTGATTCCTTCTACGCTGGGGCGCCGGCATTGCAGCCGGACCTTTGACAATTCCACCGAGACTTCTCGTCGGACGCTCTCCTCCGTCGGGCAACTCATTACCTGGAGACATATTTTTCTGACGGATTTGAGCGCGCGATCTTTTCTAAACTCTCCATAACAGAATCAATACCAAAAATACTCGTCACGTGCTTGAAACGCGAGTAAGGCGAGAGCACGTTATCTTTACCTTACCGAATCGGGCAGCAAAACGAGAACAATACATTTTTGAGAGAGCGTTTCTGGCTTTGTGGCCGTGATTCCGAAAAATCACCTCACAATACTAAACTGAAACTTTAGCTGAAAATCCTTGTAGTCGATCCTCAAGGGATAATATAAGTATAGAAGAGAAGGGGAATGAAGGCCCCTTGCTCCGTTAATTTTAATATACAAGTATTTGATTTCAGTTGAAATTGTTAATTTTCCGATCGATGTCAATTTCCCCATACAATAACGGCGAAAGTTGGAAGAGAAAAATCGAAAAAAAAAATTGGGATTCGGTTTTTCGACGAGGATTTTCAGCTAAAGTTTCAGTTTAGTATATATAAATTGTGTATTTATAATTGTATATGTAAATTGTATATATAAATTGTGTGCAGTAATATTTCAATATAAATTTCAATTTTCATCGTTTATTTCTTTAATTTTGATATGCAAATATTGGATTCAAGATAAAATTGTTAATTTTCCAATCGATGTCAGTAGTAGTTGTACCACTCTGGTGCCCCCCACTCCTATCCCCACTCCAAACCCCACTCCTATCCCCACTCTTATCCCCACTCCTATCCCCACTTCTATCCCCACTCCTATCCCCACTCCTACCCCCACCATGAGGCCTCCGCCAACACAATACTTTTCCCCCACCACCGAGGAAATTTATTGCGGTGCGGAGAATGATAGCGTGGGGCGGAGAGGGGGTAGGCGAGGGCCCCAGAGTGGTACATTTTTAGAGGGGCGTATGTGTAGGCGCACTTATTCTGGAGATACGCCCTAACTCATCCGAAATACACTCACACACGTTATTATTTTTTATTTTACTCACCGCGCTCCTCTTCCTTCCCGTCGTCCTCCTCCTCTATGCTGTTATCCCACAGGCGTTTTTTGGCACGATGTTCACGCACACAGACACATACACTTTTTCGCAATTTTACACTATTAATTTTCGAATTCATTATTTTTATAATGATTTTTTCACATTATTTTCACGCAATGATTCACGCAATGCTTTTCGTGCCCAATGATTTTCACATGCTTTTTTCCACGCCATGTTTTTTCTTTCCTGCAATGTATCTCTTTTAACACTTATTTTATCACTTTCTATGAAGCGCGCTTTATTTTTTCGCGTATTGTTTTCATCGCGATATTTTTTTCACACTTCTTAGTTTTAAATTATTTTCAATTCATTACTTTTATAATTATTTTCTTTTTTACATTATTTTCGCGCAATGATTTTTCTTTTTACATTTTCCACGCATTGTTTTTGTCGCGATTTTTTTGCACACTTTTTGATTCTGAATTATTTTTAATTCATTACTTTTATAATTATTTTCTTTTTAACATTATTTTCACCACAGCACCGATAAATATTTCCCCGTGGCAATCGATTGCGATCCTCGGAAAAATTTTGAATTTCAAAAAAATCACATCACCAGAAACATGAGAAAAAACGATACACGCGTCTTTAAAATGCCCGAGTTAAGATAACCAAGAGCTGTACGCAGACTTCGCTGGCGAAAAGCTAATGAAGTTATAATGAAAAAAGACATGATGCATATCGCCGAATACAACGTTCTTACCATGCCTTTCGCCCCTCTAGCAGAGCGTGAGTTACAAGCCCGCGATGACCGTGAACTTGGAGACACGCGCATCGTGACTATGGATACACGAGTGAAATAGATACGTGCAACGTAGCGTCTGCATGAAACTAGTAATCGCTCTGGAATGCGCGAAGATAAACATTGCACCGCGGCGCGTGGCAACTACTTGGGCTTAGAAGGGTGTAACGATCGCACAAAATATGCGTGTATGCAGGCTATCCAATATAAGGGCCCAAAGGTATATATTTTACATGCCCGATGCGACTTTTTGGTGTTAAACCTGTGGCAGAGGAGAGGCTACAAGAACACATTCAGTATGCAAAAGAAATGTTCAAAATGTCTTTGATTTTTGAAAACCCAAGGGCGCTGATCGGTCGAGCTCATCGAGGATCTGCCCCTTTTGACAACCTCAAAAATTTCATCCGTTTTTGCATATCTCCAACCGTTCTCGAGATATCGCCATTTTTTCATATTTTTCTTAAAATAAATTTTCAAACAGTTTTTGATTTTTGAAAATCGGAGGGCGTGGGTCGCTCGGGCTGCTCAAGGTCCTGCCTCTTTTAATAAATTCCAAAATCTCATCCGTTTTCGCGTATCTCCAACCGTTCCCGAGATATCGCCATTTTTTTAATTTGAGTCGTGACAAGGACGTAAGTGAGCGCGATACGACCTTTTTATTTCAGAAAAATTGAAACTCATATTATTACACAATCTCAATATATATTCATATATGGCGTTCCGTGTTATGTCCAGAAGAAGTGTGTATTTGAGGAGCTGCAACGGTGAGGTCTCCATGATGCTCAATGCACGCGTGGTATTGCTACTGAGATACGCAGTAAGTATCCGCGCTATTGATGATTTATATATTATGAGGCGAATAAGTTCTTAAATAATCATCGGTCAATCGACTAAACGAGCGATGATCAATGATCAATTGATTCATGGACACTTATTAATTAAACCAGATTATCGGGAATTTTATGATGCTGTGGCTGACGAGGAGGATGACATGATAAGAGCAGCTGTCACATCAGAAAATTCTGAAATAACTGAAGTGCAGCATAACATTGAGACTGTTTTGAAAGCAGATACCCCCGCCTCATGTGAGTGAAAACACCTTGATGTATATATGTGAGTATTGTTCCATAAGCTGCTGTGATTCAAAATAATAAAATGGAATTTATTTATTCTAACAGTGATAATAGAGTACTCTGAAGTAAACGGGCAGGGCGGTACTAACGAAGGGCCTTCAGACATAGCAGTATCTGGCCCTTCGGGGCTACAAAAGCAAAGGAGGTGCTCCGTCATATCGTTAAAGGGAGGCTGAATACCGACATTATAGCACCTCGAAAATGGATTCCAAACTCGCTCAAGCACGAATGGATGAAAATCAATAAAATTTTGACAGTATCATCAGAATTATGGCACAAATGGAACCCCACTAAAATTTTTTCGGAAAACGGAAGAAAAAATTACAGATCCGATTATCATAAAAAATCTGTAATTGAAAATATTAAATTATAATGTTTTTACGACATTTCGGCTAAAACCAAGAGTGCAGCTCCATAACTAACACCAAAGTTCGAGTATCGATACGTCTTTGACAGTATTTTATGAAAAAACCGCGACGTAAGTTTGGAATCCAAATCGCGAGATAAATGTTGATAAATTTCGTGTTTTATCGAAAAAAATGGCGAAATTGAGTTCACAGATATCCGAAACAGGGCAGCCCCATGTGGAATTCCTATGAAATAAACATTACTTTCATCAGACTTTCATCCAAACTTTCTGACAAGTCAGTGGCAATTAACGAAAACGTTAATTTATGTCTCGCATTTGCATTTTGCAATTCATTCATCATTAATTCATAAATTTAATTGATTTTCATCCACCGGTATTGGAAAAAGACTGTTGTAATAACGCCGCGCTTGTTCAGCCGTGCAAAAGCTGCGGTGTGCACGAATTTATTTTTCGGAAAAACCCAGTCGGACAGCTCATCGAATTAGCTATGCAACAGGTAAAAGGTTTTTCGCATACATTCTGCATAGCGCATAACGCGGGTGGTTTTGACGCGCAGTCTAATTGAGGAAAAGAAATCGCAACTCCCCACGCTGATCTTAAACGGCACAAAAATTATTAGCATGCGTATCGAAAAACTCATATTTCTCGACAGCCTACATTATTTCCACATGTTGTTGTCTGCACTGCTGGAAGCCTTCGGTCTCTCAGAGATAGCTGGGAAAGGTACATTTTCCCACCTCTTCAATAGGCCAGAAAACCAAAATTATGTGGGGGAGCTGCCGGCAGTAGAGTTCTACTCTGTTAACACGATGCGTGCAAAGGAACGCGAGAATTTTTTGGAATGGTATAACAAATCAAAAGACCAGCATTACGTGTTTGATTTTTCGAAAGAAATTGTTAGCTATTGCACGATGGATGTCACGATATTGAGACGCGCGTATATGGCTTTTCGCGATATATTCATCTCTAGTGGCCGTGTTTGCCCGTTCGACGAGAGCACCACTATCGCGTCAGCTTGTTTCCGCGTTTTCCGAAAAAACTTTTAAAAAGATGATACGATAGGTATTGTTCCATCTACAGGGTATCGATGGACTCATAAACAGTCAAAAAAAGCCGTCTCATGGCTTGTTTGGATGGAACAATATCTTGGCCACCTGATTGTACACGCCAGTCGCTCCCACGAATTCAGATTACCACAGAATTTCTTGGTAGATAGTTACTATGAAAGTCTTGCTTGTAAGCACGTATTGCAGTTTCACGGCTGTTATTGGCACGGATGCCCGAAATGTTTTCTCGGGAATAGACATAAAAAACAGGCTCACGGTATATCCATGGATGAGCGTTTTGAAAGAACCGAAGCAATAGCCGATAAAATCCGAGCCGGTGGTTATGTTTTGAATGAAATTTAGGAATGCGAGTACGATCGAATGATAAAAACAAATGAGGAAATGGCAGCATTCGTGCGAGATCATCCTCCAGCCTGCATAGAGCCGTTAAATCCCCGTGATGCGTTCTTTGGAGGGCGTACTGAAAATATGGTCACGCTATATGATGTAAAAGAAGGCGAAGGGATACGTTACGTCGACGTTTGCTCGTTATACCCGTACATCTGTAAATTCGGCAAATACCCCGTCGGGCATCCAAAAGTTTATGTAGGCGATGAGTGTATGGAGCTCACGGGCCCCGATAATACCGATCTATCGCGTGTATTGGGTCTCGTGAAATGTGTTGTGCTACCGCCGCGCAATCTCTATCACCCTGTATTACCAGTACGCATGCATCATCGCCTACTATTCGCTCTTTGTCGCAGTTGCTCTGAAATCATGGATCAGGAAAACTGCACACATGAAGACCAGGGTTGTCGATGGGTTGTCTATGAGGTACGGAAAGCTATTTCGTGCGGGTACAAAATGCTGCGCGTGATAAAAATTTGGCAGTATGAGGTCACGCAATTTAATCGCGATACGGGTGAGGGTGGGCTATTTGCAGACTACATGAATACGTTTCTTAAAATTAAACCGGAAGCAAGTGGCTGGCCCGAAAATTGCCTGGAAGATGAGCCTTCAAAACAACGATTCATTGCCGCATTTGAGAGGTCCGAGGATGTTAAGTTAAATCGTAATAATATAAAAAAGAACCCAAGATTACGCTCCGTAGCTAAATTCTGTTTAAACTCGTTTTGGGAAAAATTCGGGCAGCGTGAAAACTTACCGAAAACCCTAATAGTCTCGACCCGCAAGAAACTTCCTGGGAAAAAAGTCATATATGATCATATATGAATCATATGTGATTATATATGCCTTAATATAACATCATGAATGATCGTATATGCCCATGTATGATCATGTACGCCGGGAAAAAATGGTCATATATAATCATATATAATCATATATGTAATCGTAATTATTCACAAAATAACCATCATTTATATTTTTTTGGATATATTTATTTACCAGCATATATTGTACTCCTACGTATAATTATAATAATAATATTTTACACTTGTATTATATTATAAACGAAGTATTTGTACATTTGCATCGTTTGTATATATATATTAGGTGTACAAATAAGTTTCCGCGATTTTTTATAAAAAATTAGGAATTTATTGTGAAGGAACAGTACATTACGTTTTATTCAAAGTATTTTCCATCATTTGCCACTACTTTTCCCCATCTTTCTGGCAACATTCGGATACCCCGTCGAAAAAACTCTTCATCTTTTGACGCTATCCACAAATCTACCCAATTTTTGGTGTCTTCATATGATGTGAAGCGCTGCTCAGACAGACCATGTGCCATCGACCGGAACAGGTGATAATCGGAAGGGGCTAAGTCTGGTGAATACGGCGGGTGGGGTAAAACTTCCCAGTTGAGTGTTTCCAAGTATGTTTTTACCGGCGCCGCAACATGTGGACGAGCATTATCGTGTAAAAGAATAATTTTGTCGTGTCTGGAGTAGTAATGGGCGCGTTTTTCCTTAAGTGCCCGACTCAATCTCATCAATTGTGTTCGGTAGAGAGCTCCAGTAATGGTTTCGCAGGTTCTTTGTCCGTTCCGTTCCGTTGTCCGTTCTTTGTCCTTCACGTCAAACTCACCGTTCTTAAACTTTTGAAACCATTCCTGACAACTTCTCTCACTTAAAGCAGCTTCACCATATGCTTCTAGAAGCAATCGATGCGCCTCAGCTGCAGATTTTTTCAAATTAAAGAAGTAAATCAAAAGTTCCCGCAAATGATGCTTATTCGGCACAAAACTTGACATTTTTGCACGAAAAAAATTACGTGATGCTGATACGGAATCACTAGTACTTTAAGGTTATGGTGTTGCCGGATGACGAAACTTGGGATATTACGTTTTACATCTGACAATTTCTCCATAACCTTCTGGTGGGGCCATCTTTTGACAAACCGCGGAAACTTATTTGTACACCTAATATATATATCCACGCTTGTGTGTAATATTATATACAAATATACAAACAAATGTCGACGTACGCCACATACTCAGAAAACCTTTTCAAGAGTATTTGGCCGCTCGCAGACATAATCGCCAACTTTTATAAGTTGAAGAATCGATTTGATTTCATTTAATTTTATTTTCAGACTCGTCTATATAATATATGCAATAGCATATGGGTATATATAATCATATATGATTTTTTTTTCCGGGTTATGGAACTGTTGGCCGATCCAGAGTACGAAATCACAGGAATATTGCCTGTAAATAATCAAATATTGTACACCGATCGGGCAGCTTCTGGGCGACCTAACGGACAAGCTTAGGAAGCACGGGGAGGGCAGCTACATTGAATCGTTTGTGTCTGGAGATCCGAAATTTCATTCTTTTATTGTCCGACGACCCGACGGTTCGAAAAAAGAGAGAGAATTTTGTAAATAGTTCTTTGATCAACTACAAATCCATACGAGAGTTTATAATTGGAGAGAGAGTCGACCCAATTGAATTAGAGTATGATGCAATTCGGCGTACAGAATTTCACCAGGTCGTCACGCGTCCCGAAACAAAAAAGTGTAAGCCGTCGAGTGTACAACGGCGACCCAATGACGCATACACATCCTTACCATACGGCTATTATAACTAGACAGACACTTTAATATATCTATATTCTGTTAATAATAAGGAATAGCATATAAGTTTTGTTGAGCAAAAAATTTATGATTTGTTAATAAAGCATTCTATGTTGAATTATTTTGTTCACCCGATTTCTCAATTAAAAACCTTATTAAACGGGCTGAGCAGAAAATTTTTCGGTCATTCTGCAAAATGGATACGCGGTAGAAGCATCCCTGGACATCGATGATTTGCGGCCCCACGGGCTGCGGTAAAACGTATTTTGTGAAAAAAATTTTTTAATTCATTGCGCGAATGAGCAGTGAACCGTTTCAAAGAATCATTTCTTATTACTCTGAGTGGCAGCTGGCATACGCGGAATATGGTACTTCAATCGAATTTCATGAGGGCCTACTTCAAGCTGCAGATTATGCGAATGATACACGGGCTAAACTCATTATTATCGATGATTTAATGCATGAAGCATCGAACAATAGTGTTGTCGATCTATTTACCAAGAGCAGTCACCACAAAAATTTAAGCGTAATTTTTATTACGCAAAACTTATTCTACCAAGGCCACGGACAGAGGGATATTTCGCTGAATGCTAACTATATAGTTGTTTTCAAGAACCCTCGTGATCGTGCTCAAATACAGCATTTGGTACGCCAGATATATCCGGAAAACCCTCGGTTTTCACAAGAGGTTTGTCATGATGCTACGTCCAAGCCACATGGCTATCTATTACTAGACTTGAAACAATCCACTCCAGATGGTTGTAGATTTCGGACCACCATTTTTCCCGATGACCATCATCATTTCGTTTACATACCGCGAAAAAAGTTGAAAAGTGGTGACACGAGCGGGGAGCTGCCAGTTCTACGGTTGTAATAGCTCGCAGAGGATCGCCTCTCTGCAAGAAGCACGTTGCAATATTGCAAGCCCTTCTCCATCTTAATAAGGAGCTGCGAGAGGCTTTTTTGCGTGAAGCGGACCCCCAAATAATACAATCTATTTGTGAATGCGCGTTAAACGTTCTTCGCGGCAATGTACCTTTGAAGCCTGAACAGCGGAAAAAACTACAACGACACGCTCCTGTTCTTTGACGTTTAGCAGCGAAAAAAGGCTACTGGAAGAGCAAGAAACGCTTTGTCGTCCAGAACGGCGGCTTCTTACTACTTTTGCTGATACCTATATTGGGCACCGTTCTCTCCAACCTCATTGGCGGCCGTTGATAATGGAACATTCGAAGAAAATGGTGCTTATACCGGCTGAGAATTCATCAAATGGTCGTGCACCAAATTATCCTCAGACAATTTTTGGGCATGAAGATGCCCCGTCACCAGCAGCACGAGCTATTGGTTCTACTCTCAGCAGACTAGACATTGAGATGAACGAGATTTTGAATTCCGATTCATACAAAGACGAGCGGGAAAAGTGGGCCGCGTATTTATCTGTGTTGCAGCGTTACCTCCATTTTGCCGACGGCGAACGAGCTCAGCAACACCTTACTCTCTTAAAGCAGGAACCAATCACCCAGAATTTTAAGGAAATCAAACAAGATTGCACACGTATGAATGATTCCATCATAGTTGAAAGTGTACCGTTGAAATCTCGCGGCAAAGCAAAACTTCTGCTGTGACGCTTACATGACGCAGCACCAACGAAATTCTTTTGGAATTCAGCGGGTGTTGTTTCCGTGAACGGAAGAGAGATCAAGAACTCAAATATTGTTGATCTCGTGAACGATGCCATGCGCGCAAGAAAAGCCGCCAAACCAATTGGTCGCGAGGCTTTCGCAAAAATTTTGAAATCAATTCAAACGCCAAGGGAATTCGTCGGGAATCAGGAATTATGGTTGAATTCCAGGGCCAACTCAACTATGCAAGAAAGACAGAGCGATCACAGCAGCGGCGATGGCGATGCCGAGATCAGCGACATACACTATTCAGAATTTTACAGTGGTAGCGATAACAGTGAATTGGAGCGCCGTGTGCAAAGCGGTGCTGGTACTGTTAATAAGAAAAGACGTGTAATCTGGGCTGGTCTTAAATAATAATAATAATAATAATAATAATAATAATAATAATAATAATAATAATAATAATAACAACAATGAAAACACTGGAAAAGGCGTACTTTGATCCTTCCCATGAAGCATCGTTTTCAGGCGCAGCCAAACTGCTACGCATTGCGCGTGCTAAAATAATCGCTGATGCTGAGACAATAAACTGGCTTGAGGGTCAGGAGGCTTACACAAAATACAAACCTGCGCGGCATCGTTTTCCCCGACGGCACTATAATGTACAGAACATTGATGACGTTTGGGAGGCCGATCTCGTAGATCTCCGCTCAATTAAGAATAACAACGACAATTATGCGTATCTGCTTGTGGTCATAGATGTTTTCAGTAAATATGCGTGGGTTGAGCTTGTACGCGATAAGTTCACTGCGTCTGTGGTGAAGACGTTCGCGCGTATATTAACGAAAAAGAACAGTAATGGCAGAGTACCCGTTTCCCCGCAGACAGACAAAGGGAAAGAATTTGTAGGTTCTGCTTTCCAGAGTTTCTTGAAATCCCATAATATCTAGCTCCGCATTGCAAGGAATCCCGACATCAAAGCGCTGTTGACGAGAGGTTCAACAGAACGCTAAAAGAAAGAATGTGGTGCTATGTTACATATTCTCGAAATAAACGTTATATAGACGTTCTATAAAACATTGTTAGGGCGTATAATCACGCGCGGCATAGTAGCATAAAAATGGCTCCCTCAGCAGTGACCCTCGTTACAGCTGCTTTAGCGCGATCAAACCTGATTCAACGATACCGAGAGCCACAACAGCAGCAGCAGCCTCCTAAATATAGAGTTAATGATATATTACGCATCAGTAGTTCAAAGGCAGCCTTTGCAAAAGGTTACGAGACCAGCGAGTTATTCAAAATACATCGTCTATCATATACGCGCTGGCCTGTGGTATACTTTTTACGCGATCTTCACAATGAGGATATTGATGGTGTATTTTATGAGCCCGAATTATCCAGGGTGCAAACAACGCCTGCTGAGCCGAAGAGTAATAAGAAGACGAAGAAGAAGGGGTGGTCAAAATGAAAGACGAATTTTTTATCGTTTTACCCAGCAACAGTAGCATCCTAATAATACGACAACTCGTTACACCACACATTTACCGCAACCAGTGTCTTTACACGTTAGCTGGGCTTTGTCTCTAGCCGAAATACACATACCCATGGCAATTTTACATGTACCTACTGATGCCAAGCAAAATTTCATCCATGTCGTAAAAAACATTGTGAACCCTACCAGTGGCGGCGCAGATATCGATTTTAGAGAAGATCGGGTTTGTGTACCAGCAGGCATGTACCATAACGTTGATATGCTTCTCGAAACAATTAACGAGATATCGTGTGTGTCTGGCCATTTAAGATTCCAGTGCGCACGCAACGGTTATGTGACGGCGACACGCATCTGTGACGACTGTTCGAATCTGGAGGATTCTTTCTATTTTTCGCCTGTCTTGAATAAAATTTTAGGACTTACGCATTCTATCGGGATCGCTGTGCAAAGTGACTCAACGTGTATACGACAGCGAATAGCGGGCCTCACCAATGGAATCCCCAATATACTGTTTGCATATACTAACATATGTGAGCCCTATATTACAGGAGATGTCCATACACCTTTGCTACAGGTCTTATCAGCCGATGCCTCTGATAATTACAATTACGGATCGGTGAAAATCGAAAGTTTCTCTCCACCACGCTACGTGCCTCTTCTTTGCACTAGTTTTCAAACAATTGACATTGATATAAGGGATGAGTTTGGTGCCCCGATACCACTCGAGCATGGGACGCTGATGGTGACATTATAATTCAAGCGCGTTGGTTAATAAAAATGGATTGTTACGGTGAGCACTTTGAAGAGCAGGTTGGCGGTGGTGGTGCTAGGACAGGTTATGGTGGCATTAGTCACGTATACATCGGTTCACCGAATCAGCGTGGGCACGGTATTGGCAGCTTTCTCGGAGGGCTCTTTTGTAGCATCATACCATTATTAAAACAAGGAGCGCGGGCTATCGGTAAGGAAGCGCTGCGCTCGGGTATCAATGTAGCCGGTGATATCATAGACAGCGAGATAAAACCAAGAGATGCTTTCAAAACGCGTCTGCGTGAATCAGGACAGAATTTAAAGTGGAAAGCGGAAACAAAATTAATACTCTCATGCAAGGGTCCTGTTAAGAGCCTGATAAAATCATGAAATTGTCATCAACGAAGAAGAGGAAGAAGAAGAAGAGCGGCAAAACATCATCGGTGAAGTGGTTAAGGGCAAAAACCCGAGGAAAGAAGAAGAAGGCACTGAGGACTGTCGCAGATATTTTTGGTTAAAAAACGGCCTCTCCTAATATAAGGAAAAATTGCTTTCTTACACGCCTACTCGTGCGAGTGTTTGAAGTCTGAGTTCGAACTATTTACGCTACCTCCAACTCAGACCACGATTGAGAGCGCGCAGTGGGTATGCTATAAACCTATTTCATCCTTGACCGATGATTCACCTATTGAGTTTGTGGTGCCAGGGCAGGGTGATGAGTACATCGATCTTGCCCATACCATGCTGAGTCTATGCGTTCAAATAAATACGAGGACAAAACCAAAGGACGGTGCTGCTGCTGCTGCCGTAGCCGGGCCCATCAATAACGTGTTACATTCAATGTTCAATCAGGTCGATGTTTTTTTAACCAAAAGCTTGTATCGCCCCCCAACAACGCTTATGCATACCGAGCATACATTGAAACCCTGTCAAATTATGGGGCTGGTGCGCAGACCTCCCACCTTACGAGTGTTCTCTGGTATCACGATACAGCCGGTAAAATGAATGATATTGCAGATGCTAATATTGGTCTTTAAAATCACCGCGAGCTTTTGAGCGTTGGAAAAACAGTGGATCTGCTTGGGCATCTTCATTGCGACATCTTTAATCAGGAGAGATTTTTAATAAATGGTGTTGAAATGCATTTGCGACTAGTGCGTACCAACAACGCCTTTTGTCTCGTGACTTCAGCGGATTGCATTATTCGCATAGTGGAAGCATCGCTTCTCGTACGGTGTGCTAAGATAGCGCCTGGTGTGCTTTTAGCTCATGCAAGAGCTCTTTCTGAAGCAACCGCAAAATATACGCTGACCCGTGTGGAGGTTAAAGCAATATCCATGTCCGCTGGCGTGTATGGTGATATTCTGGATAATGTCATACTCGGTCAAGTACCAAAACGCATAATAATAGGCTTCGTCAGCAATAAGGTCTTTAATGGCGATCGTAAACTGAACCCGTTCAACTTTGATAATTACGGCATCAATTATCTTTCGTTGTACGCGGACGGTGTGCAGATGCCGGCTAAACCTTTGCAACCTGACTTCCAAAACGTCAACCAGTACGTGGATGCCTACCATACGTTGTTCTCTGGCACAGGGATTCATTTTCTCAGTTAGGGTGATTGTATTTCGCGTACGTCTTACTCTTTGGGTTATTGCCTGTTTGCATTTGACCTCACCCCCGATCTCTCGGCCCATTGGAATTTGGTGAGGCACGGCAGTGTCAGAATAGAAGTACGCTTCCAAGAAGCTCTCGCATCGACAGTTAATTGCATAGTATACGCGGAGTATGATAACGTGCTGGAAATCGACGCATCCAGACAAGTAATTGTGGATTTCAGTGGTTGATCTGAAAATCATAGCACCGAATCGTTTGGGTCACCTCGCAGCACGAGGTGGTTGAGTCTTCAACATGCGCTGGTGCTTTGAAGATTTACAACGTGCGTCATAATGAATATCGTGATTGACATACAGGGCTTGAAGGACAAATTTAACAACTTTGTACCGAAAGAAGTTGCTGTTATCTCGATTGAGTATGATTTCTATGCTCACTGGCTTGTAGCAGCACCTCATTCCTATAGCGAGCTACAGCCACACATACGACAAAACAAGTGGTCGAAAAATAATCACCATCGTATAGAGTGGCATGAGGGCACCACGCCTTTATATGATGTTGGAAATATTTTGAAGAAATTGGCGGCTCGGTCTACCCGAATATTTACAAGAGGTAATGATAAATCGTTGTACCTGGCACATATCACAGGCTGCTTTATTATAAATTTGGAAGAAGACGATGAAGTACCAGCATTCCGTAATCTATCTGCAAGCGAAACATTCGGCATATACCACGGTCTGCTCCGCAAAAATGAGAAACATCAATGTTCTTTGAATAATATAACAAGAATCAAGAAGTGGCTTTGTCACCAAGACCGCTACAGCTCCTTGTGGGAGTATGGGACGACCACGACGTGGAACGTGGGTCTATCAGAGCAAGAAGACTGAGCCAAGCGACTCCGAAAAAAACTTTCTGCCCTGGCTTATTATGAACAGCCTGTGAATTCTACGAGCTTTGCAGCATATTCAAAATCACGAGATGGGAGTGTATCCAGCAGATCGTATCCCGAAGGTGTGCACGAAACCGACAGCTCTTGTGGTTAATACCGATGGCTACAAGCAGCCAGGGGCCCACTGGGTCGCCCTCTACGTCGATCGAGATAGACATGGATCGTTCTTCGATAGCTACGGGCTCCCTCCGATCATTCCACAGTATCTCAAACGACTCCGAAGCAACTGCGAACTCTTCCGATACAACACTACTCAATTTCGGGGTCCGGATTCGGAGTGTTGCGGACAGTATTGCGTTATGTTTCTTCATTATATGTGCACTGGCTTCGGCATTGATAAGTTTAGAAGTGTTTTCTTTGTATGCAGAGCTGTTATCTTCGGGCTCGAAGATTGTAAATGTTCTATCAATGGCAAATATACGAAACGCATAGCCGTTAAAACCGCATTTGAATCTTTTATTTAATATCATAGGAGAGTGGAAAATTCCATTAACAGATAGCCAGACCCAAACCACGTGCATTGTTGGTGGTGACAATGGGTAAAAATGCTTATTTCAGCAAGTATCATATTTAATATTGGTGAGGGGAGTAGCAGGGTTTTATTGGGTGGGGGGCATCTTGGATGATGATGCACCCGCGGAACATTTTGCAGTCTTGAGCGCTCCTTATTGAGAAGCACACAAAAAAAGCAACGCGCTCTGAAAGCAAGAAGAAGCACTTCCAAGATATATTGCGGCAATTGAAGAAATTATTCCTACCACGTCGGAATTTCGTCATTTATTGAGAAAATTGCACGCTCCCAATCTCAACCATAATGGACTTCCCGAGAATCAACAGAGTGGGCCGCTTGACGAAGTTTTTGCCCGTAAAACGGCTCGTTGAACTGACGCCGGAGAAGGAATACAGCGTCACCGATATCAAACGTGTTCAGACGAAACGGGGCTCTCGAATCGCCATTGATGTGGAGGACGAATTCTCTTGCTTCCTTCCAACGAGGTTTGTCAAGCTGTTCGAAGAAGATGCCGCACTATTCCATCAGATGATATCCGTAGCACACGCAAATAATTAAATATTGCAATACTACGGAGGAAAATTCAATAACTTGGAGTTCAAAGAAGGGGATCGGCGGGGGCGTCATACAGGTACCAACTCTTTTTTCAGAGAGACAAATTTTTAAATTACTTACCATGATGATGATGATGATGATGATGATGATCATGATGATGATGATGATGATGACGATACTCACGCACTCACGCACTTTCTCTCTCTTTCTCTCACACACACACACACACACACACACACACACACACACACACACTCACACACGCACACGCCCGCACCTGCCTTCACTCCTCATTCCCGCTTTCCACCCCCTCATCGGGTTCTCCAGCATCATATGGCTCAGCTTCTTCTTCGTTCATCATGACGTAGACCATCCCCCCGATGTCTTGGGACGCCTCGTCCTGAAGGCGAATTCGAAGGACCCCCATGTCGTGGTCCCGGGGCATAATGGTCGCACGCATTGCGCGAAGCCCGAGACACACGGTTTCAAGAATTTCTCTAGCGCGCTCGTCTCCTCGGTATCCTTCCATACCGCGTAATTCGCACTCAATGATGAGAGGTGGTGTCATAGCGTAATATGCCTCAACATAATATAAAGATGAAGGCCAATAATAATCCGATTCGTTTAAATCGACGAGCCAAACCTCCGTGTATCCTTCTTCGTCGGAGAAAATAATTTCCCCGCGGTAAATTGAAAAATTTTGGATCACGATGCATGAAGCACCCGCTACGCGGTGTTCGTCGCTCAAAACGCGTCCCATCATTTGCTCAATATAAAAATGTCTCATGCAATAATTAAGTTCGTCGAAAATTAAGCTCATAATTTCCGTACGCACATTCACCCCGCATCCACTCACGACACTCACAATGTGCGCGAGAAACGAATCAGAATAATAATCCAACGAAATCCGCGGGAACATTTTTAGATTTATTCGATTTTTTATTTAATTTTTGAATTTTGAAGCGCGTGGCTACACCGAGCGCGATTGAATTAAGACTGATGTCCGTAAGCATAGCATCTCATCATCAGGGGGGCAAGGAGAAGAAGCTCCAGCGTTCAAAAATCCTAGTCAGCAAAATTGCACGTGCAAATCTCCGAATGCGCTGGCTGAACAGGGCAGTGAAAGAATCCCTCGTATGATCTTTTCATATGTGAGCATATAATTCTACGAATTTGAACGTGAGCGAGTGTGTCACCAATATTACAATGGATATATATGAAAGGATAAAGGAGAATATCATAAACGATAGTATGCATTAATTAAAACTTGAGCAAATCAAAATTTTACAAAATAATTCCAATTTTTTACACTGAATCGAAAAATACATACTTTCGCTTATATTCAATAACAACACAATTCGAGGATGATTTTTTTTGTTTTTTTGTTTTTCACATATTTATTATTCTGTCATCGTTTACACATAAAATCCAAGAAAAAATATTTATACATTGTTATTCAAAATCCTCGATTAAAGTTGTTACACTTTCAACGATTTTGTCTTTATATAATGTTATTATTTCGCGGAGCGCTAATTCCAAAAAATTTTCTCCAAATTCGGGATAGTCTTTTTTCAATTTCTCACCGATTTCCATCAGTATTTTAGATACGCTGTCTTTTGATCCCAGGAACTCTTCCACGGCCGCACGTTCGGTTGCTCTTCCGCCCAGGTGTCCACGGATATATGATACCACCTCACTCATGCAGTCGTTTATCGCTGCGGTGTCTCGTTGTAATCGTTGTATGTGTGTGTCAATACACTTGCTCGTTTCCACGAGAGTTTGGAATGTTTGATGCAGCAAAGTGATATTTGGCGAGTAATTTGGCCGTGCTCGTTTTGCTGACAAATTTCCTGTTTCCTCTTTGTCCCTCTCGCTGCACGCAAAACACACGGCTCTTTGCTGATAGCACGTGGTCAATAGCACGGTGAATACGCCATTATCCATCTTCGTTCCGCACATTCTTTCAGCTTCGATACCCCAGGCATTGAAGTATCGTTCGATTCGGGGATAATCGTTTTTAAATGTTTCCCAATCCTCGACTCCAAGCGTCACACCGGCGAAAGAATTTGCCAAAATCTTGACAACCGGAGTGAGATAACCGCTCACCAGCGATAATTCAGATCCCGATGTTATTATTTTTTCGTATGATCTATTTAATCCGTATAGCGTACTTGATGCGAGATGCGGCGAAGTAACGCGTCTTTCAATGTTCGATGCTACGATATTTTCCATTTCAAGTTGCTCTTTGTTCGCTCGTGATTTCTTAAATGATATCAAATCGACAAATTGCGCTGCTTTTAAATCATTTCCCCCTCTACTTCGAATATCACGCGATAATATTTTTTAATTTTTATTCGCAATTGTCGATTTTCTTTGATATGTATAAATTTCGCCGCTGCTGCCAATAACTATAGACAGTTAGCCAGTCAAACGTGCATATATTTTTTCAGGGACAATAAATACAATGGCGGCAATAAATCAAAAGAAATGCTTGTCTCAGCATTTATCATATTACCGTCTCGAGACCATCGCAAAATCATTCAAAGTTTGCTATTGTCTCTGGTTCTTGAAAATTTATATTCCGCTCTGCAGCAAATTTTTTTTAATTCGGTAATAAGGCCGTATCTTCGTGGTTATGGCTGGGATCGATTTTGAATCCTGGGATTATAATACCATCAATATATCCTCTTTCCATTGATATTCTTAATTCAGGACTATCGATTCTTATTTTCAAAGGAGGGGTGAATTTTCAAAAATGGGAGAAAAAACCCTGTATCTTCCAGGGTTCAAACAGGATCGATTTTGAATCCTGGGGTTATAATATCTCCAGAACCTCCTCTAATCATTGGAAGTGTCATTTCGAATACTCGAATTTTTTAATGTAATTTTTTGTATTTTTTCAGCAAAAAAGCGTTTGCAGCGCTCTAGCGCCCTCGCTATCCTTCTCTACATTACGATAACATTCCTTGACCATCTTTTGTGGTGTGAGGAAAAGTATCATCGAGAGGGAAGCCGTGGCCGCTGCTCGCTCTCTTTCTCTTCGTCAGACTCTCGCACGCGCTCTTTCTCACTCACTTGCGTCTATATCCTTTCTTAATACATGCACGGCCATTATGAATTTGCGGTCGGCCATCATGGAAGTGATAAAAGTTATCGCACTATACTCTCTTGTATATAATGCGCTGTACCAATCATCACCGTGAATTAGTCAGCGGCCATCATGAAACTGATAGCCCTTATCGCATGTAGTTTTTTAAATGCGAGGATCGCAGCCATCATTTTTATTTGCCACGCCTTATAAATGCGCGAATACATGAATATCGATATTCATGAATGAAAATATAATACAATTGGGGAATTTATAGTAATTATTAAGTTTTTAGAGCCTGCACATTTGCTACGAATATTAAGTACGATAAAAATGAAACCGATTATTTGGCTTCATGAAGATTTATCGGTAATATTCTTGTAAAAATAATAATTTTTCCCCGACTTTAATACAGAGGAGTGTCGTTGTTTAATTTTATTCGCACTGATTCTTCAGGTTACATTTTGATACCTTCGAAACTGCAGTGAAATGAACTCATTCTTTTATGCTATAGATGCTTTGCTTACGATTATATTTCAGCATTGAAGAATAGCCCTACCAACACGTTCTTTTCTTTACAATAAGAAAGGACACGTATATAAAATAAAATTTCTCCTCTGATATCCCTGCCATTAAATGTTGGAGACTCTATCAAAACTCGACAGTTGATTTGCAACCGACATCGCAAACGTTTCTTTTTCATCATGGTGCGGATTATACAGCATAGCATCCTTCTTAATTTATTACGCTATTTAATTGATCGAAACCCGCGCTTGGCTACAAAATGGCCTTTTGAAAATTACAAAATGATGATTAATTATATGCACGCTCGTGTTGTTCTCCGAAAAATTCTGCATTATACGATTGCTCGAAAAGTCAAATTCTCGAGGCATTCGACGCAGGGTATTTTCAATCTCAACCATTGATCGATTCGTTGGTGAGAGTAATTCGAAGACGGGGATGGTCTTCCGATCCATTATTTCAACCGATATTCAGAAAACGCCGTAAGTTTTTTGTAATTTTTCTATTATTTATACGCGTGTGACAGTTGATTTTTTCTTACTTGAATTTTATATAATTCAATAGTGTATCGGTATGAAGATATGAGTTTGGTTGATGCGGAGACATACGATTTCAACGCGGAAGGTAAATCTGATTCGGAACATGAGAGCGATGAAGCCGATGAGACTGAAGAATTTTGGCTCGATGCGTCGAAAAATCGCTACCGTCCTCACGATTTATTGATAGAGGATTCATGTCATCATCCGCGCAATCTTGCGTTAGCAGGCCCATCATGGGCTAGTTCTCCACCACTGCCACCACCTTCCTCAAGCGACTCATCAACAAGTTCCTTTCCAAATTACGAAAGTGACGGCGAGGTTGAAGTCGTCATGATAGAGGACGATGAAGAAGAAGACAACGCGGAGGAAATGGAAGAAGAGGAAGAAAAAGAAGAAGAAGAGGAAGAAGAAGAAGAAGAATCCGATGTTGATTCAGGTTTGATATTTATCTTTTTTTAAATTTATATAAAAAAATAATATTTACATAAAAGAGTAAATATTATTTGACACGAGGCGTGGTTATATAAATATTTTCCTAACATATATATAGGATATTCTTCGGAAGAAGCTCCGTTAATATTGGGTGATCAAGTGTTGCAAAGATATCATCCTTTGATGATCAGAAGAGCAGTAGAGCAAGAATACGCAATACAAAATCGCTACCCCGATGCTGCCGATGGCTTCGAGTTGTAGAAGTATATATCTTTTATTGTTTAATTTCGATAAGTTATTTAACATTCTATTTGCATAATAAAAATATATTTTTTCATTTTATTACAGATATTCAAGTTGGAGGTGGTGCTGCCGATAACAATGATCGCGACGAGGGGGATATTTTACCTCCGGGGCAGCGATTCATCATTGTCTCTGAAGATACGTGCTATTTTCGCCGTTTTAAAACCCGTGGACGGCGAGTCAGTTTTCGCGTACGACCACCCCCTGCGAACACCGAACACTTATCGTGGTTAGATGGCGCGATACGAGATGTACTCACGCATCTCACGAACTCTTGTCAACCACACGATTACGCGGGGATGACCTTCACAGCACCAGCTTTAACTCATGGACCAGCTTGGATTTCTTTTCGACCGGTGCGTGAATTTTCAGCGGATAATATTTGGACGCTCATAAATGACATTGCGCAGAGTGCTCGAGAATTTAGATTGGATGAGGGTGTGTGTGAAATGACGGTGAGTGTGGTACGCGGTG
Organism: Alloplasta piceator; assembly: GCA_946863875.1. Taxonomy (NCBI): domain Eukaryota; kingdom Metazoa; phylum Arthropoda; class Insecta; order Hymenoptera; family Ichneumonidae; genus Alloplasta; species Alloplasta piceator. Next base: position 37,148,354 of record OX333075.1, on the reverse strand, counting down.
TCGAGGGGGCTGCGGGTAATCGCTTCATGCACGAGGGTGTCGCTAAACGCTCGATTCTGCAAATTCATAATCGCGATAATTTATGTTTACCCCGTTCGATCGTTGCCTCGCTAGTTTACTCTCAAGGGGGTGAGGTTCGATCGGGTGAATTGCAGAAAAATTGGCAGAAAATTCGGGATGGTCGTCGAGAGTATCAACGCGTCAAAGCTCTAGAACTTGTACGTAATGCCCGCGTAAAAATACCGGAGCGGGGATGCGGTATACGCGAAATTCGTAAATTTCAAGAATACTTGGCGCATGAAGCCATCGCGATTGTAGTTTACGAATTTTTGACTTTTGGAAAACGCGTTCAAGCTCTTTATGATGGACGAGAAATTGTAATCGATGCACGTGGGTATATCGAGCATGAGTTGTACATACTTTATTACGAACGCTCATCGCATTTTCAACCAATTCTTAATCTTGCCGGGGCTTTAGGTAGTCGAGGTTTTTGCGTGAATTGTAACACCGAATACACGCGAGTACGCGAGCATCGCTGCTCCAAACAATGTCCTCGTTGTAAATCGGTGGCATGCAGGAGCGATAGAGCCGTGCTCAAGGAATGTGCTGATTGTAATCGCGTGTTTTTCGGGGATGAATGTTTTGCGCTGCATAAGCTCCCGAAAAATAGTAGAGGACGAGGTTGTCGCGCTAAACGCGAATTGAGCGTATGTCAGGCTTTAAAAGCATGCCGTGAATGTAATCAACTAATTAAAAATTCATCCAAGCGTGAGCATGTATGTGGAATGATTTTTTGCACTATGTGCAAATTTATGCGCTCAACTTCGCACCAGTGCTATATTTCTCCTGTTAAAGGAACTAATGATTTAAACCCTGTTGTGACAAAAAAAGAAAAAAATCTATCACTGCAATTTATTTTTTATGATTTCAAAACACAGCAACATTCTCGTTTACCAGGCGATAATTCGACACATGTACACGAGCCAAATCTTTGTGTCGCGCAGCGAGTATGTTTGACGTGTCTCGATGATCTTGATATAGAAAATCCGTGTTCTATTTGCGGTCAACGCGAATTTGTATTTTCAAACGAGCCCATTGCCGCTCTCGTAGATCTGGCTATTAATTCAAAATTCTCAAAAATCATATGCATTGCGCACAATGCAAGGGGCTTCGATGGCCAATTTATTCTTCGTTATCTTATCAAGAATAAATAGACTCAAATGCCAACGTTAGTAATGGTAGTAGGCCGGTTCTGACTCAAGATCCCTACCCCGACATTTACCGACCTTTTTCAAGCGACACTCGAGCCACTTAGCCGAGACTCGAACCACTTAGCCGAGACACGAACCACGTCATGAGTCATGGGCGGCTTGCGGACGGTGGGTGGCTCGCGGGCGGTGGGTGGCTTGCGGGTGGTGGGTGGCAGGTGGGTGGTGGGTGGCAGGTGGCCGGCGGGTGGCGGGGGGGGAATATCAAAATTTTTCGTCAGCGTGTCTTGCTCGTGTATGCGTGCACGTGCGTGTGCGGCTGTGTTTCGAGGGGGGGGGGACCTCAGGATTTTTTGAAGAAAGCGTTGGATGACGGCGTCGTCGATGGTGTTGACCCGCACGCGCGCTCTCTCTCTCTCTCTCTCTCTCTCTCTCTCTCTCTCTCTCGCTCTCACTCACTCGTGCTCTCACGCGCAGAGTGTCGGTTGTCAAATTTATGATGTATACAAGTATATACAAACATGGTTCAACTTTTTTCGTTGCGATGCATGCGGATATTATCAGCCCATAGCTGCATAGACGATCATTGGTTCACAATTTTCAAAATATATATATTTTCGTGAAGTGACGGAGTTTATTCTCCAAGTATTAAATATATGGTCCGTCTCACCCTCACGCTCTTTCACTCTGTCTGTTTCTCTCTCTCTCTCTCTCTCATTTGCGCTCTAGATCTTATGCATCCCTATGTTTGAAACTATGAGATTGTGAGGGCGAGAGGTTGGGATCTATTGACGTTCTTGATTTTTTTTCATTCCGAGTTGATCACGCATTCCGTTGACTTCTCTGTTCTATCCTTCATACATTTTTTTTGTCGTCTTCAACGTTACGATAAAAAAAATGGATGCGGAAAAGTGTAAAAGAATTTTGGCGACTATGAGAAGAGGATATTCCGCGCACAAGGATAAACCTCCTTCAAATGTCAAAGTGCGGAGGTTTATCGCGTTTAGTGATCGTAATGTGGCTCTATTGCGTAAAACTTTGCAAGCGTGTGATCTAAATGTTGGTGAAAAATTGCGTATTCAAGCAACAATCGCCGCCTTAATATCGCTGGCGGAAAAATTGAAAAAGCGTGGTTCGGGAGTGTCAGTGCCTAAAGTGGAATGGGTGGAAATGGAATCGGCATTTAAATCCAGAATAACCACAGGGCTTGTGATCAATCTAGCACACAAAGATCTCGGACATTTTTTGAATGATGCGGCAAAACTAATCGTCGAGCGCCTAACTGAGTCATTGCGAATTCATGGCAATTTAAAAGTTAATGTGACGCTAATTTGCATATTTCGCATCGTGAAAAGTGCCGATATTATTGAGGAGGAAAAAGCGTTTCAGACCGCGAACGTGGTATTATTACCAACGACAAATATCGCGGAGTGGCTAGACGATAATGTGAAAAGTATCTTGCCGACAAAAGTTGAAGATTTTGAGGAGAACGAATCCGGTTGGACGCTCCATGAAATTGTACACCTGCGCGTAAATGTAAATCGCTACATACCATTGCGAGGGGGTATATCAACGTACACAAGTATGCCAAAATTTGTGCAGGAAAAACACGCAGTGGTGAATATTGAGAACAATGATCAATATTGTTTTTTATGGTCAGTAACTGCTGCTATCTCACCACTACCTCCAAGAAATAGGGACCGAACAAGCTCTTATCCGCATTTCCGTGAAGTGCTAAATTGGGAGGGATTTGATTATCCCATGAGCATTGGAAATGTGAAAAAATTTAAGGAATTGAATCATCTAGCCATCAACATCTATGGCGTAGAAAAAGGGGATAAGGGTCAAAGTGTAATAGTGCCGGTATATTTGAGTGCAAATGAATCGCAAACACCGACAATTCATTTGCTAGTTGTGGAATGTGAGGACGACGACGACGACGACGACGACGACGACGACGACGACGACGACGACGACAACAACGCTGGCGATGATAAATTTCAACTGCGCTCACCGGTACATCACTTCGCTTGGATTAGAAATCTCTCTCGTCTGATCAGCGCTCAAATTTCGAAAGATGACCATCGTACGTGGATATGTGACAGGTGTCTGTGCCACTTCGAAACGGAACTTACCCTCAACAAACATCGCGTCGACTGTGCCAATATAAATAAAACATGTCGTGTCATATTACCCAGACCAGAACAAGCAATTTTTAAATTTATAAATTTTCGTTATAAAAAGAGGGTGCCATTTGTCATTTATGCTGATCTTGAATGTCTCCTCGAGCCGATTATTGGGCAACAGAATAATCAAAAACGCACACCTCGCACTATCAGTTATCAAAAACACTCGCCTCACAGTATCGGGTATTATTTAAATTGTTCGTTTGATGCTTCAATGGCCGAATATAAGAGCTTTCGTGGTAAAGATTGTATCAAGTGGTTTATGGGAGAATTGGTAAAATTGTCAAGCATCCTCGATGCGCGAATAAAAACTGTCGTACCGATGGAACAATTAAACGCCGAGAATGTTCGTAAATTCCAATCAGCGAAAATTTGTCACATATGTGAAAAACCCTTTGTTGCTGGATGCGTGAAAGTTCGCGACCATTGTCATTTTTCGGGGAAATTTCGTGGTGCAGCTCATCAAGATTCTAATTTAAATTACACAAAATCTCACGTAGTTCCCATCGTCTTCCACAATCTCTCCGGTTATGATTCGCATTTTTTGATTCGAGCATTGGCCACAGCATTCGAGGGAAGGGTAGACCTCTTGCCCGTGAATAAAGAACAATATATCTCTTTTACAAAAGTCGTCAAGGGTACATGTATACACTATCGATTCATCGACTCATATCGTTTCATGCCGAGTAGTCTGGAAAAATTGGCCTCTTACCTCACAAATGATTGTAAATTGATTATGCGTGAGCGTTATAAAAGTGCAGTGGAGCGGGAATTATTGGCGAGAAAGGGCGTTTTCCCCTATGATTATCTCGATGATTGGACGAGACTCGACGAGACTGAATTACCGAGTGAAGATAAATTCCACTCTAAACTCTACAACGAGGACATTACGGACGAGGATTATGCACATGCACGTGACATTTGGACTACATTCAAAATAAAAACCTTGGGTGAATATTCGGACTTGTACCTCGAGACTGATATATTGCTTCTTGCTGATATTTTTCAAAACTTTCGATCCAACTGCTTGACGGCATACAATCTCGATCCACTGCACTGCTGGTATTGAACTTCAACTCCTCACAGACATTGATATGTTGTTATTTATCGAGCGGGGTATTCGGGGTGGTGTGGCTCAATGCTCAAATCGATACGCGAAGGCCAATAATCGGTACATGAATTCCGATTTCAACCAAGACGACGATGAGACCTATTTGATGTATTTTGATGTAAACAATTTATACGGTGCTGCAATGAGCAATCCGTTGCCCTATAGTTCTTTCGAGTGGGTAGAGAATTTTGATACGCATACGATTCAATCGCTTCCCAATGACAATGCAATCGGATACATATTCGAGGTCGACTTGGATTATCCCCGAGACATTCACGATCAGCACAAAGATCTTCCATTATGTCCCGAACATTACACACCTCCGGGATATAAACAATCAAAACTTATGACAACATTATTACCAAAACAGAGATACGTCATACATTTTCGAAATTTGAAACAAGCTCTAACCCTCGGTCTTCGTATAATGAAAATTCATAGAACTTTAAAATTCCGGCAAAAAACATGGCTTAAAAAGTATATCGATATAAACACCGAACTGCGTAAAAAAGCAAAAAATGAATTTGAAAAAGACTTTTTCAAACTCATAAATAATGCAGTTTTCAGTAAGACAATGGAAAACGTTAGGCGATATCGGGATGTTAAGCTTGTAACAAAATGGGGTGAACCTTTTGGTGCAAGGGCTTTAATCGCAAGGGCGACATTTGAGAGCTGCACGGTTTTCGATCATGACATGGTCATCATTGAATTGAATCGAGCTAAAGTAAAATTTGACAAACCAATATATGTAGGATTTTCAATTCTCGACATGTCGAAAATCCTTATTTACGACTTTCATTATAATTATATGAAAAAGAAAAATTTCGATCAGCTCAAACCACTTTACACCGATACAGATAGTCTCATTTATCAAATCACAACTCCCGATATATACAGCGACATGAAGAAGGATTTTGACAAATTCGATACATCCGATTATGCGCCAGACAATCCCTACGGTATATTATTAGCTAATAAAAAAGTATTGGGACTGATGAAGGATGAGAACAAGGGAAAAATAATGGAGGAATTTGTGGGGTTGCGGGCCAAATTATACGCCTTCAAAGTCCCAGATGATGAAAAAGAAATAGAGAAGAAAAAAGCCAAAGGCATTCGAGCGGCAACGTTGAGATCGATTATATTTAACGACCATAAAGAGTGTCTATTCCACCATGCAAACGTAAGCAAAACTCAGCACTTAATTCGTAGTCGGAAACATGTCGTCGAAACTGTTGCGCAGACTAAATTAGCTCTCAGCTGGAATGACAATAAAAGAATTTTGCTTCAGAATTCCACTGATACCCTGCCATGGGGTTATGACGCTATCGAACGTATGGATGAATGATGTGAAAAAAACGAAACTCGAAAACAATGAAAATGGATGTAAAAAAGAAGTGTTATTGTAATAATGTTTAAAAATTATTTTTCATGCGTCTGATTTTGAAAAAAAAAAAATATATATATATATATATGAAAATCTACGAATTCGGGAAAGAGAAAAAAAAAACTCGAAAAAACATTTAAAAAAGTTGAGAAAAAAACTGTAAATGTAATAATGTTTAAGAATTATGTTGAAAATATAATAATATGTATTAACAATTCTATTTGATACAACGTATTATGAAAAATATTTTATAAATCTACGAATTCGGAGGAAAAATTGTATTCTCCTATTTGATCTCCCAACCATGTGTGTTTTTCATTATAAGACAAAGAATTGAGAAGATGGTCTTACAAATATATTTACCACATAATTTTTCAATAAAAATTGAAATATAAATGAAAATCATCGATGATAATCATTTCGAAATCCTTCCTATCGCGAAAAAGCGTTCCTCAGAAGCAAAAAAAAAAAAAATAATCCAAAGTCTTAATTTCACAAATCAGCTTTATTGATCCATGTGTTGTGGGTATCATCAAACCCCAACCATTTTACAAAAATTTCATCACCGCGCTTTCGTAGAACTTTTTCAATCAAATAAATATCTGGATATTTAACTTTCAATAATTCTTGTTCGTAAAATCCACCGGCGATGGGCTCGTTCTGATAATCTTCAATATTATACGTCGTGGGATTGGTATTGTTCACTCGGCTAATGGTAAATATTTCCGTCGTCCAATTTGGGGTATAACCCTTCGTAAAAACATTTTTAAACTTGCTTATTCGCACTTTGTCGCCAATTTTGAATTTTTTCCTTCTCATTGATTCGCGTTTCTTTTTGAATACACGCTGAAGTAGTTGTTTTTCATTGCCGGCATTAACATTTTTCGGTTTCATGCGAATAGTGTGATGCGTGGAATTATTGTAGTCGGTGAGCAAACTATCGAGGATGTCGATCCATTTATACTTGCCGCGTAAACTGAATTGCATTCACATTTTATTTTTCAATGTGCGATTGAATCGTTCGCAAATAGATGCCTTCAAATTGCTGTATGTCGAGTACATATGAATATTATCTTGCCGCATGAAAGATTCAAAATCTGAATTATAGAATTCCTTGCCGCGATCAACGTGAAGTTTCATTGGCACACGCCCCTCGCTGAGAATAGATTTCATAGCTCTCGTTGTATCTTTGCCGTTCTTGCTTTTCATCGGAACGGCCCATGCATATTTGGAGAATATATCGATGCAGGTGAGGAGGAACTTGTGTCCGGAGTTTTTCTTCGCGTAAGCCGTCATGTCCACCAAATCGGCTTGCCAGGTTTCATCCAGACCGCGTATATCCACATGGCGACGTGGATAATTTCGTCGAGCGGGTTTATGTAATTCCCCCACCACTGCTTCTCTCTCCATCTCAGTCATTTTTTCGGCTCCAGAGCGCGTAATCGAGTATCGAGCTGCGAGACTGGATGTGTGGTTCGAGTCGCCAAATCTTGTACGGTCTGCACATTCGCATTGAGAGTTTTCGCAATATTTTGTATGCTAGCATCAAGTCCTTGCACCAGCAATGAATAATTCTCATTTATCTCTTTACGCAGAAATTTAATGTTGCTGTGTGATTTTTTATGCAATGCATTTAACGTAGCGACATCATTTGACGCTTCGGGGTCGGCAACGTTGCACAGTCGTTTTCCCTCTAAATCGTAATCACCGCTGGCGGTAGTCTTAAATCCAATACCCGGTCTGCCAGGCGGACCTCGACCGTTTCCAAGCACACTCTTATTCAATTGTCGTCCAAACACGTCAACGCTCATGTTGCGAATGTGCGAAACATTAACACACAACGGATTAATAAATGATTTTTGCCTCACGCAACTCCTCGATTATCGATATAATTTCATTGACGTGTGATAAATTTCCGGCAGCCTGAGATGATAAAAGTAAACGTAGACGATCAACAAGCTCATTAGGATCATCCCAATAAACATAATCAAATTTTGCCGGTTTTTTTCGCGCAATCTTGTATTTCGGCATACCTTTGCCGCTGTCTCTGGAGCGGTCACATATCTTGGATATGTAATTTTTAAATTTGGTGCTATTATCCGCACGTATAGCTCCCGAGGCTTTGTAATATTTCTGATAAGCATTTGTCTCCGTGATAATTTTTTCATACGCTCGCAAATCATCCGTGGTAAAATCAGCAGGCTGTTTTTTGAATAACAGCTCGACTAATCCAACGGTTTTTGCATAATTTTTCTCTCTCACGCGAATCCCGGAGGATGAGGAAAAAACTATTGGCGAATCGCCAATCATTAGCTTGTCATTGGCGAGGTTTCGCACACCATACGTGACATCGAGGCTTGTTTTTCTATTCGAGCGCAATAACGAAAGATACTCATTGACTAATTCATCGGCATTGCTGGACATTGCGTCTCCCTCTGCCGACCGGAAGGATTCATCGAAATCATCCGATTGTTCCTTCATGCTGAGCTCATTTTCTTCATTTGCTACATTTTCATTCTCCTCCTCTCCTTATTCTTCTTTAGCCTCCTTTTCCACCTCCTCCTCCTCCTCCTCTTCATCATCGTTGTCCTCTTCCTGCCCCTCGTCCTCCTCCACCCCCTCCTCCTCCTCCTTCTCCTCCTCACGTTTCACGCTATTTTCAGTTTTTTCTCGTTTAATTTCCCGCTTGATGGGGAATCTTTTGCGTGATGCATTCACCAGCTTCTCCAATGGCTGCACTATCGGCTGGAAAACACCCTGCATCGCGCGCTCAGCATTGTCTCTACCCAGCTTTATCATACGATGTTTTCGCCGTATAGCGTCGCTCGCTCGCACAATCTCGCGTAAAACGTCTTTTTCCTCGAGCACTTTCATGTTGTCGGTGCTGGGTCAACGATGATACTGTGCTGCCATCATCATACGATACATTATTTATCACTGTGTGCTGAGAAAATTGTCAAAACCTCGCCTATATCGACCCTCATTCATTTCACTATCCTTGTCAATCATGATAAATGCATACTTACCGGCACGCCAAAATTCCGAGCATAAATTTTTAAATTTCTCATACGGCATGTCAGTATTCACATGATCGTTGTACACATGTCGGAGATTCATTTCATCCTGCTTGAAGAGCACAACGAAATTTGTATTATCTCGTATTAGATGCTTGGGAATACGTGCGTATGTTTGACAAAGATAAAAACAATCGACATTTTGATGACGGCCCATGGCGAAAAAGGCTCGAATATTATCCTGTTTTTCGCACGCTACATCGTCAAAGATGAATATCGAGTTTGGACGTGCATCATTCGGTGTAATCACTTGTTCGTGCTCGTTGAAGGGAAAATATTCGATATCGGGCACTGGCTTGAGCAAACGTTCGAGCAGCTTGTACTTTGGCTGCTTTAACGACTTTGAGTATACATAAACATTTTTTAATCTCACGCCATTTGGATGAGTAATGAGACTGAATAATGCATTAGTTTTGCCACAATTTGACGGTCCGCAGAATACCGCGCGAATGCTATTCGGCAATTAATGACTGTGACGTTTCACCTCCTTCTCCTTGCGCTGCGTTAATGCGTCAAAATTCATTATAGGTAATCCCTGTTGCTTGGACGCCATCTTCATCACGACTACCTGGACAATAGGTATAAATAAGCTTTTTATAGATGTCATTAGTCAGTCGGGTAGTTACTCCTGTATGGACATGATCGTGCATACTCGTGGAGAGGGCAAAGAAAAGTGTGGCAGCGGTCTGGTAAACAGTATCATCAATAATCTTCCCATTGAGTTGCATTTGCCCGGTTATCAGTACTGCGGCCCCGGCACAAAATTAGCGAAACGTCTTGTTTGAGGTGATCCGGGCATTAATCCACTAGACGCAGCCTGCAAACAGCACGATATTGCCTATTCGAAAAATCGTGAAAATCTCGAGGCGAGAAGCGAGGCCGAGAGAGTATTGGCTGAGAGAGCTTGGAAACGAGTTTTCGCGAAAGACGCGAGTAGTAAGGTACCAGGATAGGGAGACCGGGTCCTTCCCCCCACCCCTCTCCTTCTGGCCCCACCCTCCTGCCTCCCTGTCCCCCCCTCACCACTTTGGGCCTCATGGTCGTCTGTGATTGGCCCCCCACCCCTTAGCCACGCCCCCTACCCCACCATCTGGAAATTTCCCGAGCGCTGATTGGTCCCTATACTGGTCACCCACCCCCACCAGAGTGACGCGGACAGATTGGGGGTGGTACCCCACCAAAATTTCCCGAGCGCTGATTGGTCCCTATACTGGTCACCCCGCCCCCTTAAAATTTCCCGAGCGCTGATTGGTCCCTATACCGGTCACCCCGCCCTTTTAAAATTTCCCGAGCGCTGATTGGACCCCGTACTGGTTGCCTCACCCCCTGAGAATTTCCCGAGCGGAGATTGGTTCCCGTACTGGTCACTTGTCCGGTATAGCGCACTATATGGCGCCTCACACCCTCGCAAATTTCCCGAGCGCCGATTGGTCCCTACACTGGGCCACCACCCTCGCCAGAAGCGGCGTGCAAGCACGTGCCTTGGCAGCCACGTGACTAGAGTTTCCTCGGATATCTTACAGTCGGTAAAACAGTTCTTTTTTATTGTCGGTCGGTAAATACCGTATGTCGGTAAGTTATCTTCTTAACCGTATTTTATAGGAGAAAGGTTATGTGTAATAGACGATACAGGTTAATTTCGTTTAAACGTTCATATTCATTTATTCATAATTACCCGTAGACATGTTGAAACAGAGTACATGGTGAGTATGTGTAATTTATACAAAAGCGACAGTGTTTTATATTTCAACTTGTCATCTCTTCAAGTTTTATACCAGACCTTTTGAACTCACTTTTTATAAATGGACCGCATAATACAGTTACCTCCAAAAATCTAATTCCGAAGTAATTTTCTGCGCACGAAGAATCCATCCGAACTCTTACAGTCTCTTTTATCGATATATGATTATTTTTTATAAGCTCTTTGACGCACGCTTCATCGATATTTTTATGTTTCTCGTATGACGATACATGGACAAACAATTTAGAACATAGAAGCTCTGTCGATAAAAAACGGTGCATGGTCGTACGTTACGGAGGAAAAAGAAAACCCGCTCATAGTGCTGGAAACGCAGTCGCAATAGCAATAGCAATAGCAACGTGGGAAAACGAAGATCGAAAGGCGAAATCAGACATGATTTTATAAATAAATTCAAGCGAATTGATGCAGATAAAAATGTGCGTTACATCAAATGAGGTATGAGTTAAATACTACCAATAAGATTAACGTTGCATCGGATGGACAATAACGATGACTTTAGAAATCATCTTCGAAAATTTTTCGACACATTAGATAAACTGAACTAAGTGTCCATGGGCATCAATCCAGATTTGTTAAGAATTATATTATTATATAGTCTTCCTTTGCGTTTTAAGCATTTTCGTCACGCAATCGAGTGGCGCAGTAAATTTCTGACTCCAGAAGAGACAAAAAATCGTTGAAAAGGCAGATGCTCGAAAAACGGTACATACATCATTTCATCGGAAGCAATGATTGCGAACGAAAATTTTATTAAAAAATGAAATAAAAATTCGACGAGCGTTAGAACAGACATGAAATAAAAGGAGCCGTTTAAATTCAAGTGCCATCGATGTGGAAAGAAAGGTCACATAAATAAATTGCAACAACGCGAATACAGCGGAAAGCTTTTTAGTTTTTACGCAAAATAAAAAACTTCTCAGCAAGCTTTCGAAGCGAAATCGAAAAGTATTGACGAAGACTGATATCTTGATAGCTCATGCACTTCGCATTTATGTAAAGATGAAGAAAATTCAATTACGATTACTGAAACGAAAAATCAAAAATTGAATCTCGCTAATAATTCTTCGACAGATATAAAATTTCGAGAAACTGTTACGATTGCAAGCAAATTTAAAAAAAAATCCAAGAATCTGAAGTTGCACCATGCTCTCTATTTACCAGATTTACAAACGAATTTATTATTGGTAAGATTACTGATCATGGATACGACGTGATTTAAAAAAAAAAACCAAGCCTCTGTTGTCAACAAAGCCGGAAATGCGATTTCGCAGGTGGGCAGAACTGGTGAAAGAAAAGGATGCCGTTGATAACTTGGTGACAGAATCGCCGTTCGAAGCAACCGATAATTTGCATTGCCGGATGGGACATATGAATATGCATGATCTCGTAAGCGGACATGAAACTGGAGCGGTTCTAGGAATGAAGCTGGGTGAAGCAAAAGAAAATTTAAATTGCGATATTTATTTTCGCGGAAAGATGATAAGATTTTTATGTGTCATGAAGAACATTTCCGACAAAAACGGAAGGAAGTTCCAAACTTTTTAAAAATCGTACATTCGGACATTTGTGGACTAACGAGAGTCGCGTCGAATGAAAATGCGCGATACTTCGTCATTTTCATAAATGACTACTTGAAATGGTGCGAAGTGCGAATGATTAAAACGAAAGATGGAATTTTGTAATCTTCTTAAAGAATATAATGCGATCGCGGCAATGCAAACGGAAAAGAAAATCAAACTCTAGGAAACCAACGACGGTAAGGAATACATGAGCAAAAATATGGAAGATCTCTTAAGAGAAAATGGAATTCGAAGACGCTTAACTGTAACTCACTTTAATTCCTGAGTCGTAGCCTTAATTCGGGAGTCGGGCAACGAAAAACTTGACGCTCGATCAAAAGAAGGAATTTTCGTTGGTTATTCGGAGACATCAAAAGCATACAGAGTACGGATAACGGAAGAATAAAAAATCATTATTACGCTAGATGGAAATTCAAGTTCAAAGAACTTAAACGACGAAACTAAAGACGAGTTCAAAGAAAATTCGTTCGAAAGAAATAATGACGAGTCCATTATTCTTGAAAAACACAAAGAATCTCGAAAGTTAGAGAAATCGAATTCTCATTGAAAGGAATTGAGAATAATTCGCTTGAAGCGCCGCTGAATCAAATCGGAGAATACAACAATGAAAATATCGAAAATAACAACGAAGATTTTAAAAAAGGAGAAGAAAGCAGAGAAGAAGACTGCCAGGAATACGAAACGAGAGAAGCACCGAGACGAGGTCCAGGAAGACCAAATAAAATAATGACTGGATTAAGAGGGAGGCTGCGAAAGGAGTATCAAATGGTTGATGCAATAAAAGAAAACCCAAACGTAAAGACGGGTACCGAATGTGTTTTTCGTATTGCAGAAACCTCAATTTGCGAAGTTGTCAACAGTGCCGATTCAGGTGAATGGTTCCGAGTTATGGCAGCGAACTAAAATCAATTATGAAAAATGATACGTAGAACGTAGTCGATCCGCCAAAAAATCAGGAAGTCGTTGGAAGTCACGTGATTCTGCGAAATAAATGTAATTCAGATCGAACGTTAGAGAAAAAGGTGAGGATTGTTGCAAAAGGATTTTCTCAACATTCCGAAATCGATTTCATCAAAACTTTCGCACCGGTGACTGGACTCTGCTTGATTCGAATAATGACGGCTTTACTTGTCAAGTTCGACGTGAACATTCAACAATACGATGTCACAATAGCTCATGTAAACGGTATGTTAGAGGAATATATTCACATGGAAGTTCCTGAAAGCCCTAACAAAATTTTGGAAGAGATTATTCGTACTGGAAAGTCGTCCAGCAGAATCGGCAATGCCGCACGAGTTATGTTGAAAGAACTAGAAGTAGGCAACGAAGTTTGTCTTCTCCAGAAGGAATTTTATGGTCTACATTAAGCAGATCGTTGATGGCACGTACGATTGGCAGAAGAAGTAAAGAAATTCAAATTGATTCAATCAAACGAGAATCCTTGCGTCTTCTATCAACAATCCAAAAACGAAATACTCATAATGACGGAATATGTTGATTACATTTTGGACACACCACGGAATCAAAACATGATTAAGGAACTTACAAATTATTTGTCAAAAAGTTTCGAGATGAAACATGTTGACAATATAAAATACTGTCTCGGTATAGAATTTTTACGAAACAATAACGGAGCAGCGATGCATAAACGAGGATACATAAAATGTATACTCGATCGATATAAGATCAATGAATCTTGAATTTCGACAAGCCCCGATGGATCTCTGAACAAAACTACAAAAGAACGAAGATTCGACAAATCAAAAGATATGCAAACAGCGGTACAGAGAATCGATTAGGTTTCTAATGTATCATGCCGTATGTACTAGACCAGATATAGCTTACGCTGTAATTTATTCAAGTCAATTCAATTTATGGTACGACGAAACTGTTTGGACTGCGGCGAATCAAGTGTTGCGATGTTTACGAGAAACTTCGAATCTTGGCCTAATGTTGAAGAAAACTAAAAAAATCTTTTGAAGGGTACGTCGATAAAGATTGGGGGAATCGTATCATAGATAGAAGATCATACACCGAGCTTACATTTATCCTCGGGGAATGTCTCGTTACTTGGGAATCACGAAAATAACCGACTGTCGCGTTATCCTCGACGGAAGGAGAATATATGGCTCTTAATGAAGCTGCAAAGGACGCCATGTATCTTCAGAGATTATTGAAAGTATTTGGATACAATAAAATGACGAAATTAAAACTTTTTAGCGACAATTGTAGTGCACGAAAACACGCAAAGAATTCAATTTTCCACAATCGTACTAAACATATTGAAATCTATCATTATTTTTTCCGGGAAGTAATCGAGATTTCGAAGTGGAATATATTGCAGCAAACGATACGGCTGCTGGTGTGCTCACTGAAGGACTTCTGGGCCCGTAATATTGCAAATGTCTCGATATTCCTGGAATAAATAACGTTTAGTTCTCAAAATTAATTTTCGTCATCATCTCGAAAGGGGGTATTGGATAGAACTCATTTGTTAATTGATTGAGATCGTGTTTTGTTATTTTAGCTGCCTCATCTATTACTCTGAAATAAAGCGTCGATCTGTCAACACGTCTTACGATATCTTATGGAATCAAATATCCAAACATTCATTATTAAATGCAGGGATATTAAAACCAATATTTTGTCATCTCTTTGAGTTCTATAATAGATCTTTTCAGTTCATTTGTGATAAATCGAACGGATAAGAATGTTACCTCCAAAAATACAATTCCGAAGTAATTACCCATGAAAGAAGAGTATCCAAACTTTTGCAGTCTCTTTTATCGATTTATGATTATTTTTATAAGATTTTTTACGCATGCTTCATCAATATTTTCATACTTCTCGTTTGAATGCCCGCAAAGTCCGAAACATTTCAAAAATGCGACTATTTCCAACTCCCGTCTTTCAGAAATTACAAATGAACATCGAATAACAGATGCATAGCTTACGCAAGATCTATATAAAATTTAAAATTTTACAAATTATGTATGATTTTGATTTAACTTATACGATGGGCTTTACACTCTTTTAATTTATCGGCGTTTCATGCACAAAAGATTTTTTAAATTTTTCAAACGATTAATATGGTTCTGTGACCTGCAACAATTGTATTGTATAGTGTAAAAAATATGTTATTCACGATGAAATTTATTCCAATGCAATTGACCCTCCGGAGGGTCATCGTTTCAGACATTCCTTGTGAAGTCTTGACAAATCGTCTTTTTTCCGAATGCGTTTTACGATCAAAGGTGTTTTTTTTCATTAAACAATTTGATTTTGCAATAAAAATATCTCATTTGTGTAATAATATCGTTACGGGGTATAATAGAAGGGCATTACTAAGCTTGGGTTTGAATAAACCAACATTGACGGTACATAATCTCTTCTCGTCTATCGCTGATACATGCACATGAGTCCTTTGACAATTTTTCTGGCGATTGATGAAAATCTGTGACTACCAACAATTGTGTTTTCTACTATGAAAAAATGTGCTCTCCACAATGAAATTTATTCCAATGCGAGTGACCCTGCGGAGGACTTTCATTCCGGGCATTCATTGCGAGGTCTCGACAAATCGTTTTTCTTGATAATGTGTTTCGTATGTACAAAAGTGTTTTTGTTGAAAGAATGTGATCTTTCAATAAAAAACATGTCTTTTGTATGATAATATAGTTTCGGTTGACCCTGTGGAGGATCTTCGTTTCGGGCATTCTTTGCGGGGCCGCGCAACATGTCTTGTGCACGCGAGATTTTTTGGCACCCCTTGTAACTATCAATAAGAACCAGTGCCCTGCAACGGATGTGTTTTCTTTGGTGAAAAAAGTGCTCTTTACGATGAAATTTATTTCAACGCGATCGAACTTGCGGAGGGGCTTCGGTTCAGGCTCTCTATGCGAGGCCGCACAAGATATTTCATGCACACTTGTTTTTGGCAATTCTTCTACCTATTAATAAGGACCAGTGACCTGCCAGGATTGTTTTTTTTGTAAAAAGAAATGTGCTCTTTACGATTAAATTTGTTCCAATGCAATTGACCCTACTGAGGGCCTTAGTCTCCGGCTTTCTTTGCGAGGTCTCGGCAAATCATCTTCTTTCCAAATGCATTTTTTCGTGCGAAGGTTTTTCTTCATGAAAACATGTAATTTTTGAATTTAAATAAAAAACATAACCCTTGTATAATAATATTGTTTTAGGTTTCAATAGAATCAAGGTACTAAATTCCGGTTTGAAAATCCAACATTGACGGTTCGCTCTTCTCGTCAATGTTGGTTTTTTCAAACCGGAATTTAGTACCTCGAATCTATTGAAACCTAAAAACAATATTATTATACAAGAGTTATGTTTATTATTCAAGTTCAAAAATTACATGTTTTCATGAAGAAAAACCTTCGCACGAAAAAATGCATTTGGAAAGAAGATGATTTGCCGAGACCTCGCAAAGAAAGCCGGAGACTAAGGCCCTCAGTAGGGTCAATTGCATTGGAACAAATTTAATCGTAAAGAGCACATTTCTTTTTACAAAAAAAAACAATCCTGGCAGGTCACTGGTCCTTATTAATAGGTAGAAGAATTGCCAAAGACTAGTGTGCATGAAATATCTTGTGCGGCCTCGCATAGAGAGCCTGAACCGAAGCCCCTCCGCAAGTTCGATCGCGTTGAAATAAATTTCATCATAATGAAGACGTTTTTCACACAAGAAAACACAGTTGTTGCAGGTCACTCATTCTTATTGATAGGTAGAAAAATTGCCAAAGAAGTCTTGTACATGAAACATCTTGGGCCGTCTCGCAAAGAATGCCCAAAACGAAGGTCCTCCGCAGGGTCAATTGCGTTGAAATAAATTTCATCGTAAAGAGCACTTTTTTCACCAAAGAAAACACATCCGTTGCAGGGCACTGGTTCTTATTGACGGTTACAAGGGGTGCCAAAAAATCTCGCGTGCACAAGACATGTTGCGCGGCCCCGCAAAGAATGCCCGAAACGAAGATCCTCCACAGGGTCAACCGAAACTATATTATCATACAAAAGACATGTTTTTTATTGAAAGATCACATTCTTTCAACAAAAACACTTTTGTACATACGAAACACATTATCAAGAAAAACGATTTGTCGAGACCTCGCAAAGAATGCCCGGAATGAAAGTCCTCCACAGGGTCACTCGCATTGGAATAAATTTCATTGTGGAGAGCACATTTTTTCATAGTAGAAAACACAATTGTTGGTAGTCACAGATTTTCATCAATCGCCAGAAAAATTGTCAAAGTACTCATGTGCATGTATCAGCGATAGACGAGAAGAGATTATGTACCGTCAATGTTGGTTTATTCAAACCCAAGTTTAGTAATGCCCTTCTATTATACCCCGTAACGATATTATTACACAAATGAGATATTTTTATTGTAAAATCAAATTGTTTCATAAAAAAAAACACCTTTGATCGTAAAACGCATTCGGAAAAAAGACGATACGTCAAGACTTCACAAGGAATGTCTGAAACGATGACCGTCCGGAGGGTCAATTGCATTGGAATAAATTTCATCGTGAAGAACATATTTTTTACACTATACAATACAATTGTTGCAGGTCACAGATCCATATTAATCGTTTGAAAAATTTAAAAAATCTTTTGTGCATGAAACGCCGATAAATTAAAAGAGTGTAAAGCCCATCGTATAAGTTGAATCAAAATCATACATCATTTGTAAAATTTTAAATTTTATATTGATCTTGCGTAAGCTATGCATCTGTTATTCGATGTTCATTTGTAATTTCTGAAAGACGGGAGTTGGAAATAGTTGCATTTTTGAAATGTTTCGGACCTTGCGGGCATTCAAACGAGAAGTATGAAAATATTGATGAAGCATGCGTAAAAGATCTTATAAAAATAATCATAAATCGATAAAAGAGACTGTAAAAGTTTGGATACTCTTGTTTCATGGATAATTACTTCGGAATTGTATTTTTGGAGGTAACATTCTTATCCGTTCGATTTATCACAAATGAACTGAAAAGATCTATTATAGAACTCAAAGAGATGACAAAATATTGGTTTTAATATCCCTGCATTTAATAATGAATGTTTGGATATTTGATTCCATAAGATATCGTAAGACGTGTTGACAGATCGATGCTTTATTTCAGAGTAATAGATGAGGCAGCTAAAATAACAAAACACGATCTCAATCAATTAACAAATGAGTTCTATCCAATACCCCCTTTCGAGGTGATGACGAAAATTAATGTTGAGAACTAAACGTTATTTATTCCAGGAATATCGAGACATTTGCAATATTACGGGCCCAGAAGTCCTTCAGTGAGCACACCAGGAGCCGTATCGTTTGCTGCAATATATTCCACTTCGAAATCTCGATTACTTCCCGGACAAAATAATGATAGATTTCAATATGTTTAGTACGATTGTGGAAAATTGAATTCTTTGCGTGTTTTCGTGCACTACAATTGTCGCTAAAAAGTTTTAATTTCGTCATTTTATTGTATCCAAATACTTTCAATAATCTCTGAAGATACATGGCGTCCTTTGCAGCTTCATTAAGAGCCATATATTCTCCTTCCGTCGAGGATAACGCGACAGTCGGTTATTTTCGTGATTCCCAAGTAACAAGACATTCCCCGAGGATAAATGTAAGCTCGGTGTATGATCTTCTATCTATGATATGATTCCCCCAATCTTTATCGACGTACCCTTCAAAAGATTTTTTTAGTTTTCTTCAACATTAGGCCAAGATTCGAAGTTTCTCGTAAACATCGCAACACTTGATTCGCCGCAGTCCAAACAGTTTCGTCGTACCATAAATGGAATTGACTTGAATAAATTACAACGTAAGCTATATCTGGTCTAGTACATACGGCATGATACATTAGAAACCTAATCGATTCTCTGTACCGCTGTTTGCATATCTTTTGATTTGTCGAATCTTCGTTCTTTTGTAGTTTTGTTCAGAGATCCATCGGGGCTTGTCGAAATTCAAGATTCATTGATCTTATATCGATCGAGTATACATTTTATGTATCCTCGTTTATGCATCGCTGCTCCGTTATTGTTTCGTAAAAATTCTATACCAAGACAGTATTTTATATTGTCAACATGTTTCATCTCGAAACTTTTTGACAAATAATTTGTAAGTTCCTTAATCATGTTTTAATTCCGTGGTGTGTCCAAAATGTAATCAACATATTCCGTCATTATGAGTATTTCGTTTTTGGATTGTTGATAGAAGACGCAAGGATTCTCGTTTGATTGAATCAATTTGAATTTCTTTACTTCTTCTGCCAATCGTACGTGCCATCAACGATCTGCTTAATGTAGACCATAAAATTCCTTCTGGAGAAGACAAACTTCGTTGCCTACTTCTAGTTCTTTCAACATAACTCGTGCGGCATTGCCGATTCTGCTGGACGACTTTCCAGTACGAATAATCTCTTCCAAAATTTTGTTAGGGCTTTCAGGAACTTCCATGTGAATATATTCCTCTAACATACCGTTTACATGAGCTATTGTGACATCGAATTGTTGAATGTTCATGTCGAACTTGACAAGTAAAGCCGTCATTATTCGAATCAAGCAGAGTCCAGTCACCGGTGCGAAAGTTTTGATAAAATCGATTTCGGAATGTTGAGAAAATCCTTTTGCAACAATCCTCACCTTTTTCTCTAATGTTCGATCTGAATTATATTTATTTCACAGAATCACGTGACTTCCAACGACTTCCTGATTTTTTGGCGGATCGACTACGTTCTACGTATCATTTTTCATAATTGATTTTAGTCCGCTGCCATAACTCGGAACCATTCACCTGAATCGGCACTGTTGACAACTTCGCAAATTGAGGTTTCTGCAATACAAAAAACACATTCGGTACCCGTCTTTACGTTTGGGTTTTCTTTTATTACATTAACCATTTGATATTCCTTTCGCGGCCTCCCTCTTAATCCAGTCATTATTTTATTTGGTCTTCCTGGAACTCGTCTCGGTGCTTCTCTCGTTTCGTATTCCTGGCAGTCTTCTTCTCTCCTTTCTCTTCTTCTTCAAAATCTTCGTTGTTATTTTCGATATTTTCATTGTTGTATTCTCCGATTTGATTCAGCGGCGCTTCAAGCGAATTATTCTCAATTCCTTTCAATGAGAATTCGATTTCTCCAACTTTCGAGATTCTTTGTGTTTTTCAAGAATAATGGACTCGTCATTATTTCTTTCAAACGAATTTTCTTTGAACTCGTCTTGAGTTTCGTCGTTCAAGTTCTTTGAACTTGAATTTCCATCTAGCGTAATAATGATTTTTTATTCTTCCGTTATCCGTACTCTGTATGCTTTTGATGTCTCCGAATAACCAACGAAAATTCCTTCTTTTGATCGAGCGTCAAGTTTTTCGTTGCCCGACTCCCGAATTAAGGCTACGACTCAGGAATTAAAGTAAGTTACAGTTAAGCGTCTTCGAATTCCATTTTCTCTCAAGAGATCTTCCATATTTTTGTTCATGTATTCCTTACCGTCGTTGGTTTCCTAGAGTTCGATTTTATTTTCCGTTTGCATTGCCGCGATCGCATTATATTCTTTAAGAAGATTACGAAATTCCATCTTTCGTTTTAATCATTCGCACGTCGCACCATTTCGAGTAGTCATTTATGAAAATGACGAAGTATCGCGCATTTCCATTCGACGCGACTCTTATTAGTCCACAAATGTCCGAATGTACGATTTTTAAAAAGTCTAAAACTTCCTT
Source organism: Alloplasta piceator (assembly GCA_946863875.1). Taxonomy (NCBI): domain Eukaryota; kingdom Metazoa; phylum Arthropoda; class Insecta; order Hymenoptera; family Ichneumonidae; genus Alloplasta; species Alloplasta piceator. The sequence goes on along the minus strand of OX333075.1, from coordinate 37,127,300 downwards.
CCGTTTTCTTCGGAAATGTTCTTCATGACGCATAAAAATCTTATCATCTTTCCGCGAAAATAAATATCGCAATTTAAATTCTCTTTTGCTTCACCCAGCTTCATTCCTAGAACCGCTCCAGTTTTATGTCCGCTTACGAGATCATGCATATTCATATGTCCCATCCGGCAATGCAAATTATCGGTTGCTTCGAACGGCGATTCTGTCACCAAGTTATCAACGGCATCCTTTTCTTTCACCAGTTCTGCTCACCTGCGAAATCGCATTTCCGGCTTTGTTGACAACAGAGGCTTGGTTTTTTTTTGAAAATCACGTCGTATCCATGATCAGTAATCTTACTAATAATAAATTCGTTTGTAAATCTGGTAAATAGAGAGCATCGTGCAACTTCAGATTCGTGGATTTTTTTTTAAATTTGCTTGCAATCGTAACAGTTTCTCGAAATTTTATATCCGTCGAAGAATTATTAGCGAGATTCAATTTTTGATTTTTCGTTTCAGTAATCGTAATTGAATTTTCTTCATCTTTACATAAATGCGAAGTGCATGAGCTATCAAGATATCAGTCTTCGTCAATACTTTTCGATTTCGCTTCGAAAGCTTGCTGAGAAGTTTTTTATTTTGCGTAAAAACTAAAAAGCTTTCCGCTGTATTTGCGTTGTTGCAATTTACTTATGTGACCTTTCTTTCCACATCGATGGCACTTGAATTTAAACGGCTCCTTTTATTTCATGTCTGTTCTAACGCTCGTCGAATTTTTATTTCATTTTTTGATAAAATTTTCGTTCGCAATCATTGCTTCCGATGAAATGATATATGTACCGTTTTTCGAGCATCTGCCTTTTCAACGATTTTTTGTCTCTTCTGGAGTCAGAAATTTACTGCGCCACTCGATTGCGCGACGAAAATGCTTAAAACGCAAAGGAAGACTATATAATAATATAATTCTTAACAAATCTGGATTGATGCCCATAGACACTTAGTTCAGTTTATCTAATGTGTCGAAAAATTTTCGAAGATGATTTCTAAAGTCATCGTTATCGTCCTTCCAATGCAACGTTAATCTTTTTGGTAGTATTTAACCCATACCTCATTTGATGTAACGCACATTTTTATCTGCATCAATTCGCTTGAATTTATTTATAAAATCATGTCTGATTTCGCCTTTCGATCTTCGTTTTCCCACGTTGCTATTGCTATTGCTATTGCGACTGCGTTTCCAGCACTATGAGCGGGTTTTCTTTTTCCTCCGTAACGTACGACCATGCACCGTTTTTTATCAACAGAGCTTCTATGTTCTAAATTGTTTGTCCATGTATCGTCATACGAGAAACATAAAAATATCGATGAAGCGTGCGTCAAAGAGCTTATAAAAAATAATCATATATCGATAAAAGATACTGTAAGAGTTCGGATGGATTCTTCGTGCGCAGAAAATTACTTCGGAATTAGATTTTTGGAGGTAACTGTATTATGCGGTCCATTTATAAAAAGCGAGTTCAAAAGGTCTGGTATAAAACTTGAAGAGATGACAAGTTAAAATATAAAACACTGTCGCTTTTGTATAAATTACACATACTCACCATGTACTCTGTTTTAACATGTCTACGGGTAATTATGAATAAATGAATATGAACGTTTAAACGAAATTAACCTGTATCGTCTATTACACATAACCTTTCTCCTATAAAAAAAGGTTGAGAAGATAACTTACCGACATACGGTATTTACCGACCGACAATAAAAAAGAACTGTTTTACCGACTGTAAAATATCCGAGGAAACTCTAGTCACGTGGCTGCTAAGGCACGTGCTTGCACGCCGCTTCTGGCGAGGGTGGTGGCCCAGTGTAGGGACCAATCAGCGCTCGGGAAATTTGCGAGGGTGTGAGGCCCCATATAGTGCGCTATACCGGACAAGTGACCAGTACGGGAACCAATCTCCGCTCGGGAAATTCTCAGGGGGTGAGGCAACCAGTACGGGGTCCAATCAGCGCTCAGGAAATTTTAAAAGGGCGGGGTGACCAGTATAGGGACCAATCAGCGCTCGGGAAATTTTAAGGGGGCGGGGTGACCAGTATAGGGACCAATCAGCGCTCGGGAAATTTTGGTGGGGTACCACCCTCAATCTGTCTGCGTCACTCTGGTGGGGGTGGGTGACCAGTATAGGGACCAATCAGCGCTCGGGAAATTTCCAGATGGTGGGGTAGGGGGCGTGGCTAAGGGGTGGGGGGCCAATCACAGACGACCATGAGGCCCAAAGTGGTGAGGGGGGGACAGGGAGGGAGGGGGCGGGGCCAGAGGGAGAGGGGTGGGGGAAGGACCCGGTCTCCCTATCCTGGTACCTTACTACTGACGCGAGTATCGCGGAAAAAGCAAGTGCTTGGGGTGTAGCGACTATCATGAAGGGCAAGAGAAAATTCGGTATGGGTGCGGGGGCGCCGAAGAAAAAGGAGATTTGTAACCTTAAAAGCATTATCGGTGCTGCGAGGAAGACAAAGAGTCATAGCAGTGACCCGAAGGTTATAATTACGTCAGCTTTGAAGGGTGCACGTGCTGCTGTAAAGAGGATAGGGGGTAAACAAAAATTGCGTACGCCGTGGATTCTTCCGGTGCCGGGGAAAATTGGCGGTTTCTTGCCATTTCTCGTGCCAATATTTGCCGGTCTCAGCGCCGCTGAAGCACTGACGGGTGGTGCAGCGAGTATAGCAAAAGCTGTAAATGCTGCTCAAGCCGCAAAACGTGAATTGGACGAGAGTAAGCGACATAATAAAACAATGGAATCCATCGCATTGGGCAGGGGTTTGCATCTCAAGCCACACATTTTCAACGCGTATCACACAAAATTAAAATTCACAATAGAAATAGAAACAAATAACCAGATTTCATTTCTAGACATCTTATTAATCAGAAAACAAAATTCAATCATCACTAATTGGTATAGAAAACCAACTTGGTCAGGCAGATTCATTAACTTCTTTTCATACCACCCCCTCAGCCAAAAAAAGGAATCATCTACATGTTAGTTGACAGAGCAATAAAACTATCTCATCCATCTTTCCATCCAAAAAACTTAGAACTCATTAAAAACACGATGATTCAAAATTGCTATCCGATTACATTCATTGAAAAAACAATAAAACAAAGATTATCAATAATCAATTCAAAATCAAACATCAACAACTTTGACTGTTCCCGACTAATCAACTTACCATACACAAAAAGCATTTATCACCAATTAATCCGTCTCTTTCAACAATATAACATAACACTAGTTACAAATAACAAACACAACATTCTATCCATCATCGGCTCAACCAAAGACAAAATAGACAAATTAAACAAATCAAACATTGTCTACAAAATCGACTGCAATGATTGTGATTCAGTCTACATTGGTCAAACTAAAAGATATCTGAAAACTAGAATCAATGAACATAAAAACAGCCTAAAACACACTGACACACAACACACTGCTCTTGCAAAACATGGAATTGAACAAAAACACAATTTTAAATTTGACGACGTAAAAATTTTAAATACGGAAGATTGGTTAAAAAAACGATTAATTTTAGAAATGATACAAATCAAAGCACACACGAACACAATTAATTTTAGAACCGATATAGACAAACTTAGTCGCACATATAACACAATAATTTAAATACACAAAATTAATTATTAAGACATATATACATTCAAAATATTATTCAATTTTATATACATTTACAAAATATTACTTAATTTTATATACATTTATTAATTTTATATACAAAACATGACTTAAATTTATATACATACATTCAAATTCCTTTGACTCGGCACTGCTCGTACACATGAATTTAAAAAATATATTGACACGGCACTGATTCAATGACCTCTTACACCCCCTTCACTCGCCGAATTTCCCCACACCACTCAGTCTCTCGAACGATCTTCGATCGCACGCCGCAAAATGTGATCAATTAATCGTTCTGGTTTTCAACGTTTATTCCGATGGATATCTATCTCTCAACTTTAATTGGTAAACATCACACATTTTCATATACAACAATATATCACACACCTAAATTTCACAAATAATATTTACCGATACAGATTAAAACGTTCGCAAAATAACGATCGTTTTTTCTCAATTAATTAAAATCCGCTCATGGAATTCATTAAAAGACATCCACGGATTCTTTTAATGCAACATGTTTTATCGACTTACATCTATAAACACAAGAGATCATCCTCGAAATCTACTATTATAAAACCGGAATCACACGAGAAATTCAGGTTAGCCGCTATGACACATAACATAACCTAAGATTATATAATTAATAAACCGCTATCACGAAATCAATGTCCGATAAATAACCGATAAAAATCAAAAATGTACACTACATCAATTATTTATTTAGCTTGTTAACACATTATAAAATATTTATAGAGCAAATAAATTTCTGAAGAGGATCCCAAACAGAGGATCGAAACGTAAAATTTCGACGAAAAATCATTCCACAACCATCAGGAATTATTGGCCGAATCGAAGCCGATTCCTTTCAACAATCAACATACAAGAAGGGTCTCGGTCTCCATATTGGGTCAAAAAACGTAAAATAACGCTACCACGCCAAGCACTCACCAACGCCGATATTCTCAAGTTCGCGAAATCCATGAAAATTCCCCATTTTCGCGGTGTTTTCATGCGAGATGATCTGCCAAAGGGTGGACCATGGAAACGTGGGTCTGCGATTATTAATCTCGATGAGCGTAGTGGACCAGGCACACATTGGGTCGTATACAAAAAGATTGGCGGCAAAGTCGTATACTTTGACAGTTTCGGTGATCTCCAACCACCATCCGAACTCATGAGATATCTTGGTGTGCGTAGCGTTAATTACAATTATATACGATATCAGAATTACGACACGATAGTGTGCGGACATTTATGCCTTAAATTTCTCTGCAAACAGCTTAATCGAAAAGACATTTATAGCCTATATAAATGTGCCTCGTGATGAAATCAGTATCAGTATCGCGCGATCAACATGGCTGATAGTTTCACCCTGACAATATCGGGGACATCTTCTATCCTCGAGGCGCAATATTTTCCCCCAATTGAACTTGACGCGCACAAAAATTATACTCTTGGACTCGTTGAGCTGCTAACCTTCAATTCTATTCCCAACATAGACGCGGGCAATGATAAATTTTACGTGGGCGATGAGATAGTAACGATACCCACCGGCAGCTACGAGATTGAAGATATTGAGGCGTACTTGCAGTCAGAGTTGACCAATAAGAATATAAACATTACAATTAAACCCAATAACAATACGCTGCGAAGTGAAATTGTGTGTAATCGCGATGTAAATTTTTCACCCGACGATTCAATTGGTTCTCTATTGGGATTCACCCGGCGCATCCTCGAAGCCAATAAAAACCACAAATCTGATCTTCCGGTGGCCATTCTGAAAGTGAACGCCTTGCGTGTCGAATGTTGCATCACAGCAGGTGCATATATAAACGAGCAAAAAGTCCACACAATTCACGAATTTTTTCCACTCGCACCACCGGGCTATAAAATCATTGAAGTTCCCTCGCACGTCATTTATCTGCCAATAACGAGCAAGACAATAGATCATATTCAGCTTCGAATAGTAGATCAAGACGGTGATTTAGTCAATTTTCGTGGTGAGGTTATAACCATACGATTGCACATCAAATCCGGATGATGGGTATAGTCTTTAATAGAACAACAACGTCAACTGTGAATAATAATAGGATACCATGGGTAATGGCAATCAGTCGTCGAACTACATTCAGAGGAGTAACACCTCAAAACGTGCAACTGTTGAAGAGCCTCGGCCTTCACGTTCGTGGCAAAGTACTGTAAAACATTACTTTTTCTGTGTGCTTTGCATTTGTTGTGCAAAATGGCGGAAGCAATAGTGAATATTCACACACCAATTATCTTTGACGAATCTATCGTACACTCGGAGATTCACGCGCACCAGCCATACGCCTCATCGACGTTCAAGAACAGCGATGAAATACGTATTGCCGTTCAGCATCAAGATCTGTGTCTACTACCGAGCAAAAGTTCTCTTCATATATGCGGGAAATTGAGTAAACCCAATGATGCTCCATGCACCACCACTAAACTCGTAAATAATGCAATTTGCCATTTGTTTGAGGAGATACGTTATGAACTCAATGCCATAGAAATCGATCGAAATAAAAATGTTGGGCTCACGAGTCTGATGAAGGGTTACGCGTCGCTGGGCGCTGGTAAAATTTCCATGCTTGAAAATACGGGCTGGCTCGACGTGGATGAAACGAAACAAATAACCGATGCCACCGGCTTTTCCGATATATGCATACCGCTGAGCATGCTGCTCGGTTTTGCCGAAGATTATCAAAAAATTCTCGTCAATGCCAAGCACGAATTAATTCTCTCACGATCGGAGAGCGATGATAATGCAGTTATTCAAACGACTGTGGAAGATAATGCAGTTAATTGACCGCCTGCGGAAGATTATAAGTTGGTGTTGCAAAAAGTTGAATGGCTCATACCATACGTGACAATTTCCGATCAACGGCGAATACAACTTTTAAAGTTTATTGCCAAAGACGCGCCAATCTCCATGAGTTTTCGCACGTGGGAATTGTATGAATATCCAATGCTTCCGGCTACGTCAAAGCACGTGTGGACTGTCAAAACATCCACTCAGCTTGAAAAACCTCGTTATGTCATTCTCGCCTTTCAGACCGATCGAAAAAATCGTGTGAGGAAGAATGCGAGCCATTTCGATCATTGTAATATTGCCGACATTAAGCTTTATTTGAATTCGCAATGTTATCCGTACGGAAATTTGAATCTAAATATAGGACAAAACCAGTATGCCATGCTCTACGAAATGTATGCAAACTTTCAGAACGCATATTATGGCAAAGAGGCGGAACCATGGCTCGAAAAGACTGAATTTCTCAATTACGCGCCTCTCATCGTCATTGATTGTTCGAAACAGAACGATTCACTCAAGTCCGGAACTGTCGATGTGCGCCTTGAATTTGAAGCAAGAGCTAATTTTCCCGCTCAAACATCCGCATATTGTTTGATCATACATGATCGTATAGTCGAGTATAGCCCGCTGAGCGGTGGTGTGAAAAAATTACTATAAAATCATATTCAGAGCACGAACGCGGGTTAGTCGTTACCGAGATGGACTTTATCGTAGATCTACAGGGCTTCAAAAGACCCATCAATGAGTTTGTACTGAAGGAAATATTAATAATTGCCGTCAATCGCAACGTGGAACCCTTGACTCTTCACATCAAACCCACGACACCGTGGACATCTCTACCAGCAAAGTACAAGGCGATTAACGCATGGCTAGAACGAAATTATCATGGGCTGAAATGGAATTCAGGCGAAATATCGTACAGTGCAGCTGTGAAAAAGATTCAAGCGAGCTTGGAAGGTGCTCGCATAATTTACGTCAAAGGACTGGAAAAATCAATCTGGCTGTCGAAAGTGATCGATCCCTCGATGAAGATTATCGACATGGAGACCTTGGACTGTCCATCGCTGCGACAATTACCGAAAATTGCACCAAATACGGGCTGCTCGCTGCATTTGTTCGACTCAAAGTACTCTTGTGCTAATGCAAACGTAAAATCGCTGAAAAAGTGGTTAAATGTATACGAGGCCTTGTACGAACGAGGAATTTTTTAAATAAAGAAAAACTTTTATTTCGTCGATAAATCATGTCTTCTTTGTTTTATTATTATTCGAAGCGTGGAAAAAAACGATACATACAATTTTCCTTAATAGCTAGTTTAACGAAGAATGTAGATTATTATTATTATTATTATTATTATTATTTTTTTTTTTTTTTAAACTCAAAATAATTTTTTTCATCACACTTTCAAGTTCTTGTTATGTTTTTCACGTATATTGTTCGAGAATTCACTTTCCCCCCATAACAACGCGAAAATCGTCGTTTTCTTTTTCTTTTCGATAATGCGGGCTTCTCTGATGTCGTGATGATGATGATGATGATGGTCCAGCAGCGATATTCTCAAATGCATGATGATGATGAGATGATTCCGTTGGATAAAGTCGCATGACATGGTGGATTCATAATTTTTCCTCACATTTGTTTGAATTCAATGCTGTTGTACTTTCCACCAAAGTAGTTCATGTACAATTGGCCATTGTGAGCGGCATCCATCATTTTCGTCAATGCGTCGCGATCATCGTCAAAGGCTTTCGCGAGCCTAGCCGGAAGGAAGACGGAAAACTCGTCGCTGACATCCACGACGATTCTCTTGCCAAATTTAGTCTCCGCGACTCTGATGTCAGATAATTGATAATCTGATTGTTAAATTAACTCCGTCAACTTTTTTATCGGCAGAAATTCTCTCATTTTTGCCACTTTGTTGATTTTCGTGAAATCCATGTCGATTGATGTGAGTATTCTGAAACGATGATGTGATAAATTTCAAATCAGAGTTCACGACGTTGAGATGACATTTGACCGCTGAATATGATGAAGCTTGATTCGACATGCACATTTCGTCCACCACCAAATTATCCCCCCCCCCCCTGCGACGCAACGGGCGACGAAAAATCAACGCTTTTCTTTGTCCTCGATACTCTCTCTAGTTTCGGCTTTCTCCGTCTTTTCCTCCTCCTCCTCCTCCTCCTCCTCCTCCTCCTTCTCTTTCGCCTCCCGACAACATTGAATGCAATCTCGTCGTAGGGGTGGGGGGCCATCTATGCAATCTCCCGTTGGTCCAACCGTATACCAATGTTTTTCGCACCGTGAATATGAGATAATTTCCTCATCTTCGCGTAGATGATCGGGTAAACGATCCCACAGCGAGTTAATATCTTGCGGATACAATACCAAAATGATCTGATTTGGCATATATTTTAAGTCACTAGGTGTCAATTCCCACACCTTTTTTCGAGGATACACTCTTTTGTCGCTCTCTTCAGTTTCCCCCTTCTCCGCCGTTTCCTCTTTCGCCTTCCGACGACAGCCCGCGCAATTTCGTCGTAAGGGCGCCTTAATTTCTTCCGAATGAAACTCATCCCAATGTTTTACGCACAGTAGATATGACATCATTTCCTCATCTTCGCGTAAATGCTCGGGTAAACGATCCCACAGCCAGTAAATCAATCGTGGATACAATATTAAAATCATCTCTTTTGACGCATATTTTAAGTCACTATGTGTCAATTCCCGCGCATCTTTCGGAGGATAATACACTCGGCCACGTGAATCCATTTTAACAGCAAGCGACACACACACATACACAATGACAGCAGAGGATTGACTGAAATTTCTTCTCAATAAAAATGAGAATTAGCCGATATGATTCTCGATGAAATTCACGTCTCAGCCTGATCACTCTGTCACCCCAATTGTTTATCTTAAAATATCAAAAGGCATGCCGACAGAAATTCCACGAACTCCCTCTGCAACGGACGACGAAAAACTCAACGCTCCTCTTTGTCCTCTTCAATTTTCGCTTCCTTCGCCTTTTCCGCCTCTTTCTCTTTCGCCTCCCAACAACATTTAACGCAATCTCGTCGTGGTGGTGTGGGACCATCTATGCGAGTTTCCAGCATATCAAGCGTAATCCAATGTTTTACGCACGGTAGACATGAGATTATTTCTCTATCCTCGCGTAGATGCTGCGGTAAACGATCCCACAGCCAATAAATATTTCGCGAATAAAACATTAGAATGATCTCTTTCGACATATATTTCAAGTCACTATGTGTCAATTCCCACGCTGCTTTTGTGGGGTAACACACTCGCACGCTCGTGTCCATTTTACCAGTAAACGGATCAACCATTGCAACGGGCGGCGAATCGACTAAAATATTTTTAATTGTGAATTGCGATGATCGTCTATGCAGCTATGTGTTGATAATATCCGCATGCGTCGCGACGAAAAAAGTTGGACCTTGTTTGTATACATTTGTATACATCATAAATTTGACACTCGACACTCTGCGCGTGAGAGCGCGCGCGAGCGAGAGCGAGAGAGAGAGAGAGAGAGAGGAAGAGAGAGAGAGAGAGAGAGAGAGAGAGAGAGAGAGAGAGAGAGCGCGAGCGAGCGAGAGAGAGAGAGAGAGAGAGAGAGAGAGAGAGCGCGTGCAGGTCAACACCATCGACGACGCCGTCATCCAACGCTTTCTTCAAAAAATCCTGAGACCCCCCCCCTGGAACACAGCCGCACACGCACGTGCACGCATACACGAGCAAGACACGCTGACGAAAAATTTCGATATCCCCCCCCCCGCCACCCACCACCCACCTGCCACTCACCACCCGCAAGCCACCCGCTACCCACCGTCCGCCACCCACCGTCCGCAAGCCGCCCATGACTCATGACGCGGTTCGTGTCTCGGCTCAGTGGTTCGAGTCTCGGCTAAGTGGCTCGAGTCTCGCTTGAAAAAGGTCGGTAAATGTCGGGGTAGGGATCTTGAGTCAGAACCGGCCTACTACCATTACTAACGTTAATAATGAATGGTACGAAAATTATCTCCATGCGTGTCGGAAATATTACTTTTCTCGATAGTTTAAATTATTTTCCTATGTCGCTCAGCGCACTACCAAAAGCATTCGGTTTCGCTGAACCAGTTACAAAAGGAACGTTTCCTCATTTATTCAATTTACCGGAAAATCAAAATTATATCGGTTCGTTACCATCCCTCGATTATTATTCGTCCGACACGATGTTTTCAGAGGCTCGAGGAAATTTCTTGGAATGGTACAATGAAATGAAGAGCTCGGAATATCAATTTGACTTTGCTAAAGAATTTGTGCATTATTGTCGCACGGATGTAACGGTTTTAAGACGCTCGTGTTTGGCATTTCGAAAACTTTTGATTCAATGCGGAAACGTTTGTCCTTTTGCTGAAAGCTGTACAATCGCTTCTGCATGCTCGCTTTTATTTCGTAAAAATTTTTTGCAACGCGATCGCATAGCTATTTTGCCGCCCGGTGGATACCGCTGGGGCGATAAGCAATCTCGCACGGCCGTTTCGTGGCTCATATGGCTCGAAAGAGAACGTCATCGTATTATCATACATGCTGGACGTGCGAGAGAGTATCGCCCTCCCGCGGGGTTACCCCCTGTGGATGGATACTACGAAGAAAACGAAGCCGGCATTCGTCACGTGCTTCAATTTCACGGTTGTTTTTGGCACGGCTGCCCTCGCTGTTATCGTATAAACAGAGACAAACAATTAAAATTCGGTGATACGATGGATGAGCGATACGAACATACTGTAACTATATCGGCACGAATTAGAGCGCAAGGATATGTATTGGAAGAAATGTGGGAATGTGAATATGACGAATTGATAAAAAATAATGACGAGATGCGTGAGTACGTGGAAAATCATCCCATGGTAATTCCTCATCCGCTCGATCCACGTGATGCTTTTTTCGGAGGGAGAACGGAAAATTTTGTAAAATTGTACGATATAGAAGTCGGGGAAAAGATAAGATACGTGGATGTTTGCTCGCTGTATCCATGGGTGTGTAAGACGGAAAAATTTCCGGTCGGACATCCGAGCATATATGTTGGAGATGAATGTCGTGAAATTTTAGGTCCAAATAACGAGCTTGATCGTGTTGAGGGTCTCGTCAAATGTGTCGTGCTACCTCCAAGAAATTTATACTTACCTGTGTTACCATATCGCGTGGGTGGAAAATTATTATTTGCATTGTGCAGAGCATGCTGCGAAAGTATGAATAATAATCAAAATTGTATACACGATGATCCTAACGAACGCACATTTTCCGGTACATGGGTCGTGGATGAATTGCGAAAAGCTGTTTCTCTCGGGTATACGATCACTCGGATCGAAGAAATTTGGCAATACGAAATTGCGCGTTATGACCCCATAACGCGAAATGGCGGTTTATTTACCGAGTATATCAACACATTTTTGAAAATAAAGCAGGAAGCGAGTGGGCCACCGTCGAATAGCGCTGATGATCCTAGTGCGATTACTCGCTTCATCGCATCTTACGAGGAAGCCGAGGGTATACGGCTCGATCCAGGTGCTTTGCATTCGAATCCGGGTCTTCGCTCACTCGCTAAACTCGCGTTAAATTCATTTTGGGGTAAATTTGGCCAACGCGAGAATCAGCCTACTACAGCGATTATTTCAACGCGAAGCGAGCTCATGGATTTGCTTACGAGCCCTGAAATCGAAGTCGTTGGCATATTACCAATCAATCATCATGTAATGTATGTCAATTATATAAGCACGCGTGCGGCTATTCGACCGTCCTTAACATCAACCGTTGTGATCGCTGCTTATACGACGGCGCAAGCGCGTCTTAAATTGTACACATAACTCGAGGGACTTGGACGTAGAATATTGTATTGTGATACTGACTCGTGTATTTATGTAAGTCGCGAAGGTAGCGGGGAATACGAACCTCCGAAAGGTGAGTTTCTTGGTGACCTCACGGATGAGCTAAATGAACATGGTCGTGGTTCATATATTTCCTCGTTTGTATCAGGTGGACCAAAATTCTACGCATTTATCGTTCGAAAACCCGATGGCACAACGAAAGAGGTTTGCAAGGTTAAAGGTATTACGTTAAATTTTGCAAACAGCCTTCATGTAAATTATAAGGCTATTCGCGAGTTCGTGACAGGTGCGCGAAATACTCCTATTGAGTTGAAATTTGACGCGATTCATCGCACGCCGTTTCATAGAGTCGTTACACGGGTAGAAAAAAAGAAATGTATCCCTGTAAATGTAAAGCGCCAAAGACAGGGAAATTATGCCACGCTTCCTTACGGGTTTTGTCAAAATAATACTTAAACATATATTTTAAAAATATTGAACATAATATTTAATAATATTGTTATTGTGAAAAAAATTGTAAAATTAAAAATGTACATTAATATATGTATAAGAGTATATGTATATAGGAATAAAAAAAATATATAAAACCATAATTAAAATTTTTGTTCCTACTCCCCTGAATGTGCGAGCTCGTATAATACGCTACGCAAGAAAATAGAGGTTGCGCCTATGCGGCCGCTATCCTTCTCGCTCCCGCGGAAAGCATAGCGAGAAAGTTTCATTCTCGCGTAGTAGCTTGCCTCCCGCACCGCGCTTCCTCTGACGCCGTATATCCCGCGCGGCAGCCATTATTGTTCGCGTGACGTAGCACCAGCAGCATACCCCCCCTGCACCGCGCTGCCCGGCGCCATGCCGTCTGACTGGGATATTCGGACGTGGTTGCACACGCTGCTTGCTCTCTCTCTCTCTCTCTCTTTCTCACATTCGCTCCTTGTCTCTCTCTCAATCTCACTCGCACGAGACTTTATCTTTTTCTTGATATGAGCGCGGCCATAATGAATTAGCCTTCGGCCATCATGAAAGCGATAGCCCTTATCGCATACACACTTTTTAAACGCTGGAAACGCGGTCATAATGAAATTACTTTTATTCATCACGCCCATTAAATACGCAATAATGCGATAATCGATCATTCTTCAATGAAAATCGCGGAATTTTTGCAAATTATAAAGTTTTTATATCTGACTTAATTATTACGGATATTAATTGCTGTAAAATTTATTCATTCCACCAATAATAATATCTGTTTCTCTTGCGGGCGCGCGTCTAATGAGCTTGCAAAGCCGCGCACATGATTAGCTCATATTCGCGTTCATATAAGCTTGCAATGCCGCGCGCGTTTGAGCTTTGAAAAGCGCTCGTCGTATAAGCTCGTACCGCGGTCCCGCTCCGCCGCCGCCGCCGCCATGTAAGCTTATTTAAATAGTCATTCCGTAAATAAATTGCACAGTCGCGATCATGGATACACGCTGGAAACATCCATGGACCTCAATGATATGTGGTCCCACGGGATGTGGAAAAACATATTTTGTAAAAAAATTTTTTAAATACATACGCGAAATGTCGGATGTACGATTTGAACGCGTGCTTTTTTATTACTCAGAATGGCAGCCTGGTTATACGGAATATGGGGAAAAAATTGAATTCCGCGAAGGATTTCCCCAGTCGGCGGATTATTCGAATGATCAACGCCCAAAACTCATCGTCATCGATGATCTCATGCGCGAAGCTTCGAATAATAGCATCGTCGATTAATTTACAAAGGGTAGCCATCATAAAAATCTTAGCGTAATTTATATCACGCAAAATCTTTTTCATCAAGGACATGGACAGCGTGATATATCATTGAACGCAAATTATATCGTCGTATTTAAAAATCCACGAGATCGCGCGCAAATTCAGAATCTCGCGCGACAGGTGTGTCTGGAAAATCCGCGATTCGTCCACAAGGTGTATTTTGATGCGACTGCAGCGCCTCATGGGTATCTATTGTTCGATCTCAAACAATCTACACCAGATAATTGTCGTTTCCGCGCCTGCGTATTTCCCGATGATGAGTATCATTATGTATACGTATCACGACAAGAAATAAAAATACGAGACTCTAGCCGCGATGTACCAGTAATGCGGCTGTAATGGCTGAGCAAGGAGCTCTCGGGAAAAAACAGTGCATTATTTTACACGCATTGTGTTATCTCACACAGACGCAATTGCACACGATTTTGCGCGTAGCTGATACGTCTTTGATACGAAGCATATGCGAGTGTGCGTTGAATGTTTTACGCGGAAATGTGAAGCTTAATGACCGGCAGCGAAAACGTTTGCGCCGTCATGCTACGCTTCTTCGTCGTTTAGCTGAAAAGAAAGGAAGTTGCGTGGGAAAACGGCGATTAATTGCAAAAAAACAAAACAGTTTGACATTTTTCAAAAATCTGTCAATTCCTGTTTTGCGGTATATTAATCATGGAGCATGCTAGAAAAATGGTTCTCATTTCTCATGATAATATACAGAGACTAGGCGAGCAAAAGTCGCTGCAAGGAAACGCTGAGTCAGCTACACAGCTGAGCGGCAACACCGTGCAGACCAACGGAACACCGCTCTCGCGCCTCGATACAGAAATGCATGAAATATTAAACTCTGATGTGTACGAGAGCGAGAGAGACAAGAGGAGTGCTTATCTGCAGGTTTTACAGCGTTACCTTCGAATAGCCTTGGCTTCGCGTAACGACAGCGATGACTCGAACAATGACCCGACGAAGGATGAGGCCAGTTTGAAAATATCGAAAATTCGCGAAGATAATATCAACGCTGGTAATACGGCATTAATCGATGCCGTTAAATCCCAATTGAACGATACACTGATTATCGATAGTGTACTGAAAAAATTTCGAACAAAGGCAAAATTATTATTGCGCAATTTGCATAGACATACTTCACCCAATAAAAAAATCAGTTGGGACAGGAATGGCGCGGTTTCCATTGGTGGTACGAGAATTCCAAATTCAAACATCGTTGATCTCGTGAATGACGCTATGCGTGCGAGAAAAAGGGCAAAACCTGAGGGCAGAGCTCACTTTGCCGAACACCTCCGGAAGATACAGATGCCGCAGGAGTTTATAGGAAATCCGGAATTGTTGCGAGAGGAGGCTGCCCTCTCAGCTGTGACTTCGACACCGCGTAAGCGTCTCATATTGCCAAAGACGGTCAAGAACATTGGCCTCAGTAGCAGCAGCAGCAGCGATAACGACGGCGAGGGAGAGACAAGCGGCACTGCATTTTACACCGGACCAGCTGAGGAATCGGATGACAAGGAAGTAGATAAGACGCTCGCGAATCAGCACGGCCGTGGACTTCAGCTGCCGGATAATAACAAGCCGAAAAGACGACGCCTTGCTTGGACAACGCTTAAATTATGAAGATCCTTGATAAAATTTATCACGATCCTGCTCATCCTGCATCCTTTTCCCGCATGCAAACTCTTAAACATGCCATTATCGATAAAAGAATCAATAAGACAAATATATTGCCATGGCTTGAGTCACAAGATTCGTATAACTTGCATCGATTTGTACGGCGTTAATTTCCTCGTCGTACATATAATGTGAGTAATATCGACGATGTATGGGAGGCAGATTTAGCCGATCTTCGATCAATCGCAACGTATAATGATAATTTCGTATATCTCTTGGTAGTGATAGATGTATTGAGCAAGTACGCTTGGGTCGAGCCGTTGAGCGATAAAACGAGTGTCAATGTTTCCCGAGCTTTTGCACGAATACTCGCTCGTAGTAAAAATAGAGTGCCTCATCAGCTGCAAACTGATCGTGGCGAGGAGTTTATCGGAGCACCTTTTCAGGAATTTTTGAAGAAAAAAAATATTTCTTTTCGCACGGTGCGTAATCCCGATGTAAAAGCTGCGATCGTCGAGAGATTTAATCGTACGTTAAAAGAAAGAATGTGGCGTTATTTCACACATACGCGAAACAAACGTTACATCGATGTGTTGCAAAAAATTGTAAATGCCTATAACCATGCACGTCACAGCGGAACAAGATTACAACCGGTAGAGGTGACTTTAAAAAACGCCGCCGAGGCGCGAAAAAATCTTGCTCGACGATACGCGCATAACCGAAAAAATAAAATGCCTAAATATAAGCTGGGTGATGTGGTACGAATCAGTAGTGCGAAAGCAGCATTCGCGAAAGGATACGAACGTGGATGGAGCAACGAATTATTTAAAATCGATTGAATATCCAAAAATCGTAATCCAATCGTGTATATTTTACGCGATCTCGATAACGAAATTATCGACGGTATTTTTTATACCGAGGAATTGACACGTGTTCGCGAGAGGCAACAGTAAAACCCGATATTAGACAGCATGAATTTACGAGAAAATAATTTTTTCTTTGTCGTATTACCGAGTAACAGTAGTATGGAATACTTTCCGGATAATATGACGACGAAATATACCACAAAATTACCGAGACAATTACGATTGGAAGGAGATTGGGCGGTTTCGCTAGCAGAAATTAGCTACCCAATGACCTTCCTCCATATTCCCCTATCGGAAAATAGAGTAATCGTCGAAGACGGAGACAACGATAAATCTGGTCGTAATGAACATACGAGAAGAGCAATAAAGTTCGATATCGTGCCCAGCGGGGTATATTCCTCTATCGATACTTTACTCGTCTGTATTAATAAACTAACATGTGTATACGGCCATTTTTATTTCAAACTCGAGCCCAACGGTCGGGTTAGAGTTTCACGAATATGCGATGATTCGCGCTATCATGACTTTCGTGTATCTCCGATTATAGCGCAAATGCTAGGACTGGGTGACCAGGCTCTGAAAAATCTGGCTTTAGGGCCGAAGCAATCGTTCCAAGGTCCGCATCCCGCATCGCTTTCTCGAGCTATCCCGGATAGTTTATTTATCTATTCGGATATATGTGAATCGAGCATCATTGGTGATGTACAGGCGCCATTATTACGCGTCGTGCCAGTGGACGGAGTAGGAGAATATGGCACAACCAGAATAAAATATTTTCCCGCACCACGCTATATCCCTCTTATTCGCAATAATTTGCACACGATCGAGATCGATATAAGGGATGGGTTTGGCAAACCTGTACCATTTGAGTACGGAACGTTGACGGTGACGTTGCAGTTTAAACGACTGCACTAACAAGTCTGTATGGAGCAATATTATTACGACGGCGGCGAGATTCAAAGCGGTGATCTACAGATCGGCTTGGGTCGACGAGGATACGGCGGAATTAGCCACGTTTACATTGGCACACCCAATCAGCGCGGTCACGGGATCGGAAGCTTCCTCGGAGGGCTTTTTCGTCGTGTTTTACCACTCCTGCGCAAAGGCGCGACAGCTGTGGGTAAAGAGGCGATGCGTGCCGGTGCAAATATCGCCGGGGATATGCTACAGAGAGATATGACGCTTAAAGATGCTTTTCGCGCAAGAGTGCGTGAATCAGGAAGTAATTTGAAACGGAAGGCCGAGGAAAAAATTGACCGATTGATGCAGGGATCGGGATATAAGAAGCGGAAAATTTCTCGCACCCGACATTCGACCAGTAGACGTGTTAAGCGACGTGTCTCTCTGAAAAAGAAGAAGAAAATCAACAGCACGAAAAGGAAGACGACGTTGAAAAAAAATAAAAAAATAAAGAGAAAAATTCAACGGACTGTAGCTGATATTTTCGCGTAAGCAAAAAATGGCTTTCCTACATGCGCATTCGTGCGAGTGCATGAAATCCGAACTCGAGCTGTTTTCTCTTCCTCCAACGCAAACTACGATTGAGGGGTCAAACTGGGTTTATTACAAACCAATCTCATCACTCACGGATGATTCCCCCATAGAATTTGTCGTGCCTGGTCAAGGTGACGAGTACATAGATCTCGCCCACACTATGCTCAGTCTTCGCGTACAAATGAAAAAACCTAATATCGCAAGCACGAGTGAAAAAACAGCTCTTACGGAGAAAATTCCTGAAATTGGTCCCGTGAACAATTTTTTGCATTCATTGTTTAATCAAGTTGATGTCTATTTAAATCAAAAATTGGTCTCTCTGCCTAATAATGCATACGCTTATCGCGCGTTTATAGAGACATTATTAAATTATGGACCGAGCGCTAAAAATTCGCATCTCACCTCGGTATTGTGGTACGATGATACGCCCGGAGCTATGGATGATACGAGTGGAGAAAATAATTCTGGCCTAAGGGAACGGAAGGAGCTGTTGTCAGCGGGGAAAACGATCGATTCGCTCGGGCATTTACATTGCGATATATTTAATCAAGAGCGTTTTCTCTTGAATGGAGTAGAAATGCGATTACGCCTTGTACGAGCCAGAGATTCATTTTGTCTCATGGCTGCATCCCTGAATAACGGTGTTGGATTAAAAATTCTCGGAGCGTCGCTTCTTGTACGGCGAACAAAAATCGCGCCGGGGATTTTGCTCTCTCACGCTCGAGCCCTGGCAAAATCCACAGCTAAATATCCGCTGACTCGTGTCGAGGTAAAGGCTGTTTCATTACACGCCAGAGTACACGGGGAAACAATTGACAATGTGGTACTCGGTCAGTTACCGAAACGACTAATTATCGGATTTGTCGATAATAGAGCGTTTAACGGAAATTCTACCCTCAATCCGTTTAATTTTCAAAATTATAAAATTAATTATTTCTCTTTATATGTGGATGGATTGCAAATTCCCTCTCGACCTTTGCAACCGGACTTAACCAAAAATGAGCTTCATGTAGACGCGTACCAAACATTATTCTCGGGTACAGGAATACATTTTCTCAACGAGGGTAATTCGATAGATCGTGGAAATTATCCAAATGGTTATTGTCTGTTTGCTTTCGATCTGACACCCGATCTTTCGGCAAACAGCTGCTCGCATTGGAATTTAATAAAACACGGTAGTGTGAGGATTGAAGTCCGATTCGAGGAAGCGCTCAAGTCAACGGTAAATTGTGTCGTATATGCAGAATATGACAATGTCCTTGAAATCGACTCCTCTCGGCAAGTAATTGCTGACTTCTCTGGATAGTCGCATGCACGTGTGAAGGATCGAATTACACCGCCTTTGTCGGCTTTTGGTCTTTTCTCGACATTGCGAAGAAAAAAAAAGAAATCAGTTTATCGTGAGCATTCGAACGAAATGGACACGAGAATGGATATCATAATCGATATACAGGGTATGCGTGACAGGGAAAATCGTTTTTTACCGAAAGAAATTGCTATTGTCGATGTCGATCGTCCGAATATGATGCATTGGATCGTTGCACCTCCGTACGCTTTTTCTGAATTACCCGAGGTTGCGCAAAAGCAAAATCGCTTTTTAACGCTCGACTTTCACGGATTGGAGTGGTACGAGGGTGATGTAACATGCCGACAAGTATATGCCAATTTACGCGACATTGCTCGGCGTGCGCGAAATATTATAACGCGGGGTCGTGAAAAAGCTGATTTGCTGCGTAACGTATTATCTCGCTATGTGATCGATCTTGAGTCAGAACACCGCGAGTGTCCAGGTTTTGAAAAAATGCCCCTAGCACACCGCGAATGTTTGCGACATTGCATGGGAATGCTACAACACCGACGAAAGTGCGCATTATCACAGGCAAATTTGCTCAAGGCGTGGTATCAAAAAAATATACGACCCGTAGAAGATAATTGGCATATGGGAGAAAACCCTGTGGTAATTAAAGAAGAAGAAAAAAAGGAAGGGATGGATTCATCAGACGAGTGCGATGGATGTGTTTGGTGCGAAGACTAGCAATTCGTTGAGTATGAGTGAGGCTCATAATTTCTTACCACGCTCGCTTTCACGCTGGACATATGTGTGAATCAGTCTGTCAGCAGTTGTTAACTCGAACGGTCGCAGTATGGCTATTGTCGTGGATATTCGAGGCATGCTAGATGACTCGTTCAATATAATTCCAAAAGAAGTGGCTATTGTGGTTCTTGATAAACAAGTCACAAGGCATTGGATTGTACTACCGCCATATCCATACGAAAAATTGGGAGTTATGACTAGACTCCTAAATAATTCTCGCTCGATGTTCGCGAATCGCCTTGAGTGGCACGACGGAGACATAACAAGTCTTGAAATGTCTGATCATTTGCGTAAAATTGTGAACGAGTCAAAGCAAATATATACATGGGAATTGGAAACTGCAGAATTTCTCCAAGAGATCAGCGGAAAAAAAAATATTACATGCCTCAAAAATAATATGTTTTCGCAAGAGTTTGAAAAATTAGTAAAAATGGCGCCTGAAAAATGTCTAGTTCACGCATTGAAACACACACCGGACGCGTTCGAATGTGCGTTAACATACGCATCGGCGATGAAAAAATGGATCAAGCGTAACAGCCTGAAGAAGAGATAGGCAATAAAATCATATTTATATGCGCATATGAAGAAAACATTATCATTTGGAGGTCGTTTCGCCGCTGAGTATGAACTCAGCTGAAATACGAGAAGCTCTACGAGTTTCACCCGTCGCAACTACAGGAGTATTTCCGGCTGACGAGATTCCACGTGTATGGACTAAACCCGCAGGAATAATAGTCAATACAGATGAGCACACCAAACCAGGGGAGCACTGGGTCGCCATGTACGTCGATCGAGATGGCAGAGGCTGGTACTTTGACAGCTACGGATTACCACCAATCATACCGCAGCACATCGCAGGACTCCAGAGAAATTGCAAGTTCTTTCGCTGCAATAACAAGCAGCTCCAGGATGATACATCGGATGTGTGTGGACAGTTTTGTATTATTTTTTTGCATCTCCTGTCTTCTGGTATTAGTATGGCTCGATTTAATAATCTCTTCAGCGATAATACACGAAAAAATGACAAATTAGTGCGCGAATATTACAACGCTTTTTCAACGACGAAACGAACTGATAAAACCAATGGTAATAAATCATTAATCGGAAACGGTGGTTTTATCGAGCGAGGATTTTCTTGTACCCAGGGATGTTGTATGCGTCGATAAAAATGGGTTGCATTATATAGCTATTATGGGAAATTGGGTAAATAAAATATTATAATTATACTGAAAAATCTCTGTAGTTATTTCAGACTGTTTCTATATTCCTTTAATGATAATTTTTGCATTTGCAGCAGAAAAAAAGCATTGGTACCCGTCTGGCGTCCCCGCCTGCCCCCACTTCTCCCCTCACTATCGTTCTCAACATCACGATAATATTTCTCTACCGGTGGTTGGGGAAAATTATCGTGGTGGGGGAAGCCGCATGGTGGGGGTAGGTGTGGGGATGGGAGTGGGGGCGCCATACGGGTACCAATACTACTGTGCTTAATTAGGATACATTGTTCAAAATGTGATTCCTCGTAAGCAGTAAAGAAGTGCTCTCTATCATTGTATAAATTCATTGTATAAATTCATTTTATAAAATCGAATAAAATCACCGAAAATCGTGATAGATCGAATTATTATGATTACGTCGCCGTCGATAATCGAATTATTATTATTATTACGTCGTCGTTGATGAAGACAACGCAGGTCGCGGGCTTTAGCTCGTCCTCAGCGAAAGAGAGGCGATACGACTCATCGTGGGCCTTGCGTATGCCGCGTATAAAAAAAAAGAATTCAGTTTCATGCAGACGCTACGTTGCACATATCTATTTCGCTCGTGTATCCATTGCGCCGCGCGTGTCTCCAGGATCACGGTCATCGCGGGCTTGTAACACACGCTCTGCTAGAGGGGCCGGAGGCGTTGAACGTTGAATTCGGTGAGATGCATCATATCTTTTTCATTATAACTTCATTACTTTTCGTCAGCGAAGTCTGCGTACAGCTCTTTGCGCGCGCGTGTACACGCGCGCACACACACACACACATTTTTCGATATTCGCCTAATAATAATAATAATAATAATTTATTTATTTATTTATTTATTCATATATATATATTTTTTTACAGGGGGGGAAATGCTTTTACGCACTATCGGGAGCATCGACTTGGCTCCCCGTGTGTCGGGCTCCTTGGTAAAGACTACCGACTAAAACCCCCTCTGTATCTCCAGACGACCACCCCGGAACCGCGTTAGCATTACTTCGGGGTGGCGCCACTAGTTGTTTTAGTTAGTTTCCTCCAAAAGTCTCTTTTTTCGACGGACGACAACTTCCACGAGGGAGGTGACCTCTTTCCAAGCTTTGTCGTCCAGAAGCATAACTACGACAATATTTTCCGGAGTTATGCTCCCAAACTTCTCCTCCAATGGTGCCCTCCACCCTGTCCATTCTTCGCATTCGTAGAATGTGTGGAAGGCATCGTCTGTGGGGGATCCGCAGGATATGCAGCGCGGGTCCGGCACTTTACCCATTCTGCACAGGTAAGACCGGAAATACCCGTGCCCCATCAGCAATTGTGTGAGGTGATAATTTACCTCACCATGCCGACGGTTTATCCAGGTGTCCAAGCGAGGAATGAGTCTCGCTGTCCACCTGGCCCGCGGATCCTCATCCCATCTCTCTTGCCAGGTCAGCATGCTGCGGGACCTGGCAAGCGCTTTTCGTCTCTCCCTCTCTTCCTCGTCGGGAAGGCCCTGGTGGACGAACTTCCGCTCCTGGGCGAGGAGGTCAATCGGCATGACCCCGGCTATCACTAGCGCAGCCGGCTCTGAAACCGTGCGGTAAGAGCAGGCGATACGGAGGGCCCCTCTCCGCTGCACTCCGGCCATGCGCTTCCGGTATTTCTCGTACCGGAGCGCATCGGCCCAGACTTCGGCACCGTAGAGCATTATGGACTCGACCGTGCGTAGCAAGAGACGACGCTTGCAGGGTTGAGGGCCACCGATGTTGGCCATTACCCTGCTCAGTAGCGTCGTCACTGCAGCCGCCTTGTCCGCTCTCGATGTTATTTCTTCCCTGAAGGAGAGCCGAGAATCGAGCTTCAACCCCAAGTACTTTACCGACACCTTTGTCCGGACCGTCGTCTCTCCTACCTGCATATCCCTTAAAAGCGGAATATGCTTTTTGGTTAGGAGTACGATCTCAGTTTTTGCTAGCGCTAGCTGCAAGCCGTGGTCTTCCATCCAGGAGTGGACCCGACGCATTACCTGGTTGAGTCTTATCTGCGCTGCCTCTACGGTACGCGCAATGATAATAGCGGCTATGTCATCCGCATACCCAACCAGGAAAGAACCCTCAGGCATCTCTATTCGGAGAATCCCGTCATAAGTGGCATTCCAAATGTCGGGACCTAGTATGGACCCTTGGGCTGCCCCTGCCGTTAACTCTCGGCTAATTGGACCATCTGCGGTGGTGTAGACAAGAGAACGATAATTCAGGTAATCCTCGAACATCCGGTAGAGATATCCGGGGACCCTAAAATTCTGCTCCAGCGCACGTAGCGCGTCACACTACCGCACCGAGTTGAAAGCGTACTTCACATCCAGAGTGACCAGTAGACATTCCTTTCCGAAAGCCATACTGTCTTTCGGAAAGGTCTCCAGAGGCTTGGATTGCCGCATGAAGGCGAGGTCGAAGAAGCTTCTTCAGGAGCTTACCAGCCGTGTCTAGCATGCACAGGGGTCTGTAAGACGATGGATTGTCCACTGGACCCCCTTTGCCCTTCCCGATCAAGGCGAGCCTTGCGCGTTCCCAGCGATGTGGAAAAACCCCTGCCTGTAGGCAGGCGTTATACATAGTCAGGAAGAGCGTTGGATGCCTTTCAACTGGGGCTTTCAGCACCTCTGCTGGCAAGCCATCAGGGCCTGGTGCCTTATTGTTTTTGAAGGACCATGCCGTGCACCTCAGTTCCTCCTCCGTAAAAGGAGGTGGTGGTGCATCCCCGGGTATTCGAGGTCGGCGCGGTCACCTGGGTTGATTGGGGAAAAGGGCATCGACGATACCGCCGATGATCCCCGCATCTGTGGGAGCGCTTTCAGAGAACGCTCCCAATTTTCGGAGGACCAGTTTGTACCCTAATCCCCAAGGATCCTCGTTTAGATCCTCTCCAAGCTTCTTCCAGCATCAGTGCTTACTCTTGTTGATGGTCCGTCTGAGCACTTTCCTTGCCGCTTTATAGGCGGCAGTGCTAGGGGCTGCGTCGGTGTCGCGGCGCCGGGCTCTGAGAGATAGTCTTCTCAAGCGAAGACACTCCCGCCTCAGCTCCGCGATCTCATTCGTCCACCAGTACACGGGGCGTCTGTTATCCCGTGCAATTCTTTTCGGCACGGCATCGCTGCAGGCCTGATGAAGGTGGGCCATTACTATATCCACCGTCTGTTGAGCGCCCGCAGGGTGAGGGAGCTCCTCAAGGCTTCGCTGGCCACGTAACAGCGCCGGAGACAGCTTCTGGGGGTCCATCTCATTGACGTTCCACCTGGTAGGTCTTCGTGGTGTTCTTGTCTGAACCGGAGCTACATCACGTACGCAGAACGTGATGTATTGGTGATCGCTGGCTGTGAAGTCCTCGATCACCCTCCAGTCCTGGACTCGCGATACCAGGTTTTCCGTCGCCATGGAGACATCTATTATGGTTTCTCTGTACCCTGGCCTCCGAAAGGTGGACGTTGAGCCAGTGTTCAATACCGCTAGCCCAAGTCTGGACGCCATGTCCAGCACGCGTCCACCCCGGGAATCCGGCCAGGGTTCACCCCATTCCAGAGCCTTTGCATTAAAGTCTCCGGCTACTACCAGCTCCCCCTCCATGTCCCGGATAGCATCCTCCAGACCATCGATTTTGGCCTGGAAGTCTGTGATTCGCTCGTTTGGGGTGAGGTAACAGCTGACGTAGATAACGCCTCTGGACTTCACCCAAACAAAGCCACTCCTGGAGCCATGGTTGGCGACGCGGAAACGTCGTCGATTTGGAATCCAAATCGCTGCCATGCCTAGGAGGTCCGAATACCATCCTGGCCTTTCTCTGTTCCGATATTGCTCGCTGACCAGGACTATATCAGCGGCTTTCTCGAAACATATTTGGGCCAGAAGGTCGTCGGCTAACCGGCTCCTATTCATGTTCCCCTACAGGACGACCGCCATTACTCACCTCTGGCATCGCTGAGGGCTTTGCGGAATGCCCCGCACCGCCCCGATCCTGCCATGTGACGTTTGGAGTCAGGCTTACCTCCCACGGCTGGGCAGAGGAAACAAAAGGGTTCAGCATCGCAGTCAGCTGCCCTATGTCCCTCCTTGCCGCACCAGAAGCACAGACTCCCCCGGTCAGTGCCCTTGCGCCGGGTACTGTGGTGCCCGTGGCCAAGACACTTGAGGCATCTCGGTACTTCCACTCTCCTCCGGATGCGGCAATTGATCCCGCCGATCTTGACGCGAGCTGTTTGCAGCAGGGTCCTCGCGCCCGATTCGTCAATGGTGACGATGGCGGTGACCTGTTCCCGCGCGTTCGCCCGGGTCAATGCGACCTGCAGCGGGCCCTCGTACTGTCTGAGGGCTACCCTCATAGCCTCCTCAACCTCTGCTTTCGTGGAGCAGCTATCGAGGTCTCGAATCTCGAGACGTGACTTCGAGACCAATCCCTCAATGCTGCTCTCCTTCCCAGCTGCGGCCTTGAGAGCTTCTATAGAAGCAGCTCTCGAATCGGCCGATGAGTTTCGCAGCTCGAGCAGGACTCCTCCTGCTCGTGTGCGCCGGATCGACCGTACATCAGTGCCATGTGCTTCGGGATTCACCTTTTTGCGGACAACGTTGAGGATCTCCGCATAGGTTTTACCCTCTGCCGGTTCCAGCACGATCGCCTCCGGTTTTCTCGGACGCGATTTCTTGGCCGCAGCTGCCGTCTTATGAGGCGTATTTGCGGGCCTGCTGGTTTTAGAGGCCGGCGCAGCCTTTTCGTTCCCGGCTTTCTTTTTTCCTTTTTTCTCCACCTTCTTGCGCTGGACTTCTGTCCAGGCATTCTTCGGCGAGGCCTCCTTTTCTTTTTTTTTCTTTGCCTGTACCTCCGTCATTGGGGGTACAGGCGGACTCGACGCCGGCCGCTTCTTCCGTTCGACCCTCGTGGGAGGAATGGGTTTTGGTGTCGCCCAGGAGCAACTCGCTTCTGGTGTAGGAACACTTTGGAGCCTGGCTCTCGGGGCCGCCGGTCTGTTCAGGAGGCTGTGAGCCTGCTTAATTGGACGGCGACTGTCCTCGAGTCCCTCCAAGTGCTCCTCCAGGGTGGGCAGTCCATCTTTTATCGTCTTGTTGACGTTCGGCTGCTTTTTTACGGCATCACTTATTGTTTTAATGAGCCTGCGCATTTCTACGAGACTCGCCTCCACCTTCCTATCGCTCTCGATAAGCAGCTTCGCGAGGGAAGATAACTCCTTGCTCACTGCATCTTCGTTGTTTCCTTTTGAATTGGGCATTTTTTTCCTTGGGTTGAACCAGCGCTTCGTGTGCAAAGGGGCGGGCCGTAATAGTCAGGAACGGGTATACCCTCGGAGCACTTTGACTCCTACCTCAGTTCCCTGAGGCCTGACCTACGCTTAACCGATCCCGGAAAACACGGACGGATCAGCGCTCGCCCGAAGCAATGCAGCCTCCGACAGCTGCATTCAGTGTACACTTCCTGATCAGGGCCCGAAGGGGCTGGTTCCAAATACACACCCCAGTTGCCACCTCGGCAGAGCAAGCTCACAGCAGCCTCTTCACCGGCGCAGAGGAAACGCCTACGTCGTTTGAAGGCACTCCCAGTGTGCTAAGGTGTGTACCGATCAATGCATGACTCCCAGCCGCATCTACATGACGCTGGCGAACACACCGCCCGAAGAGGGAACAGACGTGTGCATGCAAATTTCCGTTTTGGTCCGCGGGTGGTATATTATGCCCCACCTACCCGACATATCTGCCGAGCATTCCCCTATCCGCCACCTGGGGACGCGCCCGATGGGGGTCGGAAAAACCCCACACGGGAATAATAATAATAATAATAATAATAATAATAATAATAATAATAATAATAATAATAATAATAATAATAATAATAATAATAATAATAATAATAATAATAATAATAATAATAATAATAATAATAATAATAATAATAATAATAATAATAATAATAATAATAATAATGTACCACTATGGGGCCCTCGCCTACCCCCTCCCCACCCCGCGCTATCGTTCTCCGCGCCGCAATGAACCTCCTCGGTGGTGGGAGAAAATTATTGTGGC
This sequence comes from Alloplasta piceator, assembly GCA_946863875.1. Lineage (NCBI taxonomy): Eukaryota > Metazoa > Arthropoda > Insecta > Hymenoptera > Ichneumonidae > Alloplasta > Alloplasta piceator. The sequence continues at coordinate 37,099,722 of OX333075.1, read as the reverse complement.
GGTGGAGGCCGCATGGTGGGGGTAGAAGTGGGGATAGGAGTGGGGGGCGCCAGAGTGGTACACCTACTACTGATGTCAATTAATCTCGATCTCGTATACTTGTTGTTGAAATTTAATATACAAAATAGTATGAAATTTCAATAACAAATGTATTGAATGGAAAGACATTTTTTACAGGTAGGTGAATTATCAAAAATGCTGCATAATTTTTAAAATCGCAGCAAGTTGCTCTGTGAATCGCCTGTGAAAATAAGGGGTTGATCGATTTGTTTGTTGTTTCGTATAACGTCCAAAAACATTTCGCGCCTTAATTAGTTAATTTACTATCGATATTTTTTGTACACAGATGTGGTTTTTGCGACGCAAGTACTATAAAAAGTACTAAAAAAACAGCAGAACCCTCAATCAGTTACCGAGAAACAAACGAAGAATTTTCTGACACCGAATACCTGGATACAGTGGAAATTGAAACTCCTGCAAAAAAAACGCAAAAAAGCTGGCAGTGTCGTCGAAGTCCACGACTCCAACATTGGAGAAGCCGAGACAGACGAAAGTTCACTAACCGAGACAGACGTAAGTTCAGTAACTGATTTGGAAAGCGCAGGTATGTAAGGACTTCTGTAAACCACAAGGACGGCATTCATCTTGTGGATATAGTAATTAGTAACATGTCTCCATCAATTTCAGGCTCTTTATACCGCTGGAGCGAAGTATGTGTATTGCTGCTGCTGGAAAATTATCGGGCAGCAGAGGAAATAATTTTCAGCGGCAAACAGTCGCATAACAAAATATGGGAAAACATCGTTAAAATTCCACACAACAATCCTTGAAATTCGATCACCAACTTTATGAACAGTTGCCCCTATGAAGAATGAAACATGTGACTCAATATTATCAAAAACAATGTCCAGTAACATGAAAACAACATAGTATTTCCATACCGAATAAATCAAGACAATGATCAAGAATACGGAGCGCGGAGGGCTTGGGGAGCGAAGCCCCCCAACGAATACGCGAAGCGTACTTGTTTCATCTATCTGCGCAGCTTGTTTCAACGCGTCACTCATCAGCTTTTGTTTGGCGCCTTTCAATTCTTGTAGAACTTTTTTTCGTGATTTTTTTTCAGCTACAGATTTATTAGCTTCTTCTTGAGCTTTTTTATTTGCAGTGAGAGTTTCCTCATACCACGATCCCAAATTGCGCGCAGCATGTATGAAAAGTTTTGTGACAATAAACTTTTGTAGACCCCCTCGGTCAAGGACGCCATCGTATATTAGTCTTTGAGCAATGAGAGACCTCTCCGTCTGACTTTCGACTATGCACTCTTCATTTATAGAAAAACCTCTTTCGAGAGCAGAGTTGCCATGAGACAGAATCATCACCTTTTTAATAAAGCCCAATAAATTAGAATAATCTTCTAATCCGTGTGAATCGATTAGATTTAACCGAATCTAAACGAGTCGTTTTCCTTCGGAAACTCTTAAACGCTTGCATGGTACTCTCCAAGCACAACAGTCTTCGGTACTCTGATGCTACTTGATCGGCTTGTACACCCGTCATTTGTCGGGCTTCAACAAATTTTTAGGGCGACTCCTAACTTTTCTCTGGCCAGTTGAGTTTGAAGAGCTGCCACAGGGTTTAAACAAGAAATTCCTTAACGATCGAGAATTTTAATGGTGACCGTTCAATTATTTTTTTCACGATAGATTTCAGGCATTGCCTTTTATGTTGTGAAGTCCAGCTTTGGTTGCAAACCCGATATCTGTTTGTTTTGCGGTCAAGAGATTATCCTGTTTGTCCAAGTCGTTGCTGATTAAACTCTTTATGCTCAGGATATCTGGTTTAACGAATCTCGCCATTTCATCGTGTAGCAGAAGTTTCAAAGTATCGTACAAAAAGGGTGCAAGAGAGTCATCCGATTGAAATTCTCGAAGGAAGGGCTCAACTCTTCCCGCCAGAGATTCGAAAAACGCCAGTTTTATATCTAAAAATTTATCATTTAACGTCTCCGAAACCTTCTGAAAACTGTTACAACGAGGTACCTTCTTATTTTTAACGACTTTGGACACATATTTTTTCATGTGTGGCAGAATTTCACGAGCTCTTTTAATTACTGGTACATTTTGAGCCACCTGATTGCACAAAACTTCTTTCGAAATTTATGGAACCCTGAGGCAGCAGTACACTCGCCTCTGCGGACAGGGACATCTCTGAATAAATTATACGAAGCTCGCAAAAATGGCATGATATTCCAAGCTGTTGATGTTAATCCGGTTTATCTGGCCAATCCGGTTAATCAGTCAGGATCTCGTTTAAATCTGCTTGCAGGTCTCGGTGAAGTTTTAAATTAACGTTTGGACCGTCCATGGATATTTGTAGTATCTTACGTAGCAAACTTTGTGGCACACTCTTCTTGAAGGCTTCAAGCAAGTGAATGGCATCGGCTTTGTTTAAAAAAGCAGTGGTCAAATATCAAGTCGACACTTCCGATTCCTCAGTATTCCAGAATCGAACTCCTATATCTATCCAGCCTTTTCCACTGACCTTGTTCAAGCTCTCATCGAAACAGAGTACGATGTGATCAGTATGTTCAAGTAACCCATTGAGCTCGTTTTGGAACCATGTTGGCAATCCATAAACAATCGTATACGATGCTTTCAAGTTAGTCAACTTCACATCTGAAAAAATTGCACTGTCTGTAAAGGCAGTTTTGATAACCGCCAAATTTTCTTCAATATCACGAAGCGATTTATGACTCATGACTGCTTCCAGACACAGAAGTCTTTTGGCTTTCGTGACTTCTTCTTTCAATCGAAAGTGAGTCAGAGTTTCCAATTTTGTAGATTGTACAGTTTTTGCACTAGCCGCATAAGAGTCAAGGTTCTGTACTCCCACAAGCTCATTTTGCGTAAGATTTGAATTATAATCGGTTTGGCTATGATTCGTCTTTGAACACGCAAAAGTGTATTCTTCGAAGTTTTTGCGAAATCTTGATGTTTTTTTGCCTTTTTTGTGAGCTAAGAGAGCAAGCTTTCCCATATTGCTTAAAGAAACGGCGCCCTGCACAGGATGCAGTATGCAGGGTGCTCATCATTCTCAACTCGCTTCACGCATGATGAAAAGTTTGTATCGGACAGCCAGCTATCTTGGAATTTACACTGTTTTCGCTTCACCATAGATGATCGATCTGTGGACAAAACTCACATGTATTACAGAACTTTATTAGTAACTTATTATTGAAATAATAAAGTAAAATTAAGTCGGCCAGTATATTAAATAATTCTTACATCATGAGATTGCAGTATGTCGTAATTTAATTTTCATTATGTTTATTAATTTTATCAAGTTTTCGCTTTGTTTTTATTCATATAAAAGAAAATTTGTTTTCATAAAAAAAAGTTTTTCTAATGAAGTTCATAATGACAATGCGTTCAAAATATTCTAAAATATACAAACTTCTTTTTAGAAATCTTTGGAAAAAAAGTGAGAAGAAATGAGATACTAATAAATTGAATACCCAATTGGTTCATTATTACAACTTTACTATAGGTCATCATCATTACCAGTTTGCAGCATGTGGCGAACTTGTACACCAATAGAACCGATGATTGTGGTTGACTAGAGCGAGACTGCGAGACTTTACGTACCGTAAAACGGGGCTTTGAATTGTCGGGGCTACTTTTTTTTCTTAAGTGTAAGCGTAAGAGGGCGCCAAAATACTCCCCCCCACCCCTCCGCCGACACAAGGGCACGCGGGTTTGCTACTCACACGCTTATAGCGTCTTTTTGCGCACTATTAAAGTAGCTCTCGCACCAAGCCGTACAAAGTAGCCCCAAAAAAGTCACAAAGTAGCCCCGTTTTACGGTATACTGTCACGTCCCATGAAAAAGCGTTCAAGTGTTCTTTTATTTCGAACAGCTCGAATGCGTATTTATTTCTCTTGCTTGGTCTTGGTAGAGCGGGAGAAAGAGATTTAGATATTTGTTTGGGTCCTCGACGCCTTGAGAATATTGGTGAGAGTATGCTTGTTGGTGTGTGAGAGTATGTAGCATAATTCCAATGATATTTCTAGAATATTCACGCCTGAGAGGATTACGATCATTTGATTGAAATTAAATTTATTTTAAAGGTCCCTCAGATTTGGTGTAATCCTCCATCCAGCGCGTTACAGCACGCTTAGGAAGTCAGACCTCTCATCATTGGGACTCAATGAGTAATTAGGGTCTTTCCTCGCAATGCTCGTGAAGCGAGACGTTGATATAAAATGAGAAAAGGGCCAATCTCGAGATGTGAGGGCAAATTGAATGATGGGACTCGTGAAGCGAGTTTGGATAGCAAAATAGGTCGTTTATTTAGGAGGAATCGGTCAATGCCGTGAAAGGTGCAAGATTAATATTTCCTACGACTCGACTGTAATCAGGAGGGCCCTAGGAAGGACTATGGTCGAATTTAAATGGATTAGCGTGGATATCTGATTTTACGTGACGAAGATCTTCGTATGCGAAAGAAAAGAGAAAGTGTGCGTGTGTTGGTGTGTGAGTGTATCGCGCGCTTCATTGTGTTTGTGTCTAAGATAATCTGCTTTCGAATACAATGCCAAAGGAGATGTGTGAGAATTTCGATATAATATTTCGAATATCTTAATACCAAGAATTGAATTCTTCAAACAGCACGCTGGCGATTTATTCGCGGCCGATGTTTTTCGGTGAATTGATTAGTCAAAGTATTCACGTAGGATACCTGATGGACCTACGTGGAGCTTAACACTCAGCTTTGAATATGATTTGGAATTTATCTCCTGAAAGGAAATTATGCGGCTCTACGACAATTATATTTTAGCCGTGAATTTATGTTCTTTTTGTGCAAAAATGAATTTATTCATTACGGTCGCTCAATGCACCGTGATGGAGCTTTACACTAAATTTTAATCTGAATTACGTTTACACATGGAAACTCGCCTAGAGGCTAACCTCCCTGCCCGGCTCCACGTGCCTTGCAAAAACAGAGCTTGTAAAATTGATTGATTTAATGATTTTTCAGATATTAAAGGATTTAATGGAAAATGGACGGAGCAAACGTAGCTATCCTTGATCACCGATCCAACTTCCCAACGCAATGTGGGGGCTTCACGAAGAGTAAGGTCCTAACGCAGTGAACGCGAGTAAACGCAAGAAATCGCAGTCAATGTCAATGAGGTATTCTGGTGCGAAGTGTCGAGCGGAGCTCGACGCGTGGCTCAGACTTGATAAGTTTTCATAGTGGTCCTCTTATATGATCCATAGCGACGATGGTGGGAGCGCCCCTTCTCCACGCTTCGGTGGTTTTCCATCGACCGTTCTAGATCTTTCACGAACGTTCGATCGTGTGACCAGTGGTGAGTATGCGAAGAAGAGGGAGAGTGGGCAGTGATAAAAGGCGTGCTCTCAACTTTGGGCTTGACCCAGGGCCTAGGTGTTCTGGCCCCACCTCTCTGGTGACGACGAAATTTGGTGACGGGAGGCCGGAAAGGCCGTTCCGTTACAATACACTGCATTCAAAAAATTAATCTTAACGTATGAGAAATAAAAAAATCAGGGTGTATGCAATCAGACGCCGCGGAAGGGAATACTTGTATGCAATTCGCTGACGCGACAAATTATTTCTGCCGATGAATTAAGAAAGAGACAGAGACGGAGACGGAGACGGAGACGGAGAAGGAGAAGAAAAACTTCAAACACTGCGCATCAGGGTGATGGTGGATCTTAAAGGTTTTCTTTTGAGCTGAAAAAAAGCTTGAAGAAAGTAGAAGAATATAACCTATCGGTTATATTTCTACGCAGAGTTCGAAAAAAGATCTTGCAGTTTTGCAACTGCAAGTTCTCAACTGACTTGACCCCCTTAAGTCATTTCCCCCTCCACATCGAATATCACGCGATATATTTTTTTTAATTTTTATTTGCAATTGTCGATTTTCTTTGATATCTATAAATTCCACCGCCACTGCCAATAATTAGACAGTTAGCCAGTCACACGTGCATATTTTTTCAAGGGGAATAAATACAATGGCGGCAATAAATCAGAAGAAATGCTTGCTTCAGCATTTATCGTATTACCGTCTCGAGACCATCGCAAAATCATTCAAAGCTTGCTATTGTCTTTACTTCTTGAAAATTTATATCCCGCTCTGCATCGAAAAAATTTTATTCGGTAATAAGGGCGTATCTTCGTGGTTATAGCCAAGATCGATTTTGAATCCTGGGATTATAATGACTTCAATATATCCTTTTTCCATTGATATTCTTAATTCCAGGCTATCGATCCTTATTTTCGAAGGAGGGGTAAACTTTCAAAAATCGGTGAAAAACCCCTGTATCTTCCAGGGTTCAAACGGGATTGATTTTGAATCCTGGGATTATAATACCACCAATATGTTCTCTATCTATTCATAGTCTCAATTCCAGGCTATCGATACGTATTACCAAAAGCGGGTGGATTTTCGAGAATTGGAGAAAAACCTTTGTATCTTTCAGGGTTCAAATGGGAGCTATTTTGAATCCTGGGATTATAGTATCTTCAGAACCTCCTCTAATCAATGGAAGTGTCAATTCGAATCCTCGAATTTTTTAATGTAATTTTTGCATTTTTTCAGAAAAAAAAGTGTTTGCAGCGCTCTAGCGCCCTCGCCTGCCCCATTATCCCCTCGCTGGCCTTTTCTACATTGCGATAATATTCCTTGACCATCTTTTGTGGTGTGAGGAAAATTATTGTGGAGAGGGAAGCCATGGCTGTACACTATTGCTCGTTCTCTCTCTCTTCATCAGACTCTCGCGCACGCTCTTTCTCACTCGCTCATACTTGCACGGCCATAATGAATTCGCGGTCGGCCATCATGGAAGTGATAAAAGCTATCGCTCTATACTCTCTTGTATATAATATACGCTGTACCAATCATCACCGTGAATTACTCAGCGGCCATCATGAAACTGATAGCCCTTATCATATGCAGTTTTTTAAATGCTTGGATCGCAGCCATCATTTTTATTTGCCACGCCTTATAAATGCGCGAATACATGAATATCGATATTCATGAATGAAAATATAATACAATTGGCGAATTTATGGTAATTATTAAGCTTTTAAAGCCTGCGCATTTGCGACGAATATTAATTACCATAAAAATGAAACCGTTTATTCGGCTTCATGAAGATTTCTCGGTAATATTCTTATGAAAATAATAAGTTTCCGTGAGTTTAATACAGCGTGTGTTGTTTAATTTTTATCATACTGATGCTTCAGGTGACATTCTGATACCTCAGAAACTGCAGCGGAATGAGCTCATTTTTTTATTATATAGACGCTTTGCTTACGATTATATTTCAGCATTGAAGAATAGCCCTACCAACACGTTCTTTTTCTTTACAATAAGAAAGGACACATATATAAAATAAAATTTCTCCTCTGATATTCCTGGCATATTAAATTTAGAAGACTCTATTAAGATTTGGCAGTTTTTTTGCGACCGACATTGCGATCGTTTCTTTTTCATCATGGAGCGGATTATACAGCGTAGCGTCCTTCTTAATTTATTACGCTATTTGATTGATCGAAACCCGTGCTTGGCTACAAAATGGCCTTTCGAAAATTACAAAATGATGACTAATTATCTGCATGCTCGTGTTGTTCTCCGAAAAATTCGTGGATTATTATACGATTGCTCGAAAAGTCAAATTCTCGAGGCATTCAACGCAGGGTATTTCGATCTCAACCTTTGATTGATTCGCTGGTGAGAGTAGTTCGAAGACGGGGATGGTCTTCCGATCCAATATTTCAACCGATATTCAGAGAACGCCATACATTTTTTGTAATTTTTTAATTATTTATACGCGTGTGACAGTTGATTTTTTTCTTACTTGAATTTTATATAATCCAATAGTGTATCGGTATGAAGATATGAGTTTGGTTGATGCGGAGACATACAATTTCAATGCGGAAGGTAAATCTGATTCGGAACATGAGAGCGATGAAGCCGATGAAACTAAAGAATTTTGGCTCGATGCGTCGAAAAATCGCTACCATCCTCACGATTTATTGATCGAGTATTCATGTCATCATCCGCGCAATCTGTCATCAGCAGGCCAATCATGGGCTTGTTCTTCACCACCTCCACCTTCCTCAAGCGGCTTATCAACAAGTTCCTTTCGAAATTACGAAAGTGACGGCGAGGTTGACGTCGTCATGTTCGAGGACAATGAAGAAGAAGACAACGCGGGGGAAATGGAAGAAGAGAAAGAAGTAGAAGAAAAAAAAGAATCTGATGTTGATTTAGGTTCGATATTTATCTCTTATGAAATTTATATAAAAAATAATATTTACATAAAAGAGTAAAGATTATTTGCCACGAGGCGTGCTTATATAAATATTTTCCTAACATATATAGGATATTCCTCGAAAGAAGCTCCGTTAATATTGAGTGATCAAGTGCTGCGAAGACATCATCCTTTGATGATCAGAAATATATTTTTTCGTTTTATTACAGTTATTCATGTTGCAAGTGGTGCTGCCGATGACAATGATCGCGACGAGCCACAGTGGGGCCAAATCCCAAAAAGCTGGCCAAAAGTCGATAAATCAAGTTTAAGTTTCGGTAATTTTTAGTCGTGGGTTAGGTGGGGGAAGAGTCCGAAGGTCAAATTCTTGGCATCAGCGGGCCCTAGCCCCTATACCTGCTTTTGTACGGCAGTGGAAAGGGAGCCCTCGAGCGAGCTCGACGCGTCGTGCAGTAAATGACCATTTTAACGCTGTATTGAACAGGACTCCAAAACTTTACAATATATCCGATTCGAATTTTTTCGAATGAAATCAACAGCTGAAAGTGAGTAGAGAATCATTGTGTAACTGAAAATTGATAACAATAGTTCATGCGATAATAATAAATGAATCATTTGTACGAAAATTCACGGAAAATTACAAGTGAAAATTCTAAAAACGTAGAGAAAAGTTGATAAGTTCCACAGTGTTCCACGAGCTGACCTATCACATGTTGTAGATGAATGTATTATTGAATGGAAAACATCGAAAATGGCTGCGCTCAGCTGCGCGCGTGTCATTGCTACGAGTTTTTGCAATATAAAACACAGTTTTCTAAATTTCGCACATTAACGACGTGGAATGTCTTTCTTGAATTGAATCTTGTTCTTGAATTTTATTGCCGTCTTCATTGTACACTGAAATACATTGGCACCCATCCAAGCAGCGTGTCGCGGACCGCGGTCGGTCGAGTTGAAGAGCGCTATATCTAGATATGAGGGATTCTCTGTCAACTCAGCCACTTTTTTTCGACCACCTCAGATGTGCCCCATAATTGGTTATATTAAAGTGCTACTAATTTGTGAATTTCTTCACATTTTTAAATTAAAAATTTTACAAATCGCCGTTTTCTTTCCAAATGAATATACCTCAGAAATTTGAAGTAATTGAAAAAAAATGTCGGCACATAAAAGTTGTAGTTTTGTGTTAGCATTCGAGCGGAATATTTGAAATAGTTTTTACGTTCTGGCAACGCTGATTTTTTACCAAAAAATAGAATGATTATTTTTTTATTCAAAAAAGGTTACTTTCTTTACTGAAAAAATTAGTCTTTCAGTATATCTGACGATATCGCGAAAAGATCACTAGAGTGGCAGGGATCGAAGTTCTAGGGTAAAGAAATGAAACCACACAAATTAATTTTTTTTTCTACCGAAACCTGTGGCTGAGTTGACAGAGAATCCCTCATATGCCTCTTAGTTATATGGTTAAGCCCCAGAGGGGAAAGAATATCAGAGAGTGTAATGTATTGAGTTCTATGGACCGTAATTCTTTTTTATGCATATTTAATTTTTATTGTTTCGTTTTTATTTCAAATTTTAACTTCGGATTCGTAATCAACGCCTCCGAAAACCCCCGAGTACTGACTTTCGGCCGAATTTATAACGCTTTCGACTATTTTCCAGCTTTTTGGGACTTTAAATCCGCCATTTTTTTTATTTCCAATTTTGACTTCGAATTCATAGTCAGCGACCCCAAAAACCCCCGAGTACTGACTTTCAGCCAAATTTATAACGCTCTCGACTTTTTGCCAGCTTTTTGGGACTTCAAATCCGTCATTTTGTTTTTATTTCCAATTTTGACTTCGGATTCGTAATCAGCGACCCTAGAAACCCCCGAGTACTGACTTTCAGCCGAATTTGTAACGTTTTCGACTTTTGGCCAGCTTTTTGGGATTTGGCCCCACTGTGCGAGGGGGATATTTTACCTCCTGGGCAGCGATTCATCATTGTCTCTGAAGATACGTGCTATTTTCGCCGTTTTAAAACTCGTGGACGGCGAGTCAGTTTTCGCGTACGACCACCCCCTGCGAACACCGAACACTTATCGTGGTTGGATGGCGTGATACGAGATGTACTCACGCATCTCACAAACTCTTGTCAACCACACGATTACACGGGGGTGACCTTCAGAGCACCAGCTTTAACTCATGGACCAGCATGGATTTCTTTTCGACCAGTGCGTGAATTTTCAGCGGATGATATTCGGACGCTTATAAATGACATTGCGCAGAGTGCTCGAGAATTTAGATTGGACAAGGGTGTGTGTGAAATGACAGTGAGTGTGGTACATGGTGTCGAGGGGGGTGCGGGTACTCGTCTCATGCACGAGGGTGTCGCTAAACGCTTGATTCTGCAAATTCATAATCGCGATAATTCATGTTTACCCCGTTCGATCGTTGCCTCGCTGGTTTACTCTCAACGAGGCGAGGTTCGATCGGGTGAATTGCAGAAAAATTGGCAGAAAATTCGGGATGGTCGTTGAGAGTATCAACGCGTCAAAGCTCTGGAGCTTGTACGTAATGCCCGCGTAAGCCTACCAGAGCGGGGATGTGGTATCCGCAAATTTCATAAATTTCAAGAATACTTGGCGCATGAAGCCATCGCGATTGTAGTATACGAACTTTTGACTTTTGGAAAACGCGTTCAAGTTCTTTATGATGGACGAGAAATTGTAATCGGTGCGCGTGGGTATATCGAGCATGAGTTGTACATACTTTATTACGAACGCTCATCGCATTTTCAACCAATTCATAATCTTGCCGGGGCTTTAGGTAGTCGAGGTTTTTGCATGGGTTGTAACACCAAATATACGCGAGTGCGCACACTGTAAAAAATGTTATTAAATTTAATATACAAAAGTATATTAAATTTCAAAAACAAGTATATGAAATCGAAATTAATATACAAGGTATCGGAAAATTAACAATTTCATCTTAAATTTAATATTTGTATATTAAAATTAAAAAAGTGAGCATTGAAAATTAATATACCCGTATATGAAAATAGTTTTTGTATACTTTTTCGCGATTTTCAAATACATTATTGAAAATCAAAACACTTATTTCTTAAACTTACAATCAACCATTGAAATGTTTTTTCAATGTTCTAATGAAATTTAATATACAGTATAGGGAATTTCAATAACAAGTAAACGAACTCGAAATTAATATACATGGTATTGGAAAATTAACAATTTCATCTCAAATTTAATATTTGGATATTAAAATTAAAAGATGAACGTTGAAAATTCAAATCCCCGTATATTAAAATGGTTTCTATATGCTTTTTCGCATTTTTAAGATATGTTATTGGAAATTAATACACTTATTTTTCAAAATTACAATCAATGTCAGTGGCCGTGCTAGTTGACGCATCCACCACTATGCGTCGCATGCGCTCGGACCTCTGTGCCCAAGCGAAATAGGCGTATGCCGGTGTTATATACCAGACGGCCAGCGTGCCCAATATACTTACCTGGCGCAGAGGTTATACCGTGATGATTAAGGCCGTCCCTCCAGGGCGAAGCTTTTCCATTGCACTTTCGGTCGAGCTGACCTTGCGAATATCCCTAATGTGGATACCTCGGGCGTACAATTTTAGTTGCACTGTGAGAAATTTTTGTATTAAATTTAATAAAAAAATATGAAGTTTTTATGCATATACAGGATACTAAATTTCATATACAGTGTGTACAGTAATATTCCAATATAAATATATGAAAAATCAAATAATTTCTTTTAATTTTAATATACAAAAGAATATTAATTTTCATATCTTTTTTCATGATTCTGCTTTAAAAATCATACTATGTATTGGAATTTTGATATACAAACGTATATTGAAATTAAAATAAGTTATTTGATTTTTCAAATACTTGTATTGGAATTTTAATATACGAACGTACATTAAAATTAAAAGAAGTTATTTGATTTTTCATATACTTATATTGGAATTTTAATATACTAACGTATCAGGTGTGTAAGTATGAAACCGGAATTTCGAAAGTATGAAACCCATTTCCCCACCTTTTGTATCTTTCCCATGGCTTTTAACCGAAGGGAGATGGCTTCTCGGGTCACCTTTAACTGATCCGCCAGTTGTTGTTGTGTTTGAGCGTCGTCTTCGTCCAACAAGGCTTGCAGGTCAGCGTCTTCAAACTTTTTCGGTGGTCTTCCACGTTCTTCGTTCCTCACGTCAAAATCGCCACTTTTGAACCGTTTAAACCACTCGAAACACTGTGTTTTAACGAGAGCATGCTCGGCAAACGCCTCCAGAAGCATTCGATGCGATTCGACTGCGGTTTTCTTCAGATGAAAACAGAAAAGTAGGGCTGTCCGCAAATCGTAATTTGTTGGCACAAAACTCGACATGTTTATCTCCAATAAACTAATGCTACTAAATGAAACTCGTGTAATTGTGAGTTGGAAATCTTTGTCGGATATCAATACAATAACAAGACACCGCTGACGTGATGTGTCGGTAACTGCATCGACATCTAGCGCCACCTATAGGCAAATTCCGGTTTCATACTTACACACCTGGTATATTAAAATTAATATATTGCATATGCATAAAAACTGAATATTTTTTTTATTAAATTTAATACAAAAATTTTTTACAGTGCAGGCATCGCTGCTCCAAACAATGTCCTCGTTGTAAATCGGTGGCATGCAGGAGCGATAGAGCCGTGCCCAAGGAATGTGCTGATTGTAATCGCATGTTTTTCGGGGACGAATGTTTTGCGCTGCATAAGCTACCGAAAAATCGTGAAGGAGGAGGTTGTCGCGCTAAACGCGAGTGAAGCGTATGTGAGGCTTTAAAAGTATGCCGTGAATGTAATCAACTAATTACAAATTCATCCAAGCGTGAGCATGTATGTGGAATGATTTTTTGCACTACGTGTAAATTTATGCGCTCAACTTCGCACCATCACTATATTTCTCCTGTCAAAGGAACAAATGATTTAAACCCTGTTGGGAAAAAAGAAAAAAATCTATCGCTGCAATTTATTTCTTATGATTTCGAAACACAGCAACATTCTCGTTTACCTGGCGATAATTTGACACGTGTACACGAGCCAAATCTTTGTGTCGCGCAGTGAGTGTGTTTGACGTGTCTCGATGATCTCGATATAGAAAATTCATGTTCTATCTGCGGTCAACGCGAATTTGTATTTTCAAACGAGCCAATTGCTGCTCTCGTAGAGCTGGCCCCTAATTCGAAATTCTCAAAAATGATATGCATTGCGCACAATACTAGGGGATTCGACGGCTAATTTATTCTTCGTTATCTTATGGAGAATAAAAAGACTCAAATGCCAACGTTAATAATGAATGATACGAAAATTATCTCCATGCGTGTCGGAAATATTCCCTTTTCTCGATAGTTTAAATTATCTTCCGATGTCGCTTAGCGCACTACCAAAAGCATTCGGTTTCGTTGAAACAGTTACAAAAGGAACATTTCCGCATTCATTTAATTTACCGGAAAATCAAAATTATATCGGGACGTTACCATCTATCGAATATTATTTACCCGATACAATGTTTGCAGAGGCACGCTAAAATTTCTTGAAATGGTACAATGAAATGAAGAGCTCGGAATATCAATTTGACTTTGCTAAAGATTTGTCGCACGGATGTAACGGTTTTAAGATGCTCGTGCTTGGCATTTCGAAAACTTTCGATTTAATGCGGGAACGTTTGTCCTTTTGCTGAAAGCTGTACAATCGCTTCTGCATGCTCGCTTGTATTTCGTAAAAGTTTTTTGCAACGCGATCGCATCGCTATTTTGCCACCCGGTGGATACGGCTGGGGCGATGAGCAATCTCGCAAGGCCGTCTCGTGGCTCATATGGCTCGAACAAGAACGTCATCGTATTATCACACATGCTGGACGTGCGAGAGAGTATCGCCCTCCCGCGGGGTTACCCCGGGTGGATGGATACTACGAGGAAAACGAAGCCGGCATTCGTCACGTGCTTCAATTTCACGGATGTTTTTGGCACGGGTGCCCTCGATGTCATCGTATAAACAAAGACAAACGATTTAAATTCGGTGATACGATGGATGAGCGATACGAACATACTGTTACTATATCAGCACGAATTAGAGCGCAAGGATATGTATTGGGAAAAATGTGAGAATGCGAATATGACGAATTGATAAAAAATAATAGCGAGATGCGCGAGTACGTGGAAATTCATCCTATGGTAATTCCTCATCCGCTCGATCCGCGTGATGCTTTTTTCGGAGGGAGAACGGAAAATTTTGTAAAATTGTACGATTTGGAAGTCGGGGAAGAGATAAGATACGTGGATGTTTGCTCACTGTATCCGTGGGTGTGTAAGACGGGAAAATTTCCGGTTGGACATCCGAGCGTATATGTTGGAGATGAATGTCGTGAAATTATTGGTCCAAATAACGAGCTTGATCGTGTTGAGGTTCTTGTCAAATGCTTCATGCCAGCTCCAAGAAATTTATACTTACCTGTGTTACCATATCGCGTGCGTGGAAAATTATTATTTGCATTGTGCAGAGCATGCTGCGAAAATATGAATAATAATCAAAAATGTATACACGATGATCCTAACGAACGAGCATTTTCCGGTACATGGGTCGTGGATGAATTGCGAAAAGCTGTTTCTCTCGGGTATACGATCATTCGGATCGAAGAAATTTGACAATTCGAAATTGCGCGTTACGACCCGATAACGCAAAATGGCGGTTTATTTACCGAGTATATAAACACGTTTTTGAAAATAAAGCAGGGAGCGAGTGGGCCACCGTCAAATAGCGCTGATGATCCTAGTGCGATTACTCGCTTTATCGCATCTTACGAGGAAGCCGAGGGTATACGGCTCGATCCAGGTGCTTTGCAATCGAATCCGGGCCTTCGCTCACTCGCTAAACTTGCGGTGAATTTATTTTGGGGTAAATTTGGCCAACGCGAGAATCAGCCTACTGAAGCGATTATTTCTACGCGGAGCGAGCTCATGGATCTGCTTACGAGCGCTGAAATTGAAGTCGTTGGCATATTACCGATCAATCGTCATGTAATGTATGTCAATTATATAAGCACGCGTACGGCTGTTCAACTGTCCTTAACGTTAAACTTCATGATTGCTGCTTGTACGACCGCGCAAGCACGTCTTAAATTGTACACATATCTCGAGGGACTCGGACGTAGAATATTGTATTGCGATACTGACTCGTGTATTTATGTAAGTCGCGAAGGTAGCAGGGAATACGAATCTCCGAAAGGCAAATTTCTCGGTGACCTTTCGGATGAGCTAAATGAACATGGTCGTGGTTCATATATTTCCTCGTTTGTATCAGGTGGACCAAAATTCTATGCATTTATCGTTAGAAAACCCGATGGCACAGAGAAAGAGGTTTGCAAGGTTAAAAGTGTACATTAAATTTTGCAAACAGCCTTCACGTGAATTATAAGGCTACTCGCGAGTTCGCGCGAAATACTCCTATTAAGTTAAAATTCGACGCGATTCGTCGCACGCCATTTCATAGAGTCGTTACTCGGGTAGAAAAAAAGAAATGTATCCCTGTAAATGTAAAGCGCCAACAACAGGGAAATTATGCCACGCTTCCTTACGGGATTTCTCAAAATAATACTTGAACAAATATTTGAAAAATGTTGAATATAATATTTTATAATATTGTGATTGTAAAAAAAATTGTGAAATTAAAAAATGTACATTAACATATGTATATGAGTATGTGTATTGTAACGCGACGTCACAGTGGTGGTCATTAGGAATGAAGAGGGGTCATCGATCGATGATCGATGAGGCCATCAGAATTCGGGTGGGTCAAGAATCGACCTGCACCGCCCTTTGAGGAGAGAGACTTTCTCCCACCTTGGGACATCGCGCGATATACCACGTGATACCACCTCTCGATATCGGACGAGATTATAAAAGCGCGTGCAGAGCGTCTCTCGTCACTCTTGTTTCCACGATTAAATACGAATTGGAGTCATATTACAGAGCTCTGCTCTAAGCTATATCTAAGTCCCCGTCTCTTAGCCAGGACCCTCGTAAGCGTGAAGCCCCAAGCATAGTGCTTGGAAGTTGGATCGTGATCGAGGCTAAAATTAAGTCTTTTATTAATTTCTTGCGGATCAATAAAAGCCCTCAACATTTCTTTGCATTCTGAGGCTAAATAAGGCAAACGTTTACTGAAAATCCATATAAAATTAACAGAAATTTCACGTTTCGCCGATAAATGAAATCTTTCTCTCGCACTTGCAAAGTTGCGGCTAAAATAACTAATTTGCATATCAACTCATTACAACATTGACACATTTATTTCTAATCGAGCAAGCATTGTGATAAATTAGACGCGTGCGGAAGTGTCTAATTCGCGTACGAACCCTCGTTCTTGCTTCACTACTTCAATCTTTATCTAACGTTAGAACTCGCTTTTCGGGTACTAACACGACTAACATTTAAGCCTGAATCCTACACATCTTTAGTGATAAATAGTGTTAGGGAGCGTCAATCCTCCCTTTGCATTTTTTAATTCCTTCTTAGGTGCTTCCTACATCCAGTCGAGTCCTAATGAGAATTACATTTGCTTGTCTCTGCGGCGAAGACCGTTTCCTTTAATACAATTTGAATTATCTCCCATCTCGCTTCACGAGATACAGTAAATTCTATTTTCTCTACTGGGCGTCTCGCTTCACGAGCACCCATTATTACAGACCTAAAAAAAAAAAAGGCTTTGAGTCCCGATGATGAGAGGTCTACCTTTCTAAGCGTGCCGTAACGCGCTGCATGAAAGATCATACCAAATCTGAGGGATCTTCGAACTAAAAATAGAATATAGACAAAAAGAATCAAAAGAATCAGTCATCATCGAATCCTCGCAATCTCCCCAAGCCTCGAGTCCTGTACACGAATCTCTCTCCTTGCCCCCTCCCCTTTGGGGATTAGAGGAAGTAAATACCATTGAAATCTCCCGCGGTGAGAATATTCAAAAATTAAAGTCAAGGTTAATCGCGAGATATTATCAATTCGTTTCATTTGCGCCAACAGGGACTCGAGGCGTCAAATCTGGGGAAACCAAATAGAAAAAATTTCAAACATTCGCATTCGCCTAGCAACCGAACCATGGCTGATGACAAACGCGACCAAGAGAATGCGAAAGAAAAACTCGATGATCCAAAGTTAATCCCCCGAGGGACAACCACAACATCAACAGACCTGGCCATGACGAACCAGCGAGGGATCAATCAAGAATCGAGCAAAAACGATTTCGGCGAGAAAATCCCGCAAGGAGAGGTGACTCACCAACCGAGAAACCCACATTATATCTCTGAATACGAACTCAACTTGAGCGCGCGCGTGACCGGAGGTAAAGGGGAAGGGGCATCTTGCTCGCCCCCTTCCATCGAACAAGAAAATATCACGATGTCATCGATACTCGAGATCTTACAAGAAATAAAGGAACGCCAAAACTCGGACCGAGAATTCCTCATAGAAAAGATACGAACAGTCGAGGCGAACCTATCGAAACGCCTGGACTCGGTATTCATATCTGCGATGAACACCCCCTCCATCTGGGCGGAGGAATCTTACAACGCGGGTACGGGATGGGAACTCCCAGGGAGACACCCAATATGCTCCATGCGGGAAGTGCGCGCGAGTAATTACGCTCCCCCGCCTCGCTAATCTGGGACACGGTGACAACGATGCAGCGAGAAAAATTCCGGTCACCGAGCGCACGGGAAACGATCCGATCTCCCGCGAAAATCACACGCTCGCGCGCGATACAAGCCAGAGGAATTTTGACTATGGAGTAAACCGTGGGGAAGCCGCCGTCAGCAATCCTCGCAACACCCTCGGACCCAGCAACGATACAAAAACCTGCAACACAATGAAGCTCGAGGCCCCACTCTACACGGGAAAAAACGACGAGCTTCCGATGCAATTTCTCGTCGATCTGCGAGCCTACGGAGACACTTTCGTGCCGAGATACCACTTCAAGACCGTGATCGCCCGACGATTGCTCGGTACCGCCCTGCAGTGGTGGAAAATCTCTCGAAACAACATATCAAACTGGAAAGATTTCGAAGAGCAGCTAACGCACCGATTTTGGAGCGAAGAAAAACAAGCGAATGTAAAACTCCGCCTTGAGTACGAGTGGCACGATCCCTCGAAAAAGAAAACCCGACTCGAATATGCTATAGCGCTCATCGGGCTGGCCCGTGATCTTCACCCCCCGCTGACGGCGCCAGAAATCATAAACAAAGTTAAGCGACGTTTCTCCGAGGATGTGCGCACAACCATCCGGACACTCGGGATAACCGGCCTTCCCGAACTCTTAGATCTGCTCTCGTCATACGATGAGGAGGGACCTGGCAACCGGGAGAGGGTAAAACCAGAAGGCCGCGAAAAATATCGATCATCGACGAATAAGCAGGAGAACACACAGTATGCACCTCGTGACCGGCCGAAAGAGGCGAAAAGAGAGGAGAAACACGGGGACATGCAAAGAAGGGGAAATAATCGAGAAACCACGCGGCATATTCGCAGCATAGAAGCGAACGAAGAGAGTGACGGAGAATTAACGCTCGTCGAAGAAAACGCCCCGTCGGAAAACGATGTTGCGTCACCTCCCACGCAATAAGCATTCGTGAGGTGACGCTCGGTTTCGGAAAAAATACAAAAGACTGTCTCTTGGCCGAAGATGACCCAATAAAACCTCCGAAGGTCAAATGTCCGACTCTTAAAATTAACATACTCGGAATACCAATGGAAGCCCTTATCGACACCGGAAGCGAAGTCTCGGCTATATCCGAGCGTTGGTTTCTGGAATTCAAAAACGCGCTTTCGCAGTGTCCCCTCCTCCCACTCTCAGGAGTGTCCGTACGAGGGGCGGTCGCAGGAAGAGCGACCAAAGTAACCAAGCAAATATTCGCCCCGATTAATTTGGACAAAGGCGGAGAAACGTGCACTCTCATAATTGTACCAAATTTGTCGCGCGATTGTATTCTAGGAATCGATTTCCTTTCGCAAACGAGATCCTTAATAGATCTCGAAAATAAGCTCCTACTGTTTAAAAATACGAACGATAGTCTACATCGTCAAACAGTGAAATTCACAGAAAAAGAAAATGCACTGCCCTGCGACGAGAAGAAAATCGAGGTGGTAGGGACCGTGACGGCCGATGTGAGCGACGAAGAAATTAACGAGAAAACCGCAAATACGGAAGGACTGAGCGAAATACAAAAAAAAGAATTCCACTTCTTGCTCATAAAATTCCGAGAAGTCTTTGCGAAACAGCCAGGGCATCTCAACTCGTACGAACATGATTTAAAGGTAGCTCCTCACGAACCTTCTAGGGCAATGAGCTACCCCGTCCCCTTGATATATCGTGAAGACGTCGACAAAAAGGTTGAGACCTTGTTACAGCAAAATATCATTCAGCTCAAGACCAGCGTGTATAGCAGCCCCCTTCTGGTAACGCCGAAAAAGGACGGAGGGGTACGCCTATGCCTCGACGCCTGTCGAATTAATGGAAGCCGCGGACGAGATTTTTCAAGAATGCCGCAAAGCGACATACATGAGCACCTTGGACATGCGCGCGAGCTTTTGGCAGGTACCATTGACTGAAAATTCGCGAAAATATACGGCGTTTATTCACCGAGGCTGTTGCTACGAGTTCGTAGTAACACCTTTTGGGTTACGAACAAGCACGGCTAGCCTTGTGCGTGGGCTTGAACCGGTACTCAAGGGGCTAAAAAAAGTTTTAAACTTCGTCGATGATATACTTTGTACCTCAGAAACTTTCGAGGAGCACATGTCGGATTTAGGCGAGTTATTCAAAAGATTTGAGGAACATGGGCTCACGCTGAATTTAGACAAGTCAAACTTCTTTAGAGAAGAAGCATGTTTTATAGGTCACATCTTAACACGGGATGGAATAAAACCTGATCCCGATAAAATTGAAGCTATACACAATTTTCCTGAACCAAAAAATGTTAAGCAGCTCCGGGGATTTCTCGGGCTGATCAATTATTACAGTAAATTCACTTGAGAACACGGAAATGTGACCGTGCCATTGCTACATCTCCTCAGGAAGGGCGTGTCTTGGGAATGGAAGGACGAGGAAAGTTTAGCTTTTGCTGAAA
Organism: Alloplasta piceator; assembly: GCA_946863875.1. NCBI lineage: Eukaryota > Metazoa > Arthropoda > Insecta > Hymenoptera > Ichneumonidae > Alloplasta > Alloplasta piceator. The sequence goes on along the minus strand of OX333075.1, from coordinate 37,079,221 downwards.
TTAAACGGAAATTCTGCTCGAGCGTGATATTGTACTACCCCTCGAAAAACCGCCCGTTCTATTTGTAAACGGACGCGAGCGACTTTGCACTTGGGGCAATTTTTTTTCAAAAAAATGACGAAGGAGAGGAACTCGTGCTGCACTTTGCGAGTCAAACGCTAAAAAACGCGGAACTCCGGTGAACTACAACGGAGAAGGAACTGCTAGCGGTGGTATGGAGCCTAATGAATTTCCGAACGTATATACTCGGAGCTGAAATCAAAATCTTTACCGACCACGCAGCGTTAACTTTTCTCGGAGAGTGTAAATTATCACACGCGAGACTCACGCGCTGGACTCTCGCAATACAAGATTACCACCCATCAATCGAGCATTGCGCGGGGAAAAAGAATATCTTCGCGGACGTCCTAAGCAGACCGGAAGGGAAACGCAAGCCGGAGAAAATTATGATCGCAGAACTCGCTCAAGAGATATCCGAAGAATTCGTTGATCTCCCAAAAAGCATAAAAAACCTGCAAAAAGAGGACCAGTATTGCCAGAAGATAAAAGGAACATTAGAGGAAGAACCCACAAATCAGAACTATCGAATAAGGAAAGGGATATTATACCAGTGCTGCAACGGGGCAGAAAGAGTAGTTGTCCCCACCTGCGGTCTGGAAAGACTGATAGGGGAATGCCACGCCCTTTATGGACATGCGGGAACAAGGAAATGCTACCTCATACTACGTGATGATTTCTATTACCCGAATCTACATCGACACATACACCGACTTCTCTCTCTCTCTGTGACGCGTGCCAACGACACAAGATCCTCACTACTAGATCGTTCGCCGAAATGCAGAGTATACTACCACAGCAACCCGGGGAGCTTGTCTCTCTCGATTTCTATGGGCCTCTGCCAGCCGGGCAATAAGGAAAAAAATTTATTCTGGCTGTTATAGACGTTTTTTCTAAATTCACACGACTCTATGGGCTCCGAAAACCGACGACGGAGAGCACGTGGCGATGTTTTGAAGAAGACTACATTCCCAAACACGGCAAACCCCAAGCAATACTGTCAGACCAGGGAACGCAGTTCACGGCAAAGAAATGGGCACGAGCACTGGAGGCGAGTGAAATAAAAAAAATCCTCACGTCTATTCGACATCCCCAAGCCAATCCGATCGAAAGGACAAATCGCGAGTTCTCGCGATTTTTCCGCACGCTAACAGGGGCAAAACACAACGGGTGGACGCGTTGGCTGAGCGTGATCGAAGAGTGCATCAACACAACGCATCACGAATCAACCGGATATACACCGCTCGAATTGCACGAAAAAATCAAACCGATTCGACCTTGGAAAGAACTGATCCGTACCAAAGCCTCCGCGGATATGCCACACGAGACCTTAATCATGAGCGCACGGGACAACATTCAACGTTCCCGAGAGCGCTATACTAGCAAATTCAACTCCAGGCATGAAATAACGGAATATGCAGCAGGAGATATGGTCCTGGCTCGAGCATTAAATGACGATAGCAAAATTCCTTCCCCTCTACGAGGGACCATATCACATCAAGACGAAGGTGGGAAGAACATCGTATATTCTCGAGCACGTGGATAAAGAGAAGGAGAGGGGAAGGTATCACGCCAGCGATCTCCGACCGTACAGGACGTAAGGGATCACAAGCAGAAAACCCCACCATACTCAATAATTTAAATTAGGAGTGAGAGAATACGCACGAGCGAGAAATATTCCGAAATTCTCCTAGTATATCACACAGCACGACAGTCGATCAACATGGAAGCCAGAGCGAACACGTGCTCGAAGGTGCGAAGCATCGGTACCCAAGTGGGAAAGAACCTAGAAGGAAAAATTATCTTCGCAAAGGAATTTATCAAAGGAAATCAGGCCATGCGCCACCGTAGACCAAAATCAGAAATCCGTGATTACGCGAGCAGCACCGACTGCAATTTCTTCGAATACCTCAAGAACGACGAGATAAGCCAGCGTCGCGACCTGAACATCGGGCCAGACAAAGTGGTGAAATACAACGAAGGCACGACCAAGATTCGTCTCCACTACGTACGGCCTCCTAGCATTCCGGAAGTAAAACAACGTGGATCGCACCTAAACGCAGCGGAGCAAGGGCCATCAGGACACCGGAAGGACTCAAACTCATCATGGACGAGGAATACCGCCGATTCGCTGAACGAGGAAGCACGCCCGCTCCGGATCCCGTCATCGAAGACGCGGTCACGTGGAGAAGATCATATACGCAAGTACAATCGAGCCGACCAAGAAAACCCAAAACCAAGCAACGAGAGCAACAGTGAAAAGTGAAAATTGAGACACTCGCGAGACCGCATTCGCGATCCACTCAAGTCCCAACTTTGGAAGGACTATGTAACGTGACGTCACAGTGGTGGCCATTAGGAATGAAGAGGGGTCAACGATCGATGATCGATGAGGCCATCAGAATTTGGGTGGGTCAAGAATCGACCTGCACCGCCCTTCGAGGAGAGAGACTTTCTCCCACCTTCGGACATCGCGCGATACCACCTCATGATATCGGACGAGATTATAAAAGCGCGTGCAGAGCGTCTCTCGTCACTCTTGTTTCCACGATTAAATACGAATTGGAGTCATATTGTAGAGCTCTGCTCTAAGCTATATCTAAGTCCCCGTCTCTTAGCCAGGACCCTCGTAAGCGTGAGACCCCAAGCATTGTGCTTGGAAGTTGGATCGTGATCGAGGCTAAAATTAAGTCTTTTATTAATTTCATGCGGATCAATAAAAGCCCTCAACATTTCTTTGCATTCTGAGGCTAAGTAAGGCAAACGTTTACTGAAAATCCATATAAAATTAACATAAATTTCACGTTTCGCCGATTAATAAAATCTTTCTCTCGCACTTGCAAAGTTGTGGCTAAAATAACTAATTTGCATATCAACTCATTACAACATTGACACATTTATTTCTAATCGAGCAGGCATTGTGATAAATTAGACGCGTGCGGAAGCGTCTATTTCGCGTACGAACCCTCGTTCTTGCTTCACTACTTCAATCTCTATCTAACGTTAGAACTCGCTTTCCGGGTACTAACACGACTAACATTTAAGCCTGAATCCTACACTTCTTTAGTGATTAATAGTTTTAGGGAGCGTCAATCCTCCCTTTGCATTTTTTAATTCCTTCTTAGGTGCTTCCTACATCCAGTCGAGTCCTAATAAGAATTATATTTGCTTGTCTCTGCGACGAAGACCGTTTCCTTTAATACAATTTAAATTATCTCCCATCTCGCTTCACGAGACACGGTAAATTCTATTTTCTCTGCTGAGCGTCTCGCTTCACGAGCACCCATTATTACAGACAAAAAAAAGGCTTTGAGTCTCGATGATGAGAGGTCTACCTTTCTAAGCGTGCCGTAACGCGCTGCACAAAAGATCATACCAAATCTGAGGGATCTTCGAACTAAAAATAGAATATAGACATAAAGAATTAAAAGAATCAGTCATCATCGAATCCTCGCAATCTCCCCAAGCCTCGAGTCCAGAACACGAATCTCTCTCCTTGCCCCCTCCCCTTTGGGGATTAGAGGAAATAAATACCATTAAAATCTCTCGCGGTGAGAATATTCAGAAATTAAAGTCAAGTTCAACCGCGAGATATTATCAATTCATTTCAGTATACAAGAAGAAAAAATATATAAAATTATGATTAAAATTTTTGTTCCTACTCCCCTGAATGTGCGAGCTCGTATAATACGCTACGCTAAAAAAAAGATGTTGCGCCTATGCGGCCGCTATCCTTCTTGCTCCCGCGGAAAGCATAGCGAGAAAGTTTCGGTTGTGCGTAGTAGGTTGCCTCACGCACCGCGCTTCCTCTAACACCGTATATCCCGCGTGGCAGCCATCATTGTTCGTGTGACGTAGCACCAGCAGCTACCCCCTGCACCGCGCTGCCCGGCGCCATGCCGTCTGACTGGGATATTCGCACGTGGTAGCATACGCTGCTTACTCTTTCTCTCTCTCTTTCTCACATTTGCTCTTTCTCTCTCTCAATCTCACTCGCGCGAGGCTTTATCTTTTGATATGAGCGTGACCATAATGAATTAGCGCTCGGCCATCATTAAAGCGATAGCCCTTATCGCATAGACACTTTTTAAACGCTGAGAACGCGGCCATAATGAAATTACTTTTATTCGTCACGCTCATTGAATACGCAATAATGCGATAATCGATAATTCTTCAATGAAAATCGCGGAATTTTTGCAAATCATCAAGTTTTAATATCCGACTTAATTATTACGGATATGAATTGCTGTGAAATAAAACCGTTCATCAAAATTTATTCGTTCCACCAATAATATTATCTGTTTTTCTTGCGGGCACGCGTCTAATAAGCTTGCAAAGCTGCGCGCATTATAAGCTCATATTCGTGCTCATATAAGGTTGCAAAGCCACGCACGTTTGAGCTTTTAAAAGCGCTCGTCATATAAGCTCGTACCGTGGTTCCGCTGTCGCCGTTGCCACCGCCACCGCCGCCACCGCCGCCATGTAAGCTTATTTAAATAGTCATTCTGTAAATAAATTGCCCAGTCGCGATTATGGATACACGCTGGAATGGCAGCCTGGTTGTACGGAATATAGGGGAAAAAATTGAATTTCGCGAAGGATTACCCCAGTCGGCGGATTATTCAAATGATCAACGCCCGAAACTCATCATCATCGATGATCTCATGCGCGAAGCTTAGAATAATAGCATCGTCAATTTATTTACAAAGGGTAGTCATCATAAAAATCTCAGCGTAATTTATATCACGTAAAATCGTTTTCATCAAGGACATGAACAGCGTGATATATCATTGAGCGCAAATTATATCGTCGTATTTAAAAATCTACAAGATCGCACGCAAATTTAGCATCTCGCGCGGAAGGTGTGCCCGGAAAATCCACGATTTGTCCAAGAGGTGTATTTTGATGCGACTGCAACGTCTCATGGGTATCTATTGTTCGATCTCAAACAATCTACACCCGATAATTGTCGTTTTCGCGCCTGCATATTTCCCGATGATAAGTATCATAATGTCTACGTACCACGAAAAGATATCAAATCACGAGACTCTACCCGGGATGTACCAGTAATGCGGCTGTAATGGCTGAGCAAGGAACTCTCGGGAAAAACCAGTGCATTATTCTACACGCATTGTGTTATCTTACATAGACGCAATTGCACACGATTTTGCGCATGGCCGATACGTCTTTGATACGTAGCATATGCGAGTGTGCGTTGAATGTTTTACGCGAAAATGTGAAGCTCAATGATCGCCAACGAAAACGTTTGTGCCGTCATGCTACGCTTCTTCGTTGTTTCGCTGAAAAAAAAAGGAGTTCGGTGGGAACACGGCGATTAATTGCAAAAAAACAGTTCGACATTTTTCAAAAATCTGTTAATTCCTGTTTTGTGGTATATTAATCATGGAGCATGCTAGAAAAATGGTTCTCATTCCTCATGATAATATACAGAGACTAGGCGAGCAAAAGTCGCTGCAAGAAAACGCTGAGTCAGCTACACAGTTGAGCGGCAACACCGTGTGGACCAACGGAACACCACTCTCGTGCCTCGATACAGAAATGCATGAATATTAAACTCTGATCTGTACGAGAGCGAGAAAGACAAGTGGGGTGCTTATCTGCAGGTTTTACAGCGTTACCTTCGAATAGCCTTGGCTTCGCGTAACGACAGCGATGACTCGAAAAATCACCCTGCGAAAAATCGCGCGAGTGTGAAAATATCGAAAATTCGCGAAGATAATATCAACGCTGGTAATACGGCATTAATCAATGCCGTTAAATCCCAATTGAACAATACACTGATTATCGATAGTGTACCGAAAAAATTTCGAACAAAGGCAAAATTATTATTGCGCAATTTGCATAGAAATACTTCGCTCAATAAAAAAATCAGTTGGGACAGGAATAGCGCGGTTTCCATTAGTGGTACGAGAATTCCAAATTCAAACATCGTTGATCTCATTAATGACGCAATGCGCGCGAGAAAAAGGGCAAAACCTGAGGGCAGAGCTCACTTTGCCGAACTCCTCCGGAAGATACAGATGCCACAGGAGTTTAAAGGAAAACCGGAATTGCTGCGAGGAGAGACTGCCCCCTCAGCTGTGACTTTGACACCGCGTAAGCATCTCATATTGCTAAAGACGGTCAAGAGCATTGGCCTCAGCAGCAGCAGCAGCAGCGATAACGACGGCAAGGGAGAGACAAGTGGCACTGCATTTTACTGGACCAGCTGAGGGATCGGATGACAAGGAAGTATATAAAACGCTCGCAAATCAGCAAAGCCATGGACATCAGCTGTCGGATAATAACAATCCCAAAAGATGACGCCTTGCTTGGACAACGCTTAAATCATGAAGATTCTTGATAAAATTTATCATGATCTTGCTCATCCAGCATCTTTTTCCCGCATGCAAACTCTCAAACATGCCATTATCGATAAAAGAATTAATTAAAAAATATATATGGCCATAGCTTGAGTCACAAGATTCGTATAACATGCATCGATTTGTACAGCGTAAATTTCCTCGTCGTACATATAATGTGAGTAATATCGACGATGTATGGGAGGCAGATTTAGCCGATCTTTGATCAATCGCAACGTATAATGATAATTTCGTATATCTCTTGGTAGTAATTGATGTATTAAGCAAATACGCTTGGGTCGAGCCGTTGAGCGATAAAACGAGTGTCAATGTTTCCCGAGCTCTTGCACGAATACTTGCTCGTAGTGAAAATAGAGTGCCTCATCAGCTGCAAACTGATCGTGGCAAGGAAATAAATATTTCTTTCCGCGCGATGCGTAATCCCGACGTAAAAGCCGCGATCGCCGAGGAAGGATTGGCGCGATTGGAAGGAGATTGGGTGGTTTCGCTAGCAGAAATTAGCTACCCAATGACCTTTTTCCATATCCCCCAATCGGAAAATAGAGTAATCGTCGAAGATGGAGACTACGATAAATCTGGGCGTAATGAACATACGAGACGAGCAATAAAGTTCGATATCGTGCCCAGCGGAATATATTCCTCTATCGATATTTTACGCGCCTGTATTAATAAACTAACATGTGTATACGGCCATTTTTATTTCAAACTCGAGCCCAACGGTCGGGTTAGAGTTTCACGAATATGCGATGATTCGCGTTATCAAGATTTTCGTGTCTCTCCGATTATAGCACAATTGCTAGGTCTGGGTGACCAGGCTCTTACACATCTGGCTTTAGGGCCAAAGCAATCGTTCCAAGGTCCGCATCCCCCATCGCTTTCTCGAGCTATCCTGGGTAGTTAATTTATCTATTCGGATATATGTGAATCGAGCATCATTGGCGATATACAGGCACCATTATTACGCGTCGTACCAGTGGATGGAGTCGGAGAATATGGCACAAACAGAATAAAATATTTTCCCGCACAACGCTATATCCCACTTATTCGCAATAATTTGCACACGATCGAGATCGATATAAGGGACAAGTTTGGCAAACCTGTGCCATTCGAGTACGGAACGTTGACGGTGACGTTGCAGTTTGAACGGCTGCACTAACAAGTCTGTATAGAGCAATATTATTACGACGGTGGCGAGATTCATAGCGACGATCTACGGATCGGCTTGGGTCGACGAGGATACGGCGGAATTAGCGAAGTTTACATTGGCACACCCAATCAGCGTGGTCACGGGATCGGAAGCTTTCTCGGAGGGCTTTTTCATCATATTTTACCACTTCTGCGCAAAGGCGCGACAGCTGTGGGTAAAGAGGCCATGCGTGGCGGTGCGAATATCGCCGGGGAAATGCTACAGAGAGATATGACGCTTAAAGATGCTTTTCGCGCAAGAGTGCGTGTATCAGGAAGTAATTTGATACGGAAGGCCGAGGAAAAAATTGACCGATTGATGCAGGGATCGGGATATAAGAAGCGGAAAATTTCGCGCACCCGACATTCGACCAGTAGACGTGTTAAGCGACGTGTCTCTCCGAAAAAGAAGAAAATCAATAGCACGAAAAAGAAGAAAACGACGTTGAAAAAAAATAAAAAAATAAAGAGAAAAATTCAACGGACTGTAGCTGATATTTTCGCGTAAGCAAAAAATGGCTTTCCTACCTGCAAATTCTTGCGAGTGCATGAAATCCGAACTCAAGCTGTTTTCTCTTCCTCCAACGCAAACTACGATGAAGGGATCAAACTGGGTTTATTACAAACCAATCTCATCACTCACGGATGATTCCCCCATAGAATTTTTCGTGCCTGGTCAAGGTGACGAGTGCATAGATCTCGCCCACACTATGCTTAGTCTTCGCGTACAAATGAAAAAACCTAATATCGCAAGCACGAGTAAAAAAAAGCTCTTACAGAGAAAATGCCTGAAATTGGTCCCATGAACAATTTTTTGAATTCATTATTTAATCAAGTTGATGTGTATTTAAATAAAAAATTGGTCTCTCCGCTTAATAATGCATACGCTTATCGCGCGTATATAGATACATTATTAAATTATGGACCGAGCACTAAAAATTCGCATCTCACCTTGGTATTGTGGTACGATGATACGCCTGGAGCTATGGATGATACGAGTGGAGAAAATAATTCTAGCCTAAGGGAATGGAAGGAGCTGTCGTCAGCGGGGAAAACGATCGATTTGCTCGGGCATTTACATTGCTATATATTCAATCAAGACCGTTTTCTCTTGAATGGCGTGGAAATGCGATTACGCCTTGTACGTGGCAGAGATTCATTTTGTCTCATGGCTGCATCCCTGAATAACGGTGTTGGATCAAAAATTCTCGAAGCATCGCTTCCCGTACGGCGAACGAAAATCGCGCCGGGGATTTTGTTCTCTCACGCTCGTGCCTTGGCAAAATCCACAACTTAATATTCGCTGACTCGTGTCGAGGTAAGGGCTGTTTCATTACACGCCGGAGTACACAGAGAAACAGTTGACAATGTGGTACTCGGTCAGTTACCGAAACGACTAATTATCGGATTCGTCGATAATAGAGCGCTTAACGGAAATTCTACCCTCAATCCGTTTAATTTTAAAAATTATGAAATTGATTATTTCTCTTTATATGTGGATGGATCGCAAATTCCTTCTCGACCTTTGCAACCTGACTATACCAAAAATGAGCTTTATGTAGACGCGTACCAAACATTATTCTCGGGTACGGGAATACATTTTCTCAACGAGGGTAATTCGATAGATCGTAGAAATTATCCAAATGGTTATTGTCTGTTTGCTTTCGATCTGACACCCGATATTTCGGCAAACAGCTGCTCGCATTGGAATTTTCATAAAACACGGTGAGGATTGAAGTCCGATTCGAGGAAGCGCTTAAGTCAACGGTAAATTGTGTCGTATATGCAGAATATGACAATGTCCTCGAAATCGATTCTTCTCGGCAAGTAATTGCTGACTTCTTTGGATAGTCGCATTCACGTGTGAAGGATCGAATAACACCGCCTTTCTCGACATTGCGAAGAAAAAAAAGAAATCAGTTTATCGTAAGCATTCGAACGAAATGGACACGAGAATGGATATCATAATTGATATACAGGGTATGCGTGACAGGGAAAATCGTTTTTTATTGAAAGAAATTGCTATTGTCGATGTCGATCGTCTGAATATGATGCATTGGATCGTTGCACCTCTGTACGCTTTTTCTGAATTATCCAAGGTTGCGCAAAAGCAAAATCGCTTTTTAATGCTCGACTTTCACGGATTGGAGTGGTATGAAGGCCATGTGACATGTCGACAAGTATGTGCAACGCGACATTGCTCGGCGTGCGCGAAATATTATAACGCGGGGGCGTGAAAAAGCTGATTTGCTGCGTAACGTATTATCTCGCGATGTGATCGATCTTGAGTCAGAACACCGCGAGTGTCCAGGTTTTGAAAAAATGCCCCTAGCACACCGCGAATGTTTGCGACATTGCATGGGAATGCTACAACACCGCCGAAAGTGCGCATTATCACGGGCAAATATGCTCAAGGCGTGGTAATAAAAAAATATACGGCCCGTGGAAGATAATTGGCATATGGGAGAAATCCCTGTGGTGATTAAAGAAGAAAAAAAGGAAGGGATGGAGTCATCATCCGAGTGCGATGGATGTGTTTGGTGCGAAGATTAGCAGTTCATTGAGTATGAGTATGTGTGAGGCTCATAATTTTTTTGCCGCACTCGCTTTCACACTGGACATATGTGTGAGTCAGTCTGTCAGCAGTTGGTAACTCGACAACATTATCATTTTGAAGGTCGTTTCGCCGCTGAGTATGAACTCAGCTGAATTACGAGAAGCTCTACGAGTTTCACCCGTCGCAACTACAGGAGTAATTTCGGCTGACGAGATTCCACGTGTATGGACTAGACCTGCGGGAATAATAGTCAATACAGATGAGCACACCAAACCAGGGAAGTACTGGGTCGCCATGTACGTCGATCGAGATGACAGAGACTGGTACTTTGACAGCTATAGACTACCACCAATCATACCGCAGCACATCGCAGAACTCCGGAAAAATTGCAAGTTCTTCAGCTGCAATAACAAGCAGCTCCAACGTGATACATCGGATGTGTGTGGCCAGTTTGTATTATTTTTCTGCATCTCCTGTCTTCTGGTATTAGTATGGCTTGATTTAACAATCTCTTCAGCGATAATACACGAGAAAATGACAAATTAGTGCGTGAATATTACAACGCTTTTTCAACGACGAAACGAACAAATAAAAACAATGGTAATAAATCATTCATCGGAAACGGTGGTTTTATCGAGCGAGGATTTACTTGTACGCAGGGATGTTGTATGCGTCGATAAAAATGGGTTGTATTATATAGCTATTATGGGAAATTGGGCAAATTAAATATTATAATTATACTGAAAAATATGTTTGGTTATTTCAGACTATTCCTATATTCCTTTAATGATAATTTTTGCATTTTCAGCAGAAAAAAGCATTGGTATCCGTCTCGCGTCCCCGCCTGCCCCCACTTCTCCCCTCACTATCGTTCTCAACATCACGATAATATTTCTCTACCAGTGGTGGGGGAAAATTATTGTGGTGGGGGAAGTCGCATGGTGGGGGTAAGAGTGGGGATGGGAGTGAGGGGTGCCATACGGTCACCAAACTACTGCCGATTACTTCAAAATAAAAATGTATCGAACATCGGCTTATCATCCCCAATCAAACGGATGGCTCGAACGAAGCCACTATGTGCTTACCGAGTATTTGAAGAACTTCATCAACAAATACTGGGAATGGGATGAGTGGATCCCCACCGCTATGTTCTCGTATAACACCAGCGTTTACGAAGCTACGAAATTCTCACCTTTCGAATTGGTGTTCGGGAAAATCGCTCGAATCCCCTCTCAATTTACAGCGGACGAATTGGATCCTACGCACGACGTCGCGCTTCAAAAACTCATCGAAAAAATTCAAGAGTCCAAGGAAATAGCATCAAAAAACCTAAAAAAAAGCAAAACAAAAGTCGAAAGTGTACTACGATAGACGCGTGCGAACTCACTCGTTCGTAGCTGGCGACCTCGTCCTTTCATTAAAGGAACCGAAATCTGGAAAGTTCGATGACGAATACGTAGGGCCGTACCGTATTTCGGAAATCCTGGCAAACAATATCCAAATAACATCAAATTGCTATTGGATTCTGAGAAAACAAAAACGGTCCACGTAGATAAAATCAAACGTGCGTATCTGTAAAAGGCAGCATGCACCGCCTTCCCCACGTTACGAATATATCATAACGCGCATTTTTATTACAAATGAATAAACATCTTATTAATAATAATACCCCATAATATAAAAATCAATATGAGAGAACCAAAAATAAAAACATATATCGATACACTCATAGCTATAGTAGCAGCTACAAATTGTTATCATAAACAATATTTATAATTTGGAATCGCACTATGCACTCTCTTCGTGGCTATTCTCACCACTTTGCGCAATAAGAATATCTACGGGGGAGGGGCAGCGTGCATTTGGTCCTCTCTACTCTTGCGCCGCGCGCCTAACAATAGGCTACGTGCCAGACGGAGCCGCTTACGGCCCGCGCCCTACGCTAAGCTGTACGACCGACATCATGGCCGCTGCACGTGCGAACCACACATATACTGATATACACACATATACAATAATCTACATAATAATACACACATTAATACAGCAATACATATACATATAACTCGTACACATAATAATACAGCAAGTAAAATCAATGACAACAAAACCAAATTTTTCAAATAAAATAAATAAACGAAATAAATGACGTGGAAAATTAAAACCTTTAAACAATAAATGAAATAAATAACTTTCGTATAAATGAATCATCAAACAAAAGTAAAAACCTTCAAATAAGTAAGGTTCAAATAAATAAATCTTCAACAAAAAATCTGCAAACGAATCTTTGGAACAAACAAATTTCCAAATAAATCAGCACTCGAATAAATAAACTTCAAATTTTCAAACAACCCCCCCCCCCCCCCCCAAATAGAATAAATGATTAAAATGGATGATAGAAAAATAAATTTTAAGTAACAAAATGGATAAATAAATTCCAAGTAAAACGTCATAAAAGGAAATAAAGGAATAACCAAAGAAAACAAATGTAGAAATGAAATAAAAATAAAAAATATTTATTATAGAAGCTCAAAAACTAGAACGTACAAGGTGAGCGTGTATACTTCTTTTGCTTTTGTAATAAAATCGACAATCGAAAATTAAAATAGTTCGAAACTGTCTTCGCTGTCCCCATCGCTGTCACTTGCGGGTCGCACTCTGCAGACCCCAGGCACCCAGACGCCCGATGCCAAATAAACACCATGAAGGAAATACCCTCCCAAGATGGGTAAACGAGGTTCCTCGTACATCCGATTGATGCCCAGATCAGCATCCTTCCAAGGATCCCTCTCCTGCCCTTCCTCGCACGCCGCCCTCCTCTCGTGACGCACGCGTTCCGCGGCAGCTCTGCAACGCTGCCGGAGCCACTCCTGAGATGAAACGAAGTTTTTAAAATAAGACAAACGATAATAAGAATAATAATCGGAACGATAACTTCATATAACAGGGAGAGAGGAAAGATAAGAAAAATTAGTGCTATACTCACTTTAAATATGGCGAAAACGAGAATTCCTCTATCCATGCTTGCACAATTGCGTATATGTATAATTTCGAATAAATGTTGAAACACTTGTGACTGATTCGGTCAGCCAGGCAAGAATAAAATCTGCGCTTCTATGTACAAAATGCTGACCCCGCGGAAACTCAACTTTCAAGCGCAAGAGACTCAGGAGAGCCGCAGTCCGTGCGTTCAAAACAACCGCAAAAGCCCTCGTAGGGATTTCTACCGCAGCGCGCGCAAAAGGCGCGAAAATTCAAATTCAATGATGCTCCCTCCACTTAACTCTACTCATAAAGGAACGAATTAAGGATAGTCTAACTCGAAATGAAATCATTTCAGATCTATACTGGGCAACGACAATTATTCCGTTACGCCCATCACGAATAATCCCGGGATGTACTCGGATCGCTTGAGTTCTTTAAGATCGTACCAAACGTCGTGGAACATAGTTACTCACGTCAACCTGTCAAAAATCCTGAAAATAAATTTTGCACTGACCCAAGAGTGGTCGACGCTATCGCAGGAATGCCAAATGCTACAGAAGAAATGCAAGGTCAAGGGTAAATCACAAGCATGCAGGAAACGCTCGAAACCCTCGCAAAGGACCAACTAGATATAGGAAATCGAGTACAGATAGATAATGAAACGCTAAGAAATAGGAAAAAGAGAGCGCCTCTAGACTTTATCGGATCCATCAGCCGAGCCCTTCTCGGCACACTCGACGCCGAAGATGCGGAATTTTATAACAATAAAATTGAGACTCTTGAAAACGACACGCGATCGATAGTAGAATTAATCGCTAACCAGACATACATAATTAAATCAAAATTCAACTAAGATCGTCTCCGTGTGACTAATTTTACCACGATCTTCACAGAGAAAATCGGCAACGTATCACGTGCGTGAGCTATGATAACTAACGAATTGGCGATCGTAGAATATAACGAAGCAATGACTGACGGAGCCGCGACTCGGGAACTTAGCATTGCGGAACACGAACTCGATTCAGCAGTTCTCACGGATGCAATAATTTTTGCAAAACAAGGTCAACTGCATCCTTGCTTGTTATCACCCGCACAACTACTACAGGGCGTGAGGGCTATCCAACGTGAACGCTAAAATTCTGAATTTCCTGTCGCGCTTAAAACCGAATCAATTCCCGAATTGCTGAAGCTTTCGGATATCACGGTATATCAGACGAAAGGGAAATTAATTTATGTCATTGCGGTTCTTTTGCTGAGCCCACGGAGATATACTCTATTTAAAAACGTTCCCCTCCCGATGTACCAACATTCTACGCCTCATGGCTCGAATTTCGCTTTCATCAAACCTACCGCTCCGTTCACCGCAATCTCAGACAATTTGGAAACATACTTTCGGCTAGAAGATGACGACTTACGTCTTTGTAAAACAAGTAGCGACCGTTTCATCTGTAAACACGTGAACATTCCTTATCGCGTGGATTCTCACAGTGATTGCGAAGCCAAAATTATTACTGAACCTCATTCCCGAAATTTTGGGTCGTGCGATGTACCTATAAAAACTAGTATCCGTTAGAGCTTGAACTTATCCGAGTATCCAGATAAGACGGGTTTCGCGGATCCAACGCTTCAGATCTGGATACCCGAACAACCCGATATTATCCGGGTATCCGGATAGTTTCGGGTATCCGGATAGTTTCGGGTACCCGGATAGTTTCGGATATGCGGATAGTTTCGGGTATCCAGATCGTTTCGAGTATCCGGTTAGTATCGGGTACCCAGATAGTTTCGAGTATCCGAATAATTTCGGGTTTTCGAATCTAAAATTACAAGAAAAATTCTAAAAAAATGCTAGCTACTCCAGTGTGACCCTGTAAAACTTTTTTCCTTCTTGACATTTCCTCCGAAACCCTATAGTTATTGAATTACGCTTTCTTCTCAAACACGTATTGCTTGGCTGAAAATGCAATACTGGGGCGAAAAAAAATCGTACGACAGTTTGTAAAAAACCGAAATGTAGGTTTTGATATCCGTTTGAAGCTTATCATGGAAAAACCGAGCAAAAATTTGTCTCTAAGCTTTGGAAAGGATTTTCGGCGGCTAAAAAATATCCGAAAAATGGTAATATTCAACAATACGTACCGGGGCAAAAAAATCGTCAAAAATGTTCTAAAAAAGCAAAATTGAGTTAAATTTGTTCTCTTTAAAAGGCTGTTCAAGAAATTTGATTATATCTTTATTTTTTTTGACTCCGCTATCTAACTTTTAGTGCGGCAACAAATTTTTACGAGTGGGCAAAGACTATTGAGCGGTAGTGTATTTTCGTGATACTTTATTTATATAACAAATTTCGCCGTGAATCTTGAAATTTGCGAAAATTAGAGCAATCGCAGTCATTTTTTTGAAGATTTCGAAACGCCGCAGAATTTGTAATTTTTTGGTAATTTCGACCAAATTTACAGGGTATGAAGATCGTATAGATTAAGGATATATGGCCTAGACCGTCCCAGCAAAAAATTGTATCTGATTGAAATTTCGTTTTATTGGATTTGTACTTCGTGATACAATGAAGATCTGAAAAAATTTAACAATATTTGGCATGCTATAAGCAACAATGATTAATAATAATATTGTCCCAAAGTCATTAATACATTGTTTGAACAAATATCTATTCAACAATTTTACGATAAGTTCTTTTTTCTTTAAACAAATCGAAGTTGTTTATTTTTCTGAATGCATATGAATTTTGTCAGAATTTCCTATTTTTTTCGAAATATTATAAGAAACATTCTGAAATACAAAGAAAAAATTGCCAATTTTGTATATGTTTTTACACGCGGATTTATCGTCAGTTTTGAAAAGTTTCAAAAACACCAGGACAAAATTTCATAAGTACAGCCATTCTGAAAAATTTCAAAACGGAAATTTCAAAACTATGAGCAAATTCTGAAAAAGTTCATATGCATTCAGAAAAATTACCGCATTCCATTTGTTTACGAAAAAAAAAATAACTTACCGAAAAATTGTTGAATAATTATTTGTTTAAACAATTTACTAATCACTTTTAGGTAA
Organism: Alloplasta piceator; assembly: GCA_946863875.1. NCBI lineage: Eukaryota > Metazoa > Arthropoda > Insecta > Hymenoptera > Ichneumonidae > Alloplasta > Alloplasta piceator. The sequence continues at coordinate 37,062,985 of OX333075.1, read as the reverse complement.
TATTATTCTTGATAATTATTGTTTATGGTATGCGAAATGTTACTGAATTGTTTCAAATTTTTATTGTATCACGAAGTACGGGAATTTCAATCAGATACAATTTTTTGCTGGAATGATCTAGGCCATACAATTACCAGATATCTGGAATTGTCCGTTATGATCCGGGTATCCAGATCATTCGGGGTATCCGGATAATTTCGGGTATCCGGATAATTTCGGGTATCCGGATGATTTCGGGTATCCGGATAGTTTCGGGTACCCGGATAGTTTCGGGTACCCGGATAATTTCGGGTATCCGGATAGTTTCGGGTACCCGGATAGTTTCGGGTACCCGGATAATTTCGGGTATCCGGATAGTTTCGGGTAACCGGATAGTTTCGGGTATCCGGACAATTTCGGGTTCTCGAATCTGAAACTCGGATCCAATTACCCGGATACCCGGATAATTTTGGGTATCCGGATACCCCGAATCGAAGTATCAGCTCTAATATCCGTACACATTGGTTTCGGATACAGCTTTCGAACCAATGTATCTTTTCATGCGCGAGTCAGGAAACTCTCCGCGTCAAATGCCACTATTCAGAACCCCGTGCGATAACGATACACGGCTCCGGAATTCTCCGTCTCCACCCACGATGCGAAGCAACTACCAAATCAGACCACCAATCGAGATCATCGAGCTGGAGGAATTTACGCCTGCCTACAACATTACCCGAACGTGCAGAGCAATCCTGGCCACCAGGAACCGAGGGACCTGCGGAGCCAAACTGGCCCCGAGAAAATCGCCGCTCACAACAACGGTCGTACTCCAAACGCCTTGATTCAGGCGAATTCTGAGCGATTAAAATAAGTATCTCACCCCCGAAACAATTAAACCCAATTCTACAGATGTGACTACAGGAATATTTTCTCGAATAACAACCTTCCAAATTTTTCTTTTCAATGCGAACAATCCTATTCTAAATTTTTCCGATGTTTATCTCAAACAGGAATAAAATCCTTAACTTAATGTTACAGAACATACCGCTCCAATGGGTGAATGTAACATCCGCCTCACCAATCTTTCTGCCCTGCTGCAACCCCACCTCAACGGAAGAAGCAACCGTCCCGATCATAGGAAGCTCCAGGGAAACCCACGACTGCCCACCCACTGGACTACAATCTTTCATCAAACTGTGCCTTGATCCCCGTAGAATCAACACGCACAACACTTGCTTTCCCCCTGCCCAAATCGTAATCACTTAAGCATAAATTAAAAACAATTTTTCTTTTTCTCAACAAAAAGACGCCGCGACGTGCTTCGCATTTATTTCTCTAATTAATAGCTAGGGCACCGTATGGCCCCAGCTAGTTTTTAGAGGGGGAGGTGTTACGTCTCACCCCTTTTTCGTGAACGAATAATTTCCACTTAAAATTAATCCAAATTTATAACTAAATCAAAATTGCATCATAATAATTCACTCCAATTGCAACAAAATTCCTTAGACGTTCACACGCCCGAGCGGAAATCGCCCTCGAATTTCCGCTGACAGATTTCCTCCGTTCACTTGTAATTATTCTAAGAAAATATATATATTACCGATCGTCCGATCGACCGGACGACAATATCAAATTTTGTTAACGAATATCCGCTAAAAACGATGCACGAGGCATCGCGCGTTATATCTGTGATGTTCTATTTCGAATCCACTGATTCGCAATATTCATCGCTCGCGCGTGGCGTGCACAATCAGCATTTTTCGGCCGTCACCTCGCGCCCACCTGATCGACTCCCTGACTTTCTTAAACTAGTCTTCAATCAATCTTCAAACAATTCACATTCAATATTTCTTTACCCGTCATTTATATTTTGTTTTGTATAACCTTGCTATTTTTGTCGTGTATAATTTGTAATAACTCGTAAACTTGTATCTTCTGAATATTATCATAAACGGTGACAATATATCAACATTTATAATTGTATTTATCTGTATTACATCTGTAACGTGAATATTGTCGAAAACGGCGACATTATTCAATCATTTATTTTGTGCGTAATAAATCGAGCAATTATTAATTTCCAACTGAAAAATACAGGATTTGGATTTCAATTCATTAGTCAAACAACGAATGCCAATAAATATTCAATAAACGTCTGAAAATCAACCTGAGGCGTAACAAAGGGAGAAAACAAAATACGAGTGAAAACGGAATAAAACCGGTTATGTATGTACAAATTATCTCCTTGGATCTATAGGTAAGTACCTTTCAGACTTGATTTTTTTTTCTTCTAACATTTAAAATTTTACACATTTTCGTATATATTTGAAAATGTTCGTCACCATTACCCTTCGCAAGAACCATTGCGACACATGAGCAGATACATTAGCTGACTCAAATAACGTGAGTAAATGCGATAAACCGAAACATACTATAATAATAGTAACCTCGAATCCATATATTTTTTTTCTCCCTTTTCTGTTAAAAGAAAAATTACTCTCATCACCCCCTCACCATCATACATTTATAATATGCACACAGAATGCAAATAAACAAAAAAAATGCGGACTATGAACCATTATAATTAGAACCATTATAGTTTGCAAAAAAAAAAATTCTCTTTCTTCGACTCAGATTTACATTTTGAACTTTTCTTTCTTGATTTATACTTTTAAAAGTAACTCACATAAATTTAAATACCATTCGAGATTAAATATAGATTAAAGGCAAGCAAAAACAAATTTTCCTCACGAAAAAAATGTGGGAATTTAAATTGAAAGACCACTTCGATTTGAATGTACGGGTGAAAATTTGACCCCTGCATTTCACAATTTGGAAACAAAAGTAAATACGAATACAATTGAAATAGCATTTGTTAGTGTATCTTTCCACGATATATATAACGCAATCCCAACATTTAATGGCAAAAATAAACCTGTCGAAGATTTCATCTGAGCTTGCAAACGAGCAACTGTATTAATACCAGAAAATGAACACGCACGGTTCCTCGTCATGATACAATTCAAATTATCCGGTATTGCCCTCGATTTAACTGATTCAAAAACATATACAGTGGGTCAAAAAAGTATTCGTACACTGCGTTTTTTGCCAATAACTTCATAGGTATACATGATATCGAATCCAAACCTATTTTGTTAAATACTCCATTAAGTATAGAGCCAATCTGCAAATGAAGAATTTTTCCCCAGGAATAATAAAAGAATTATGCAAAAAAAACAAAATTTGCGGGCAAAAAAAGTATTCGTACATTTACAATTGAGCTGCTAAGCCTCGATACTGACTCACGCATAGTATGAACTCTGCGTAAAATGTGAACAAGTCTTTGTTCACACATTTGCTACACTCGCAACAACAGACAATCTGGTAGCTCGTCGAATAAATTATGTGAAAGTTCTTAGGACCGACAAACTAACGAAAACAAATAAGAATTACGAAGACTGAATCAACAGATTCGCGACCTCACAAAAATCATAACAGATTTGGAAGAAAGTCTTGTTCACGACTTCGTGAGAAAGCACGGCGAAATTCATCCCAAACCAGAAAATTTTCCATCATCGAAGACGTACTGTCCCGAGACCTCGTCAATATTCTCCCAGTCAAAATTATCTAGCGTCGCTAACGACGAATGGTCTCATCAGGGAACGAAACGTCCATTCTTCAACATCGGACTAGTTCCGTGGCAAAACCCCAAGAACGTAAAACTTTTACCGCAGGAAAAAGACGTATTACAAAGCGTCGATATGAAAACGGATCAAGAAGCATACAATACAAACATCGAACAACACAATTACGGGAGTGCATACCCAAGAATAAACAAATCGATTGGAAACAACAATTATCAACTCATCGACGGATGAAAAAAAGATTGAACTCACGGGAACCGACACGGCAAACTTCAAAGGATAACTCTCCGGATAATAATGACCCTCAACGGCAACAACCAAGGAAAGTATACGGACATTCCACATGGAAATCAAAAAATTACGACACTATCGAAAAACCAGCCCAAAGCGTGCCTGATCAACACGTCATGGTATGGAAAGCGAACCAAGAAAAACACACGGCAAACGAAACGGAAAACGACTTATATTTATCTACGCAAACGTTACAAATCAACAGTCCGTCACTCGCCACCGGGGACTAACAAATCGCACAAACGCAAAAACAAATAAGCAATCCGTCGCTCGCAACCAGGGACGAAGTGAAAACGTAAAAAAAAAGAATCAATCGGCCCATGTCGGCTAGTAAACGGAAAAAAAGAATCAATCAGCCCATGTCAGCTAGTAAACGAGAAAAAAAAAGAAACGATCGGCCCATGTCGGCTACTAAAGATAGAAAACAATGCAATGAAAATATTAATAATTACAACACTCACCCGAAGTTTTCAACAATAATAAAAATACGACGACAATACAAACGAAACATGAAATGAGAGGACAATCGATATAGGAAATGAAACGGCAGACAACAGGAAAACATAATCGATCGAAAAATAACAACACCGATAATCAAACGTGGACCCCAAGGACCACGAGAAAATCATCTATCACACCCGATACACAGAAACCGCGCATATATTATATCATCATCATTAGACAAATAAGATAGCGATAAACTTTCTCAACTCTTCAGGAACAATTAAAACATGATCAAAAAAAAATTCACATGCAACAAAAGAAGTAGAACGATTAGAGCACCCAAGTTTTCTCCTCCATTCGGTTCGTCCAAATGACAAGCGACGAACACGCTCTTAAACGCAGTTCTGAACATTTGGAATACTGGTTTTCTCAATTAAATCATACAAAAACAATAATACACATGTACACACAAAACAAATAACGGACTAGTAGTAAAAGTATTTAGATGTAAGAACATACACAGGTGGAATTTAACAATTAGTTACTTAATAGACTATTAGTTTTAGAACGCTAAGAGAATTAATTAAGAAAAAAGACCCGTGACACGACACGAATTTGGATCACAGAAACTTAAATCGGTCTACACAAATAAATCAAACAATAAATAGGAAATATACATTCATACCTTACATACCAAATACGAAATGTGAACACACCAATCAAGCAATAAAGAATAAACGAAAAACATAATCCTTTTTTTCTGTTACGTACGAACGTAACGCGACGTTTATTTTCCCTGCTAGACTCACCATCGTTATATTTTTAGGCTGCCTTCCCTAACGGATTCGACGACCGTACATACGGTCGTAAATAATTGTCTTGTCGACCGTAATGTTGTGGTCGTCAGATAAAGCATCGTATTTTGCTTGTGGGTCGTTACGACCAAAAATTATTAGTCGTAACAACCCGTTCCTGGGTCCGTTTGCTGGTCGGTACGACCCGACATTTTGAGTATAATTTTTTGCCAGCTCCGCGGGCCCTGGTCGTTACAACAAAAAATCTTGAGTCGAAGTTTTTTCCCCCCAGCTCGGCGCCCGTGGGAAAAAAAATCGACCCTGAATTTCTCGTCGTTATGCCACGGGCGCGAAAAGACCCATTCCAAGGGCCAGTTGGCTGGTCGTTACGACTGGGAATTATTAGTCGTAACGACCCATTCCGGAGGCCAGGTGGCTGGTCGTTACGACTGAGGATTATTAGTCGTAACGACCCATTCCAGGAGCCAGTTGGCTGGTCGTTACGACTGAGAATTATTAGTCGTAACGACCCATTCCGCGGGCCAGTTGGCTGGTCGTTATGACTGAAAATTATTAGTCGTAACGACCTATTTCGGGGTCCGTTTGCTGGTCGTTACGACCCGAAATCCTTAGTCGAATATTTTTTTCCCAGCGCAAATTAATACAAAAATTTGTATAGGTTATTCCGAAATAGCGCCCATGCAATCGGAACTAATAAAATTGTACGCCCGAGATATCAACAATACTTAGGGATATTCGGAAGGGTCAGCTCGACCGAAAGTGCAATGGAAGAGCTTCGCCCTGGAGGAACCGCCTTAATCATCACGGCAACCTCTACGCTAGGTAAGTACTTGGCTTGGCACGCAGGCTGGCCACTATACAACACCGTCATATGCCTATTTCGTTTGGGCACAGAGTTTTGAGCGCATGCGACGCGTAGTGGTGGACGCGTCAACTAGCGCTACCCAGCAGATTTGTTGACTAGAATTTTTCGGTCCTAATCAATGTAGTGGACGCGTCAACTATAGTTGACGCGTCCACCACTATACGTCACTTGCGCTCGAAATTCTGTGCCCAAACGAAATAGGCATATGACGGTGTTATATACCGGATAGCCAGCGTGCCAAGTCAAGTACTTACCTAGCGCAGAGGTCACCGTGATGATTGAGGCGGTTCCTCCAGGGCGAAGCTCTGCGATGGCACTTTCGGTCGAGCTGACCCTTGCGAATATCCCTAATGTGGATATCTCGGGCGTACAATTGTATTAGTTCCGATTGCATGGGCACTATTTTGGAATAAACTATACAAATTTTCGTATTAATTTGCGCTGGAAAAAAAATATTCAACTAAGGATTTCGGGTCGTAACGACCAGCAAAGGGCCCCGGAATGGGTCGTTATGACTAATAATTCTCAGTCGTAACGACCAGCCAACTGGCCCCCGGAATGGGTCGTTACGACTAATAATTCTCAGTCGTAACGACCAGCCAACTGGCCCCCGGAATGGGTCGTTACGACTAATAATTCTCAGTCGTAACGACCAGCCAACTGGCCCTCGGAATGGGTCGTTACGACTAATAATTCTCAGTCGTAACGACCAGCTAACTGGCCCCCGGAATGAGTCGTTACGCCTAATAATTCTCAGTTGGAACGCCCCACTTCTTACGACCGAAAAAAATCGGTTGAAAAAAATCCACTTTCGACTACGACCAAAAAATTCTAGTCAACAAATCTGCTTGGGGGAGCTGGGGAAAAAAAATTGACTCCAGATTACGGGTCGTGACGACCAGGGGCGCCGAGCTCTGGGAAACAAATTCGACTCGGGATTTCTCGTCGTAACGACCACGGGCGCCGAGATGAGGGGAAAAAAATCGACTCTGCATATCTGGTCGTGACGACCATGGCAGGGAGCTCGGAACAAAATATGCGACTACACATTTCTGGTTGTAACGACCAGCGAACGGACCCCGAATCGCTAGATATGACTAATAATTTTTAGTCGTAACGACCCACGAGTGGACTGCGATGATTCTTCATACGACCAAAAAATTACGGTCGACAAGACGACTATTTACGACCGAAACTGTTTACGACCCTAAATTTAGGGTCGGCGCATCTGCTAGGGTTGCCCCATCCTATACAGGCCCGTTCCTGTCACGAGATGGGTGATCGTATGGAATAATAATCTCAATGTCGAATAAAGTTGGAATAATTCAATTATAATTTATGAGTCGTAGTAGTTGATTGGAAAAATGGAAATATAAGAACAATATACATGTAAATATTCACCTGTAACTAAACTATTACGCTAACCTGATTCACACCCACGCATATGCTACTCACTCGTGCTGAACCATTCCTCACACCGTATCCTTGGAGTTGCATCATTCGCACCGAATCTTCCCAATTATTATAGCTCGAATCTCGGTGTCACACACGCACATATAGCCAAAAGTCAGTTTGAATAGGTATAGTCTGAATTCACAGTCACTAAACAGTTTGAATAATGATACACAATATCGGGTAAAAATCAGCCAAAGACAGTTCGAATAGTTATACCCCAAAAACACCAAAAATTGTGTACAAAAATTGGAGACAAGTACATTTACAAAAGTATCTCTAGTTCAGTCTTCTTATAAAAAGTTATAAAATGAATAGACATGAAACTCACAACACGCATTGCCGAGCATATGGAGTTTCCCAATGTAACGATAACTGTGCAATCATGATTTTTAGGGACGGTATCGAAATAAAAAAATTCCAAAAAATTTTAACAATAAAAGGTTAAAAAATAGTAAAATGAAGTGAAAATTGTTAACAAAGAGAAAGTATCAATGAAAAAAATAATCAAAAAAATAAAAAGTACTTGGCGAGTTTTTTCACTGAAAACGTAGTGACATTCTGGTATTCACCTGTTCACTAAAAAACTATTTTGACTAATCGTCCGTTAAAAACGAACTCGCCACTTACGTTTTATTTTTATGATTATTTTTTTCATTGATAATTTCTCTCTGTTAACAATTTTCACTTCATTCCACTATTTTTTAAATTTTTATCGTAAACATTTTTTGGAATTTTTTTATTTCGATTCCGTCCCTAAAAACCATGATTGCACAGTTAACGTTACATTGGGAATCTACATGTGCTTGGCAATGCGTGTTGTGAGTTTCATGTCTATTTATTTCACAACATTTTGTAAGAAGACTGAACTAGAGATACTTTCGTAAATGTACTTGTCTCCACATTTTGTTCACCATTTTTGGTGTTTTAGGGGTGTTTTACCAGTCCGCAGCAAACAAAATACTATAAAATCTGAGATTATTGGTTTTTTCATTAATTACCATGAATGATGAGAAATAATATACCTCATAACCGATAGTTCTCTTTTTAAGTATGCTAGCACATTCAATCCTCACCCAAATCCCCGCTAGATCATTTATTGGTTGAAAAAAAAACATGTAGTATGCAGCTTTGGCGATTCACGGCCAGCTTTTTTTCTGAAGCTGGTATCATCTGCAAGAATCCATAAAGATGTATACAGTATAATATGTTATTCTTATTTTCATTTTAATGTATAATTTTCATGTAGTTGTTAAAATTTGTTTGCCCACTGGAATACACAAATTATATTTTAAACAAATACGTCCATCGATGAGAGAGAAAATCATAAACCACAATATAGATAGAACTTCCTTCATCGTGTAGTGGACAAAATGCTATTAATATTGAGGTTTATAACTTTTTTTCTTCAACTAATACCAGAAATTAGATTCCGTATACAAAATCTACCAACGATGAATAAAAAAGTCATGAGCCTCATTATGAATAGAAGTTTCCATGTCACAGTGAACAAAATGGCATTGCCCATTGCGCGGCGAACAAAATTCTTCATTGTGCTATGGACAGAATAGTATTAACATTGAGGTTCACAACTTTTTTGCAACTAACATCACGAATTGGATTCTGGATACAAAATCTTCCATCGATGAGTGAAAAAATTATAAACCTCATTATAAATAGAATTATGACCAGTGCACAGCGAACAAAATACTATAAATATTATGATTGATATTAATAGTATCAAGTATGATATTAAACTGTATGATATAAAAAATTTCCGACAGATCATAATGAATTCTAAATACATTTTTCGACAGATCACAATAAATTCTAAATAAATTTTTCTGACGGATCACAATAAATTTGAAATTATTATGTACTTGATATTTCGAAAGTTCATTTGAACGAAAAAACGTTGTTACATTAATGAAAAATTGGAAGTCTCTGGAAATCTTTGGCAAATTATTCTGAGACCGCTTTCCACCATAATTTACAAGAATTATTTACCAAGCATTGGCAAACCCTCCAATTTTGCGTTGAGAGAATAAATTTATCATTTTTTTGTTCAATGGAACGTTCGAATCTTCAAGTAAATAAATTATTATATTCCGGCAGCACAAATCACTACAGCAATTTTTTCTATACAAACTGTAAATATGGTTGTTGAATTTTTATTGAGCACATGTATAATTTTTTTTGTTTTTCCAATACTTGAGATAAACTAAAACAAAAGCGATGTATACATATTAACTCGATGCACGTTTTGTAAACAAATGATTTCTATTTACTATGAGTGTTGTCGAACCACCGTTAAAATAAAAATATTTTTTAAATTATGTTAAAATAAAATGATGGCACTACAATGACTCAACGATAATGCAACGTTTTCATGCGACGCCTAGCGTGAGCAATCACAAGCGCATGCCTAGAAACAGCGAAACGAAGCCTCGAGAAGATCGAGCAAGGCGAGAGTCGATAGTCAGAAATCGTAGCGTGCGGATCGCAAGTGTGAGTGAGGCTGACGTACGAGCGAGCGGTTAGGAACTGCGGGCGCGTAATAGTCCGTATTCGTATATCGTCGTATCGTATTCGTTAAAATCGTACGTCCGGGTACCGGGTAACGGTCGTCGGTTATTTTAGAATAATCTTGTTCCTTTTTGTACTCTAACTATTTAATTACTTCGTATTTTGTAATGAGGCATTTGTTTCTTCTTCCACTCAACCATTGCGCGGCCATTTTGTAGCAGACGAAATGGTGCGAAAAAAATCGTCGTCGGAGAACACCTCAAAGCAGATGTGGCCTCAAACGAAAAAATAAAAGCCAATATCATCGTTATGCCTATAGCTACAGACTTTGTATTAGTCCCATTCGAAAGAGAATTTTTTTTTCTAATGTGCATGATTAACGTCTCTAATCCTAGATAATTCATAAGATATGATGAACGAAAACTGAAATGTGAGGCTAATTGACGATGCTTGGCGTATAAGAGAGTTGGCGCGTCTTGAGGTGCGTGAACTTTGCCGGTAAATGTACTTGTCTCGAGACGCTTGCGCGTCTCTTGATGAAATTACGGGTACTCCCGACACAAGAACCCACTGTGCAAATACTGATCTCACCTACACGCAGATGAGGTTTACAATGCGGCGCGAGGGAGGAAGCATAGCGACCCGGATTCACACTTTTAATTTATATAACGGTCAAAAACAGTTCGAATAATATAGGTTTTTCACGAATTTCCTCCAACACAGGAACCGACTGTGCGATACCTATCCCGCCTACACACAGATAGGGTTTACAATGCGGCGCGAAGTAGGAAGAAGGAAAACCCGGAGTCCGAGATCCCAGTGTTGCCTCTACCAAGTTTCATCTGAGACTAATTTCTTCCTTGCCTCGAGAGAAGGATTTTTCCTCTCTCGGGCGATCAAGGAGGAAACCGCAAATTTCAAATTCACGTGCAAAACTCCTGATATGGCAGTCTTGCACGCGCGTGGATCCAGGGACTCTGCCGCTCTCACAGTCACGAACTGCAGCATCGCCGAGTAACTCGACCGAGGTGACAGTTTGCGAGTTGCAAGTTTTATTTTATGTCTATTGTGACGGATATTCCGTTCGTTGAAATCAAGCGTGAGCGTATCATGAGAGCATAATGAGATATTCATATAAATGCAATTTCTGGTCTACCAAAAGTATTCAGGAATGATTAAGATGAATTGAAATAAATATTGAAGAAGTTATTTAAAATGTCGCTAAATGTCGGAAACGTCGGGATGTAACACCCGTCCCCCCTTAGAAAGTCGATGACCCCGTTGACTCAGCCGTCCCCATGCAGAAATTTCGATACGGACCGGCCGGATTCTGGTCGGATCCCGGGCTTCCAATCAGGATCTGATCCGACATCGGATCGGATTCTGATAGTGATTGTAACATCCACCCATTATATTCGGATGGGGATACCAAACCGGGATCTAGTAGGGATACCGAACCGGGATCCTGTAGGGATACGAAACCGGGATCCTGTTGGGACACCGGACCGGGATCCTGTAGGGATGCTAGACATATCCCTGATAGAATCTTTCAGGGATGCAGGAAGGATCACAGGTGCAAGAAACACTCACATGAGATATGAAATCCGAAATTATTACTTACATTTTAAACTGGTGAAATGCACGTAATCAAAAATAAATATTTCGTAGCTGACCGCATAACATTCCGTCATAACATTTCTCCCCAAACAACAAGTCAGTCTTGATAGGAAAAAAATGCTGTTAACCAAAATTCAAAAACTTACATTTTTTAAATATGAAAACACCATCCTGAAAATTTCAGGATCTTTTAAGTTCGGTACACGGTATTACATAAGAAAAATTTAACCAAAAATTCAATGTTGATCGTGGATTTGGACGATTTTAAAAAATTCATATTTTTGAAAAAACAAAAAAACCTTTCTGAACATTTCAGGGTCTTTTTGGATCAGTACAAGGTATTATATCAAAAGAATTAAACGAAAAATTTATTGTTGAAAGTGGATTTTCACGATTAAAAAAAAATGTTAATTCTTCAAATTTATCATTTTTGAATTTTTTTTCGGAATATTCTTTTTCGTAGCTACGAGTATCCTCTTCAAGACAAACTCAGAACGATTTTTTCGTAACTATAATAGTTTTCGAGATATTAATTTTAATTTTTTCCCATTGGTGGAACTTTGTTTTATTAAAAACGAAAACTTCTGACCAAATTTCATTTTAATTGAAAGGGGTCGATTCCAACTCCTGGTCGATTTGACATGGAATTACCGTATGTATACCGTTATAATTTGCAGCCCAATCATCGTCGAATTTATCTGTTTCTGCCACATCCAAAAGTTCCTCTATTGTTTTATTTTTAATTTTTTCCGTAGCCCAATGAGACCAGACGATACTTCGTTGATGGGTCCATATCCGAATCCGTTGCGTATGCGTACGAAACTTTTTCCAAGTTATCCATGCGTACGAGAGCCTCGTTGTATGTATCTGTAGTATAAAACAAAAGTTGTTAAGTTCTGACTTTTTCAGATTAATAAACATTTTTAGTGAAATGTTTCTGAAGAATCAGAAGTCGAAGATGCGTGGACAGACATCCACATATCTGCGTTGACCCTCCACAGTCTGCGTAGACATCAAGATGTCTATGTAGACTCTCCGTAGGACCCTTTGGAGTCTGCGTAGACATGTAGATGTCTATGTTGACTCTCCGTAGGACTCTTCGAAGACTGCATAGACATCAAGATGTCTAAACCGGATGTATTAACCGGATTTTGCTTTTGCCTAAAAAACAATTTTCTTAATGAAAATAGGAGGTCAAAGAAGGGAAATGCCGTTCTACTTGATTGCCCAAGCCTTGAAGAAGTTCGTGCAAAAAAATCGTGAAAATGACTAAAAAAACGATTTTTTTTCAAATTCAAAAATTTCTACCGCGAACAAATTTTATTATTTTGAGCTGAAAATTTTAGGATCGTCTTTTCTTATGACCTACTTTCTTGAAAAAAATCAGCAGCCAAATCGCTGATCCGACCCCGCAGGATAAGTTCAAAAAGTAATGGATCTTCTCATATATTTTTTATAATAATGATATTTTTATTCTGTTTATAATAGCAATTGAAAAAAATAAATTCCTTGGAATATAAAATGAAATGAACTCAAAATTCTTACATTTTTTTGGTAATTTTATCCGCTTTTGCGGCTGCGTGTATGTGAGTTTATCTCAAATTTCTAATTTCTTAGGTGGTAAATCTCAACTTAGCTTGCATAACCGTATCTTCCTCACACTAACACCATGTGGATTTCAATGTCTCTTACTCCGAGTGATAGTTTACAAATTTTCATATGATAATTAGGATTTTTCCGAATTTTTTCAAAATTACATTCCCTCATATTAATTTTTTACTCACTTTATTACATGTTGGCTCGTAACTTAGCCATTTTTTAAAATTTCGGCTTATCGCTTCATACAACGAGGCTCTCGTACGCATAGATAAATTGAAAAAAATGTCGTACGCATACACAACGGATTCGGATATGGACCCATCAACGAAGTATCGTCTGATCTCATTGGGCTACGGAAAAAATAAAAAATAAAATAATAGACCAATGGAAAAAAATTAAAATAAATATCTCGAAAACTATTATAGTTACGAAAAAATCGTTCTGCGTTCGTCTTGAAGAGTATACTCGTAGCTACGAAAAGGAATATTCCGAAATAATTTTTGGAAAAATGTATGAATTTGGAGAATTAAATTCTTTTTTTAAATCGTGTAAATCCACTTTCAACATTAAATTTTTGTTTAATTTTTTTGATATAATACCTTTTACTAATCTCAAAAGATCCTGAAATGTTCTGGAAGGTTTTTTGTTTTTTTTTAAATATGAATTTTTTAACCTCGTTCAAACCCACGATCAACATTGAATTTTTGGTTTAATTTTTTTTTATGTAATACCGTGTACTGAACTCAAAAGATCCTGAAATTTTCAGGGTGGTGTTTTCTTATTTCAAAAATGTAAGTTTTTGAATTTTGGTAAACAGTATTCTTTCCTACCAAGACTGACTTATTGTTTACCCTTCGCCTGCCTACGGGGGTCGTTTGCGTCCGAACGAAAATCAAATGTCGGTGTAACTTCTAAATCCGCTCACGGGAGCCGCTGCTAGGCTTATGTAAAAAAAGTTAGGCCCCTCTAGGACCGACCTGAGAAGTGGCGCTGTTCTAGTCCTTCCCCAGCTGTTGTAAGGAGCAGTTGATTTTCGTTCCGGACGCAAACGACCCCCCTAGGCAGACGTCGATTGTCAAAACCGTACGTAATTTTTTTTTCGTTTTTTCGCTTAAAAGTCTTTATTGAGGCTATAAAAGTGCCACAAAAAATTTGGGCACGAAAAAAAAAAATTCGATTTTTTTTTCAATTTTTTTTTCAAATTTTTTTTTTAAGTTGATTGGTGAAAATGGCGCAACGATCCGCCGAGGACGTTGTTCGGGAACTTCGTCCCCGCAAGGATATAGTATATTTCGGCAGCGAAGAGAGCGAAAGCGAAGGGGATGCTATCGAAGATGAGGAGAGCGCGGACACCGAAATGAGTATCTCGGACATGGAATCTGACGACAACATCGAAGAGAGCGAGGAAGAACAAGAGAGAGAGAAACCGACAACATCGAATACAAGGCACCGAAAGTTTGTTTACGGAAAAGATAAACACAAATGGTGTCTCGAGGCTCCGGAAACTCGAGGTCGCCGTTCGAGCATAACGGCCATTCTACCTCACGTTATTGGAGCAGCTACGTCATCAGTAACGCCACTCGATTCTTGGAGCGCATTGTTTACCAGTGATATTATAGAAACAATATTGAAATATACAAACGCCGAAATTGATCGATACGCGGCCAGATTTGATGACATCGATCTGAGAGCGGCCCATCGACATGTCACAATGAACGAATTGAAAGCATTTATCGGAATTCTATATTATTTGGGCGTGAATAAAAGTGGTCGCGTTATAGTATCGGAATTGTGGGACCCAAAATACGGGGTCACATTGTGTAGAGTGACGATGTCACAAAAACGGTTTGAATTTATCAGCTGTCGAATTAGATACGATGATAAAAATACACGAGCTGAAAGATCCACCGCAGACGTACTGGCGCCAATTTGCGAAATTTGGGACTCGTTCATAATGAATTGCCAAACGAATTACTCGCCGAGTGAATTTGTGACGATTGATGAGCAGCTGTTAGGGTTTCGTGGTCGATTTTCTGCGCGCGTTTATATCAAATCAAAACCGGCACGTTACGGACTGAAGATTGTATCCTTGAATGACGCCAAAACGTTCTACATGTACAATGCTATACCGTATTGTGGACAAGTACAAGCAGAACGCGGCAAAAGCGTACCGTCGTATTATGTGCGTAAATTGTGTGAGCCAATTTATAATACGGCACGAAATATAACTTGCGATAATTGGTTTACTTCACTCGAAATTTGCGACAAGATGAAGAAAGACTATAACTTGACCATGGTAGGTACACTCCGGAAAAACAAACGCCAGATTCCGGAATGTTTCAAAACAAACGCTTCGGTCGGTACAGTAAAATATGGTTACGACGGGAATAACATTCTGCTATCATTTTGTCCGAAGAAAAATAAGGTAGTTTTGATACTCTCCTCTAAGCATAAAACCGGAAAACAGAACAAAGATATCGGCAAGCCAGAAATGATCGATTTCTACCATAAGACAAAATGTGGAACAGATGTTTTCGACCAGTTGTGCGGAAATTATACTTGCGTGCGAACGACCAATCGATGGCCAATGCGTTTGTTTTTGGGGATGCTCGACCAAGCTGGGGTCAACTCCTCCATACTGTTCAATTTTCTGCCTCAGAATACCGTTCTAAACAGACGAGAGTTTTTGAAAGAACTCGCATTTTCACTCATGAAACCCCATCTCGAAGAGCGCGCACAATGGCCCGGAATGCACAAAAATTTATTATCGCACATTCACGAAGTGCTGGCTCGAAACGAAATTTTAGATCACAATCTCTGTACGACGAAAATGGGCAAAAGAAAGCGATGCGCATTTTGCACAAAAGAAAAAGATCGGAAAACGGCCTATTGTTGCGTTAAGTGCAAAAAACCGATTTGCGAGGATCATAGAATTACACTCTGCCCGGGATGTTTCGTGTAACTCGATTAACGGAATTTTTTTTTTTATTTGTGTGTATAAAACTTTTTTTCTATTTTCTATAATAAAAACATATTGTGACACTGATCGATTGAGTTATTATTGATTTTATTACTTACTTTGTATTTAATACACATTTATTGCCTTTTTACTCCGAAATTTTCGATTAAATTATTGCCAATTTTCAAGTCCCAAACTTAAGGTTAATTTAACAAAAATTGGACGCGGCTCATTTTTTTCTCGAAAGCGACAATCTTCCCCTTTAATATTCTTTTTTGCCAGTTTCGATATCTTTATTTGTCTTAAAGTTATGATTTTTTGAGTAAACAAATGCATTGACCCCGTTTTTCATCATTTTTTTGATAAAAAATATATTAAAAAATGAAATTGTTTATAATTTTATGATCGATACTTCAACTTAAAGGTTTAAAGAAACTCCATGAATTTTTTCAGATTTTTAGCCCCACTTAAACAGGTTGACAAAACGTCAGGACGTCAACGACCCCCCTAGGCAGGCGGAAGGTGTCAAAAAAACGTAGGCAGACGAAGGGTTAGGGATAAATGTTATGACGCAATGTTATGCGGTGAGCTACTAAATATTTACATTTGATTGAGTTCATTTCGCCAGTTTAATATATAAATAATAATTTCGGATTTCATATCTCGTGTGAGTGTTTCTTGCAGCTGTGATCTTTCCTGCATCCCTGAAAGATTCTGTCAGGAATATTTCTAGCATCCCTACAGGAACCCGGTTCGGTATCCCTACAGGATCCCGGTTTCGTATCCCTACACGATTCCGGTTCGGTATCCCTACAGGATTCCGGTTCGGTATCCCTACAGGATCCCGGTTCGGTATCCTTATCCGAATCTAATGGGCGGATGTTACAATCACTATCAGAATCTGATCCGATGTCGGATCAGATCCTGATCAGGAGCCCGGGAGGCGAGCCAGAATCCAGCCGGATCCCTATCGAAATTTCTCCATGGGTGAATATTGTTTATATTTTGACGCCTATTCACTAGGCTCAGGATGGTTACCGTGCCAAGCACAAATGATGTGACGGTGCATAATGATGGGCTCCGTTGTTCTTCATTGAGGGTAGGTGTGTCGTTGATCCTCGCGTCAGCTTGCAAGTCGATGCGTGGACTATAGTTCCTACACATACTCATACAACATACGAAAAACTCATTCTATATGCCCTATCCGTACGCAAGCTTGATTTTATCCGCATGTTTATGAAAGCGAGTTCCGTCTTTCGTTTAACACCGCGTTAGGTTTATCTAAGCTTTGAATTATTTTATAGAGTCTATGATAATGAGCATCGAAACTTTTTTCCCTCCAATAGCAAAACTTATAATAAACACTTACGTAAGCTTTAATAAGCAATTAATATCTTTTTCGATTTTTAGAAATCGATTCTTACGAAATCAATTCTATGGATTGGAATTTTCATGAAAAACGATTTTTTTTCTAATCGATTCTTTCCAAAGAATTGAACATCTCTACGCGTTATACGACGTTATTGTTAGTACTGGTATCGCTTCTGGTATTATTTTTTTTGATCATGAGAACAGCTGTTCAATTGAGAAATTGTACGAGTCCCAGGGTTCAAGGCATTCGTTAAGGTTGATGCCTCACGAGGTGGTTCAATTTCTCTCGAAGTTGGGCCCTCTCGTGGTGCATTTGGGAAATTATATGAACGTCTGTTTAACGGACATCCAATGCTCACTTGACGTCGGTCTTTATACGTAGTTTAATACAGGAATAGTTTTTCTCTAAAGCTTGGAACCTCGCTATCGCAAAATCTAGAATTTTCCAATTTTTCAATTTTCCTAGTTTTCTTGGTTTTATTTTTATTTTTTATTATTGTTATTATTTTTTGTTCATAAAACAAATCACAAAAATACTAAAATTACGAAAATTCGAACCTCACCAAATCACGGAAATATTTTAATGGTTAATGGAAATAATTTTCATTAGCCATTAAAAAAGTTATGGTTAATGCATTACTTTTTCATTAAAAATTATGCGACCCCGCTCCCGACACAAGAACCCACTGTGCAAATACTGATCCCGCCTACACGCAGATCAGGTTTACAATGCGGCGCGAAGGAGGAAGCAGAGCGACCCGGATTCACACTTTTAATTTATATAATGGTCAAAAACAGTTCGAATAATATAGGTTATTCAAGAATATCCCCCGACACAAGAACCCATTGTGCGATACCTATCCCGCCTACACGCAGATAGGGCTTACAACGTGGCGCGAAGGAGGAAGAAGGGGGGGAGGGAAAGGCAACACCGAGATCCCGGTGTTGCCTCTACCGCGTTTTATCTGAGACTAATTTCTTCCTCGCCTCAAGAGAAGGATTTTTCCTCTCTTGGGCGATCGAGGAATCAGTTCTTGGGTTTTTTCCTAGACCTCAAATTTAAAATCCACGTGTAAAACTCCTGACATGGCAGTCTTGAACGCGCGTTGACGATCGTGAGAGCGGCAGGGACTCTGCCGCTCTCACGATCGCGAACTTCAGCGTCGCCGAGTAACTCGAACGAGGCGACAGTTTGCGAGCTGCAAATTTTATATTATGTCTACTTTAACGGATATTCCGTTCTTTGAAAACAAGCGTGAACGCATCATAAGAGTGCAACAAGATATTCAATAAAAATGCAATTTCAGGTCTATCAAAAATATTCAGGAATGGTTAAGATGAATTGAAATAAATATTGAAAAAGAAATTCAAAATGTCGCTATACTTCGAAAATGTCGGGATGTAACATTTCCGTATACCTTTGAAAAGAATAATAATAATATACTTATCAATAACTAATTATTACTATAGCATTACTTAGTATTACATTACTTTACTTTTATAATCAAGCTTTTAAACATTTAAATAAAGAGAAAAGGAAAATAACCGAAACAATTATACACCCCCAAAAACACCAAAAATGGTGTGAAAAATTGGAGATAAGCACATTTACGAAAGTATCTCTAGTTTAGTCTTCTTCCAAAAAATTGTGAAATAAATGAACCTGAAACTCACAGCACGCATTGCCAAGCACATGTAGTTTCCCGATGTAACCTTAGCTTTGCAATCAAAATTTTTGGGGCGGAGTTAGAATAAAAAAATTCGAAAAAATCTTAACGGTAAAAATTTAAAAAATAGTGAAATCGAGTGAAAATTGTCAACAAAGAGAAATTACCAATAAAAAAAAGAATCAAAAAAATAAAATCATGTCTATTTACTTCACAACTTTTTGTAAGAAGACTAAACTAGAGATACTTTCGTGAATGTGCTTGTCTCCATTTTTTGCACACCATTTTTGGTGTTTTTGGGGGTGATTCGTCCACTTTTTGCAAAATGTTTTCATTCGATTTTTTAATTTTATATAATTCATTATTGCAATTAATTATATAATCAACTATTATTTATAGTTTCATGTAATTCAGCACTGGTCACAATTCTATCCTTAATGAGGTTTATAATTATTTTACTCATCGATGGAAGATTTTGTATCCAGTATCTAACTTGTGATGTTAGTAGTGGAGAAACAAAGTTACCAACTTCAATACATATTAATACTATTTTGTTCACTGCACAATCAAGAATTTCGATCGCCGCAATGGATAAAATTCTATCCATAATGCGGCTTATGATTTTTATATTCATTGTTGGTGGATTTTTTATTCAGAATCTAATTTGTCGTGTGAGTTGATGAAGGAAAAACGTTATAAACTCAATATTAATAGCATTATACCCACTGCACAATGAAGAAAATTCTATCCATATTAGAGTTTATGATTCTTTCTCTCATCGATGGATGATTTGGTGTCTGAAATATAATTTGTGCACTCCATTGAACAAGCGAAATTATAAATAATATGACAATATTACTTTTATAACATTTATAATTTTGCATGTTCAATGGAGTGCACAAATTATATTTTAGACACCAAATCATCCATCGATAAGAGAATGAATCATAAACTCTAAGATGGATAGTATTTTTTTTTCGAATTATAGATTTACAATTTTGATTGTCCGATGGTCTGCACATATTATATTTAAGACATCAAATCCTCCATCGATGAGAGAAAGAATCATAAACTTTAGTATGGATAGTATTTTCATATTCTATTTATAAATTTATAATTTTGCTTGTCCGATGGACTGCGCAAGTGATATTTCAGACACCAAATCATCCATCGATAAGAAAAAGAATCATTCACTTTAATGTGGAAAAAATTTTCTTATTCCAATATTTCCAATTATAAATTTATAATTTTGTTTTTCCGATGAACTGCACAAATTATATTTCGGACATTAAATCATCCATTGATAAGAAAAAGAATCATAAACTTTAATATGGATAGAATTTTCTTATTCTAACTATAAATTAATAATTTCGCTTTTCCGATGGATTGCACAAATGATATTCTAGACACCAAATCATCCATCGATAAGAGAAAGAATCATAAACTTTAATATGGATACAATTTTCTCATTCTAATTATAAATTTATAACTTTGCTGGTCCAATGGACTACGCAAATTACATTTTCGACACCAAATCATCCATCGATATAAAAAAGAATGATAAACTTTAATATGGTGCAACGGTTGCGAATATCGTTGACATTAATTTATGCGGTAGTGCGTTGACGTACCGGCAGGATTCGGAGCTCGACTCGAAAATAAAGCGCGGTAGACCAAGTTTAGGGTGAAATTCCCAATTTTATTTATTTTCTTGCTTGAAATTATTTGCTGTAATTATTTATTAACGTTTTACAACTTGCGACGCGGTGCGTTGGCCAATTAGATTTTAAATATTGATATTTGAGCGGATGTGTGGTTAGCTGCTGCGATTGGCTGGTCGCGATCCGCTGGCGCCCTCTCGTTCGTGGCACTTTCGCTACGCTTTGCGATAACACGGGCTGCGTGTTAGGGGAAGTGGGCCTTACTGTTTTCCCGTCGTACGCAGCGTGTGCCTGTAAAGGCGAGTTAGCATGGATTCAGTCGTTTCGGCGGCTGGGTCTTTACATTACATGTTTTCCCGTCGTACATCGCTCCTTGCTGTGGCTCCGCTCTGGTTGGCTGGTGCTCTCTCCATGCTTTTCGCTGGATCTGGCTGCTTGGTGGGGGGAGCGCGCCTTACTGTTTTCTCGTCTTGCACCGCTCTTCGCTGTCGCGCCGCTCTGATTGACGGGCGCTCTCTCCGTGCTTTCCGCTGGATCACTTGTTGGTCGATATTCGATCGATTGCGGACCACCCGGCGCAAGATGGCTGCGACTCGTTGTGAGGTGACGGCGTGTGCTCTCACGTCGTCATCGTTTCGTGTTTTTCTGCGATGTTTCGTAAGTGTTTTCTGTGTACCCGTCGTATAGGATCGTTTCTGTGTTTCGTGGAGTTGTTTGGTGATTGTGTGCTTCCTCGATGGTGTGGTGCTCTGCTTGTCGTTATGTCTTGTTTTCGGTGCCGTCACGTGGCATCGACGAACCTGTGTGGACCTACAGTCCCCCGCCTCTCCTCGAGCATCTCAGCTGCCACGCGCCTTGATTCACTGCGGGTAAAGTTTCTTTCCTGTTTCCTTTTTGATCTTGCTTCATTTGAGCTTCCTACCTACCCAAGGTGGGAGGTTACCTTTGTCGTGTTGCTCGATGACAAGTGCCGTTCCTCGGTTTTGGTCACCCTTATATACCCGTCTTTTCCCGGTGGTGGTCTCCGCTGATTGGTCATTTCGTTTTTGTCGTTGTGTCTGTTTTTCGTGTGTAATTCATTGCTTTTGATCATTTTGATTTGCCGTTACAGATCTTCTGATGCTTCGGTGTCGTCATCGCGTTGGGATTGGTGCCTCGTGTCGTCATCTCCGAGATACGTTTCGCATTGGTCGTTGTGCATCGCGTGATTTCGTACGTCACACAGGGCCGTACTCTTTGCTTTGGCGCCCTTGACAGCCAGGGCCGTCTGAATGGATAGAATGTTCTTATTCTAATTATAAATTTATAAGTTTGCTTGTCCAATGGACTGTGCAAATTATATCTTAGACACCAAAACATCCATCGATAAGGGAAAGAATCATAAACTTTATACTGGATAGAATTTCTTTCATTCACTGCAGTCAACATAATGCTATTCATACTGAGATTCGTAACTTTTTTTCTTCAACTCACACCACACACTAGATTCTGAATAAAAAATCTATTACCGATGAATAAAAAAATCATAAGCCTCATTATGGATAGAAGTTTGTCCACTGCGTAGTGAATAAAATGCTAATGTCCATTGCACAACGAACAAAATTCTTCATTGTGCAGTGAACAAAATAGTATTAATATTGAGGTTGATTACGTTTTTCCTTCAAGTATACTAACATCACGAATTGATTCTGGATACGAAATCTTGATCTTTCATCGATTGGAATTCGTTGTCAGTAGCGAGTATAATTAGGTATAACCTCTTCAATATAATTTTGGGCACTTGGCATAAAACGTTCTCTTTTAACAGAATATTAACATCCATTCCATCATCACTTTCTTCATTTATATCTAATAAATCTTGATCAGTTTCATCCAAATCATTAGTTATCATTTGAAACGAATGATCAATTAGTTGGAAAAAATAATGACATTTTTCTTATTATTCGCCAAACTGACTGAAGTGCGCTGTAAGCATCTAAGCGAACGCAGCTATGTCGTTCTTCCACGTACGCTGATCGTGACGTGCCTGGCAGACGAAATGGTGCGAAAAAAATCGTCGACAGAGAACACCTCGGAGCAGATGTGGCCTCAAACGAAAAAATAAAAGCCGATATCATCGTTATGCCTATAGCTACAGACTTTGTATTAGTCCTATTCGGAAAAGAAAAAAAATTCTTTCTAATGAGCATGATTAACATCTCTAATACTAGAGAATTCATAAGATATGATGAACAAAAACTGAAATATGTGGCTAATTCACGTTGCTTGGCGTATAAGAGACTTGGCGCATCTCGAGGTCCGTGAACTTCGCCGTAAATGTACTTGTCTCGAGACGCTAACGCGTCTCTTGATACTTTTGCACATCTTAACGTACATATTATCATTCAAATCCTGAATCACCGCATATCTCATCCTAAATCTCTCAATCACATAAAAATCATGAAACTTTGATCAAAAGATAGTGATATTCAATTGAAAGAAAATCGCAAGCGTATCGCTTATTCGTCGCACTGACCAAGTGAAAATCAAACCTTACCGATCCAGGCTAACACACCTTTTCCCACTAGCAAAATGCTAACCAGAGTTTAAACTGTTTCAGGAAACCTACAAATTAAGAAATGGATTAAAAACAAAAAAAATGGAAACAAGATGGAACAAATAACCCAACAATGTAAACAATCTGTAAAACACTTTCGAACAATAATTGACAGAAAACCAATAAGGAAAAGACAAAAAAAAAGAAAAAACCAATAACAGGAACAAAATTGCACAAGGAAACTAATGACAACCGGAATGTAACAGGAAGAAACATAAATCATATTTTTATTTTAAATTTAAGCATCCTTTCAACCATCCCCATTCAAATAATATACGAATCCCGCTAACACAAACACTAATCCAGGAATTTTAGTTTTCAGATTTCACAGAATTTTCAGAATTTATAATTGAATTGTATCGAAGAAATATAAAAAGGAAGACCAAAAAACAATTTTTTTGACGGATAACTACACAATAACCAAACAATAATGGCCATCCAACCATTTTTCGACCAAAAAAGAACAAGAAGTCATAATTAATGAAAATTACCTCATTACACACCTTTTTGCAATATTAAACACACCATTTTATTATATCGAGCCACACACATGGAACAAACTGAATGTAAAACAAGTTTTTATTTTTGTATAGAAGCAACTCGAATTTCGAACCAAATTACTGTAACTTACGATGGGGACCATCGTTTTTATAAGAGGGGGAGTGTCACGGTATCATATATAGAATATCCCATATCCCATATCCCATACATTCCTTTCCCACGCCATCCATCATACTCCCTTATCAGTTCCCTCTCACGCTAAACCTTACTTCTCAGCATATCCTAATCTCCCTTCTTAGCAAACTCTCTGCATTGTCCTTGGTTCCACGGGCCTCATTTCACCGGCTCGCGGCCTCCCTCCACTCGCCTGGACCTTTACTTTCTCCCACTTCACACTTCACGCTTCTACTCTCTCCTAATCCTTAATGAGTTCATCTTCAACATCCCTACGATCAAGACGTGCACTTCCCTGATCTAACGAACTCAATAAACTTTCATCCGCTTTTATATAATCAACATTCACCTATTTTATAATTTATTACATATAACCCGCTCGTCCGTCACAATAACTTTACCATGAAATATCACAAAGGGTGTAGCCGGATAAGAATGGTGAATCGGCCCCCAGCGAATTTTGTGTTGCCGATTTTTTCCAAAGTTCCTAACCTAAAAAAACAATTTTTTGCAAAATTACAGTTTTCTACATCGATGCCGAGCGGTTTTCCTGCAATAAAAGTGTTTTTTCGATTTTTGCATATTTGAAATATCAAGGGGTGACCAAAAAATCTTAAACAATTCTGACAAATCAAAAATATGTCAAAGTATATGATTTTTTTTTCTTTTTTTTAATGCTAAATTCTATTTTTAATCATCAAATCTTCTTTTGAAAACATTATTTTGTAGCCAAAAGATTTGTCTACTATTATGACAAAAATGGACATGATTTGACTTTTCATCCCCTACATTTAAAAAAAAAAAAATTTCAAAATTCGACCTGCAACACATTGAAAAAAAAATGAAAACGACAAAATTTCTCATTTTTCATTGGAAATCCATACCTAAATCATTCTTAAGGTTTAATTCATGGGTGATCATGGCTGGAGTAGTTGTGAGACATAATAAATAGATGTAAAAAAATACGATTTTATTGCTAATTTTGGGTTATTCACCCCTACTAGATAGTAAGGGTGATTAGCAATATGGAGATTTATTGCAATAGTAGCAATATAGATATATTGCTACACATTAGTCTTCATCGCTATCCCTGTTGATCATGGCATTGACCTCTTCAACATCGAGGAGTTCTGTTTCCTATTTTCCAGCCATCAGCACCAATTAATTCAACCGAAAGCATGATTTATTTATGGATTTCCAATGAAAAATGAGGAAGGGTTTAGCCAGATAAGAATGGTGAATCCACACCGATCAAATTTTGTGGTGCCGATTTTTTCAAAAGTTCATAACTTAAAAAAACAATTTTGTGCAAAATTACAGCTTTCTATATCAATGCCGCCGATCTTCCTGCTAAAAAAACGTGTTTTTTTCAATTTGTGCTTTTTTAAATACCAAGAGAAGACCGAAAAATCTTAAAAAATTCTGTAAAATTACAAACATGTCAATGCTAAGAGGGGGAAAAATTCTTTCTTTTAAATGTTAAACTTTATTTTCAATCATCGAATTTTCGTTTAAAAACGTACTTTAGAAGAAAATTCACAAAATTCGACCTGCAACACATTGAAAAATAAATAAACGAGACGAAATTTCTCATTTTTCATTGAAAATCAATAAATAAATCATTCTTTCGGTTTAATTAATTGGTGCTCATCGCTGGAAAATAGAAAACAGAACTCTTCGATGTTGAAGAGGTCAATGCCATGATCAACAGGGATAGCGATGAAGACTAATATGTGTAGCAACATAGTAGGGGTGAATAAACTAAAATTATAATTTTACGAAAAAACCTTTCTGTGAGAGTAACAAACTTTCGGCTTATGTGACTAGTTGTAATACTCAGCGACAATAATAGCAATAAAATCGGATTGTTAACGTCTATTTGTTATGTCTCACAACTACTCCAGCTATGATCATCCATTCATTGAATCTAAAGAACGATTTTTGTATGGATTTCCAATGAAGAATGAGAAATTTGGTCGTTTTTATTTTTCTTCAATTTGTTACAGGTTGAAATTTGGGATTTTTTTTTTTTTGAAATGTAGGAAATGAAAAGTCAAATCATGTCAATTTTTGTCATAATAGTTGAAAAATCTCTCGGCTACGAAATAATGTTTTTAAAGAAAGATTCGATGATTGAAAATAGAATTTAGCATTTAAAAAAAAAGAAAAAAATTTCCATCAACGTTGACATGTTTTTGATTTTTCAGAATTTTTTACGATTTTTCGGTCGCCCTTTGGTATTTAAAATATGCAAAAATCGAAAAAAAAAACACTTTTTTCAGCGGGAAGACCCCTCGGCATCGATGAAGAAAGCTGTAATTTTTCACAAAATTGTTTTTTTAGGTTACGAACTTTGGAAAAAATCGGCGACACAAAATTCGATGAGGGCCGATTCACCATTATTGAGGTTTATTGAGGTTGCAGTTGCCGATTCACCATTATTATCCGGCCACACCCTTTGATTAGTAATTTTTTTATATATTATTTACGAATTTTTGTGTCTGTGCACGCAGAAAATTGTCTCAAAAGCAAACAAAAATTTATGAATGCCCAAGAATACTAATTTTGGAGCTAATCACTTTTTATGCTGAAGAGAGGCTTTCAAATTTCAAATTTAAATTTAAAATTTTTTTGTTTTCGTTTGAGATATTTTTCTGCTCTCACAGACATAAAAATTCGTAAATAGTATATAAAAAAATTACTAATCAAATTTGTGACATTTCACAATAAGGTTATTCAGGAGTGACAGGAGTAGACAGAGAAATAGAGATATTTAAGCGTAGAAATATTTACGAATAGAGATATTTGAGGGTAGAGATATTTACGAATTGAGTTATTTAAGAATAGATATTAAAGAGTGGAGTTATTTAGGAACAGAGATATTTACGAATAGTTATTTTAAGAGTAGAGATATTTGAGAGTAGAGTTCTTTAGGAATAGAGATATTTACGAATATTTAGGGTAGAAATATTTACTATTAGAAAATCGAAGAGTAGAGTTATTGTATTGCCGATTATTCGAGATTCGAATTTTGTTTATCTCTCTATATCATACAAAATTATCGCCGCCACCGCCGCCGCCGCCGCTGTGTACAAGAATCGAGGCCATGGCCAACGTCACCCCGCTCGAGCCTCGATTCCATGGCCAACTTCACCCCGCTCGGTTCCATGTTTGGGTTTGAAGATTTGGGTTTGGAGGTTCGGGTTTGTAGTTTGAGGTTTGGAGGTTTGGGTTTGGAGGTTTGGGTTTGGAGGTTTGGGTTTGGAGGTTTGGGTTTGGAGGTTTGGGTTTGGAGGTTTGGGTTTGGAGGTTTGGGTTTGGAGATTTGGGTTTGGAGGTTTGGGTTTGGAGGTTTGGGTTTGGAGGTTTGGGTTTGGAGATTTGGGTTTGGAGGTTTGGGTTTGGAGGTTTGGGTTTGGAGGTTTGGGTTTGGAGGTTTGGGTTTGGAGGTTTGGGTTTGGAGGTTTGGGTTTGGAGGTTTGGGTTTGGAGGTTTGGGTTTGGAGGTTTGGGTTTGGAGGTTTGAGTTTGATGGTTTGGGTTTGCAGGTTTGGGTTTGCAGGTTTGGGTTTGGAAGTGTGGGTTTGTAGGTTTGGGTTTAGAGGTTTGGGTTTGGAGGTTTGGGTTTGATGGTTTGGGTTTGAAAGGTTTAGGCTTGCGATGCGAGGGCGCGTAGCGCCCGAGCCGCACGGGCCCCTAGTATTTAATATATGTATTTATACGATGTATATTAGGGTGACCGCTATTTCAGGTCTCAACTTATATCGGAGTCATCGTTTGAGATTTGATGTCTTTAAATATTTATTACATATTTATATTCATGCAAATAGATATTATCAGGAAAGATACTACGAGAGAACTTTCAAAAAGAAGTGAAATCCATCACAAAATACTTCTAAAAGTAAAAAAAGGAGGCCAAGTATTAAAAATCCCAAAAATTCGAATTCAAAAATCCCTAAAAACTTAAAATTCAAAGAATATCCAGAAAATTATAAATTAAAATAAAACCAAATCACATAAGCCAAGCAAAAAACTTGACAAGTTATTAATGACCATATCAAAGCAAAAATACTTGGCGTGCAGGGTTACGAACTAATACGCTCAGCGAGGAAAAACCGAGTTCAGACGCCTCTGCTGCTTAACGAAGGAGTAAACAAGTGAAACAATAAAAAAGAAATCAATTGAACGAGTGCACTAGTAATCAACCGTGAGAATAAGGAAACGAGGTAATGACCGATTAAACTAGAGAGTAACTACGAGAATAGTTCACTGAGAAAAATCTTGTGCACTGTTTATATTTAAATGTAACCTTTTATATTTCTAACGATTTTTTTCCACTCTTAACGGTCAATCGTTTAAATATCGAATACTTATCTTAGACATTCAACGGCGATGACATACACGATTTACGCAGAAATATGCGACAACGCCTGGATTTACGATGATAATCGTGGATGCACGTGAATATTAAGCGAGAATATTCCAGATTCTTCTTCACAATATGGAAAGCGATGCTCTAATAGCGGTTAAATTCGAAAATCTCATAACAATCATTAATCATAACAATTCATTAATTATGTAAGCGTCCAGAGGGGAGGTGGTTAGAAAATCGCCACATGAGCTTACCTTGGGGGGAATGAGGGTAGAAGTCATTATTCTTACGCACACTATATGATCTCGATTTATGCAGCTTCAATAATTGCAAGAGTCCCTACTATGCTGCGGATATCGATCGACGTGGCACATGGTTTAAGAGCGCTGGTGTGAGAGCGGGCGAGGCTCCCGACTGGTGTGAGATGCGCATTGCACGCACGGGCGACATTTGCGCATCTTCGATTTTTGTAAGTGTCTACCGGTGCCAGTTCCGCCGCTCTTGCATGAATCGAGATCCTAGTGTAATATTTTACAAGACAGAGTGTGCGGTTTGCAATGTAGAGTGATTTGAGAGCAAAGCGTTAGGTAAATTAACTATGGGATCAATTTTTCCATTTTTAATGTACAATTCCATTTACATATTCCCATGTTAAATTTTTTTATTGTTTATTAAGTTTTAAAAATTATAAGAGTGTTGATATTGACCCTTTTCGAAGCTCATAAATGGCAATTAAAGTACATTTCTTCGTATATTAAACTTACTTTAAGTATTTGTAAAAAATTTCTTTCCACTAACACGCGATTATATCATTTAATTATTAAAACAATTTCAATTTAAATGGTCACAACAGCATATAATTCAGCCCGGACAATGATTAATGATTTGAACTGAACTAACTCTTACTCTTTGACTTATTTCCTATAAGGTTGTTTCAAATCTAGTCCTCATTATTTTGCGCAAAGTATTATATTTGGTTATAGTTTATTGACTGATTTGTTTCCTCACTTCACATAGTGTTAAAAATCTTACTGTTAATTCTAATATGCATTTTCCAAAGACTGAATGATTATTTTGTTAAAAATAAAAATCGTTTATTTATGTCAAATAATAACGTATTTTAGTGTTACCGACCCTTTTCTAACGACATTTAATGTTAAATGCTTTTTAGAAAAACTCGGTAAAATGTTACGTAAGAAGGGGAAGGAGGAGTCCAAAAAATCTCATGTGTCTTTACATGGGCGTAGGAAGGCTTATAACGACCAAAATCATCCTTACGTAATTAATGAATGGGCCCTAATGCATCAGTAATACATGAACAAACTACTTAACTGCGAAATATACTCTTGACACCAATCTGTGTTATCACATGATACGTACGTGTAATAATTTTCTATCTCATCTCGTGTAAATCCTGCAGCACCTCCCGGGCTTATTTTTTTTAACCCTGCACGCTAAGTTTTTTTTGCTTGGATTGGTCATTCATGACTTGCCAAATTTTTTGCTTGGCTTGTATGATTGGGTTTTTTTTTAATTTACAATTTTCTGGATATTCTTTGAATTCTAAGTTTTTAGGGATTTATGTATACATGGTGCTATTTAAGTTTTTAAATAATTTTTGAGGAGGAGTAGGGTCCGTCGAAATAAACAACCTTCTCTAAGAACCCGCATGGAAATGAAGTATAGTCAAAAGTATATTTTTCCATCTAAGATATACGTATGATGGATATAAAATGTATGTATGCTATGTATGAATTATATATGAGGGATATAGAACTTTTGGCTGTCGTAAATTTCCTGTTATTTATATATAGTTCATATAGAAGCTAGTATGTCAGATTTATATTGATGATATATCCAATATATGTCTTTTATGTATGGGTAATATATCCAATATACATCTTTTATATATTGGCAATATATCCAATATAAATCTGACATATATAAATTATATTAGGTGTACAAATAAGTTTCCGCGGTTTGTCAAAAGATGGCCCCACCAGAAGGTTATGGAGAAATTGTCAGATGTAAAACGTAATATCCCAAGTTTCGTCATCCGGCAACACCATAACCTTAAAGTACTAGTGATTCCGCATCAGCATCACGTAATTTTTTTCGTGCAAAAATGTCAAGTTTTGTGCCGAATAAGCATCATTTGCGGGAACTTTTGATTTACTTCTTTAATTTGAAAAAATCTGCAGCTGAGGCGCATCGATTGCTTCTAGAAGCATATGGTGAAGCTGCTTTAAGTGAGAGAAGTTGTCAGGAATGGTTTCAAAAGTTTAAGAACGGTGAGTTTGACGTGAAGGACAAAGAACGGACAACGGAACGGAACTTAAGGAAAAACGCGCCCATCACTACTCCAGACACGACAAAATTATTCTTTTACACGATAATGCTCGTCCACATGTTGCGGCGCCGGTAAAAACATACTTGGAAACACTCAACTGGGAAGTTTTACCCCACACGCCGTATTCACCAGACTTAGCCTCTTCCGATTATCACCTGTTCCGGTCGATGGCACATGTTCTGTCTGAGCAGCGCTTCACATCATATGAAGACACCAAAAATTGGGTAGATTTGTGGATAGCGTCAAAAGATGAAGAGTTTTTTCGACGGGGTATCCGAATGTTGCCAGAAAGATGGGGAAAAGTAGTGGCAAATGATGGAAAATACTTTGAATAAAACGTAATGTACTGTTCCTTCACAATAAATTCCTAATTTTTTATAAAAAACCGCGGAAACTTATTTGTACACCTAATACATCCATGTATGTATACAAAATATATGTTAAGTATATTATTCTTATATTTCTGATATATAAATCAAAAGTTTAATTTATTAAAATTATAATAAAACATTAGTTTGCCATGGGAAATTAAAATTCGAGCATATTCAGCTAGATGTCGTGGGTGGGTGACAGATTCCATCAATTAAAATTTTCTGCTTTGACCAAGATTCGAACCCGCGACCCACTGTCTTGGCCATCTAAGAACGTTGACGCTAACAATTGCGCCAGCGACGATTTGAAATATTCTTGTATTGAAATGTTCTAATAGTTGCATCGCTTTGAACAATTCGTCGTTCACTATTATCAACCATACTAACGGATAGATTATAGTGCGTTATTATAATAGTACCTTTTTCATAATTAAATTCATGATCTATGACCATCGAAATCCATAGATCTTGATCATCATAAAAACTCAAAATTACTATGACACTTATCATCAATTCGGGCCCTACTTGACCATCGGTTGACATTTATTTCCGAAGATAAGACGAACATATAAAATGGATATGTAACATATAAAACAGATATAAACCATTTTATATAAACATATAAAATGGATATATATCGTGCCATATATTGAAATATATAAGAAACAAAAGCAATATATTTCCACGATATATTTTTTAAGTATCTATATCTAATATCAATATACTTCGTTTATATACTGTCACATATTTTTAAATATAAAAGGAATACATCGAAAATGTATATAGATCTATTGAGAATTTATTCCATTTATATTCAATATATATTCCTGCATATATGGCAGATATACAATGGATATATATCGGATATCGAATTTTTTGCCACTTTATATGATATATATGAATTATATATATTGTCATATATGACGACTATACTTTATTTCCATGCGGGAAACGTGTGTCGAAATCTAAAAAAAAATCAATTTTTTATTCATGATTGGTTTTTGTTTTCATTTCTGGTTGTAACATACATAAAGAGATGTTCAATGATCTTTTATACATCCGTAAGCTTGTTAACCAATGAAATCAAAACTTAAATAATATCATTATTTTTACTTACTTTTTATAATGTATATGGGGGAAAACGCGCATTTTTTTCATGGCGTGAACCTGACCATTTTTAATTTAGCCGAAACTTTCCCATTTCATCGTCTGATCCCAAAAACAACTCTCAAATTTTATTAGATTTCTTGGAGCCACCATAGCGGAATACTAGACCATAGAATATTTTCGACTTTGGAAGATATTTAATCTTCAATCGACGATATCTCTGTAGCCGTTAATCGTATCAAAAAGTATATGGGGGGGGGGGGGCTTTTTTTTCGTTTTGAGTCCATCTTTTAATCACAAAATTGTCCAATTTTTTCAAAGCAAATTTAAGCCGTCAAAATAATTTTCAAAAATTAAAATCACCATACCCATATTTATTAGTTTTTAGCAACATTGTTGCTAAAAGATGGTCGAATTCTGTCGAAACCCACACAGCACAAAAGTCAGAAATACTTCCTCGCGAACTCTTTTTCAAGACTACTTCTAGAGCAACACGTATGATATCTCGCAGACGTTAGTCTGAAGAAGTCTCAAATAAGAATAACTTAAAAGATCTTCGGAATGAAATCAACTATCAGATATCCTCAGAAGATATCTTCAAGATATGCCGTAAAAGTCATCCAATACAAAGCCAGAAATACTTCCTCGCGAACTCTTTTTCAAGACTTCTTCTAGAGCAACACGTATGATATCTCGCAGACGTTAGTCCGAAGAAGTCTGAAATAAGAATTACTTAAAAAGAGTCTAAAAAGGTCAACATAACCTCAAACATTTTTTAACGCATGTTTCTCGGAGATGGCTCGATGAAATGAAAAAAGATTAGTGGGGTCACCTGCGTAATTAATGTGTACAGGTGGCCCCACTACATTCTTTTTTTATTCCATCAAGCTATCTCCGAGAAAAATGTGTTAAAAGTTTTAGCTCTATCTCTCTCGCACTCACGAGAGCGTAAAGGCGGGGGAGGAGGTTTACCCTCCCCTTAAGAGATTTTCGGAATGAATATTAAAAAGTTATTAGAAATCGCATATCCAGATGAACTACGTAATAATATTTGTTCGGATACATATCGGAACCGTTTAAATTCTGGGATTTCACCACTGATATATCATATAAGTAAAGAGAATTCATAAGTAGTCGGTAGCGTAATAGGTAGCGTGTTAGGTTCGTAAGTAGGATAGATAGGCAGGTCGCAGGTTCGAATCCCCGTGGAGGCAGATGAGAATGAACTGATGAAGTTGAGTTTTTTTCTAATTTTTTTTTTCATACAGTCGGTCCAGTAACTATGTAAATAAATAAAAATACGTATTAAAAATTATGGGAGAGCAGTGGCCAAGTGGCTAGAGCGCGGGTCTCGTAATCCGCGGGACCCGGGTTCGAACCCCGGCGACACCGCTGAAAAATATTCCAATTTTTCAAGTGTTCATCAGCTGCAATCCCGGTGGGTTGGGACCCCACCTTAAAATAATGGAATCCCAAAACCTCATTGCGATGAGTGGGTGGTTAATTGTACGGTTTCGGTGAGGCCTGCCGACGTGGTTCTTATCGCTTAGATGGTGGTTCACCTAACTGTGCAAGCGGCTGGCTCACTGGATTGCAATGGAGGAGGTAACTACCTAACCGACCGACGATAGTCGTGCTAGAGCGTGCTCGCATTGCTACCGACGGGCGCATAGGTAGAGTTTACCGTCTGTATCAGTGAAGGTTTTTCTGCAGTTTTACCTTCACTCTCGGCAGAATGGCGATACAGAATGGAAAAGGTGTAGGGTGCGGGCTGCAGCCCCGGCCTTACTAGGAAAGGGGGGGGGGATTAGTATAAAGCAATGCTGTACACTGGTAATAAACAAATACGTATTAAAAATTTTTGCAAGCGATAGAAACGAGAAAAAAATTAATTTTTAATAATTTTAAAGGAACCCTTAAAAAGTTATCTTGGCGATGTCTTGTGAAGAAATCCCGAAACAGTAGTCTTCACGATATCTTTTTTGAGAAGTCTCAAAAAGTTATCTTCAATACAACTTTTCACAGATATCAAAATCATCTTTCAAAGTGGCGCATTCGACTCCTTTCGGAACTCATTAAGATGTCTTTCGGAAAATGTATTCGGATGTCCAAATCTTACAT
Organism: Alloplasta piceator; assembly: GCA_946863875.1. NCBI lineage: Eukaryota > Metazoa > Arthropoda > Insecta > Hymenoptera > Ichneumonidae > Alloplasta > Alloplasta piceator. The sequence goes on along the minus strand of OX333075.1, from coordinate 37,028,504 downwards.
AAAAAATCTACGGCGATTCTTTTAGACGTCATATTGCTGTGTGGGAAGCGAGATGCATAGCATAATTTAAAAAAATTAAATATCCGAGAAAAAAACGAGAATAAAAAATGTGTATACGAGTTCCAAATACTTTTAACATATTAGAAATTTAAAGTAAAAAAAAAAATAAAAGAGTGTTTCATACAATTATTAAATTGAATATACGAGTAAAATATTCTACCAAAACATGTGTATGGGTTATTGGTTGACATGATTTTTTTTCTATTTTTTTTATACACTATCCGAATCTCAAATTAGATAACAGATAGACAAAAATTGATGAACAACAAATAAATGAAATACTAAATAATTAATATCACGCAAACTGCTAGAGATCCCATAGTGATTTTTTTTTCAATGTTGGTAATGAATTTTAGTATTTTTGAAAATTTTTGTTTGAAATTCGAAGGGGGGGGGTTGGGTATCGTGATTTTAATTTTCGAAAATTATTTTGACGGCTTAAATTTGCTTTAAAAAAATTGAACAATTTTTTTAATTAAAAGATGGACTCAAAACGAAAAAAGGCCCCTATATACTTTTTGATACGATTAACCGCTACAGAGATATCGTCGATTGAAAATTAAATATTTTCCAAAGTCGAAAATATTCTATGGTCTAGTATACCGCTATGGTGGCACCAATAAAACTAATAAAATTTGAGAGTTGTTTTTGGCCAGGTTCACGCTACGAAAACGACACGCGTTCTCCCCCATATGTAATAATATTTTATAATGTATATATGTGTAATGTATGTAATTTAATCAAGAGTCGCGACAGCGACTCGACGCCAAGTATTAAAAAAACTGAGCGAATCTCAGTCGAGATGCCACGCACTCTTATATACGCGAATATGCCTCAATCCACGCCGCTTTTACACTTCAATTCGATATTACTAAAAAACGAGACAACTTTTTTATCATTTACAAATATACTTTTCTTTAAAAAAAATTAGCCTTCCATTGATACCATTATTTTTTTTCCGTCCCCGCGATGCTGAGATATCACAATATTGGGCGAATCATTCCGAATATTTATCATCAGAAAATTTTTTCAAGAGTTTTGTGGGAACGCTTATAGATATACAAGCCCGTATATAAGCGATGTGATACGATTTTATAGAGAGGGGTTTATAGAGAGTGGGAAAATATGAGTGTGTGCAGTAGACAGGGTGCGCGCCGCTCTCTTTCGCCTCACTATGCGTAGGCGATCTTATATGCATTATCGATGCATTTATCTGTACATATAATAGCATATGTACGAATATGTATGCAGCTTTATACATAGCATCATTTATATATATAAAGCATATATATGGGGCATTCAATCCCAAATCGGACTGTGTGAAAAACTGTTTGAAATTTTGACATTTTTTTGATTACCTGTTCAAAAGATATTAAATTAACAAAAAAACCGCTCTTTTTGTGGTATTTTGGTCATAACTTTTTAAATAATGGTCCAAATTTAAAGTTTTTTTTTTCAAAATTTTTGTTTTTTTATGGCCTCTTTAGAAAAAAATACAACAAAAATATTCGACGTGTTGTTGAATGAGTTTTTTGAGCTTTAACGGTAAAATCGCGTTTTTAAAAGTAAATGTCATTTTTTACAGTGGGTCAAAAAAGTATTCGTACACCGCGTTTTTTGGCAATAACTTCATAGGTATACATGATATCGAATCCAAACCTATTTCGTTTAATACTCCATCAAGTATAGAGATAATCTGCAAATGAAGAATTTTTTCCCAGGAATAATAAAAGAATTATGCAAAAAAAACGAAAACTTTCGGGCAAAAAAAGTATTCGTACATTTACAATTGAGCTGCTAAACCTCGATACTGACTCACGCATGGTCTGAACTCTGCGTAAAATGTGAACAAGTCTTTGTTTACACATTAGCCTTGATCTATTCTATGCGATAGTGGATCTATGCGATAGTGGATAGAGTGGTTTTTCTTCGGAAATGCGGTGAAAGTTGCCGAAAAATTAGTAAAGAACTAAATCTAAGTTTTACAACAGTGCAATATATAATAAAAAAATTCGAAACTACAAACAGCACCGAAAATACGCCACGAACCGATCGACCGAGAACGAGAACGTCGGAGTATCGTTGAAGAGGCTACAAAAAAACCGTTCATAAGTGCTTGCAGTTTAGCGAATGATCTCGCGTCAACATCAAAGAAGATCGTCTGTCCCCAGACTATTCGAAACGTTTTGCATTCTGCCCAAATATACGGCGGAACTGCCCGGAAAAAACCATCAATTAATAATACGAATCGAGAAAAACGTTTGGGTTTCGCAAAAACCTACAGAAATAAATCTATAGGAGCCGCAGATGTTAAATTTCGATTCATCCGAGAATACGACACGTTTCCAAAATTCTATAGATTTATTTCTGCAGGTTTTTGCGAAACCTAAACGTTTTTCTCGATTTGTATGATCAATTAATGGTTTTTTCCGGGCAGTTCTGCCGTATATTTGGGCAGAATGCAAAACGTTTCGAATAGTCTGGGGACAGACGACCTTCCCTAATGTTGACGCGAGATCATTCGCTAAACTGCGAGCACTTGTGAACGGTTTTTTTGTAACCTCTTTAACAATACTCGGACGCTCTCGATCTCGGTCAACCGGTTCGTGGCTTATTTTCGGTGCTGTTTGTTGTTTTGTATTTTTATATTATATATTGCATGATTGTGAAACTTAGATTTAGTTCTTTACTAATTTTTCGGTAACTTTCACCGCGTTTCCGAAGAAAAATCCCTCTATTTCGCATGGATATTGATATTTCGCTTTTCTTTGCCGTCATGTCTGTTCAGAGCTTGAAGATCCACTATCGCATACAATAGGTCAAAACCAATGTGTAAACCAAGACTTGTTCACATTTTACGCAGAGTTCATACCATGCGTGAATCAGTATCGAGGTTCAGCAGCTCAATTGTAAATGTACGAATACTTTTTTTGCCCGAAAATTTTCGTTTTTTTTGCATAATTCTTTTATTATTCCTAGGAAAAAATTCTTCATTTGCAGATTATCTCTATACTTGATGGAGTATTAAACGAAATGAGTTTGGATTCGATATCATGTATACCCATGAAGTTATTGGCAAAAAACGCAGTGTACGAATACTTTTTTGATCCACTGTATTTTATTTTTATTTTTTTTGTTCCACACATCTATCGATTCAACAATTTTTAAGACTAGCCCAATCGTGCGATCTCGATGACTACTATTTTTTTCGATTTTTGAAAATTGAAAAAAAAAAATTTTTTATTAATTCATATGAATACCAATTTTTGTTACTGTATAGTATTTTTTTCAATATTCAGAATTTATTTTGACCTAATTTTCGTTGCTGTATAGTATTTTTTTCAATATTCAGAATTTATTTTGACCCAATTTTTGTTGCTGTATAGTATTTTTTTCAATATTTAGAATTTATTTTGACACTTTTTTATTGTTAACATGTTCTTAAAATTAATAATTAATCGTTAAGTCTGTTTATGAACAATAATAACATCAGTTTTTATTTATTCGCGTATTTTTTTGAAAACCTTACATATACGATTATTTCCTGAATTAGAATATTCCTTTGCCAATACATTTCCGTTGCTCATTGGAATAATTGAAAGAAATTTTTGTGTCCCCCTGTGATTGACTTCGCAGTATTTTATCGCAAATGAAATCTTTCTTATGCACCTGAATTATGTTTCTCATGTAAAAATTTGACAGCAATATTCGGTAGACTATTTAGGTTCAATGCCCACTCATACAATTCTTGAACTGTTGTCATTTGCTCATAGAATAATTATTAATTTTAAAAATCTGTTAACAATGAAAAAGTGCCCAAATTAATTCAAAATGATTAAAAAAATACTATACAGTAACAAAAATTGATATTCATAATAATTTATGGAATTTTTTTTTTAATTTTCAAAAATAAAAAAAATAGTACTCATTGAGCTCCCACGATCGGACTAGTCTTGAAAATTGTTGAATCGATAGATGTTTGAAACAAAAAATTAACAAAAAAAATCAAAAATGACATTTACTTACAAAAACGCGATTTAACGTTTAAAACCCAAAAAACTCATTCAAAAACACGTCGAATATTTTTTTAAAATTTTTTTCTAAAAAGGCCACAATAAACAAAAATTTTGAAAAAAAAACTTTTAATTCGGACCATTATTAAAGAAGTTTTTTTGTTAATTTAATATCTTTTGAACGGGTAATCAAAAAAATCTTAAGATTCAACAGAAAAGGTCTTTTGATGGGTACTCAAAAATATAAAAAAAATTGTAGAAATAAAAAAAAAAGTTTTTCAAACTGTTCGATTCGGGATGGAATGCCCCATATATAGCGTTTATATGACATTTCTATATATATAAATCATTTATATGTATATGTATAGCATTATATATATATATGTTTATATATATATAAAGCATAGACAAGTATATACTAGTATATACTGGTATATACAGGTATATAAAGGCATATACGGGTATACACTGGTATATACAGGTATTACAGGTATATACAGTAGACTGTGCACAAAAAATCGATATTTTTTTTTCGGTTGCATCCACCAAAAAAGGGTGATATAAGGTGAAAAATGAAGAATCTTCGAACGAGAGCTCAAAAAAAAATTATTTCGAACGACGCATTGCATTTGAATATTTTCCATAAAAATATCACAGGAAAATATTGGCCCTTCTGAACGTCGTAGAACTCTTTAGAAAAAAAATCTCACAAAGAAGTAATCACGATATTCTGATAGAAAATTGAATTCCCTACAAAAAAAGTCCTTACGAACAATTAGCTTAGAACAACCGTTCAAGTGGTATCGCTGTCTGAAATTGAATTGATAGAAAAAAAAATTCAAAAGGCTGAAAAATCGGATTTTTCGCTTTACGAAAAAACTTTTTGGGTTTTTTTTTATAGAGAATGTTCTGCTCTAAGATACAATTTGCATGGAATCGTTCTCAAAATATTTCTTTAATACAAAAAAGAATCAAGTACACCAAGACATATAAAAGAAACGACGTCCATCATTGATCGTGTTTCGAAAAGTTTTATTGAATGAATTTGGTTTAATGAGATAAAATAATTTGTTTTTACATTATAATGCTTAATAATCATCATTCCTTTTTTGAAAAGTCTGTTTTTTGCAATTGGGGTATTTCTGTCGATGATTTTGCACGATGCCCAATAAACAGCGATACCACTTTAACGGTCGTTCTAAGCTAATTGTTCATGAGAACTTTTTTCGTAGGGAATTCAATTCTCTATCAGAATATCATAATGACATTATTGTGAGATTTTTTTCTGAAGAGTTCTACTACGACGTTCAGAAGTGCCAATAATTTCCTGTGTTATTCTTGTGGAAAATATTCAAATGCAATGCGCCGTTCGAAATAATTTTTTTTTGAGCTCTCCTTCGGGGGTTTCTTCATTTTTTACCTTAATTCACCTTTTTTGGTGGATGCAACCGAAAAAAAATATCGATTTTTTTCCGCATGGTCTAATATACAGGTATATACAGGTATATACTGGTATATACAGGTATATAAGTGTGACCAAAAATTGTCCAAACATTCGAAATTTACAATCGACTCCAATGCTACAAAATCTTCACCATTAGAAATCGGTTTATTATAAATTTTAGGGCGCCATCCGCGAAATATGCGGCCCGATTTTATACGTTGTTTTAAAAGAGAGAAGAATGCGTATCGTCCAAACTCGCACCAAAAGAAAAAAAGAAAAACGTTACAATTCGCAATCCAACTAAATTCACTTCCAGTGACGCGAGAGTCACGCTAAATTTTATTGCTCAATAATTCAAGAACTTATTTTTCCCGTAATTCTCTTTAATACACGCGATTCACGCGTCGTACACGCCGTCTCGGAATTTCGGCCGAAATCACGAACAAAACTACACGGGAACGAGACGAAAAACGATTTTACGAAAATAAACGACACGACTCTCGCTTCACGATAACCTGTCGATTCCACGCGAGATTCTTTCTTCTACTCGAGCACACGCACGACTCACGCAAGAAAATCTACTTCCGATACAATACAATTGTCTAGCGGATGACACTATTATTCCGCGACCATTTCACAACACAATAAAACACGAGCGTTCAAGAACTTAATAAATATTCCCGGAACGACACGCGAGCTCTCGATTCTTCGCGCGAGGGTACCGCGCAACAGCCAATTATGCTGCGTCGTCCTGTCCTCTAGATCAATGGTAGTAACGCCAGTTGCTCGATCCGCCACAGATTTTTAAATCAATTCAAAATTCAAATCTCGCGCGCACGGGCTGAGAAGCGCCTGCGCCCGACGCCATGACGCCATTACGTCTTTCTGTGCGATCCGTAACAGTCACGAAATTACGCGTCAGAAAAATTTTCAGTTTTTGTGTTTTCAAAAAGTTCCTTTTAATATATAAATGAGCTCCTCGTCGGAGGAGTACTCGGGGAGGTCCTCGAGATATAAGAAGTTAACGGGGGACTCGTTGATCAAAAAACTACGACGCTTGGAAAATGAGATCCGGCGGTCGCGGCCATGCCATAGGCGTTCGAGATCTCGTCATCGGGATAAGCGGACAGAATTACGTCGATATGCGAGAAGAAGCGAGTCGTGGGACTCTGACAAGGAGAATGGTGAACGTATCGCTGCTAAAAACAGACGAACGTCACATTCAAGGTATGATTCATATTCGAGAAGTCGATCGAGGTCCATAACCTACAATTCCGGCAGAAAGAGTGGCGAGCGTTATCCGCGAGATGCTTCTCACTCTAGTCGTGAAAAATCCATAGAAGAACAAGGGTTAGACAGAGAGGGCGGTGAGCATAATCCGCGAGATACATCTCGTTCTAGTCCCCACGCAGATGCGCCGATACAACAGATCGAACCATCGGTCGATAAAGATGTACCGACGGAGCTCGCGGCGTCGACATTGGGACTGCTCGGAGACGACCCGTCAAAATGCGATCAGCGTGGCCCCGACATTCATTTGGCGGTAGCGGAGCGCTGAACAAAAATTTTACGATACGGGCTGCCGAAGGATCAAAAACACGATCTGCAAGGAAAATACCCGGCAATAGGTAATTATCCGCTGACTAAGGCGCCAAAAATTAATCCAGAAATTAAATCGGCCATTTCACATCTGGCGATCAAAAAAGATGCATACCAATACGCAGCGCAGAACCAACTCGGAGCTGGTATTAATGCGATCGGCGCAGCTTTGACAGAGATACTAAAGGCGGAGGGAAGTACAGACAGGGAAATTGACACGGCAAAATTTATTGAGCGTCTGGCCGATGCAGGCAGAATTCTGTCCGATCTGCACCACGACATGTCACAAACGAGGAAATCGTTTATTGTTCCGGGATTAAATGCGATTGTAAAAAATATCGCTAACGACAGCCCGATCGATTCGTGGTTATTTGGAGAAAAATTTGCAGAAAATCTCAAGGCAGCCAAGTCCATGGAACAATCATCGAAGGAATTGGCAAAACAAAGCGGTTATCAACGAAATTTCGCGAACGTACCTCGCGAGGGAAATTGCAGATTCACGTCATCTTATCGGAAACCAAATAGTTTCTCGAGAGAGCAACAGTCGGAGAAGTTAAACTGGCACCGTCCCTCCGGAGCGAGTCACCGGGGCACTCAGAGGAAGGGGAAGAATCCGAAAGACTTCCGGAACAAGGACAACCGTCGACACAAGGACTAGACTCGGTGAGAATCGCAGGAAGAGTGCGATATTTTTTCCCTGCGTGGAAAAAGTTGACTCATGACCCATCTATTTTACAATGGGTGGAGGGTTACATTATCCCTTTCACTAGTCAACCATATTCACAAGTCGAATATAAAAACCCAGTTTTATCGGAGCAAGAGTCTATCGCTTGCGAAGCGGAGATCGATAAATTGCTTAAAAAAGGCGCAACATCTAAATGCGAGCCATGCGAAAAACAATTCGTTTCGTCATACTTTCTTGTCCCGAAACTCAATGGCGACATGCGTTTTATTCTTAATCTGAAAAAATTAAATAAGTTTATTTCAGCGCCCCATTTCAAGATGGAGGATAAAAAGACGACTATTCGACTAATGCGAAAAGATATGTTTATGGCGACAATAGACCTCAAAGACTCGTATTTTCTGATTCCGGTAGACAAATCCAGCTGAAAATATCTTAGATTCATGTATAAAAACACTTTATATGAGTTTAATTGTATGCCGTTCGGTCTTTGTACAGCACCATTCGTATTCACTAAACTCATGAAACCGATAGCGCAAAAATTGAGGTCAAAAGGGTTTGTGTCAGTCTTTTATCTAGATAATATTCTGCTACTTGGTCAGTCGGCTCAGGAATGTCGAAAAAATGTTCGGGAGACACGAAAGTTGATTGAAAAAACCGGTTTAATGTTAAACATAGAAAAATGCGTCCTTGAACCGTCGAAAGAAGTAAAATTTCTTGGGTTTCTTTTCGATTCGGAAAATTTTTGTCTCAAATTACCACAAAACAAGAGAAATCAAATATTCGATCTAGCGATTAAGTTCCAGTCTATCGGTCATTGTCAAATCAGGAAGTTTGCAGAATTTATTGGAATTCTAGTAGCAGCGAGTCCTGCGGTTCGATATGGGACTCTATGTACAAAAAATTTCGAAAGAGAAAATTTTTTAACCTTGGAAAAAACAAACGGAAATTACGATAAGATTATGCAAATATCGGATAAATTGACTCCAGATCTACAGTGGTGGGCAAAAAACATAAAAACGTGCTTTAACCTGATCAGAGAGGACCATTTCGAAATGGAGATTTTTAGCGACGCCTCGTTAACAGGCTGGGGAGTAGCTTGCGAGGGAAATCAAACACACGGGTTTTGGAATAGTCAAGTGTTACGTCCAGGGTTATTTAGCCACCTATTGTGGCAACCATTTTATTTTCTTCAATATATATTTGAAAATTTTTAATAATTCAATTGCCGTTAAATAAACGAATAATACAAAAAAGTGCTCTGAAGAGCACTTCTCATTGCAAATCTCATGTAACCGGCTTATCAACGTGCGAGCAAGTAGCCGTTGAAGATCCCACGGTAGAATCGTCTGCGAATTTCGCTGACAAATGGGATCTCACGGTGACCGGTGAGATGCTGCACACCTCGAGGATGTGCAGCGCCCGGCGTAGTATTATCTTTAGTCACGCCTTGATTCGCTGGAGTGCAGAGCACTATTTTTATGAAAATCGAATCAAGCAGTTGCGTTCGGAGGTGCGACCTGAGCGGTCGCACCCGTAAAATTATCAAGTTGTGAGTTTTGCCGGGGGAGCGACCAGTACGGTCCCCCTCGCTAATGTAAAGGTCCGGAACCAACTCGGTGGTTGGACCCTTCGGTCGACCACGCTAAATTTATCAAAATAAAATCCAATCAAAACAATTATTTCGGAAAACATCGCGTCGCGAATAGCTTGACCAATCAACCGTGCACGGAGGATGGGACCGGAGGTCTAGAGTCGGGCACGTTGAATGATACCTCTGACCCGACCACACAGGCAATGGCCCATTCCTCCCTCTGACACGTTTGGCATCGATTTTAAATGTCAAAAATCCTGATTGGATCATGGCAGAAGTGCGTGAGTGCGTTCATGATACCGCGACAGCTGAGCGTGAGGCGTATCGCGAATAAAACCACGGCTTCAAGGCGAAAGCAAGGCCGAAAAGATAATTGTATTTTTGAACAGTTAAAGCGCGCGAATGAAATTGTGCGAATAAAATTTAAACGGAACCAAAATTTGTGAAAAAACATGTGAACACCAAAATCAGAGAACCACCCATCGACCGAATTGGTCGATGGTATTTTATTAAAAATAAATTATTATTATTGTTTTAATAAAAAATGGCGTCCAACGAAGTTTGTCAATCAAACCCCATGGCACCGCCCTTTGCCAAATAATAAGGCGCAACACAAAGAACACTATACTCACCAATCCCGCTCGTGCTCCGATCCCTGATGGGCACATTCCCGTCTAAATGGAGCGACAATTATTTCCGTTTACGTCTACGGTAAGTGAGCGAATAATAATAATTCAACCCGGGACGTAACACAAGAAAAAGAAGAACATATAAATTATCTTGAGTTAAAAGCCGTTTTTTATGGGCTTAAATATTTTGCCAAAAACAAACATTCGTGTGAGATACTACTTCGTATCGATAATACGACAGCGTTGTCGTATATTAACCGTATGGGTAGCGTTCAGTTTCCAAAATTGTCAAGTTTGTCAAGAGAAATCTGGCGGTGGTGCGAGATTCGCGATCTATGGATTTTCACCTCGTATATTAGTTCTCGAGATAATAAAGAAGCAGACGAGGAGTCAAGAGCCAAACAAAACGAAACTGAGTGGGAATTAGCTAGTTGGGCGCACGAGCGAGTTGAGTCAACATTCGGGAAATTTGACATTGATTTGTTTGCATCAAACATTAATGCAAAATGCGAAAAATTCGTTTCCTGGCACAGAGATCCAGATGCGTGTGCGGTAGACGCATTTACCATTCCGTGGACAAATTTATACTTTTACCCTTTCCCGCCGTTTTGCGTAATTCTGAGAACAATTAGAAAAATAATTGAAGAAAAAGCAAATGGGGTGTTAGTTGTACCTTTCTGACCAACACAATCGTGGTACCCCCAGTTTCAATAATTGCTCGTTACCCAACCAATTCTAATTTATCCGGAAAATGATTTATTAATTGATAATTGCAGGCAACACCACCCGTTGAGAACCTCGCTTTCCCTGGTTGTCGGGAAATTATCGGGCGAGCGTTTACATTGAAAGGAGTTCCTCAGGAGTCGATACCGATAGTGATGGCATCGTTATCAGAGGGAACCATTTATCAGTACCGGAAGCCATTAAATCTATGGTGGGATTTTTGCCAAAAGAAGAGTGTCAATCCGTTTCAGGCTCCAGTAGAAAGCGTTCTCGAGTTTCTAACCGTCTCTTTATCCCACGTAAAAACTTATGGGACGTTAAACTCGTATAGGTCAGCGCTAGCGTTAATAGTTTCAGGCGATATAGGGCAACAGCCTATTATCAAAAGATTCTTTCGTGGTGTAGTTCACTTACGCCCAAAATCAGCTAAATACGACGAAATTTGGGACGCTGAACCAGTGTTATGTTATCTAAAGACGCGCTGGCCACACGACACTTTGTCGTTTGAGAATTTGACAAAGAAATTAGTTATGTTCTTAGCACTAGTCACAGCACAAAGAGTACAAACTTTGTCAAACATTAGACTAAGTAATATCGAGAAAACTGATACAGAAATTAAAGTCAAGATCGTAGATCGTATAAAAACGTCAGGTCCGGGGAAAATTCAACCCTTATTGTGTCTGCCGTTTTTCAAAGTGCAGCCAAAGTTGTGCGTAGCAACGGTCTTAGGCTGCTACATTAAGCGTTCAGCAAAGCTGCGGTCTAAGAACGAAGATTTTTTATTAATAACGTATAAAAAACCTCACCGTGTAGCAACAACGCAAGCAATACGGAGGTGGATAACAGTTGTAATGGCTAAAAGTGGTATTGATACAAATACTTTCGGCTCACACAGCACTAGACACGCGGTTACTTCCGCGGCATATCGTAGAGGCGTAGATATTGAAACAATCCGCAAAGCTGCGGGCTGGACGGAAAAATCGAGTGTATTTGCGCGTTTCTACAATCGACCTGTAATAAAAAATACAAGGTTGTCTAAGTTTATAATTACTTAAGTTAAAAGAGCTGTTATAAAACAAGCATTGTTAAAAAAAAAAAAAATTATTATTGTACACGCAAAATTACTCTTAAATACAAATTGCATAAAGCTTTGAACAACTACCATTGATCTAGAGGACAGGACGACGCAGCATAATTAAACGATCAAACGAACTTACCTAAGTGAAGTTCGATCGTGATTATGCTAGACGTCCTGTCCGAATAGGTCAAACCCCCCCTATTTTCCTGACCCCTTTTTGATTTATTCGAGATGCAATTTGTTGGCTTTGTAATGTAATGGCGTCATATCGTCGGGCGCAGGCGCTTCTGGACCCGTGCGCGCGAGATTTGAATTTTGAATTGATTTAAAAATCTGTGGCGGATCGAGCAACTGGCGTTACTACCATTGATCTATTCGGACAGGACGTCTAGCATAATCACGATCGAACTTCACTTAGGTAAGTTCGTTTGATCGTTTAATTTTATAAATTCACAAAATAAGACAAAATAATGGTTCAATAATAAAAAGATTCGAACGAATAATGAGCGGATGCGTAACGTGGACTCACCGGTCTTTCGCAGACGATGTTCAACAATCTGGCTCAAGATATCGGCTCAAATATTCTGCTTAGATGAAATCTCCTTTTTCACCCGTCTATTCTTTTGTCCCACCGTCTACGCCGCTCCACTGTCGCCGCGAGAGTCCTCTCTCAAAATCTTTTCGGAAATCAAGAGCTCATCATTACCCCCCCCCCCCCCCCCACTCTATCCTAATTTATACGCTTTATCACCGGTAACTTGCACCACGCTGTCTCGCAGGCGTTTGACGAAACGATACAACGAACGCGCACGAATATTTAATTGATTATTCCGCCTGGAAATATCGCTTCGCTGTAACGTTCCTGGCCCTTGATCGATGTTCATCTTCCTGATTGATTCTGAAGACCCGTTATTCTCAGCGTCGGCAGGGAATCGAAACCTCTATGTATTTCCTCCCTCTTTTTGCCTCCGGGAAGCGCAATTCGATGTCGTAGATGGACGAGTGTTTCCGATATTGCCGTCGTTCCTTGTCCTTTCATGCTCGATGTCTCCCTCGATACATGAAATTTACCGGCTCGTTCGGAATTAATAAGAAGTATGTTTCTCTTAATTGAACTCTTTTCGGAATCGGCAGGTGTGGCTCTCATGGCGAGGACAGAGTGCATTTTCGACATTGTTGTTCTCGTCTTTGTAACGCGGCAGAAAAAACCACGTTACAACAGGTATATAAAGGCATATACAGGTATATACTTGTTGTACCCCAGATACCTCAATTACGGAATACTACGAATATTCCAAATCGCGATACACACGTGTCCCAGATTTAGCAATTGTTGTCATTTCATCATAATACACACGCGTTCGAACTCGAGCAGGTGCAATTATGCTGAATGACAATTACGCAAGCGACGCATCATCGTCATCTCCGCCAAGCACTGCCAAGTCAGCAGTTTTACTAAATACGAAAATCTCGTAATTCATGTTATCTTAACCGAATTACGAATATAAATACTAATATCTTGTACTAAGAAATTATTGTTAAATGAATAATATGATAACAAAGAAATGCTTACGCGATTGCGCTCTTTCCCGTATATAACGGACCCGAGAGCAGACACAAAACAGTTCCAACTCAAAGTACCAACCTGCACGACTGGTCCGACGAGGCGAGCGCAACGCGCCTCTGTTAATTATTACCATTTGTATTTTCTATTTCTACGATAATAAAATATTCTTTTATACGACTACCTTTGGTTCGACTCATTTGGGGTCTAACCCTTAATCTGGTAAGATCCCGATCAAAATAACGGAGTAATCTCAAACTCTCGCCAGTCAGAGTAGCTAACTGAATTTTGGCGATACAACATTGGTGGCAGCGGTGGGATACCAGAGTGAGTAAAAAACGAATCTCGTTAAAAGAATTATCATCGCTGAATAGAAAACCATCAAGTGAAGTTAAACCTGTACTCGAAGAAGTTCCGAATACGGATGCCACCTGCTTAAGTAGAACCAGGTGAAGAAGCGGCCCTTAAAGGAGATAAGTGCCCAAGGAACTAAACGTTAAAGGACAATCCTGCACACGAAGTAGCAGAAGCCACCGAAGGAATCGGTGAAGAAAAGGCTCTCAAGGGTGAGAAGAGCCCAAAGGAACCACAGACAAGATACGTCAAGGTTCCACGCACGATCACAGAATCATAGAGAACGTGCCGATAGATAAGGAAATCGGACGTAGGACCAATCGAAATCACCGAGGATAAGCTGCAGCATCCTTGAAGGACGTCGCCAAACGGGAGAACGTCAAGCAGAGTTGAAGGACGGCCAGATGTGGAAAACAAGCGCACTGTAAGTGGCACCACATTCACTCACCACAAGCTTTATAAAGATCGAAACTTTATAAAAAGGTTTCACATAAGAAACAAAATCAAGGCGAATAACGAAACAAAAAATATTTATTGTACTCTGAGAATTAAATCGATGCCAACCGCGCGGAGTGACATATGGGCACTCCTCTAAAAACTCCCAAGGCAGAGGGTACACAACGCCGAAGCAATTCCCTAGGTGACTTACCAGAGGCCCTAGGAGAATTCACACCAGCTCTCGCAGAAATCGCTTATCGAGCAAGACGAGCGCTCACTGAAGTCTCTCCTAATACAAGTACTGAATCAAATTCTCCAAATCCTTTATTTCGAGTAAACACTCGGAGAGGCAGCGCTTTTCAGCCCGGAGACGAGCTCGAGGAACTCGACGACAGCGTTTTCGAGCCTAGGGCAGATGTGGCAACTAACGAACCGGGAAACACATCACCAGGGAGAAATGTAGACCCTTAAGCAATCGACAACGAAATAGAGAATATGAGATCACAATTATACGATCTTAACGCTTCCCGAAGACCAAACATCAGCAGTTGGTACACCGACCATGTGAATACTACAAACGCATTTGGAAACTATAGCATACTGAACGGGATGCCAAGGATCTCTTTTCCACAGGCGGGAGCAGGGCCGATTCCCTTCTCCAATCTTCGGACTGTACGAGAAAACGAAGAGCTCGAGCATTTACGGGTGTCCGGAGCCGAAATGGACGCACGAATGAGCGCAATAGAAAGGTCCTTAGAAAGGACGCTCGACGCAATAAACCAGCAAAACCAGAGGGAAGGTTTCGACGCACAACCATCGAGACCATCACGCTAAAGCATTTCAAGCCGGAGGTGGACAGAAGAAGAACCTGGAAGAAACCTCAACGAAGAACCGGATTATCTCGACATCGGGACTGCACTAAGAAATGTTAAGAGCTTCGATGGAAATAATGCGGATCAACTCGAAGGATTCATATTATCGTGTGAGGCGGTTTGGAAATTAGTACGGCCTCGACAACGCGAAACCTTGCTCACCCTTATACGAAGCAGCAAGTTAGAAGACAGAGCCACAAGAGAAACCAAGCACAAGGTTATTCGGAATTTAAAGGACCTTCGGGCCGAATTAGAAGCCCTTTACGGTAAGAAAACATCGCTCGCTACCTTGCAGTACGATTTTTGCTTGCTTAAACAAGGCACAAAAGAATCAGTTTCGACATACGCAACACGAGTCGAAAAATTGACAGCAGAAGTCATCGAGAAGTTGTGCGAAACAATTGATGCGGCAGGCGCTCGTTATATAGAACAAGCTACACGACGGAGCGCGCAAATGAATTTTGAAAACGGACTCCATAAAGAAATTCGGGCCATCGTATGGGCCAGGAACTATCAGAGCTTACACGAGTCCGTAGTAGGGGCAATAGAAGTCGAAAAAATGACCTACCCACACGCAGAGGCTAACCAAGAAGAACGTCATCAGGGCAATAATAACCAACGCCCACAATCTGCAGTCGGTCCAGAAAATAAAGGTGAAACTAAATGCTTTTCATGCGGAAAAATTGGACACCGCGCAAGGGATTGCCGAAGGACTGGACAAAATAAAGAAATAAACACGGTAGACGCTGTTTGCGATTGTTGCAAAAAACTTAGAGGTACATCGGAAATCCAAGAGCATCATCCAACAGTCTCAGAAACCGAGAACAGCAAAATTGCCGTAGGTGCAATAGAGATAAATGCGCTCACGATTCCAAAAAATCGAGAGGAGACAAACGAAATCTGGATATTCTAAGAACTATTTAATGAACATTGTTACAACATTTTGAAAGATTATCAACGAGAGAAAACAAGTTTTAGCTCGCCGGAGACGAGCGAGAAGAAAAGGGACTTTCTTCTTTTTAAGGGGGGAGGTATGTTGTACCCCAGATACCTCAATTACGGAATACTACGAATATTCCAAATCGCGATACACACGTGTCCCAGATTTAGCAATTGTTGTCATTTCATCATAATACACACGCGTTCGAACTCGAGCAGGTGCAATTATGCTGAATGACAATTACGCAAGCGACGCATCATCGTCGTCTCCGCCAAGCACTGCCAAGTCAGCAGTTTTACTAAATACGAAAATCTCGTAATTCATGTTATCTTAACCGAATTACGAATATAAATACTAATATCTTGTACTAAGAAATTATTGTTAAATGAATAATATGACAACAGAGAAATGCTTACGCGATTGCGCTCTTTCCCGTATATAACGGACCCGAGAGCAGACACAAAACAGTTCCGACTCTAAGTACCAACCTGCACGACTGGTCCGACGAGGCGAGCGCAACGCGCCTCTGTTAATTATTACCATTTGTATTTTCTATTTCTACGATAATAAAATATTCTTTTATACGACTACCTTTGGTTCGACTCATTTGGGTTCTAACCCTTAATCTGGTAAGATCCCGATCAAAATAACGGAGTAATCTCAAACTCTCGCCAGTCAGAGTAGCTAATTGAATTTTGGCGATACAACATACTGGTATATACAGGTATATACAGGTATATACAGGTATATAAAGGCATATACAGTTATATACAGGTATGTAAGGCATATACGGTAAATATTGCTATTGTTACATCTCGACCTTTTTGGAAGTATAGCGATATTTTTAATTTCTTTTCCAACGATTATTTCAATTTATCTTCATAATTCCTTAATATTTTTGGTGGACCTGAAATTACATTTTTATTGAAAATTGATTATTAATTTCGCTCTCAAGACTCAATCTCACGGGAATAAGAACCGCATTTTCCGGTGCACTAGACATAATAATAAAATGCCTTTCGCAAATCGTAATCTCGCTCGAGTTTCTCGGCGATGTTGCAATTCGCGACCGTGGGATGCGCCGGCGGACCTGGGCTTCACGCACGAAACCGTTGAATCAGGGATTTTTGCACGTGGGGCTGATATCAGAATCCCTACAAAGAACCCTCCAGAAACCCTCTCTTTGCTCAGGAGGGGGAAAATATTCTTTTTGAGTCAGTAAAGAAATTCATTTTCAAATCAGTCTCAGGTAAAATTCGGTAGAGTCAACACTGGGATCTCGGACTCCAGGGTCCCCTTCTTCCTCTTTCGCGCCGCGTTGTGAACCCTATCTGCGTGTAGGCGGGATAGGTATCGCACAGTGGGTTCTTGTGTCGGAAGAAATACGTGAAAAACTCTATTATTATTCGAACTGTCTTTTGGCTGGAATTATTAAATATTTGTGACGCCGAGTGTCTCTTCTTCCTCCTTCGCACGGCGTTGTAAACCCTATCAGCATGTAGGCGGGATTGGTATCGCACTGTGGGTTCTTGTGTCGGGAGTTCTCGCGAAACGAATAAAATTATTCAAACTGTTTTTGACCGTGCGCAATAGTGCAAATATTAGTGCAATTATACTTTAAGTTATTAAACATAAACTGTTTCGTGTGTGTGTGACTGTGGGTCGAGCCATAATAATTGGCAGAACTCAGTGGCGTTTTCTTGGTGCCGTTCACGCACCGTAAGCCTGAGACACCTGGAAACAGCGCCAGCATGCAGCACCGTCGGGTAATCCCAGGATACGCTGCAAAGTGATTGTCAGCACGAGTGAGTAGCGTGTGTATGTGTGTGAGAAAATCAAAGATTAGAATCGCGTAAATTGAAGTTCCGGAAACGCGCCATAATTTTGTAATTTCACTGTATTTTCGTCCACACGAATTTCTTTCAATCGGGGAAAGTCCCCCAACGCTGGACGGCACCTAGTACCGGACACTGTTGATATAAGCCAAACTAGAGAGCAGCGAAAATAGTTCTGGTGCGTAGTTCGAACAGTGGCCACAGTGGTAACGGTGGCGCTGGAGAGCTAGCCGCAGTGCGCATGCGCGTGTTGTCGAGAGTTGATTTTCGTTGGAGCCGATTAATATTTCGTGTCAGCCGTAATTTTCACACATTTATTGTTTAAAAAATAGGGGTTTTGCGGCTCCGTTTTTTAGCTTGGGATGCTTTTTGGTAAGTATTCTTTCAAATAATGAAGGTTAAATTTCAAAATGTTTGTGAAATAGCAACACATTTTGTTATTTAATCTTGCATGTTGAGTCCCTAGTACCGGACACTCGATTTATCTCCAGTACCAGCCGCTATTTTTTTTTCGTTATTGGAATATTTATGTAAAACATGTTATTTTTATTGTGGTGGTATTTCACTATGACAAATCAGTTAAAAATAATGACGAAAAGAAAATGGCGCGAGGAAAATATGAAAAAAGCCTCGATGACAATAATGACTGGATCCAGTGCAGCAATTGTAAGCAATGGGCTCATAAGGCGTGCGCAGATATTCCGGAGTGTTCCGATGTATATATTTGCGATCATTGCAAAATTTAGCCATTTTTAATCAATTTTTTCAAATAATATTCATAGTGTCCGGTACTAGGTGCTAATTTGCAGACTCGACTATTTTAACCATTAAATTCAAAAATATATTTTTCGTAGTTTTACGTTTTTTAAAAATCTGTACTATCATTAACTCACCAAAGAATACTCCAAAGTTTGTGAAAAAAATATAAAAAATCGAAGTTTTCGTATATATAATAGTTTTATTAATGAATAACCTTAATTGTCTGGTACTGGGGGACTTCCCCCTATATAGAGTGCATTGAACGCGCCGAGTCTCTTATACGCCAAGCAACGTCAATTAGCCACATATTTCAGTTTTCGTTAATCATATTTTATGAATTATCTAGTATTAGAGATGTTAATCATGCTCATTAGAAAGGGTTTTTTTCTTTTTCGAATGGGACTAATACAAAGTCTGTAGCAATAGGCATAACGATGATATCGGCTTTTATTTTTTCGTTTGAGGCCACATCTGCTCTGAAGTGTTCTCCGTCGACGATTTTTTTCGCACCATTTCGTCTGCTACGCACGTTACGAGCGTTTGTGGCAGAACTAGGGTTGCCAACCGGCCGGTATTGCACCGGCCCGGCCGGTCATTTTGGTCAAAGGCCAGCAGTCGTCAATTTTGGCAAAAGGCCGGCAAGAATCAGTCGACCGGGAATTATACCTTTTTTTTCGAATGACGTCGATAAAAAATAAAAATAAAATTATTTCCAATGCGCAGTGATACATTTTTTTTATCGATCCGTCTCCCGTTGGTCACAGGCCACAGCTAAGAGCCACTTTTTACTGGCACCATCTCCATGTAGCGCTATAAGGCTAGTCTTAGGCTACGAGTACATGGTCAAAGTAGAACTGTGTGTAAGATTAAACATAGATGAGTGTCATGTTCAGAGTTTCACAAGAAGATCAGCAATAGCTGCTCCCAGCTGCAAGATCAGCTGCTTCCAGGTGCAAGATCTGAGCAGAAATACAGTTTTAAACCTAAACAAGCACGCTTCACGTACTCGTTGGGGGGATTCGCCCCCCAAATCCCCTCCGTGCTTCGTGCGCCGTTGTCGTCACGCTTCACGCTCCGTGTTCTTGATCATTGTCTTGATTTATTCCGTTATGATCCAATATATTTTGAATGTTGGTTAACATGTCTCTTGAGGACATTTTAATAAGCACTCACACCGTAATGCAAACTCTTTGGTTCATTGTGAACATCGATTAATTATTCTGATAAATTATATTAATCATTATTAATTACAGATTTGAATATCATCAATTTTGTGATATTTTTTTCAAAGAGTACATTGAAAAACAAACAAAAATGACATCCCAGCAAATTAGAATATCTTAGTTATTGTGGAAGTTATGATTATTTTAAGAATAGTTTTTCAAAAATCTTCGGTATGGTTTAAGATCGAGAGCTGAAAATGTACATGAATACTTCTTTTTGGATGTGTAATAACATATTAAAAAATAATGAAAAATCAAAGGGGGTCTTCAACAAAACGTCGTTGAATTGAGATGGAATGACTCATATACATGTATACATACGAATATTCGACTTCATTGGACGCTCCCATAACTTAACGCTTCGGGACCAGAAACGCTCCCATAACTTAACGTTCCCCTAATTCTCCCACTCTCGTCTTTCAACGCATGCGTACTGCCTTTTTTATTGAAGCATGCGTAGAACAAGCGCGCGAAATTCAACCTGAAATTCGTACCTACGTGTTATAGCCATATATACATTTCTAAATCTGATGTTATGTCGTGAAGTTAAGGAAACTGACGTAGACTATAAAATTGCTCTTCGCTTGGACTGGAATGCGCCAGCCCGGAACAAGAGCGTCCTACTGGATTTCCTTTTGTATTAATATAGTATAGTTCTCACCTTCGGAATGACGTTGCGGGTTGATTTACTCGAGAGTCACGGTCTCGATGTCTCTCTCGGCCGGGTGCTCGTCTCTGTCGATGAAGTCTCGTAGTCTCTCGGCCTGTTCCCTCTCTGCGTGGCCGATATCCGAATTGATTATCGTCGTCACTTCTGACTGCGCGTCGCTATTATCAACGGGCTGCCGAATGAAAACCGCTGCCTTGCCGACCGGACGCGGAGTTTCTTTCCGAGTAAGGATTACTGGCCTTTTAATGTGTTCATACACGGTGATGCATGGTTTCGACGCAGGCGCGTTTGAGACACAATCCGCGAGAATTGTCGGGGGCGCTAATTCGGCAAGCGCGCGTTGAATTAGAATTTTGTAAAGTGGCTTCTTGTCACCCTTTTGCTTATAAATTTTGCCGTTCGCGATGGCACGAGCTTTCTTCCTCTGTTCTTTCTTCCCGCCCCGTCGTCTAGTCATCGAATATGACTCGGGATTAATGACATTCTCTCTTTTGAGTGCTCAGTGGTTCTTGAAGGACCGCGTGCAACAAAGGATAGAGTGAATTAAACTTCTCCTTCTTTGGGTGTGCTGAGGTTCTTGGCGAACAACGTGCCTTTGACGACCAAAGAGAGAAAAAGGAAATTCAAATGATAATTGAACTCACAACAAAAAAAGGAACAGAAAGCGATGATCACAGTTTCAAAATATGTATTGTTCTCGATTTATATATATAAAAAAAACACACACGTTCACAAAATACAAAGATATAAGAACGGAGTATACGCCGCGATAAATTCGAATTAAATGCCCGAAAGGTTTTCACTCGGATTGACCGTTCTAGACGCACTGTTGAATTTCGCGAACTTCCGCTCAGAGTGAGGGTGTCTTTCGGACTCATGGTCCTCGAGAATTCTTGAGAAATTTTTGCTGTGACAAATGCGTATTTCGTGAGATAGACTCAGCGCCAGGGGTTGGACTCATGGGCCTCATATACAAAATTGTGCGTTTAGAAGGGTGGGGGAACGCTCGCTACCCTTATCTCGCTCGCTCTCGTAGCTGCCCTACGTGCGTTCCTCCACGTGAAATACGAGTGTGTGTGTGTGTGTGTATGTTATATATGGTTCATCTGTGTATAAACTACAATAATTATATGATTATCGCGTGATTTTATATCCGTATGAGTATTATATGATTTTGGTAATTTGAGTCAATGTTACTAACATATAAAGAAAATAAGCATGTAATGGCTTATGTAAAAATAGTTGTGCATGTATATAATAACTAACACGTAAATGTGCGTTTATGTTTTTAGCTAAGACGTAAGTCTACGTGTGCGCATGTGTACGTAATAATAATTATAATTATAAAAATGAATTAGAAGTAGTTATACGCATACATATTATATATACTCTGCGCTGGTACATAGGAGGGATTCTCTGTCAATTCAGCCACTTTTTTTCGACCATCTCAGATGTGCCCCATAATTGGTTATATCAAAGTGCTACTAAGAGGCATTCTATGTGAATTTTTTCGGATTTTTTAATTTATAATTTTAGAAATCGCCGTTTTTTTCCAAATGAATATATCTCGCAAACTTGAAGTAACTGAAAAAAAAATGTCTACACAGAAAAGTTGTTGTTTAATGATTGTAATAATAATTTTTTTTTCACCCATGCAAGATTTTCGTGCTTTTCACCATATGCGTAGACAGCCGAAAAGTGACTCTTTTCTGACAGCTAAGGGCGAAAACAGACGAGTTCGCTTTTTTTTCCCCTCCGGGGAAAAAAAGAACCAAATTCGTCTGTTTTCACTCTTAGCTATCAAAAAAGAGCCCCTTTTTGGCTATCCACGCATGTACTGAAAAGCACGAAAATCTCCCATGGGGAAAAAAAGATCGTGTGCAACGCGGTCCAGAGATTCGTCTTTTGTCTCGCGTGGTTGCGGCCCTCGTTCCGGTAACGCTGACTTTTTACCAAAAAAGGGGGTAATAATTTTTTTATTCAAAAAAGGCCTTTTTTGGTTGTGGCCAAAAAAGTGGCTGAATTGACGGAGAATCCCTCATAGGTGAATTTAATAATTGATGGAAATGCATCAGTTTAGAATTATATACAACAATATGTATACGTACGTATATATATGTATATGTTGTGAAAATATCCATTTCACGTATGTAATATGCGTATAAATATATATATATATATATATATATATATATATGCGTATATATATGAGCTTATTTAGGGGTAACTTATGCGTACATATATGTGCTTATTTATGGGTATTATGGGTAACTGAAATTAATGGTATAAAACTTATTATACATATATTAAATATATGGATATTATGTAATATTCTGTTATAATGTTTGAACGTGTATTCATGCGGTTTTATAATGCGTAAATACAGCGAAAATAGTTGTTTTATAAAATTGATAAAAAGATACATATTGAGCTCAAAAGGCGCCCGATTAATCATAGGGTTCTTGTTCCGTTATGAAGCGATTTGTTTGATTAATAAATATTTTATTGCGCAATTTGTGTGGGCTAAATGCTTGAATATTTCAATTAACAAAAGAATTTTAAATAAAATAAAAGATGAATATTATTTTGTGTATACGCCTATTTTTTACGCAGGAGGGATGTATTTGTACACGTGACATTGTGTTACGTCCTGACGCAACGGCCATCAAAATTCATTTCTTCAACGTAATTGCTACCAAAAACAAAGATAAAAACTTGAAGGTCTGTAAAAAGAAGGTTCATCGTTTCCAGGGTTATTCCGTTCAATTCAATGATAAAACAGAAATTCACGTTACCGACCGAAAATATCTGAAAAGATGGCCATCGGTAAAATCGGGCAGTATGGAAGGAAAATCAGGGACAGAGACCCCTACGAAAAGCCACAAGCTCGTAAATACCATCTTGAGAGCGAGGCATCCGACGCCGCCTTCCTAACTGACATACCCTCCACCGGTCTATCGATTCAAGGGATAGATCGCTGGATCTACCCTTTACCATTGGAAAAGAAAGAATAAAGCATAGAGTATTTCGCTCTGCCGTCAAAACGACGCGAGGCACTGGTTTCACCCTCTCGGAAAAACAAGCTCACAACAGGGGAACGGTCCTCCTTTCTCTTTTTTCAAACAGATACATACGTAGTACCTACAATAGACTCAGTACAAGACGAACGGAATGGCTCTAAATAACGATGAATTTTCCAACCGCATACTAATACGGAATTTGAAAATAAATAATTTACTTAATTGGATAACCAACTTTCAGCATAAATTCGCAATAAAGTGGAGTAGTAAAATGAACAACGAAGTTAAGCAATAATTAAATAAACAATGAAATAGAACAAAAATTAAATAAACAGTGAAACAGACCAAGAATTAATTAAACAACGAAACAGAATAATAATCAAATAAACAAAAGATGATTGAATAAATAAATAGAATCAAATAGTGATGTGATAATCGAAAGAAATGGTTGGAAATATATTTATATGTCTTTTAATAACATAGATAATACAAATAGAATTAAAAACGAGATCCAATTAAGTAGGTAGTTAGACGGTTTAAATACAATAAGCACTTGCAAGAGAGAGACCCATGATAAAACGGAAACAAAACCACTAATCGTCCCTGAAAGGGCAGTAGGCCTCACAAGAATATAAAGGGCAGTAGGCCCCACAAGAATGCAAAGGGCAATAGAAAAATATTTTAAAGGGACTAAGGCGTTTGCGTGAAGCCACCGTTTCATGACTCTCTCTCTCTCTCTTTCTCTCTCTCTCACTCTCGCGTCACGTGGGCCAACAATCCCAGGCCCTCTCTTTAAAAATTCCATTGTACAGTTCACGAGGAAACAGGTACAGGATTACGCACACATTTATAGGGATATATATGTATATATATATATATATGTGTATTCATCTGTGTGCGTATAAGTACAGAAATATGTGCAAAAAGGGTTTCAGAGTAAAAACTACTCATCCAATAATTACTTTTCCTAAATCAAGAAAAGTCAAACAAATATAAGTCATATGTCGAGCAACTAATCAATAAAAATATAATTGCAAAATGAAACCTTGCACTGTACTCTGAATTACGAACTCATCCGATAGATAATTTAATGTTAAATCCAATAATCAAACCCAAAGAGAAACAAGTAAAAACTTATATTGTTAAAGAGGAATAATTTAGAAATCAAAATAATATTTTCCTATGTTAAAATCTAAAGGAAAGAAGCCAAACGTTCAGAGGCAAGACCCAGTTACATAAGGCCCCACCCCTCTTTCGACGTTCCACGGGGCTTGCGTGATGGAACGGGAGACTTGGCTCTAGTCGCTACCCGGAGATCGCTCGAATCTCTCCCCACTCCAACCCCTCATTCTAGCCACCCTCCTTTTTCACCTACCCTGATATTTCACCTATCTCTTTCTTGGAGGAAAAGAAGGCACGAAGGGGACTTGAGATTTCTTTAGTCATGCGCCGTAGTCATCCACACTCCCCTCTTTTCTAGTCGACTCATACGAGGAGGCTTATGCGACCACACCCTAAAAAAATGTAATATGGAAAACCAAGGAAAAACGATCTTTCAGACTCAGGTTCAATTTTTTAGCGAGAATGTTTAAACATTGTCACCTTAGAAATTATTAAATCGTCTAACCATCTATTTATAATAATATAAATTTAAGTTTAACACGCAAAAATATCGCATAAAAACACTTATAAATAATTTAAGATCGCTACTTCATATATTTTATTTTTAAATAAAAATAGCATAATTAAAAAATAGTTAACAAACAATAGAACGAAAAGAAAGAACAACCAATTTAACAAAACGCATAAAATATTAACTACGAAGAAAAAAGACTTTGTAAATGATAGAATAAGCGCGTAAAAATATTTATAATGTTAAAATTATTGTTACTATAAGGAATTAACATTGTCTACGAGCTAAGAAGGTAAAAAGCATGGGGCACATGCATATGCCTGTATATGTGTTCAGGGATACCGACACACGCATAGGACCCACTCAGCGATCTACGCTAGCGCCCTCACCGCGCCCCAATCTCTAAGGGAAGCTCGCGAAAGCGGGGAATAGATTTCATAGGGGAAAATGCATCTTCTATCTTGCTCACACCATCCCCACCAAAATCGATCGGGGTGGCGTGGATCGCTGGGTATATAAAGCGCGGAAAAAGCGCTCTCGACAGACTTCTTCGATTTTTTCCGACCTGGAAACTTCTAAATTCATCGTCCACTCCGAAACCATTCTTGAGTTGAACTTGTGAAATTTTCGACAAAGACGTTCTTGGTTCGGGATTTTTCCGAAACAATTCGCTTTTGGACTTAGAATTTTTCACTCGATTTTTCGAGGGAAGTTGGTTTTTTTTTCTGTTTGGAATTTCAAGTCTTGAATTTCTGAATCGAAGTAGAATCGACTTTTCATTTTATTCTCGAATTTCAAATCAACTCTTTGAATGTCGGAAAGGACTTTGGATCTCGTTTTATTCTATTTCATTTTACTTTGCTTAGTTATTATCTTCTGTTTAATAATTTTCATTTATTTCACTTTGACGACTGCAATCCACGAATTGTTGGAAAAAGTACAAATCGCGCTCATTGTTAAATAAATCGCGAAATTTTAAGACTGATCTTATTGTGCAAACCATTCTTTTATTCTTTTAATAATTTAAAAATAAAAATTGGATCTCGAAAAAAATAAAATCTGTGCATCAACATTTTCTTCGATTTCGTCATCTACCTGCCACGCCCCTTGAGCACTCGCCGATCTCCTCATCGTTTCACGTCCGGATCGTCACCGGTTACCAATGGTATCACCCTTCCCATCAGGAGAGCAACTGACTTTGTAAGTGAAGCTCTATTTATTTTTATAAAATCATTTTCGTGATTATGCAACGTTTTATCTTCGGAAAATTATACTTCAGTGAGCCTCATCTATTCGGAGGGAAATTGATAAATTTCAATAAACCTTTGTCGTTTTTTGGAGAAAGGCCCAATTTTACTCAAGCGAATCTTTACCTTCGATTATTCTCATGGCGTTGGTGACATAACTCTTTAAACAAAAAAATTCGATTTTTAATCAATTTATTAAATGTCGTGGATCAAGGAAATTTATTTGGGAATATTGACAAAAAAATTATACGGCTCGTTTTTCCCCTATTTATTTTATTAATGCGAACGCCGGTATCTATTCGTTCTTACATTCGATTCAGTGCAAAGGTCCGCGAAGGTAATAAACCAGTGACGCGTCATAAAACCACGGAACGAGGTTTATCTGAGTTTTCTTTTCTTCCGGAATTTTATCAAGAATTTAAACAATAAAATAAGTTGAATCCAAGGATTTTTCCTGGCTCCAACGATTAAATTCAAAAAAAAGGTGAGAACCCTCTCTCTCTCTCGCTTTTCCTCTATTATTTGTTTAATTCATTTGATCGCAAGATTCAGTGCGGTTGTGTAAATCTGTACTTCATCCGAGGATTCGTGTTCCTTGCTTTATTTTCCCCCCGTGCGGAAACTTGGTTGGGACTAGAGTTGCGTCAGGTTGCACGCCCACCAAGTATTCGTTTACCTATCCTTGTGCGGAAATTTGGTTGGGACTAGAGTTGCGTCAGGTTGCACGCTCACCAAATATTCGTATTCCTTCTTTTCCCTCGGCGGAGATCTGGTTGGGACTAGAGTTGCGTCAGGTTGCACGCCCACCAAGTATTCGTTTACCTATCCTTGTGCGGAAATTTGGTTGGGACTAAAGTTGCGTCAGGTTGCACGCTCACCAAATATTCGTATTCCTTCTTTTCCCTCAGCGGAGATCTGGTTGGGACTAGAGTTGCGTCAGGTTGCACGCCCACCCAGTATTCGTTTACCTATCCTTGTGCGGAAATTTGGTTGGGACTAGGGTTGCGTCAGGTTGCACGCTCACCAAATATTCGTATTCCTTCTTTTTTCCTCGGCGGAGATCCGGTTGGGACTAGAGTTGCGTCAGGTTGCACGCTCATCCGGAAATTCACCCTGGATACTCTTCCCTTAAATTCCATGAGAGTCAACCCCCCAGTACCGCGCAAAAAGAAAAGAACACGCAGAGCCGGACGAAGGTATCAATTACGTAAACTCGACGCGATATATTCGAATCCGTGGCCAAAAAGGTTAAACCCTGTTCAAAGATTGGGATCAAATTATCACGGGTACGGGCATTGCCTACAGAAACAGAAATAACTAGAGAGACTCCAAAACCCAAAATTATTTCCACTGAAATCCTTAAACATCCGGTAATTATTTACAAATTAAAGCCGATCGATCTTCCCCCAATCACCCCGTCATTTGATAAAAGTAACGATCAGGATCCCCGTGGCAAAGTTAATAATAAATTATATCGTAGCGAAGGATCTGAAAATTCAATAGACCTCGACGCGATGAAAAGTTAAACAGTGATTCCAAGCCCATTTCTCGAGTAACTTTCCGAGAGGTTAGACTCAAAAACAGGGGCAGACGTGTTCGAGATTGTTTCCAGGAGTAGTACTGAAATTTATTTTCCACGACTAGAGAGTCTCAATCAAATTCAGCACGTCATACGTCGAAAATCATTAATAGTTCGTGAAAACTCCCATTTTTGACGTAACAATTGTCTACTGCGTGAAAATGCATCTTATTATCTTTCCAATATTAGGGAATTTGTGTATTTTCATTATCGTGTATATATTTTAAGGATTACATCTCCCTTATCGCTTGAGTATTTTAAGGATTTCTCTTCGCTGAGAACTTTGTTTTCTGTGTGTTTGTACAGTTGCGTAATCGCATGTATATGTGTTAGCCCTGTCTCAAAATGTATATCCATCAGTGGGGATGATACTTATTCTTATGGGGTAATTGTGCTTTTGCGGGAAAACCCGTTTTTCTTGTGAGAGAGTCTTCGTCGCAGTAAGCCGGGTTGTCATCTTTACGGCGTCATTGGCGTGGTTGGCGATTTCACCCTCTGCAGGAGGTTACTCCAGTTACCACGCATTGGGTATAGTCGCTATTACCAACCAGTGCCTGTGATGGCTCCTTCTTTACCGACGGTGGCAACGTTACCCTCCCTTTGGTTCCTCAGAGCCTCTAGGTTTTGCCGATGGTTTATCCACGGCCGGTAACGTCAGCCTCGACGTACTGGGTTGATGCTGGTACGACAGGGAATATTTTCCTCTGGTGCTGGTGTCGATGCCAGGACGTGACACTGACAGCGATATATTTTGCAAATTTTTTGAAGTTTGATAAGAATTTTATGTTAATAACTCTAGATGGAAAGAATTGAATAGAAAATACATTTATCCGTTTGTTGGAACGCGCGAGATACATTTTTCTAGAAAACGTTCTATGTTGTATTATTTATTCACTTCACGCACATTAATTACACTTAAACTAATAGTAACGCTCAATAAATCATACGTAATTGAAGAGAAACATTTGACAGTTGAGGTTATGTTGCCCTGTGTCAAATTTCCGCAGCTCAGCAGCTGAGTTTGGAGCGGAGAGAAAGCGCGATAAGGGTCGTTAAGTTATGGGAGCGTGTTGCCATGGTAACGCGTTAAGTTATGGTAGCTGTTAAGTTATGGGGGGTTAAGTTGTGGGAGCGTCCACTATAGTGCAGCTCGTTGAAAACGCTATTATGTTCTAGCTTTGGCTATCGCGGCAAGTGGCAGCGAGATAGCATAGGCTGCATTCGTCTTGAACGTTTCGAGCCCTGTGAGCGTCATAAATACAGTGGACGCTCCCATAATTTGATACTTTGGGACCGGAAACGCTCCCATAATTTGATTTTTCCCTCATTCCCCCACTTTATATCTGTATAGCACATTTTACGGAAATTTATCATTTCTGAAGTGTAAGAATTGCTTTTTCGTTGAGAAATATACACTAATTGATGATAACATTTGATTCATCGTTTTTAATTGTGTGGAAAATTTGACAATTGAGGTTATGTTGCCCTCTCAGCACGGCAGCTGAGTTTGGAGTGAGGAGAAAGCGCGACAGGGGTGATCAAATTATGGAAGCGTATTGCCATGGTAACGAGTAAAATTGTGGGAGCGATCAAATTATGGGAGATTAAATTGTGGGAGCGTCCACTGCAGTGGTATTTCATATGCCGATGTATACGTGCTGTAAGCGTGTTAAGGCGGAGCCACAATGACAAAAATAAGAAACAAGCAATAAGAATCAGCCATCCGATTGGCGTAGTTTCTCTAAAGTGCGCAGCGATTGGCTGATTCTTATTCCTTATTTCTTATTCTTATTCTGTCATCGTAATCACGGCCGTTGACCCGTTGTATTGTTTACTTAAATTATAATGTTGAAAAATATGACATGTGATTTTTTAAAGTGACAATTTATGCAATTCGATCGAGTGTAGTGTGGTGTATTGTGTGGGGATGTTTTTTTTTTATTAAGAAAATTGTGTATTTCAGGAACATAAGATTATGTTTCAAACAATTTTTTTCTTTGCATAAAAGTAATAATAATATTTGAAAAAAAAAATTAAATACATAGAAGTGTACTAATTATCAATCATTATATTTGAAAGAACAATAACATTTTATCAAATCGTAAGAAATGTCTAAAAATTTTATCCAATTAGTGTTTTTTTGGCGAATACGTTGAAAAGTTATAAATGAATAAAACAAAAATATTCAAAATTCTACTTTAAAATTGTTTAGATCATTTTCAACTCTTGAATTAGTTAAAATGTATCAAAATGAAAGTACATGGTAAAAATAAAAAAAATTCGTTCACGCATCTTCGTGCAATGAGCGAAAAAATGCAAAAAAAAGTTATTTTCGTTAAAACAAAATGGTTCCAAGAACTGTAAAGACTTCAAACTCTACAGGACACTTCTTTATGATCCTATAAAGAAAGTCTTTAAGTTACAAAAACATTGGTTCACAGATTGCGGAGAGCTGATTCTGG
The DNA here is from genome assembly GCA_946863875.1 of Alloplasta piceator. Lineage (NCBI taxonomy): Eukaryota > Metazoa > Arthropoda > Insecta > Hymenoptera > Ichneumonidae > Alloplasta > Alloplasta piceator. Next base: position 36,998,086 of record OX333075.1, on the reverse strand, counting down.
ACGTACACAAAAATGGGTTTTTGGCTCAAAAATGGCTGTATTTTTGGGAAATTTCACATTCAACATTCTCTGAATGGATTGAGTCAAAAAAGGTTTTGAGATCATAATAAAACAAAACTGTACTATGAATATGAACCAGATCCGTTGATAGATTGCTGAGTTATGAGCACATACAGACGGCCGAGGGGACGGAAAATCCAAAAAATTTTGTTTTTGTATAATATGCCAACATATGTTGGTATAAAGTTTGTATGATTGCTTTTATAAGAAATAGGTTTTTGGAAGGAAATACTAATAGGCACTTTTCATGTATGGTGAGTGCCTAATGAAATTTGATTTTGCGCGCGCAAAGATCCAAGAACTTTGGTGCCATCTACGCCGAGTTTGACGAATAAGGACCCCTCAAAACAACGGTCGTACATACAGGTCTGGAAACTCGGCTAAATTTCGAGGGTGGGGGTACCTGGCTTATCGAAGCACGAGAATAGTTCGTAATTCCGTCACTACTCGTCTCTGCGATCTATGCGCTTTCTGGGTATTCTCAAGCTTAACCTCAAAACGTGAGACAGAGATTAAAAAGCTATGGCCCTGTCTCTATCTCACGTCCCCCACCCATCATCAGCGCGCCAAAGTTTAGATCGCAGCGTTCACAGTGACAAATATATGAACTACACGTCTGGCATCGATATGCAAGGTACCCCCACCACGGGAGTTTCCAGACCTGTATGTACGACCGTGCTCAATACCCTAATTTGCTTTCGTTTATCGATGATTTTTATCTGTCATCGTAATCACGGCAGTTGTATTGTTTTCTTGAATTATAATGTTGAAAAATATGACATGTGATTTTTTAAAGTGACAATCTGTGCATTTCGATCAAGTGTAATGTGGCGTATTGTGTGGGGATATTTTTTTTCATTAAGATAATTGTGTATTGCAGGAACATAAGGTTATGTTTTATTTTTTTTGCATAAAAGTAATAATAATATTTGAAAAAAAAACATTCAAATACATAGAAGTGTACTAATTATCAATCATTCTATTTAAAAGAAAAATAACGTTTTATCAAATGGTAAGAAATGTCTAAAATGTTGGTCCAATCAGTGTTTTTTTGGCGAAAATGTTAAAAAATTATAAATGAACAAAACAAAAATATTAAAAATTATATGTTACAATCGTTTAAATCACTTTAAACTCTTGAAATAGTTCAAGTGTATCAAAATGAAAGTAAATGATGAAAATTAAAAAAATTCGTTCACGCATCTTCGTGCAATGATTGAAAAACTGAAAAAATGTTATTTTCGTTAAAACACAATGGTTCAAAGAACTGTAAAGACTTCAAACTCTACAGGACACTTCTTTGTGACCCTAGAAAGTCTATAAGTTACAAGAACATTGGTTCACAGGTGGTGGAGATCTGACTCTGGACGGACACAAAAATGGCTTTTTGGCTCAAAAATGGCTGTATTTTTGGGAAATTTCATATTCAACAGTGTCTGAATGGATTGAGTCAAAAAAGGTTTCGAGATTATAGTAAAACAAAACTGTGCTATGAATTTGAACCAGATCCGTGCATGGATTGCTGAGTTATGAGAGCATATAGAGAGCCGATGTGACAGAAAATCCAAAATGTTTTGTTTTGGTATAATATGCCAATATATGTTGGTATAAATTTTGTATGGTTGTTTTCATAAGAAATAGGGTTTCGGAAGGCAATATTAATAGGCACTTTTCATGTATGGTGAGTGCCTAAAAAGCTTAAGGAACAAACGTTTATTCTATGTTTTTGAATCATGATGTTTCTATTTTTGTTCATATATGAAAATGTTTATATTACTGTGATGTATTACATATAAATAAAGATTTATCAATATATCAACAATATTTATTTATTACTTTATTACCCATGATTCCCACTAATGCATTTAATCTGTAATCCTTCAGAGCTATATCTATATATAGCCTCCCTCCCCCTCCCCCTTCCCCCACCTTTCCGACTGGCCGACAAAACATATTCTGAATGTTGGCAACTCTAGGCAGGACGACATATAGCTGAGTTCGCTTAGATGTTACAGCGCACTTCAGTCAGTTTGGCAAATAATAAGAAAAATGTAATTAATATTTTCCAACTAATCGATCATTCGTTTCAAATAATAACTAATGATTTGGATGAAAGTGATCAAGATTTATTAGATATAAATGAAGAAAGTGATGATAAAATGGATTTTAATATTCTGTAAAAAGAGAACGTTTTATGCCAAGTGTCCAAAATTATGTTGAAGAGGTTATACCTAAAAATACTCATATATGTAATACTCCTATATTGCCAGCGCTGGCCGAAAGTCTGTGAGGACTTTACGGTGCAGACAATATCGTTCTCTCTCTCTCTCTGGCTCTTGCAATGCGCAAGCGCAAATGAAAGCGGGAGTGCCCCAGCCAGTAACATTTATATATTGTACCTACGTAGTGGGTCGCGCGTGCGCAGTATGACCCAGTTCAAGTGTTCTGTCTCTCTTTTTTGTTTCACTGGTTTCACCTATCACTTTTAGGGAAGCATAGGTCGCTAGCAATATAGGGGTATTACGGATATGCCCGGACAACACAGAGCACATAAAAAAGATGTCAGTGAGACGTGTCCAGAGATTCCGGTAATGTCAGCAGCATAGCACTGTGCCGTCACAACGACGTCTTAAAGATGTTGATGCGCCACTTATAGAAGTCATTGTGAAGTCCTTGCTAGGTCTACCAGAGACATAAATATGACTTCTCTTTTTTGTATCTTTATTATGTACGCCTTGAACACAAGTGCGCCTGCGCAGTGCGAGCCAAGCTTGGATTAGCTAATCCACCGATACCGTGCAGCCAATCAGAAGCAACATTCGTCGTATGGGTAGCAGGCGGGGAATTTAAAATGTATTCCCCCTCATCGGGACTCCCTTTTAGCCCGACCTCTTTCGAATCGCTTGAAACTTGAGTATGTTTTTTAGTACTGCCTGAAAGTATATTGTACACTAATTTTCAGGTCTCTAACTGTAATACTCTTTGGAATACACCAAAAGTTTGTACGATAACTTGTTGTACTTAGAGACCTAAAAATTGGTGTACAATATATTTTCAAGCAACACTAAAACATACTCAAGTTTCAAGCAATTCGACTGAGGTCGGCCTAAAAGGGGCTCCCGATAAGGGGAAATACCTCTTAAATAAATCATGAAAGAAATGCACGAGAAAAATACTGTACAGTGTACATTTATTGTAAATATGTAAATATTGTACATTTATTAATGTCAAAATGGTAAAAATTGTATGAAAATAGTTTATAGAATGGAAATAAATTGAAAACATTCTTCTCAACCATGCACAGATTCTTTTCAAACTATTTCAATTTAATTCTTACCATTTGAAAATGTAAATTCCGTATTACAATGATATTTCTAAAGAATTCAGAATTCAATGCTGTATTTGAATATCTCCTAATAATAATCATTGTTATTTATTTTTCTAAGTAAGTTCTTATTCCGTACGATAATGTTATTTTTAAAGAATTCAAAATTCAATGCTGTATTTAATGATCTCCTAATAAATATCATGGCTATTCTACTAATTATTTATTAAATACAGCATTGAATTTTGGAATATGTACAGTTTTATTAAAAAAAATAGAACGAAACATACTTATAAAGTTGTAATTGGATCCTTAAATTATTTCTTTTCCTCGTTGAGATTGTACTTGGTCTTCAACTTGTCAATCTGCTCTATTTTTTTGTCAACATCGATGCGCTTGAACGCCTTGTTACTTTGATAATAAAGAACGACCAGGTAACGATTGCAAACATGAAAGTCGCTCAAATGATCGTACGCATTTTTAGCGTCGAATATATCTTCATAGAAAACGGAAAAAGCTTCAAGTCGCTGCGGTATTGCCACTGAAATTACACAGTCAATAATTACGATTGGACATTGAGAAAAACATGTTTCGATCAATGGAGAATACGGAACATGCAGTACAGAAATAATAAATAGAAACAAAATACGAAAAAAAACATCGATACTTACACTCTGGTTGCCTGATCGTTCCATATTTTCCAATTATATCGTACATCTGCTTGGTCGTTATTTTGTAAGGCAAATTCCTAACGTAAAGAACTCGATTAACCTCGGGAGGTAATCTCACCTGCAAGAGTATACGTGAAAATAAACAGAAACGAGGAATCGACTAAGACATTGATGAAATTTTGAGGTTATGATGCTATTGATAAATTCGTTATCGTTTCGAAAATTTTATTGACTTTTAATTATACACTTACGTTTGTCCGCCTTTGCAACATGCCTTCAGCATGAGGGGTGTGCTATTGACTTATTGCGTGCAAATTTCCTTCAAAGCACGTGAAAACTGAAAATATCGAAAGCGGGACGCGCTACGACGAAAATTTGGACGTTTGCAAACAATAATGACCGGCAGCGGGGCAAAAAGGAAGACGAGGGAAGGGGAGAAAACCGACAAAAAATTTTGTATACGCATGCGGTATGCTTTTGTGTATGGCACATGCGCGTACAAAAAAGTGCGCCCTGCAGCGACGCACTCAAAAAGACGTCTTTTTGAAATGTCACAAAGACGTCTCTAAAAAGACTTCAAATTTACGTCATCTGTGCATACATGTTGTCCGGGTGATAATACTCGCCACTGCCAACGAATTCCAATCGATGGAAGATCAAGATTTTGTATCCAGAATTAATTCGTGATGTTAGTATACTTGAAGAAAAAAAGTAATCAACCTCAATACAATATTGATACTATTTTGTTCACTGCACAATGAAGAATTTTGTTCGTTGTGCAATAGACAATATCATTTTATTCTCTACGCAGTGGACAAAATTCTATCCATAATGAGGCTGATGATTTTTTTATTCATCGGTGAAAGATTTTTTATTCAGAATCTAATGTGTGGTGTGAGTTGAAGAAAAAAAGTTATGAATCTCAGTATGAATAGCATTATGTTGGCTGCAGCGAATGAAGGAACATCTATCCAGTATAAAGTTTATGATTCTTTCCCTTATCGATGGATGTTTTGGTGTCTAGGATATAATTTGTGCAGTCCATCGGACAAGCAAACTTATAAATTTATAATTAGAATAAGAACATTCTATCCATATTGAAGTTTACGATTCTTTTTTATATCGATGGATGATTTGGTGTCGAAAATGTAATTTGTGTAGTCCATCGGACCAGCAAAGTTATAAATTTATAATTAGAATGAGAAAATTTTATCCATATTAAAGTTTATGATTCTTCCTATTATCGATGGATGATTTGGTGTATAGAATATAATTTGTGCAATCCATCGAAAAAGCAAAATTATAAATTTATAGTTAGAATAAGAAAATTCTATCCATCCCTAGCAGATTCGTTGACCCGAAATTTAGGATCGTAAACAGTTTCGGTCGAAAGTGGTCGTTTTGTCGACCGTAATTTTTTGGTCGTATGAAGGATCGTCGCAGTCCGCTCGTGGGTCGTTACGACTGAGAATTATTAGTCGTAACGACCCATTCCGAGGGCCAGTTGGCTGTTTGTTACGACTGAGAATTATTAGTCGTAACGACCCATTCCGGGGGCCAGTTGGCTGGTCGTTACGACTGAGAATTATTAATCGTAACGATCCATTCCGGGGGCCAGTTGGCTGGTCGTTACGACAGAATTATTAGTCGTAGCGACCCATTCCGGGGCCCTTTGCTGGTCGTTACGACTGAGAATTATTAGTCGTAACGACCCATTCCAGGGCCCTTTGCTGGTCGTTACGACCAGAAATCCTTAGTCGAATATTTTTTTCCCAGCGCAAATTAATACAAAAATTTGTATAGTTTATTCCAAAATAGCACCCATGCAATCGGAACTAATAAAATTGTACGCCCGAGATATCCACATTAGGAATATTCGCAAGGGTCAGCTCGACCGAAAGTGCCATGGAAGAGCTTCACCCTGGAGGAACCGCCTTAATCATCACGGGAACCTCTGCACTAGGTAAGTACTTGACTTGACACGCTGGCTTCTCGGTATATAACACCGTCATGTGCCTATTTCGTTTGGGCACAGAGTTTCGAGCGCATGCGACGCATGGTGGTGGACGCGCCAACTATAGTTGACGCGTCCACCACATTGACTACGACCGAAAAATTCTGGTCAACAAATCTGCTAGGTAGCGCTAGTTGACGCGTCTACCACTACGCGTCGCATGCGCTTAAAACTCTGTGCCCAAATGAAATATGCATATGGCGGTGTTATATACCGGACAGCCTGCGTGCCAAGCCAAGTACTTACCTAGCGCAGAGGTTACCGTGATGATTAAGGCGGTTTCTCCAGGACGAAGCTCTTCCATTGCACTTTCGGTCGAGCTGACCCTTGCGAATATCCCTAAGTATTGTGGATATCTCGGGCGTACAATTTTATCAGTTCCGATTGCATGGGTGCTATTTCAGAATAAACTATACAAATTTTTGTATTAATTTGCGCTGAGAAAAAAATATTCGACTAAGGAGTTCGGGTCGTAACGACCAGCAAACGGCCCCCGAAATAGATCGTTACGACTAATAATTCTCAGTCGTAACGACCAGCCAACTGGCCCCCGGAATGGGTCGTTACGACTAACAATTCTCAGTCGTAATGACCAGACACCTGGCCCCCGGAATGGGTCGTTACGACTAATAATTCTCAGTCGTAACGACCAGCAAACGGACCCAGGAACGGGTCGTTACGACTAATAATTCTCAGTCGTAACGACCAGCAAACGGACCCAGGAACAGGTTGTTACGACTAATAATTTTTGGTCGTAACGACCCACAAGCAAAATGCGATGCTTTTTCTGACGACCACAAAAGTACAGTCGACAAAACCACCATTTTCGACCGTATGTACGGTCGTCAAATCCGCTAGGGATATTAAGTTTATGATTCTTTTTCTTATCGATGGAGGATTTGATGTCTTAAATGTAATTTGTGCAGTCCATCGGACAATCAAAATTATAAATTTATAATTCGAAAAAGAAAATACTATCCATCTTAAAGTTTATGATTCATTCTCTTATCGATGAATGATTTGGTGTCTAAAATATAATTTGTGCAGTCCATTGAACAAGCAAAACTATAAATATTATAAAAATAATATTGTTATATTATTTTTAATTTTGCTTGTTCAATGGAGTACACAAATTATATTTTAGACACCAAATCATCCATTGATGAGAGGAAGAATCATAAACTCTAATATGGATAGAATTTTCTTCATTGTGCAGTAGGCATAATGCTTTTAATATTGAGGTTATAACGTTTTTTCTCCATCAACTCACACCACAAATTAGATTCTGAATAAAAAATCGACCAACAATGAATATAAAATTCATAAGCCTCATTATGGATAGAATTTTGTCCATTGCGGCGATCGAAATTCTTGATCGTGCAGTGAACAAAATAGTATTAATATGTATTGAAGTTGGTGACTTTGTTTCTTCAGCTACTAACATCACGAATTAGATACTGGATACAAAATCTTCCATCAATGAGTAAAATAATTGTAAACCTCATTAAGGATAGAATTGTGACCAGTGCTGAATTACATGAAACTATAAATAATAGTAAATAATATAATTAAGTGAAATAATGAATTATATAAAATCAAAAAATCAAATGAAAACACTTTGCAAAAAGTGGACAAATCACCCCCAGAAACACCAAAAATGGTGTGCAAAAATTGGAGACAAGCACATTCACGTAAGTATCTCTAGTTCAGTCTTCTTACAAAAAGTTGTGAACTAAATGGACATGAAACTCACAGCACGCATTGCCAAGCACATGTAGTTTCCCAATGTAATCTTAACTTTTCAACCAAGATTTTTAGGGTGGAGTTAGAATAAAAAAATTCGAAAAAAGCTTAACGGTAAAAATTTAAAAAATAGTGAAATCAAATGAAAATTGTCAACATAGAGAAATTACCATTAAAAAAAAAAAGAATCGAAAAAATAAAAAGTACTTGGCGAGTTTGTTTTTAACGGACGATAAGTAAAAACCGTTTTTCAGTCAAAAAGTGAACACCAGAATGTCAGTGTATGCTCAGTAAGAAAACGCGCCAAGTACTTTTAATTTTTTTTTATTTTTATTTTTTATTGGTAATTTCTCTTTGTTGACAATTTTCACTTGATTTCACTATTTTTTAAATTTTTACCGCTAAGACTTTTTCGAATTTTTTTATTCTAACTCCACCCCAAAAATCTTGATTGCACAGTTAAGGTTACATTGGGAAACTACATGTGCTTGGCAATGCATGCTGTGAGTTTCATGTCTATTTATTTCACAACTTTTTGTAAGAAGACTGAACTAGTGATACTTTCGTAAATGTGCTTGTCTCCAATTTTTGCACACCATTTTTGGAGTTTTTTGGGGTGTTAATATAACTCCCTAATCATCACCTATCTCGCATCGGAATGGGCCCGTATGGGACGAGGCAAGGCGACCCAAAAATTCAGCGACAGTAAGTCGTGCGGGAAAATTATGATCTCGCGTTACGTTCGCACATAACAGTATATACGGTGGATATTGGTATATACTGGTATATAAAGGCATATACGGTATATATTGGTATATACTGGTATGTACAGGTATATACAGATATTTATTTTGGAAATTTTCATATTTGAAAAGATTTATTTTTTAGCAATTTTCGCATGGTAAGCAATACTGATATTTAGTTTTACAAGAAAAAAGATGGAAGAAATACAAAAACATTTTAGAAGACAAAAATCAATATTTAATGATAAAATGAAATGAAAATTAGTGAAAATAGTGATTTTCAGAGATTTTTTTTCGAATATATGAACCATTTGTTAATGTTCAGTTAATGTGGGCTTGAAAGAATACATATCTAGGCACCTTAAATACACTCTAAAACTCTATTCGCAAATATCTTTACTCTTCAATATCTCTATTCGTAAATAACTTTTTTCTTAAATATCTCTATTCGTAAATATCTCTACTCCTTAATGTCTCTATGCAAATATCTCTACTCTTAAATATCTCTACTTTTAAATATCTCTACTGTAAATTATCTCTAATCCTCTGTCGACTCCTGAATAACCTTACCATGAAATATCACAAATTTAATTAGTAATTTTTTTAATATACTATTTACGAATTTTTATGTTTGTGCGCGCAGAAAATTGTCTCAAAAGCAAGCAAACAAATTTTAAAGCCTAATAATACTAATTTTGGAGCTAATCACTTTTTATGCTCAAGAGAGGCTTTTAAATTTTCAATGTCAATTAAAATTTTTTGCGATTTATTTTGAGACAATTTTCTGCGCTAACAGACATACAAATTCGTAAAAAGTACATTAAAAAAATCTCAATCTCAACACTCTTCTCAAATACTCGGTCGCTACTTAGTGCTCGAAACAATTTGACCGTTACACCACAACATGTAATAAAAATTGGTAATTTTGATCAGTGATGAATCTTGGAAAATATCAAATATAAAAATCACAGACATCAGGGATCGCAAAAAAAACGACCCGTCTTAACACGATATGAAAATTTTGATCAACAAATTTATATTAAATATTGTCCAAGATTCATCGAATGGTTGAAAATACTCATACCAATTCAGAAATAATAAATCTGAAGAGTATCCGAACAAGGATCGAAACGTTATGCAAAAAAATTGTCCACCATTATTTGGACCTTCTGGCCGAATCGCAGCCGATTCTCCCCTCACTATTATCTCTACACGGCCGCATATCCAAACCAAGACTATAAAAAAAAAATTACCAATCAAATTTGTGACATTTCATAATAAGGTTATTCAGGAGTGACAAGAGTAGACAGAGGAATAGAGATATTTAAGCGGACAAATATTTACGAATCGAGATATTTAAGGGTAGAGATATATACGAATAGAGTTATTTAAGAATAGATATTAAAGATTAGAGTTATTTAGGAATAGAGATATTTTAAGAGTAGAGATATTTAAGAGTAGAGTTCTTTAGGAATAGAGATATTTACTAGTAGAGTTATTTTGAGAATAGAGATATTCAAGAGTAGAGTTATTTAAGAGCAGAGATATTTACGACTAAATAGTTATTTAAGAGTAAATATTTTTACGAATAGACTTATTTAGAGTAGAAATATTTACGATTAGAGAAGTGAAGAGTAGAGTTATTGCCAATTATTGGAGATTGGAATTTTGTTTATATTTATACATGTATTTATACGATGTATATTAGGGTGACCGCTATTTTAGGTCTCAACTTATATTGGGGTGGTCATTTGATATTCGATGTTTTTAAATATTTATATACATATTTATATTCATGCAAATAGACATTATCAGGGAAAATACTTCCAGAGAACTTTTAAAAAGGAGTGAAATCAATCACAAAATACTTCTAAGAAGTAAAAAAAGGACGCTAAGTATTAAAAATCTTAAAAATTCGAATTTAAAAATCCCTAAAATTTAGAATTCAAAGAATATCCAGAAAATTGTAAAAAAAAACCAAGTCACACAAGCCAAGCAAAAAACTTGGCAAATTATTAATGACCATACTAAACCAAAAAAAACTTGGCGTGCAGGGTTACGAACCAATACGCTTTGCGAGGAAAAACCAAGTTCAGACGCCTCTGATACTTAACGAAGGAGTAAACAAATGAAAGAATAAAAAAGAAAACAATTGAACGAGTGTACTAGCGACCAACCATGAGAAAAAACAAAAGAGGTGATGACCGAGTAAACTAGAGAGTAACTAGTTCACTGACAAGAAGAGTGCCAAGTATGATACATACCGCTTTTGATGGGTCTCAGCTATATTGTAGGGGCACTCCCCCAGAGTACTACCCTAAAGGGATTTTTCCAATGCGCCCTAGTTTTTGAGAAAAACAACGCCAAAGTTTCATGCGTAGCTTTTATGCCGGTAAAGTTTCCATATCGCCAGGCGAGTGAGCGTGGCGCAGCCACAAGATGCTCGGCTGGCAACCTGGACTTCGAGGGTTCGATTCCCTCTTGGAACTTTTTTTTTCAATAGTTCGCAATTTTTATGATAATGATTGATTGCGCATACTTATTCGATTTTATAATGAAATCATTTTCACGAACGCATGGAAAAATATATTATGACATACTTGTATAGTTCGTTGAAATAAAATTATGATAAAATAAAAAATAAAAAAATCCTAACGCTAAAATAAATAGTGAGGAAATAATTAATTATAACACAGTATTCGTTCATTATTTAATTTATTGCGTAATGTAATTTTTTTCAAAGCTAACTTTAGCGTATAAATGACGTCACGCAATAAATTAAATAATGAACGAACACTGTGTTATGGTTAATTATTTCCTCACTATTTATTTTAGCGTTAGGATTGATTTTTTTAAAATTTTATAATAATTTTATTTCAACCAGGGATTGAGAGGGAAACGTTTGCCTACTTTCGGGATTAAATACTCGAGCGAGTGGACCGCAGGTAAACGACGATAGTTCGCCTCACGAGGAGAGCAATGAGCTATTGCCGGATGATGGAATCGGAGTGAGAAAAAGGAGACGCAGGTAGTTTCGCTCTGCTCGGTAGTCGAACAGGGGTTCATATTAAAGGATTAAATCGGGAGGCGAGTAAAACGCTTTCGGGTTGGGATTAAATCCTTTCGAGAGTTACTACTTTCTCAGAGTCCGTCTCATCAACCTATGAGGATCGGACTCTCGTGATTTTTTTCGAGTATAACTCCTCGAGGAGTAAAACGTCACGAGAAGCGGAGAGGTTTTTATCCTTATCTGAGTTTTGTTCTCCGTACTCTCAATAAGTTACGACGGGAAATCTCACCGACTCTGTATAGCTAAGATTATTTCAAGTTTCGAAGTTTGAACATTTTTGTTCTTGGATTATTCCCACACAGCAAAATTGATCCCGGGACCATCCTGAGACAGTCCCATTCGTGTCCTGCCAAGATAGTACGTCTTATGAATGTCTATGGGAGGTACCAGTAAGATATTGTTCTACCCGGGATTAATATAGGATGTCTTGAGGATATCCTGTCGCAACCGTGATTAGACGATCCCAACGGTCCCTCTTATAGACGTATATGGGAGGTACTAGTAAGACATTGGTCTACTCGATATTAATATGGAACGTCTTGGGGATATCCTGTCGCGACCGTGATTAGATGATCCCAACGCACTTTCTTATAGACGTCTGCGGGAGGTACTAGGAAGACATTGGTCTGCTCGATATAATATAGGACGTCTTGAGGATATCCTGTCGCGACCGTGATGAGACGATCCCAAAGCACTCTCTTATAGACGTCTCTGGGAGATCCTAGTAAGACATTGGTCTGCGCGATATTAATATAGGACGTCTTGAGGATATCCTGTCGCGACCGTGATGAGACGATCCCAAAGCACTCTCTTATGGACGTCTCTGGGAGATCCTAGTAAGATATTGGTCTGCTCGATATTAATATAGGACGTCTTGAGGATATCCTGTCGCGACCGTGATTGGACGATCCCAACGCACTCTCTTATAGACGTCTCTGGGAGATCCTAGTAAGATATTGTTCTGCTCGATATTAATATAGGACGTCTTGAGGATATCCTGTCGCGACCGTGATTGGACGATCCCAACGCACTCTCTTATAGACGTCTATGGGAGATATTAGTAATACATTGGTCTTCCCGAGATTAATATAGGATGTCTTGAGGATATCCTGTCGTGACCGTGATAAGACGATCCTAACGCACTCTCTTATAGACGTCTGTGGGAGGTACTAGTAAGACATTGGTCTGCTCGAGATTAATATAGGATGTCTTGAGGATATCCCGTGGTAACCATGTTTGGACGATCCCAGCCAACTCTCTTAGGGATGTCTGTAGGAGGTTAGCCATCGCGCAGTATTAGTTCCAACCTTGCCGCGAGATGGCGAACGCTACTCACATGCGGATAATGTGAAGAGCATGCTTATATAGGCGAGCGCGAACACGGATATCAATTTGACACCGACAGAAGTCAGAACTCGAAAGAGGCTATATTACAAATACAAGGAGTCCTTGCTGACTCCCTCTGTACCGTACACATTTTGTTAACATTTAATTAATTAATTGAAATTAATTAAAATTAAATCGAAACAAGAATTATTATCGACTACTGCATTGGCAGTCCAGGAGACGTCCCGAAGATATCCTGAAGGCATCCCGGGATGGCCGTGGGACCGTCCCATTCCGGTAAAGACAGCGGACACTTTAGAGCCCATGGGTATCCCATGGGATCATCCAAAAGACGTACTTGGGACGTATTATTTTGTGACTAATAATTCTGGAATATCTCGGTGACGTCTTATAGGAGTCTCGACAATATCTTACCGATATCTCCAGTCTGCTGTGTTTGCAGTCTCAGAGACGTCCCGAGGATATCCCGGGATGCCAATGGGACCATCCCATTCCGGTAAACAAAGCGGACACTTTATAGCCCATGGGTCTCCCATGGGACCATCCCATTACCGTCACGGGACAATTGGTGTGATGTCCAAAAGACGTACTTGGGACGTATAATTGTTGTGTGGGTTTAAATGGAAATTCGTGCTGAGAGATGTCAAAATATTAATATTAAGAGCTTTGCTTATATATGTATATATACGCCCGTTTATCTCTGTGCGCCCCGTGTTCATGGATATAGGTATAGGGATAGTAACGATGACCATACGGAGAGCAAAATTCAGGTAAAGATGGAAACGTCTCGCCTCGTAAAAGGTTTCGATCCTCAGACTCAGTATACCTATATATATCTGTGTCTCCCTCTATTTCTCTATTTCTCTCTCTCTCTCTCTCTCTCCATACATATACATATATATCCACATTTATTCCTGTGCGCCCTATGCTAATATATATATATATTAGCATAGCTAATATATATATATATATATTAGCATATATATATTAGCATATAATATATATATATATATAGGTACAGGCATTGTAACGATGACCGTACGGAGATCGAAATTCATGCACTGCGAAAAAAAAGGTTGAATATGCAAAATCGTTAGTTGAATACGGGCAACTAAATATTTATTTAGTCTAACTAAATAATTAGTTTCTGGAATAATTCCGCGATTCGGTTGACCAAAATATTGTTCAGGCGACAAAAATTTGGATTGTACAACTAAGAATTTAGTTGCACGTATTCAACTAAACGATTTTGCATATTCAACCATTTTTTTTCTCAGTGTGTAAGGATCGAAACCGCTCGACTTGTGAGGAGTTATACTTCTCGAGTTTTACTCCTCGAGTTTTACCCCTCGAGTTTTACTCCTCGAGTCTTACTCCTCGAGTTTTACTCCTCGAGTTTTACTCCTCGAGTTTTACTCCTCGAGTTTTACTCCTCGAGTTTTACTCCTCGAGTTTTACTCCTCGAGACCATGCGCATTCGATCCTTGAAGATCAACACGTTCGATGAGTTCCGACGCTACATCCCATCGACTCAGTATACCTATACATCTCTCTGTATATGTATATTAGACTGATTCACAAAATGAGGCTATTTTTTTCGAAATCCTCAATTAGCAGAGCTCCGAATGTTAACATTTAAAAGTCTCTCGTCGTGAATTTATATTTTAGATTTAAATGGCACAGGAAAAAGAATTTCAAATTTTGAAATTTGTTACCTCGACTTTGTGTGAACTGTTGGTCATTTCTTTGAAAATCAGGTTATTTATAATTTGCAATTTACAATGTAACTTTTTTTTCAAGAAAGACTTTTTTTTCACGATATTTAGTAATAAATTTTAACATTTTTCCGCAAACTAAAAAAAAAAAGGGAAATTTACTTTAAATGTAATTTTAACTTTGCATAACTTTTAAAGGAGTGAGTTTTTCGAAAATGGTAAAGAGACTTCTTTTGTAGAGCGTTCTATTCCCTACAAGAATACGTATCGCAGATTTTTGTGCATTGACTTGAAGCCGAGGTATGACATTTCAAAGTTTAAACATTTTTTTCCCTGTATTATTTGAATGGAAATTCGTGATGAGAGATCTCAAAACCTTAATATTAAGAGCTCCGCATATATATGCATATGGGGTATTCCACGCCAAATCGACCACTTTAAAACCTGACCCCTTTCGATTTGGCTGAAACTTTTTTATTTTTTTCTACCCTATGAAAAAGATTTTTCAGAATTTTTTCAGATTTTTTTACGAAACCGATAAAAAGTTATGAATATTTCAAAAAAATGGCCTTTTATTTTTCAAATGTCCATAACTTCTTCAAAAATTGACGAATCGGGATGTTTTTTTTTCAAAATTTTCGTTTTTAAATGTACTTTTCAGAAAAATATTTAAAAAAATGATTCAGAGCTATCTTCATTGTTTTTTTTCTACTTTTCGGAAAAAAACGAAAATTTCTCGATGATTACCATTTTTAATTTTTAATTTTTTTTTTTTTTCAGAAACCTTGATATTTTCTGTAAGTTCTCTAAAATTTTCAGAGTGGGGAAATTTTTTCTTCTATTTTTTTTTCAATTAAAAAAAAATTTTTTTTTCACTCAGCCTATTTCTGATAATACTACTCTAGAGATTTATAATTATGTAGAGAGAACGTCAAAGTTGAAAAAATAATAAATGACATTCAAATCTCATGAATTGAAAAAAAATAGCTATTGATTTTTCAAATGTCCATAACTTCTTCAAAAATTGCCTTATCGGGATTTTTTTTTTTCAAAATTTTCGTTTTTAAATGTACTTTTCAGAAAAATATTTAAAAAAATGATTCAGAGCTATCTTCGTTGTTTTTTTTCTAATTTTCGGAAAAAAACGAAAATTTCTCGATGATTACCATTTCTAATTTTTAATTTCTTTTTTTTATTAGAAACCGTGATATTTTCTGTAAGATGTCTGAAATTTTCAGAGTAGTGAGATTTTCTCTTCTATTTTTTTTTTCAATTTGAAAAAAAAATAGAAGAGAAAACAATGAAAACAATTTGAAAAAAAAAATAGAAGAGAAAATCTCCCCACTCTGAAAATTTCAGACATCTTACAGAAAATATCACGGTTTCTAATAAAAAAAGAATTTAAAAATTAGAAATGGTTTCGTTTTTTTCCGAAAATTAGAAAAAAAACAACGAAGATAGCTCTGAATCATTTTTTTAAATATTTTTCTGAAAAGTACATTTAAAAACGAAAATTTTGAAAAAAAAAAACATCCCGATAAAGCAATTTTTGAAGAAGTTATGGACATTTGAAAAATCAATAGCCATTTTTTTTTAATTCATGAGATTTGAATGTCATTTATTTTTTTTTTTAACTTTGACGTTCTCTCTACATAATTAAAAATCCCTAGAGTAGTATTATAAGAAATAGGCTAGGTGAAATTTTTTTTTTTTTTAATTGAAAAAAAAATAGAAGAAAAAATTTCCCCACTCTGAAAATTTCAGAGAACTTACAGAAAATATCAAGGTTTCTAATAAAAAAAAAAATTAAAAATTAAAAATAGTAATCATCGAGAAATTTTCGTTTTTTTCCGAAAAGTAGAAAAAAAACAATGAAGATAGCTCTGAATCATTTTTTTAAATATTTTTCTGAAAAGTACATTTAAAAACGAAAATTAAAAAAAAAAAAACATCCCGATTCGTCAATTTTTGAAGAAGTTATGGACATTTGAAAAATGAAAGGCCATTTTTTTTTAAATATTCATAACTTTTTATCGGTTTCGTAAAAAAATCTGGAAAAATTCTGAAAAATCTTTTTCATAGGGTAGAAAAAAATAAAAAAGTTTCAGCCAAATCGAAAGGGGTCAGGTTTTAAAGTGGTCGATTTGGCGTGGAATGCCCCATATATATGTCCGTTTATACGTGTGCACCCCGTGATCATGTATATGAGTAGTAGTAATCAGTAATCATAATAATAATAATAATTATTATTATTATTATTATTAAGAATAACTCATAGTTGTTGGATTTACTACTGACAATTCAGCAAATCTTATCTCGATGGTAACACATACACACACACACACACACAGACACCCATTTCCTTCACTAGTCACGCTGAATGGTCAAGGACCATTTACTGCTGACACTGCGAACTTTTTATATTACACGGAATTTGGATGAGTGGAGCTGTGCATTACCGATTTACGCTGCCACAAATCGGTGACTACAAAATGAGAGTATTTTTAAAAGTTTAGTTATTATCGAATAATATAATACAACCTTTTTTAAATTTCGATAAATTTTTTATCGACGCATACAACATCCATTGCGTACGTGTTCGAAAATCTTAGGTTATTGAATCTATCGCTTCCGAACGAGCACTCTTCTTCACTTTCCGAAGTTTCTACCTTTTCCCGATAAACTAATCTTTTGCGTTGCGTCAATTGATCTATTTTTGCACAAAAATTCTTTGAGCACATTTTGAAATTTTGAAACAAAATTTTGTTCTCCAATTTTGATGTGTTTAGAGAAAATTCAACTTCACTTCCGAAATTGATCGTTATTCACCTCCACAAGTTTGAAAATGCAACGATGTTATGGAAACTTCTGAATTTTTCATTATTTCATACCGTACGATATATTGTTTGAAATTATAAAAAATTATAACTTTGAAAAATACATAATTTTTCACTGAAAACGCGCGCAGTGGAGCAATTCGCGAACTTCGGTGACTGGATAAGGACTGCAGCTATTGTGCAAAGTTGAGACCTCTTAACAATACCAAAAAAGACAATGATGGTACGTCGGTATGAAATTTTGTCAGCATTTTTACCCCGGTGGATATCCGATTGCAACTTTTAGCAAAAATGCTATTCTCTCTGCAGCGGCTCACCAGCATTGTAAGCTTCAAGCGCGACACTCCATCTATTCAAGAAAATAAGATAGAGCTCATTCTTCATATGTGTAACGTTGCGAAATTTTTTTTTGCGTAAGATTTAACGTGTCCAGATACACACACACACACGTGTTGTGTGTGCGCACAGACCCACACACACACAGATACACAACAAAGACACACGAACACAAACATACACACAGAAAAGCACGTTCAAACACAAAGGCTGTAGGAACGCAAAAAAACTGCTTATCTCAGCATCATATTCGATATCATTACTCTATGTAATTGCATAGTTTTAATAATCACCTTTGATCGCGAAAAAATATGACTACGTTTATAACGTACTCGAAAAAAATTGCTAACAATCGATCATTTCCATTCACCGCTTCAGATTATTTTTATCGTCAATGTTATCATCAACCTCACAATATATTTACAGCATTATTTACGGAAGTACAAGCCAACCTAATGATTTAAACGTTTTGTAGAGATAATTTCGAAAATTGGATTTTTATTGTAGTTTTTGCGTGATTTTTTAGAAGCATGAAATCAACTATTTTCGGTCAAAGACCCATTGATATTCACTGTTTTATTTGTTCTCATTATTTTCAAACGACATTCAAATTGGAAAAAGTTTTGTCATGATATTTCGATATTTAGATATTTCAAAGCTATGACAATTAAATTCTTTGAGAAAAATTTAATATTTTGTTCTGTTCCAGGATTAACGCATATAAATGATATATCAATATATGTGTCATTCCATACCATTTCGACCGGGGTCTGACCCTTGACCTCTCGGATTTGGCTCGCGATTTTTTAGATGATTGTTCTCACTTTGAAAGGTACCCAGTTTTTTCTAGATTTTTCAGATTTAATTTGAATCTTCTATATTTCATTAAACGATTTTATTGATCGACACAATTTAAACATTTGAAAAAATTCTGAAAAATCGTGTGTCAGATATCAAAATTTTTGAGCTTAGAGCCGGAGTGGGGAGATTTTTCCTTCTTACTATTTTTAAGCTTTTTCGGAAAAAAACGTTCAAAAAAATAGAAGCGGAAGTTATTTTACTATGAATGGTTGCTGAAACATTTGCATATGTAATATCGGATTTTTGAAAAAAATTTCAGATTTTTCGCAAGAGATTTTTTCTTCTTGATTTTGCTAATATAAATGATTCCAAAAAACTGAATTTTTTTTTTGAAAAATCCCATATAATATATGAAAATGTTCCAGCAACCATCCATAGTAAAATCACTCACGCTTCTAATTTTTTTAAATTATCGTAATAAAATCGTTTAAAAAATTGTAGAATATTCGAATTGAATCTGAAAAACCTCCAAAAAAAACACGGTGCCTTTCAAAGTGAGAACAATCATATAAAAAATCGCGAGCCAAATTCGAGAGGTCGAGGGTCAGGCCCAGGTCAAAATGGTATGGAATGACACATATATATATATTTTCTATGGACGCCTTAAAAATTACAAAAACGTTTATTTTTGGAAAAATTTATAATTTTTTCTCACCAAAGGCCTAAGAATATTAATGTAATTTTTTTTATCATCATCTGTCGATGACACAAATTTCTTGAAAAATCATCACGACGAAATCAGATGTTCCAAAACTATGACAGTTAAATTTGTTTCGAATAATTGAATATTCCTCTGAACGAGGGACCATGGAAATGAGGGTTACTCATTTTTGCTCATCTTCTGCGAATAACGTAGAAGTTATATATTATTTGGAAGGGCCCTCGTACAGAAAAATCTTAAATCATTCAGAAAAATCTTAATTGTCTTATCTTCGGAACATCCGATTTCTTCATGATAAATTTTCACGAAAATTCTATGTTATCGATACGCTCGGAGAAAAATCGATTATATTAATATTTTCGGGCCTATGGTCAGAAATAAATATTAAAACTTCCCGAAAATGTAAATTGTCATGATTTTGAGGGGGTTGCATTTCTCAATTATATATGCATATCTATGTGATTATCACATCATCCAAGTATATATCACTAACAACCATGTGGCCACGTACAGAAAAAATCTAAATTTTTGTACCGTTGAAACATATTGCTCCTTCAAAACAAAACTTTTTTTAAATTTTCACGTCGTCTACAGATTGTCAAAAAATTAGAGAAATCATTATTAATAACATTATGTAACTAACAATTTTTCTTATGTGACGGGGTCCGTCGGTGAGGCAGTGACGGGCCCAGAGACGGAACGAGAGAAAAATAATGAAATGTCGTCGTCCCGGGAATCGAACCCGGGACCCTTGGCTTACGAAGCAAGAGCGCTAACCACTGCGCTACGGCCACTTCATACTCTCTCTCGTTCGTGTCGTCTATTTCATGTGTGTTAATATGCTGGACCGTCACACACCTCCTCTTTCGGTAATCGACGTCCCCGTCGATAGTGCAGAGTTCCGCGTAGTGCGGGCTTACGTGTTTTTGCCGCGAGATGCCGTGTCTGGCGTGCCGCGCGTTGGCCGTGTCTGGCGTGGCGCGTTCGGCGTGTGTGCGTTGGCCGTGTCTGGCGTGGCGCGTTGATTCGGATACTTCTGACACCAGATGTGACGGGGTCCGTCGGTGAGGCAGTGACGGGCCCAGAGACGGAACGAGAGAAAAATAATGAAATGTCGTCGTCCCGGGAATCGAACCCGGGACCCTTGGCTTACGAAGCAAGAGCGCTAACCACTGCGCTACGGCCACTTCATACTCTCTCTCGTTCGTGTCGTCTATTTCATGTGTGTTAATATGCTGGACCGTCACACTTACAATCCGTAGGTTACATGAAAATCCTTGAAAAAATATATCATAAAGAAGCCAGCTCATTTATTTGATTTTTTTTTTAAATTATTTCTTATGGCTTTGCATAAAATTTCTGTTACATTTGCAAAAATATGAGAACAGTAAGTAATCCTCATATCGACGGTTCTAGAAAAATATGAAATCTACACAAAAATTAAAGTTATCGTAACTATGAAATATCCGATTTCTTCATGATATACTTCATCCGACATCACCGTGTCAATCCTTCTCATGGAATTTGCATATCATCTACAAGAATATCAAGATCGATAAGGAGACCTTAATCGAAAAATATTTGCTTCCTATTCTTCTTAGAAATTGGAATGGAACCGCTCGAAACAATTTCAATTTTTATTGTAGTTCATGATAACTCTAATTTTTATCATGATAAAACTTTACACGAATTTCTAAATATAATCGATAGATTATAAGAAAAAATAAAAGACATCAACGTCAAGGGATTCTCGGTCGGGAAAATATTTTATTTCTATTGTTGTCAAAAAAATCAGGCTTTGAGTCTCATCATTGTTAGTCTCGTAAAATTAAACCATTATTTTGTATAACTCATTTTTCAAGTCATAAAATTAAACTATTATATATGATTTTTTCTCCGATGATACAGCATCGAGGGGATTTACTCTCCTGCCCGGTGTACAAATGATTTCAGTGAGGGTCCGCCTTCACGTGATTTCGTGTATGATTTTAGTGATTGCGACCCAACATGATTTCAAAGATTCATACATAGTTGTCCTGATTTCGTAGATAATTGAAGTTTCGAACGTTCGGTTGAACGAAAAATCTATAAATGTATTTGTTTAACGAAAAAATTGGGAGAATAATGCAAATTACTTTGTTAATAATAACTTCAGATATTGAACAACGTTTAGTGATTGCAACCCAACATGATTTCAAAGATTCATACATAGTTTTCCTGATTTCGTAGATAATTGAAGTTTCGAACGTTCGGTTGAACGAAAAATCTATAAATGTATTTGTTCAACGAAAAAATTGGGAGAACTATGCAAATTACTTTGTTAATAATAACTTCAGATATTGAACAACGTTTCAAAAAATATTTCCAAAGTGTTAACAAGCCTCAAAAAAACTTCTGTAAAAGAATAAGTTTGTCGATTTTTTCGTTCGAAACTTTCAATTCATGATTTCATTGACTTCATTTAATTCGAATCATGATTGCAAAATACGAGTAATTACAGAGAATTCGCTTTTATATCTGAAAAATAATTGGAGAAACAATGAGAGGAAGGGCGCGGGCCAAGGGCTAATTTGAGGTCTTGAAAATAACACTTACATTCAACAACAACAAAAATTTATTTTCTGATAAATAACTTTTTCAATACCCGCTAAACTCTGTCGACAAAATACGTATGACTGAATTCCTTTACCACTAACTCACCCTTTGCCATACTTGCGACTTCATGTCAGGCATAACGTGTGCCACGGATAATGTTACATCCTGGAATAATCCGTATCATTCCTCATCCGCATTCTGTCCCTATTTTTACAGATTGCAGCATTAATTTTGTCCGTTAAGGAAGCACACATCTGTGTTAAGTGATCGGATGTTTACTGCTAAAGTTAGAAATAAAAAATATCAATTGCTCATTGGTACTCTTTACATTTTCAGACGACAAGTGTTTGTCTCCGCTCCCGAAAAAATACAACTTAAAACTTTTTTTATCACTGTAGTCAATTTCTGCTAGTTGCTTCCATTGGTATATGCAAAATGACGGAGTAGATGTGCTAAAGCTTCATGAAACTTTGTGTGTTATTTGTTATATCATATATATACGTACGAAAAAAATAGTACTGTATTATTCTCATTTAAAATATATATATATGAAATCGTCAAAATTTGAAAAAAATGTCGCGCGATTTAGAATGCTTTTATACCGTTATATATCGCTCCTTTTTTGCACGATCTGCGCATTTATCGTATAATTTTTACGATTTTACGATAACGAAACTTGGTGCATTATTCGCATATCCGTAAGACGATTTGCCGTTTTTCGATATTTTGTACGAGCGATTTTCTATGAGCTGATCGGACGCGTCATTTTATCACCCTATGATAACGAGTTCCGCTCATTATTCGCATTCTCGTATAATGATTTAACCTTTTCATAAGTTTTGGACATGCGTTTTTTCTATAAGCTGATGGGACGGGTCCAACGGGACGTACGTTTGGCTGTAAGCTCATTGGACGCAATCACATCGTTTTGGATGCTCCAATGATATCGAAAGTTTACACATTATTCTCATATCGATGCACTGATACAGCTTTTTCAAATATTCTGATTTCATAAAAGGCTCGTCAATCACACTATATCTACGTCGCTCCTATTTTTCGAGATTTCTCCAACTGTCTCATCATTTTTATGATCCTGTTGTAACAAAACCTCGAACATTATTCACACATTCTTATGATGATGTAACTTTCCCAGATATTTTGGACGAGGGTTTTTCATTGCGCTAATTGGACGGTAATCTTCTAAAAACTCATTGGTTGCTTCACTTTTCATGATCATATGATAACGAAATTCCACACATTATTCGCATTTCCGTGTGACGATTCAACCTTTTCAGAAAATTTGGACACGCCTTTTTCCACAAGCAGAATGATTCATCATTATTAAGATCCTAAAAATATTATAACAAAACCTCGCATATCCTTACGATAATTTAATCTCCCCAGATATTTTAGTCGAGGGGTTTTTCGATGAGCTGATTGGACAAGCGTTTTTCTAGAAGCTGGTTGGACGCTTGATTTTCAGTGATCCCATGATAACAAATCTTGCACATTATTCTCATATCCGCATGAACATTCAACCTTGCTACATATTTTGGTTGCGTCGTTTTTCTGTAAGCTAATTGGAAGCGAAAATGAACCCTATGCGAAAATTCGCGAGTTTGCACGCAAATATACCCATTGCAGGAAAACAATTTACTGCATATTTTTCAAAAGCGCACCATTTCTGAAAAATTTAATTAAAGAATAAAAATCACTACGTAGTTCCATAGCCGATAGCATGTAGATTATGTAATATTTTGGTTTTTCGTTCCAGGTCTTGTAGTGTATTAAAAATTTGTTTTAATGAAAACTTTTTTTATAAACGCTTTACTGCTTAGTTTTTGGCCAAAAATCGATGCATCTTTTTCAAAAGTTCACCATTTCTGCAAAATTTGCTTTAAAAAACAACCTTCATGTAGTTCCATTGTCAATATTACATAGATTAGGAATTTGTTTTAGTTTTTTTATCCAGATCGTAAGTTTTACTACAAAGTCTGGCCTCCCATCAAAGAGTTTAGGAAATGAAGCGACTTCAAAGATTGGCTCTGTCCCCGCTATTTTGTGTCAAAGTGATAGTAACATTTTTTAAATGCTTCAATATACATTACATTTTATTCATTCTTTATACCCTCAGCGAATATTTTTTAATTCATCACAAATTATTCTTATCAGTTTATGTAATTGTGTGAAAAATCTCAGCTTTTTACATGCGGAACTTCTTTTTCATCAGGATCATGATATAGCGTGATACATCACCGACCCAACTTATGTCGCCCCGTTTTCTATTTATTGCACCCGCGGATTTTCAAACTTATGTCGCCCCGTTTGAAAATCCGCGAGTGCAATAAACAGAAAACGGGGCGACATAAGTTTGAAAATCCGCGAGTGCATTAAATAGAAAACGGGCGACATAAGTTGGGTCGGTGATATATCACGCTATATCATGATCCTGATGAAAACGAAGTTTCGCATGTAAAAAGCTGAGATTTTTCACACAATTACATAAACTGATAAGAATAATTTGTGATGAATTAAAAAATATTCGCTGAGGGTATGAAGAATGAATAAAATAAAATGTTACTATCAAAAAAGTTACATTAAAAAAATGTTACTATCACTTTGACACAAAATAGCGGAGACAGAGCCAATCTTTGAAGTCGCTTCATTTCCTAAACTCTTTGATGGGAGGCCGGACTTTGTAGTAAAACTTACGATCTGGATAAAAAAACTAAAACAAATTCCTAATCTATGTAATATTGACAATGGAACTACATGAAGGTTGTTTTTTAAAGCAAATTTTGCAGAAATGGTGAACTTTTGAAAAAAATGCATCGATTTTTGGCCAAAAACTAAGCAATAAAGCGTTTATAAAAAAAGTTTTCATTGAAACAAATTTTTAATACAGTACAAGACCTGGAACGAAAAACCAAAATATTACATAATCTACATGCTATCGGCTATGGAACTACGTAGTGATTCTTATTCGTTAATTAAATTTTTCAGAAATGGTGCGCTTTTGAAAAATATGCAGTAAATTGTTTTCCTGCAATGGGTATATTTGCGTGCAAACTCGCGAATTTTCGCATAGGGTTCATTTTCGCTTCCAATTAGCTTACAGAAAAACGACGCAACCAAAATATGTAGCAAGGTTGAATGTTCATGCGGATATGAGAATAATGTGCAAGATTTGTTATCATGGGATCACTGAAAATCAAGCGTCCAACCAGCTTCTAGAAAAACGCTTGTCCAATCAGCTCATCGAAAAACCCCTCGACTAAAATATCTGGGGAGATTAAATTATCGTAAGGATATGCGAGGTTTTGTTATAATATTTTTAGGATCTTAATAATGATGAATCATTCTGCTTGTGGAAAAAGGCGTGTCCAAATTTTCTGAAAAGGTTGAATCGTCACGCGGAAATGCGAATAATGTGTGGAATTTCGTTATCATATGATCATGAAAAGTGAAGCAACCAATGAGTTTTTCGAAGATTACCGTCCAATTAGCGCCATGAAAAACCCTCGTCCAAAATATCTGGGAAAGTTACATCATCATAAGAATGTGTGAATAATGTTCGAGGTTTTGTTACAACAGGATCATAAAAATGATGAGACAGTTGGAGAAATCTCGAAAAATAGGAGCGACGTAGATATAGTGTGATTGACGAGCCTTTTATGAAATCAGAATATTTGAAAAAGCTGTATCAGTGCATCGATATGAGAATAATGTGTAAACTTTCGATATCATTGGAGCATCCAAAACGATGTGATTGCGTCCAATGAGCTTACAGCCAAACGTACGTCCAGTTGGACCCGTCCCATCAGCTTATAGAAAAAACGCATGTCCAAAACTTATGAAAAGGTTAAATCATTATACGAGAATGCGAATAATGAGCGGAACTCGTTATCATAGGGTGATAAAATGACGCGTCTGATCAGCTCATAGAAAATCGCTCGTACAAAATATCGAAAAACGGCAAATCGTCTTACGGACATGCGAATAATGCACCAAGTTTCGTTATCGTAAAATCGTAAAAATTATACGATAAATGCGCAGATCGTTCAAAAGAGGAGCGATATATAACGGTATAAAAGCATTCTAAATCGCGCGACATTTTTTTCAAATTTGGACGATTTCATATATATATATTTTAAATGAGAATAATACAGTACTATTTTTTTCGTACGTATATATATGATATAACAAATGACACACAAAGTTTCATGAACCTTTAGCACATCTACTCCGTCATTTTGCATATACCAATGGAAGCAACTAGCAGAAATTGACTACAGTGATAAAAAAAGTTTTAAGTTGTATTTTTTCGGGAGCGGAGACAAACACTTGTCGTCTGAAAATGTAAAGAGTGCCAATAAGCAATTGATATTTTTTATTTCTAACTTTAGCAGTAAACACCCAATCACTTAACACAGATGTGTGCTTCCTTAACGGACAAAATTAATGCTGCAATCTGTAAAAATAGGGACAGAATGCGGATGAGGAATGATACGGATTATTCCAGGATGTAACATTATCCGTGGCACACGTTATACCTGACATGAAGTCGCAAGTATGGCAAAGGGTGAGTTAGTGGTAAAGGAATTCAGTCATACGTATTTTGTCGACAGAGTTTAGCGGGTATTGAAAAAGTTATTTATCAGAAAATAAATTTTTGTTGTTGTTGAATGTAAGTGTTATTTTCAAGACCTCAAATTAGCCCTTGGCCCGCGCCCTTCCTCTCATTGTTTCTCCAATTATTTTTCAGATATAAAAGCGAATTCTCTGTAATTACTCGTATTTTGCAATCATGATTCGAATTAAATGAAGTCAATGAAATCATGAATTGAAAGTTTCGAACGAAAAAATCGACAAACTTATTCTTTTACAGAAGTTTTTTTGAGGCTTGTTAACACTTTGGAAATATTTTTTGAAACGTTGTTCAATATCTGAAGTTATTATTAACAAAGTAATTTGCATAGTTCTCCCAATTTTTTCGTTGAACAAATACATTTATAGATTTTTCGTTCAACCGAACGTTCGAAACTTCAATTATCTACGAAATCAGGAAAACTATGTATGAATCTTTGAAATCATGTTGGGTTGCAATCACTAAAATCATACACGAAATCACGTGAAGGCGGACCCTCACTGAAATCATTTGTACACCGGGCAGGAGAGTAAATCCCCTCGATGCTGTATCATCGGAGAAAAAATCATATATAATAGTTTAATTTTATGACTTGAAAAATGAGTTATACAAAATAATGGTTCAATTTTACGAGACTAACAATGAAGAGACTCAAAGCCTGATTTTTTTGACAACAATAGAAATAAAATATTTTTCCGACCGAGAATCCCTTGACGTTGATGTCTTTTATTTTTTCTTATAATCTATCGATTATATTTAGAAATTCCTGTAAAGTTTTATCATGATAAAAATTAGAGTTATCATGAACTACAATAAAAATTGAAATTGTTTCGAGCGGTTCCATTCCAATTTCTAAGAAGAATAGGAAGCAAATATTTTTCGATTGAGGTCTCCTTATCGATCTTGATATTCTTGTAGATGATATGCAAATTCCATGAGAAGGATTGACACGGTGATGTCGGATGAAGTATATCATGAAGAAATCGGATATTTCATAGTTACGATAACTTTAATTTTGGTGTAGATTTCATATTTTTCTAGAACCGTGGATATGAGGATTACTTACTGTTCTCATATTTTTGCAAATGTAACAGAAATTTTATGCAAAGCCATAAGAAATAATTTAAAAAAGAAATCAAATAAATGAGCTGGCTTCTTTATGATATATTTTTTCAAGGATTTTCATGTAACCTACGGATTGTAAGAAAAATTGTTAGTTACATAATGTTATTAATAATGATTTCTCTAATTTTTTGACAATCTGTAGACGACGTGAAAATTTAAAAAAAGTTTTGTTTTGAAGGAGCAATATGTTTCAACGGTACAAAAATTTAGATTTTTTCTGTACGGGGCCACATGGTTGTTAATGATATATACTTGGATGATGTGATAGTTACATAGATATGCATATATAATTGAGAAATTCAACCCCCTCAAAATCATGACAATTTACATTTTCGGGAAGTTTTAATATTAATTTCTGACCATAGGCCCGAAAATATTAATATAATCGATTTTTCTCCGAGCGTATCGATAACATAGAATTTTCGTGAAAATTTATCATGAAGAAATCAGATGTTCCAAAGATAAGACAATTAAGATTTTTCTGAATGATTTAAGATTTTTCTGTACGAGGGCCCTTCCAAATAATATATAACTTCTACGTTATTCGCAGAAGATGAGCAAAAATGAGTAACCCTCATTTCCATGGACCCTCGTTCAGAGGAATATTCAATTATTCGAAACAAATTTAACTGTCATAGTTTTGGAACATCTGATTTCGTCGTGATGATTTTTCAAGAAATTTGTGTCATCGACAGATGATGAAAAAAATTACATTAATATTCTTAGGCCTTTGGTGAGAAAAAATTATAAATTTGTCCAAAAATAAACGTTTTTGTAATTTTTATGGCGTACATAGAAAATATATATATATGTGTCATTCCATACTATTTTGACCTGGGCCTGACCCTTGACCTCTCGAATTTGGCTCGCGATTTTTTATGTGATTGTTCTCACTTTGAAAGGCACCCAGTTTTTTTTTGGAGGTTTTTCAGATTCAATTTCAATATTCTACAATTTTTTAAACGATTTTATTACAATAATTTAAAAAAATTAGAAGCGTGAGTGATTTTACTATGGATGGTTGCTGGAACATTTTCATATATCATATGGGATTTTTCAAAAAAATTTTTAGTTTTTTGGAATCATTTATATTAGCAAAATCAAGAAGAAAAAATCTCTTGCGAAAAATCTGAAATTTTTTTCAAAAATCCGATATTACATATGAAAATGTTTCTGCAACCATTCATAGTAAAATAACTTCCGCTTCTATTTTTTTAAACGTTTTTTTTCGAAAAAGCTTAAAAATAGTAAGAAGGAAAAATCTCCCCACTCCGGCTCTAAGCTCAAAAATTTTGATATCTGACACACGATTTTTCAGAATTTTTTCAAATGTTTAAATTGTGTCGATCAATAAAATCGTTTAATGAAATATAGAAGATTCAAATTAAATCTGAAAAATCTAGAAAAAACTGGGTACCTTTCAAAGTTAGAACAATCATATAAAAAATCGCGAGCCAAATCCGAGAGGTCAAGGGTCAGACCCAGGTCGAAATGGTATGGAATGACACATATATTGATAAATCACTTATATGCGTCAATCCTGGAACAGAACAAAATATTAAATTTTTCTCAAAGAATTTAATTGTCATAGCTTTGAAATATCTAAATATCGAAAAATCATGACAAAACTTTTTTCAATTTGAATGTCGTTTGAAAATAATGAGAACAAATAAAACAGTGAATATCAATGGGTCTTTGACCAAAAATATTTGATTTCATGCTTCTAAAAATCACGCAAAAACTACATTAAAAATCCAATTTTCGAAATTATTTCTACAAAACGTTTAAATCATTAGGTTGGTTTGTACTTCCGTAAATAATGCTGTAAATATATTGTGAGGTTGATGATAACATTGACGATAAAAATAATCTGAAGCGGTGAATGGAAATGAACGATTGTTAGCAATTTTTTTCGAGTACGTTATAAACGTAGTCATATTTTTTCGCGATCAAAGGTGATTATTAAAACTATGCAATCACATAGAGTAATGATATCGAATATGATGCTGAGATAAGCAGTTTTTTTGCGTTCCTACAGCCTTTGTGTTTGAGCGTGCTTTTCTGTGTGTATGTTTGTGTTCGTGTGTCTTTGTTGTGTATCTGTGTGTGTGTGGGTCTGTGCACACACACAACACGTGTGTGTGTGTATCTGGACACGTTAAATCTTTCGCAAAAAAAAATTTCGCAACGTTACACATATGAAGAATGAGCTCTATCTTATTTTCTTGAATAGATGGAGTGTCGCGCTTGAAGCTTAGAATGCTGGTGAGCCGCTGCAGAGAGAATAGCATTTTTGCTAAAAGTTGCAATCGGATATCCACCGGGGTAAAAATGCTGACAAAGTTTCATACCGACGTACCATCATTGTCTTTTTCGGTATTGTTAAGAGGTCTCAACTTTGCCCAACAGCTGCAGTCCTTATCCAGTCACCGAAGTTCGCGGATTGCTCCACTGCGCGCGTTTTCAGTGAAAAATTATGTATTTTTCAAAGTTATAATTTTTTATAATTTCAAACAATATATCGTACGGTATGAAATAATGCAAAATTCAGAAGTTTCCATAAGATCGTTGCATTTTAAAACTTGTGGAGGTGAATAACGATGAAATTCGGAAGTGAAGTTGAATTTTCTCTAAACACATCAAAATTGGGGAACAATATTTTGTTTCAAAATTTCAAAATGTGCTCAAAGAATTTTTGTGCAAAAATAGATCAATTGACGCAACGCAAAAGATTCGTTTATCGAGAAAAGGTAGAAACTTCGGAAAGTGAAGAAGAGTGCTCGTTCGGAAGCGGTAGATTCAATAACCTAAGATTTTCGAACACGTACGCAATGGATGTTGTATGCGTCGATAAAAAATTTATCGAATTTTAAAAAAGGTCGTATTATATTATTCGATAATAACTAAACATTTAAAAATACTCTTATTTTGTAGTCACCGATTTGTGGCAGCGTAAATCGGTAATGCACAGCTCCACTCATCCAAATTCCGTGTAATATAAAAAGTTCGCAGTGTCAGCAATAAATGGTCCTTGACCATTCAGCGTGACTAGTGAAGGAAATGGGTGTCTGTGTGTGTGTGTGTGTCTGTGTGTGTGTGTGTGTGTGTGTGTGTGTGTTACCATCGAGATAAGATTTGCTGAATTGTCAGTAGTAAATCCAACAACCATGAGTTATTCTTAATAATAATAATAATAATAATTATCATTATTATTATGATGATGAGAGCGGGCCCGCGCGCGCGTGTGTGTGTCGTTGCTGCGCCAACTTCGAGGAATATGACATGGGCTTCCAGATGTAAGTAGTTCCCAATTTTCACTATCATTATTATTATTAACAGATTATTATCATTATCACCACAAAATTGGTACTCGTGTGGCACCCCCCTTGTCCTCACCCTCCCCCGCCATCATCCTCACCTCATCGCTTTTTCCTCGGCCACCTGGATGTGGTGGGGGAAAAGTGGAGTGGTGGGGGAAGCCGCATGGTGGGGGAAGGAGTGGGGATAGGAGTGGGGGGCGCTATACGGGTACCAATACTACTATAGGTATAGGTATGGTAACGATGACCAAACGCAGAGAAAAATTCGGTTCTTCTCAGACTCAGCATACCTATATATGTCTCTCTCTCGCTCTCTTTCTCTATTTCTCGCTCTCTCTCTCTTTCTTCCTTTCTCTCTCTCTCTATACATATACATATATATCCACGTTTATTCCTGTACGCCCCACGCTAATATATATATATATAGATATATATAGGTGTAGGCATTGTAACGATGACCGTACGGAGATCGAAATTCAGGTAAGGATCGAAACCGCTCGACTCCTGAGGAGTTATACTCCTCGAGATTTACTCCTCGAGTTTTACTCCTCGAGTTCCACTCCTCGAGTTTTACTCCTCGAGTTTTACTCCTCGAGTTTTACTCCTCGAGTTTTAGTCCTTGAGTTTTACTCCTCGAGCTTTACTCCTCGAGACCATGCGCACTCGATCCTCGATGATCAACACGCTCGATGAGTTCCGACGGGACATCTCATTGACTCTGTATACCTATATATATTTCTGTGTATATGTATATTAGACTGATTCACAAAATGAGTCTTTTTTTTCGAAATCCTCAATTATCAGAGCTCCAAATGTTAATGTTTTAAAGCCTCTCATCGCGAATTTATATTTTAGATTTAAATGACACAGGAAAAAAAATTTAAACTTTGAAATTTTGTACCTCGACTTTGTGTGAACTTCTGTTGGTCATTTCTTTAAAAATTAGGTTACTTACGATAATGCAATTCAAACATTTTTTTCAAAAAAGATTTCACGATATTTAGTAATAAGTTTTAAAATTTTTCTGGAAACTAAAAAAAAAGGGTAATTTACTTTAATTTTAATTTCAACTTTGCATAACTTTCAAAGGAGTGAGTTTTTTGAAAAATATTAAGAGACCTCCTTTGTAGAGCGTCCTATTCCCTACAAGAATAAGTATCGCAGATTTTTGTACATTGACTTGGAGCCAAGGTATGACATTTCGAAGTTTAAACATTTCTTTCCCTGTATATATGTAATATTGAGAGCTCTGCATATTTATGTATATAAACGCCCGTTTATTCGTGTGCGCCCCGTGATCATGTATATAGGTATAGGTATAGTAACGATGACCATACGCAGAGCAGAATTCGGTTAAAGATGGAAACGTATCGCACCTCGTGAAAGGTTTCGATCCTCAGACTTAGTATACCTATATATATTTCTGTCCCGCTCTCTTTCTTTATTTCTCTCTCTCTCTCTCTCTCTCTCTTTCCCTCCATACATATACATATATATCAACGTTTATTCCTGTGCGCCCCATGCTAATATATATCTATATATATATATATATAGGTGTAGGCATTGTAACGATAATCGTACGAAGATCGAAATTCAGGTAAGGATCGAAACCGCTCGACTCGTGAGGAGTTATACTCCTTGAGTTTTACCCCTCGAGACCATGCGCATTCGATCCTCGATGATCAACACGTTCGATGAGTTCTGACAGGACATCCCATTGACTCAGTATACCTATATATATCTCTCTTTATATGTATATTAGACTGATTCAGAAAATAAGTCTATTTTTTGTTCGAAATCCTCAATTAGCAGAGCTCCGAATGTTAATATTTTAAAGCCTCTCATCGCGAACTTATAAATTGTGTCATTTAAATCTAAAATGTAAATTTGCGATGAGAGACTTTAAAATATTAACATTCAGAGCTCTGGTAATTGAGGATTTCGAAAAAATAAATAGACTTATTTTGTGAATCAGTCTGATGTACATATATACAGAGATATAAATAGGTATACTGAGTCAATGGGATGTCCTGTCGGAACTCATCGAACGTGTTGATCATCGAGGATCGAATGCACATGGTCTCGAGGAGTAAAACTCGAGGAGTAAAGCTCGAGGAGTAAAACTCGAGGAGTAAAATTCGAGGAGTAAAACTCGA
Source organism: Alloplasta piceator (assembly GCA_946863875.1). Lineage (NCBI taxonomy): Eukaryota > Metazoa > Arthropoda > Insecta > Hymenoptera > Ichneumonidae > Alloplasta > Alloplasta piceator. The sequence continues at coordinate 36,964,859 of OX333075.1, read as the reverse complement.
GGAGTAAAACTCGAGGAGTATAACTCCTCACGAGTCGAGCGGTTTCGATCCTTACCTGAATTTTGATCTCCGTACGGTCATCGTTACAATGCTTATATACATATATATTAGCATAGGGCGCACAGAAATGAACGTGGTTATATATGTATATGTATGGAGAGAGAGAGAGAGAAAGCGAGAGAAATAGAGAAAGATAGCGAGACAGATAGATATATATATATAGGTATACTGAGTCTGAGGATCGAAACCTTTTACGAGGCGAGACGTTTCCATCTTTACCTGAATTTTGCTCTCCGTATGGTCATCGTTACTATACGATTCGGGTTCGAACCACGAACTTGTACGGACGTGCTAACCGTTCCTCGGTCTCGTGTGCGGGCATTATTAACGTTATAGTTATGCGGTATTCGCTCTCTAGTTACATTTGAGTTCTACTGTGAGCCGTGTCTCGAATTTTTTTTCTTTCTTCCACCGGCTGCGAGCCGGTGGTTTTCACCCACGGATAAGTGGTTGCTCTCTCGCTCCACTCTGTGCCGGATTGCTTCACCTGGGCTCTTAGTAAAGGACTCGGAAAGAAATTCATACAGCGTACTAACACCTCGGGTTTTCCACTGTGTTCTCCCGCGTGTGGTCTGTATTCTCCTCACATTTCCTGTATCCAGGTAACAAAGGGTAATTTTTTATTTTCTTTTACGGATTGTGCCCTTCCGGCTTTTCCCTGTGGGAGACATGGGGGATCACGAAAGAGATGATAGGGACGATCGCAGGAGGTTTAAGTTTAAAGAGGAAAAAAGATCTCGTTCGAGATCGCCATTTAGATCTAATTCAGAGAGCGAGACCGGCGGGGGGGATGTCTCCACCGACCGGTCTCTGTTATCTCAGCAGACCCCCTGCGGTGGTCCCCCTCTGCCTTAGAATGGTGATGTTGACGTTAACTCTGCGCCCGGCGCAAGTAATCCGTCTAACGTTGTTAATTTTGAAGAAATTCAATTGCCTGCGGACCTCCCACAGGCGCCGAACTTGGTGGACCGCGAAACTCGAGTTATTGCCGAGTTAAAATTACATCGGTACAATGCCACGCATGTCGGCCCCTATACCATTCACATTCAGAGTAAAGTCGTTGGTAAAGAGGTAGGGAAAATCCCTCCTCTTGCCACAGGTATGAAACTTTGCAAGCACTTTAAAAATATTCAGGATATAAGAGAGATCGGTTATAACAAGCTGTCGGTCGATTTCAGCCAGGCCGTCTCGGTGAACAGATTTTTGGAGAGCAATTTTGCGGACTCCAGGGACTGGCCCGCGTTTATTCCATCTTTCAAGATAGCGCGTAAGGCTATCATAAGGGGCGTTGACACTGAATTGTCAATCGATGATATTCGTGCGGGCTTGGAATCCCCCGTCACGATAAGCCGCATCGAGCGGATCTCCTTCCGGAGAGGAGACCAGCGAATTACTCCAACCCGTTCTGTGATTCTGCATTGCAGCGGCCAGCAGATCCCGCAATCTGTGAAGATTTTCAAGATGAGGTTTGGCGTCAAACTGTACATTGATAAGGTAAAACGTTGTTTTAATTGCCTCCGATATCACCACTTTCGCGACCAGTGCAAGGGGCACTTGTGTTGTAGTAAGTGCAGTGGTCGGCACAATGTCAGCGATAGCGGTTCTAATGAGCTTCGGTGTGTCAATTGCAACGGTGACCACGATTCTCTATCGAAGGACTGCCCGGAGTTTATTTTGCAGTCCGGCATCAAGAAGCTCATGGCCTATCAGATCCTTCATGTCAAATCTGCCAAATCGGCCATTATAAATAACCCCTCTATTCTGGAAAATACCCAGGTTGTTAACCAGGTGCCTGATCTGACTTTAGGATGTTTTGCAGATGCTGTGTCGCGTCGTTCGCAGAACTCCAAACAGAGGTTGTAATTGCTGAATTTACCCTCGTCTAGAGGGCAAACGAGTCGCAAAAAAAGAGCAGGGACTACCGAAGACAAGGTCCCTCGAGCCCCAAGTGTTAAGCTTCCTGAGGATTCAGCGACCTCTAATGGCGAGCTCTCCGCTTGTCTGGTGGATGCCCCGTCCACATCTAAGAGCGGCATTACTGTCGGTTGCTGACAAAGCGATGACCTGCAATTGAAGGTTGACAGTATTGTCAGCTATATTAACGATCTGGATGCCACCATTATTAGCCCAGCGGTTTTGGAGTCACAGATCTGGAATACTGCGATCCAGTCTATGGCTTCTCGCATCTATGATGAAGCCGGTAAAATCCAAGGTTTCAACGTCCATTCTTTGGAATCTATAGTGAGTGCCACCTCTCATGATCTTCTGAAATTCTCCGATTCTGACGCCACGTCGGAGACCTAGCTCTTGTTTTTTAGCTCTCTCAACTCTTTACTCTCTCCACCTCTTATCAGGATTTCTGGCTTTCTTTTTCTAGTCACATCTGGCACTCAGGTTATTTTTATTCTTTATCAATGAATAACAGACTTAAAATCCTCCAATGGCACTCTCGCAGTATTTTAAACAAGCGCCAAAAAATCCCGCTTTTGTCTAACTCAGCTGATCTGATTTGTTTAAGTGAAACTTGGCTCAAGGAGCACAACTTCTTTTCAGTCCCTGGGTTCAAGGTCGTGCGAAAGGACAGAATACAAAATCAAATGGGGGGTGGTGTGGCCATCTTAATTAAAAACAAATACTCTTTCAGGCCCTTGGACTCCAATCCGATTATTGCTTTGGGCTTTGAATGCATTGGAGTTTCCGTTCGCATCTCCAGCAATCTATCTCTCAATATTTTTTCTCTTTATCGAGACCCTCACCGCATTATCAGTGATCAGAATTGGGCGCTCTTCGTCAGCTTTTTCGAAAATATGAATAATGTTATATTATGTGGTGACTTTAACGCCCATCATGCTAGTTGGTCGGGCCTTCACAACTCTCAAGGCCTGAATTTGTTTAATGCCCTCGTTGACTCGAATCTCATCATCCTAAACGACTTAGTTTCTATCATGGTGGGTCGTCCAGGGGTCTCTCCTTCTTCGTCGGACATTTCTCTTTGCAGCCGGGATTTGGCGCTCGACTGTTTTTGGAAGGTTGGAACAGATAGTATGAGTAGCGACCATCTCCCTATTCTTTTGGATATCGGGGTGGATTTTTCGCTCTTGGCCAATACTCAGTCTCGTTTCGAACTGAGTAATGTCGATTGGGATGTTTTCTGAACATCGGCGGAGCAGGCCATCGCTGACCTTGCTCCGGCCACGGATGCCAAGCTTCAGCAGAGTTACTCTTTTTTTGCGGAGTCCGTTAGTTCGGCCTGCTGTCTCGCAGGCGGGAAGATTCTGGTAGATGCCAGGGTCGTTAAGGCCCCCAATTGTCCTTGGTGGGATGACAGTTGCTCACAAGCTGTTCGTGGTCGAGTTGCTGCTCTTAAGAATTTTAATAGTAATAAATCGGTGCAAAATTTTGTTGCTTACCAAAGAGCTTCTGGTATAGCTCGTCGGACGCTTAGACAAGCCAAAAGGAAGTCCTATAGGGATTCTTGCTCGTCAATCAACAGCTCGATGCCAATAAAAAAGTCCTGGAGCATTGTCAGAGGATTTAAGTCCAGAAACGCCGCAGGCTCTCACTCCTCTGCAGTGGATCCCGAAGACCCGGCCATCATCTCAGGCATTCTCAATGTATCCCCCCCATTCGTGGTTCCCAGGCCTAACACTATCCCTTTTAAGTCTATCCCGTTCCTGGACTGCCCGTTCACCATGGCGGAGCTTAGTTACGTTATATCTCGCCTTAAAGCTCGATCGGCCCCGGGCCTGGACGCCATAAATAACTTTATCATTTCGCAGTTTTCTCCCACTCTTTTACTTTACCTTTTACGACTTTATAACAGTTTCTATCGCACCAGCTTCATTTCCAGTGAATGGAAGGTCTTTAACGTTCTGTTAATCTCTAAACCGGGAAATAAAGGCTTCCGCCCTATATCTCTGGCTAACAACCTATTAAAAATCTTTGAATGCCTCATTAAGAATAGGTTGGAATGGTGGATCGAGAATGATCGATACATTCCTAAGGCCTAATATGGGTTCAGGAAGGGCAGGTCGTGTACGGATAACCTGGCTATCCTCACAACTGACACTCATCTGGCGTTCGTTCGGAGGCAGTTCTGTGGGGTTATTTGCTTGAACATAAAAGGCGCTTATGACGCGATCATTCCCCAGCTCCTCATTGTAAATCTGATTGGAAAGGGCATGTCTTCGAGAGTGTGCCAGATTATTAACGCAATCATCTCCGATCGAACGCTGCAGTTCAGATCTCAAGGCTCTCTCATCGATTGTAAGCGTACGCATATAGGCTTACCACAGGGTTCCGTCCTAAGCCCGGTTCTTTTTAACATATACGTCCGACAGATTCAGAATTGTCTCCCTGCGGATGTCAAATTTTTGCAATATGCGGATGATTGTGTGCTGTACACTTCAGCTGCCTCCTTAGATAGTGTTAAATTTAACCTGGAGCTAGCCTTAGCCAGGATTGACGATTGGTTAGCGCTCATTGGCTTATCTCTCTCTATCCCCAAAACCCAACTCGTTATTTTCTCGAGAAAACGCTTTGATCCTCTCGCTTTCTCTTTGGACTTCGCAGGGTCGACCATTCCGGCCGCGCTTAATTGTACACTACTGGGGGTGAAGCTTGATTGGCGTCTTTCGTGGAGCGCCCATATAAAATATATCGTACAAAGGGCCAGGCAGGCGCTCAATATCCTTAAGGCTCTCTCCTCAAGGTCCTGGGGCGCGTCCCCGGCTAATGTTTTTACCTTTTATAAAGGTTATGTGAGAGCAATCATGGACTAGGGTTACTGGTTGTACGGCAACGCAAGCAACGCCCTTCTCACTGGCTTGGAGCGGGTGCAATACGCAGCTCTCCAGGTTTGCCTGGGTCTGCTGGGTTCTACTCCTAGAGGTATAATTTTGGCTGAGGCCGGTCTTCACCCCCTCAACTTCCATAGGAGCGTCTTAATCAAGCGGTACCTTTGCAAGGTTTTTTCCTTAGACAGGCACCCGCTGATTAGTAAGCTCCATCTTTTGGATGCTAAGACAGCGGCTGCTAATCGTTCGAGCCGAAGGTATGTTCCGGATTTATTGAAAAGGTTTAGAGACCTGCGTCCCCTCGTGGCCTCCATATACAAAAATGAGGATCCGGTTTGTTTCCAGTTCCCCTTTCATCTTCAATTTGCTCATATCGCGCCTGATTTGCTTTTGGCTCTTCTCTAAAGAATTCCAATGACCCTGAAATCCTCGTTCAGGAATTTTTAGAGGCTCGAGGACCTGATAACTGTGCCCTTTATACGGATGGTTCAAAATCAGCTGCCAGAGCTGTAGCTGGGTTTCTCCGGCGCTTCCACTATATCTCCGACAGTTTCGCCTTCGCAGTTGACCCGGCTCTGTCGGTATTCTCGATAGAAGCGATCGCTATTTGGAAGGCTCTCGTGTTTTGCAACCGACACCAGTTAAATAGTGTAACTCTATTCTCGGACTCTATGTCGGTCCTAGCCGAACTTAGCAAAGCCGGTCTTTGTCCCTCACGCAACTATATCATTCTTGAAATTAAATTGCAAATTAAGTTCCTTAGGGATAGAGGGGGTTCGCTGGAGCTAGTTTGGGTCCCGAGTCACCAAGGGATCTCGGGCAATTCGCTTATCGACAGGCTGGTAGGAGGTTTTCTCCGTTTAGCTGTTGATCCTGCTCAGATCACAGTAAAGATCCCGGTTTCCGACGTTATCCGGTCTCTTTGCGGTATTGATCAAACGGCCGTCCTGGGGTCCCTGAGGGCTCTACAGGAGTCTGTCAGTGCGAATAATTATTTCCGGTCTCTGGACTCATGGAACGGCGAGGCTTGGTGGCTGAGACGTAAAGAACCGCGCAGATTAATCTGCTCAGTGTCTAGAATTAGATCCTTGCACTGCAAACTGAATACCTATTTTTATAGATTTAATATGTCTGATTCAGATATCTGTGCCTGTGGCGAGGCCCCGCAGAGTATAGACCACTTTTTTGGGATTGCAATATAAACCGTCCCGCTCGCACTCTCTTGTTACGGGAATTAGAGAAGTTGAAAGTGTTCCCCCCTTTCGCTACGCAGGCATTAATCAAGGCAGGCCCTTCATTTCTCCTGCCGATTTTTAAGTTTTTGTCCGCACTTCCGAGTGTCCCTTAAGTCCTCTCTATTATAGCCTTTTGCTGCCTCTTGTGTGGGTTCCTCCCATGGTGTTTTGTATGTATTCCTAGTGTTTGTCTCGTCCTCCTTTGAATTTATCTTTTTCCCTATAACAGGTTTCGTCTTGGTTTCCCTTAACTGCCGCTGACATGGTCGCCGTCGCTGGGACCCTCCGGAGCACAACGGTTAACTAGTACCTCACCACCGGTTCCATCTGCACGGCCGGTCTGCTTCTTCGGTCTCCGGCGCTGGCTACTACTAAGCGGTTTCATTTCCAAACCGTCATTTATTTCAACTTGGTGAAGAGAGTGGCACAGGTCCCTAGAGGACGAGCCAACTTGGCAAAAAAAATCGTTACTATACCTATGTTACGTCCTGACGTAACGTCCACCGAAATTTATTCTTTATAAAAACACCCTCCTATAGAATAATAAACTCGAAGATCTGTGGGGGGAAAATTCGTCGTTTCCTACGTTATTCCGTTCAACTCAATGATAAAGTTAGAAATTCACTTTACCAACTGAAAATCTCAAGGAAAAGGCCATCGGTAAAATCGGGTAGTATGGAAGGAAAACCAGGGTCAAAGATCCCTACAGGAAAAGCCATAGGCTCGTCACCCCATCTGGTGGGTCAGGCACACTAACATCGCTTTCCTAACTGACATACCCTCCACCGGCCTATCGATCCAAGAGATAGATCCTTGGATCTGAAAATTCTCTTACCATTGGAAAAAGAAAAGAAAAGGCACATTGTATTTTTCTCTGCCGTAAAACCAACGAGGGGCGCTGATTACACCCCCTCGAAGAACAAGCATACAAGAGAACGTTGCGTTCCTCTTCTCTCACACATACGTATATGTATATGAGTATATATGCGTGTATCAATAATAGATTCAAAATAAGAACGAACGGAATGGCTCTAAACAACGATGGATTTTCCCATCTCATACCAATATAGAACTTTGAAACAATAGTTAAAATTCATTTAAGTAACGAACTTGCGGGAGAAATTCGCATTGGAATTAAAAAAGAACAGAACGAGATAAATAAATGAAACCAAATAATACTTCAATAAACAAAAGAGACTGAATAATAGTTAACTAAACAAATGAAATAGTTGAAAATATATCTATAACTCTCTCAATCAAAATAGATAATAAACATTATAGTTACGAACGAGATCCAAAATAAATATTAAGTCAACTAAGAACAATGAGTATTGACAAGGGAGAAGATCATAGCAAAACGGAAAGGAAACCATTAATCGTTCCCAAGAGGGCAATGACCCCACGAGAATACAAGAAGGGAAGCGAGAAAAGATTTTAAAGGGGCCTATGCCCAGGTTCACCGGTCTTTGACCTTCTCTCTCTCTCACTCATGTCGCAAGGCGCGGAAAACCCCGAACCGTCCTTAAGACCCAATTCTGTACACTTCACGGGAAACAGGTATCGGGGCACGCACACACAGGCACTAGAATATATACTGTGTGCGAGTATGTGTAGGAATATACGTGCGAGAACATTCCAGGATGGGAAATACTCATTCAAAATCAATCCTCCCAAATGGGAAAATCATTACGCAATGCTAAATAATATTTCGAGGAAGTACCCATTTAAACAAACCTAGAATTGCAAGATAAAATTATGCATCGAATTCATTTAATTCAATAATCGAACTCCAGGGGAAAACAATCTAAAAATTTAAATTAGTTAACTCAAATAACTCAAAACTCGAAATATTATTTTACCATGTTAAAATCTAGAAGAAAGGGGTAAAGCAAAACGCCCCGAAGTCCACGAGCAGAGGCAAAGCTCATTTACATAATCCCCTCCCCTCTTTCGACGATCCACGGAGGTTGCGCGGCAAGGCGAGGAGCTCGGCTCTCGTCGCTACCCGGAGACCGTTCAAATGCCTCCCCACTCTCCACCCTCTATCCTAGCCTTACCCTTTTTATCTGCCCAATAAATCCCCCGTCTCTCTCTCGTAGGAAAAAAAGGACGCGAATAAGAGTTGAGTTTTTCTAGTCATGCGCCGTAGCTCCCTACCTCCCCTTTTTCTCGAGGACTCATACAAGAAGCCTATGCGACCACACCCCAAAGGAAAAAAATTAGAAAAGTATGAAAACTAAGAAAAAAACGAAGTTCCAAACGCAGGACTAATCTTAATCATAAATTTTTTGAACATTAACGATTCAAAATCCACAGGAAAAAAATCATGAACGAAATTATTTATAACAATTCAGATTGTAATTTTAATCCGCAAAAATATCACACAAAATATTTAATTTACTGTTCCGACGTTAAATTCAAAAACAACAATTTTATATTTATTAATAATTAAACAAACGATAGGATATAAGAAAGAAAAGTAATTTTAACAATTGCGCAAAACGATAACTATAAAAGAAAATATAAGAACTTTATCCAAGATAAAATAATCAAGAAAAAACATCTATAATATTAGAATTACTATTGTTCATAAGAAAGTAATATTATATACGGAATAAGAATATAGGAAGCGTGTGGCATAAGCGTGTGCATGTGTGGGGGTACACGTGCCGCGGTACAGCCACGCGCGCCGCAATACAGCCACATGCGCCGCGATACAGCCACACGCATAGGGCCCACCCTGTGATCTACGCTGGCGCCCTCGCTATGACCCGAATTTTCAAAGGGAAGCTCACGAGATAGAAAAGGAAAATGCATTGCGTCAGAAAAATGCATCCTCTGTCTTTATCATCAATCCCCACTTTTATCGAACGGGTTAGCCTGGATCACGGGTATATAAAGGCCGGAAAAAGGACTCTCGGCAGACTTCTTCTACTTTTTTCCGACGTGGAAACTACGAAACCCATCGTACTCATCGAATCCATTTTGGGCTGAACTTGCGAAATTTTTCGACAAAGACGTTTTTGATTCTGGAATTTTCCAAATCAATTCGTTTTGGACTTAGAATTTCACTCGATTTTCGAAGGAAGATAGTTTTTTTCGGTTCGGAATTTCAAATCTTGAATTCTGAGTCGAATTGAAATTGCTTCTATTTTAAATTCTCGAGATTTCGGGTTGGCCTCTGAATGTCGGAAGAGACGTTGGACCTCGTTTTATTCTATTTCATTTTCCTTTGTCTAGTTATTATTTTCTGTTTAGTAATTTTCGTTTATTTTACTTTGACATCCGCAATTCACGAAATATTGGATAACGTATACATCGCGGTTATTGTTAAATGAATTGCGAAATTTAAGACTGAATCTTTGTTAACCATTTCTTTCTTTTTACAATAATTTGAATAAAATTCTGGATCTCGAAAATTAAACTCTGTGCATCGACAAATTCTTTGACTTCATCGCCAACCTGCCACGCCCTTGATCTACTGCCGATTCAACTTCACCGTTTCCGTCTGAGTCGCCGGTGCGTCTACAAATGCTGTCACCCTTTCCGTTTGGAGAACGTCTCAGCCAGTAAGTGAAGTTTTATTACAACCTCATCTTCCTCTCGTGAAATTGTGAGGAATAGTTCGGGAAAATTGAAAACAGTAAATAGCATAAAATCGGACGGAATCAATCGATTAAATTCAATTAAAAACCGGTTAGTTGATTATTTTTGGAGGAAAAATCCAATCTCTATCCAAGTGATCCTAAATTCATATTACCCCTGCGGCGTTGGTGATTTAATTGTCCATAAAAGGCTTTATTTAAAAAAATTTCATTAAAATAGTTTAAAAGAAGAAGTTTCAACATTATCCAAGTGAATCTTAAACCTAGATTGTTCTTGCGGCATTACTGAGTCAAGTTTCAAAACTTTAATTAAACCATTTCTTTGAGATAATTTGAAGGAGGAAAATTCATCCGCGTGAAGTTTAACAAAGGCCTTTCGACCCCTCTCCCCTTTCCATTGCTGAAATCGTGTCATTCGACAATTGGAGATTCGCGACTAAGGAGGAAAAAAATATAAAACTTAGGGAAGGGTTAGATAACAAATTGATCAATTTTGAGACTCTCGCGAGCCAGTGACTCATCAATAGTCACAGAATGGAGTTTAATTGAGTTTTTCCTTTTCAGTATTTCATTAAAGGTTTAAACAGTTAAAACGTTCAATCCAAGGAATTTCTCTTCCCCAACGATTAAATTCAACGTAAAAACCCTCCCACTCTCTCTATTATTCGTTTAACACATTCGATCTCAAGACTCAGTTCGGTTGTGTAAATTTACGTCTTCATCCGAGGATTCGTGTTCTTTACTTATTTTCTCCCCCCGTGCGAAAACTTGGTTGGGACTAGAGTTGCGTCAGGTTGCACGCTCACCAAGCTTTCGTAGTCCTCCCCTCCGTGCGAAACTTGGTTGGGACAAGAGTTGCGTCAGGTTGCACGCTCACCAAGTATTCGTTTACCTATCCTTGTGCGAAATTTGGTTGGGACAAGGGTTGCGTCAGGTTGCACGCTCACCAAATATTCGTACTCCTTCTTTTCCTCGGCGGAGATCTGGTTGGGACTAGAGTTGCGTCAGGTTGCATGCTCATCCGGAAATTCACCCTGGATACTCTTCCCTCAAATTCCATGAGAGTCAACCCCCCAGTACCGCGCAAAAAGAAAAGAACACGCAGAGCCGGACGAAGGTATCAATTACGTAAACTCGACGCGATATATTCGAATCCATGGCCAAAAAGGTTAAACCCTGTTCAAAGATCGGGATCAAATTATCACGGAGTACGGGCATTGCCTACAGAAACAGAAATAACTAGAGAGACTCCAAAACCCAAAATTATTTCCACTGAAATCCTTAAACATTCGATAACTATTTACAAACTAATTCTAATTGATCTTCCTCCAATCACCCCTTTGTTCAATAAAAGTAACGACAGTGATCCTCGGGGTAAAGCCAATAGTAAATTATATCGAAACCCCGAGTTCAAATCTCAGTAGATACCTTACGCAATTGAAAATTTAACAGTGATTCCAAGCCCATTTCCCGAGTAATTTTCGGAAAGGTTAGACTCAAAAACAGGGGCAGATGTGTTCGAGATTGATTCCAGAAGTAGTACCGAAATTTTTACACGACTAGAGAGTCTCAATCAAATTCAACACCTCATACGTCAAAAATTATTAATAGTTCGCGAAAACTCCCATTTTTGACGTAACACCTATACCTATATCCTTGAACGCGGGGTGCACAGGAATGAACGGGCGTATATCTACATATATAAGCCAAGCTCTTAATATTGATATTTTAAGATCTCTCATCACGAATTTCCATTTAAATAATACAGGAACAAAAATGTTCAAACTTCGAAATGTCATACCTCGGCTTCAAGTCGGATTTTGCCGGAAAATAAAAGAAAAAGTGAAACTTACTCTAAATTTAACTTTAACCCTGAATAACTTTTGAAGGAGTGAGTTTATCGAAAAATCACAAGAGATCTTTTTTGTAGAGCGTTCAATTCTCTACAAGACTGTGTATTGTTTATTCTGGTAAATTGACTTGAAGCCGAGATACAAAATTTCAAAGTTTGAAATTTCTTTCCTGTTATTTAAGCGGGAAATCAAAATATGCGATGTGCCCCCGCTAGATACTTTTATTGAGAGCTCTAATTTTAACAGGTTTTTTTTCACTTTCCCGCAAGTATTTAATATGTTACTGCGAAAAACAAAAAATAGTCTTTTTTAATCAGTCTAATATATATATTGGGGATTCTTTCGGCTCGGGCGCTACGCGCTCGCGCATCGCCTCAAACCCAAACCCCAAACCCAAACCTGACCCCTTGATTCTTGTACACGGCGGTGGCGGTGGTGGCGAAATATCTATATAATATAGATATATATATATATATATATTTAAGGCATTTCATGCGGTTTATTATATGAAAAAGAGTAGTGTACATTTATTCAATATTTCCTAAGTACCGTTATATTTTGAAAGCATACGATTGAACAGAAAAATGTTTCAGACCAAAAAGTTGCAGTTTTTCATAAACTTTGTGAAATGTTTTTTTTTCCAATATTTCGAGTTTGAAAATAACCATTTTCATCAAAAATAAATAATTAAACTTCTGTCACATATAAATATTCCCTTCGCAAATTATAATAATTAACATTAAGAATTACAATTTTATTTTTTCAATTGAATAAAGTGCAAAACGTACTTGAATTGTAATTCTTAATGTTAATTTTTTATTATTTGTTTGTTAATTATTTATTTCAACATAATTGAAATTAACTATTGTAGTCATAGAAGAAAAAAAATCAAAATTACGAAAAACAAAAAGTTGGAAACAATTTTTTTTGATAAGAAGTTATTTAAACCCTATCTTCAGAAAAATCTCGAAAATTTTGATTTTTACGTAAGATTTTTAAACCGATTTATAGTGCGATTTTGACTGATTTTAAGTACGTATCGCGAACGATTTTGTCCGCTCTCTTTAAAAAAAAATATAGCATAATTATCCGATTCGTAGTTTTTGCTGTGGAAAAAATTTTTTTTCGAAAAAAAATCGGAAATGCATTCAAAAAATATATTATTAAAGTTCATATTTTTCCAAATCCAGACCACTCGTACTAAAGTGCTTTACATATTTTTTTCGCTGTGAAAAAAAATATCAAAGTTGACGAAAAATCATGAATTTCATCGAACGAAGGTGCCGCGTGAAGTGCGCTGTGCTATTGTCCCGGCAGTCGGTCTGAGCACACGGCTGTCAAGTTTGCCGCGATCGAAGTGACTAACATCATTCGCAATGACATTTCCGAATCACTTCGGACGAAAAATTCGCATGACAGGGGAATGGTAATACCGCGAGAGAATTCGAGACTTTTGAGATCTCGTCAAGACAACATTTTTGTGATTGAAAAAAAACGTTTAAAAAAACGTCGAAATTGTTCATATTGAACAAAAATTGAATTTGCAAAAAATATGAAAAAAATCTCTTGGTCAGAGCGACAATTAGCATTTGACGAGTTTTGCGATCGCTAATTACGAATCGGCAATGCAATTTTCTAAATTAAAAATGGCGGACTAAAAATGCAAAAAATTTACTCGATGAAAGCACAATTAAGTCGCTTTCCAACATTTTTGGGCTCGCTAATAACGAATTTGCCATGCGAATTTTGAAATTAAAAATGGCGGAACCGATATGGTAGACCAAAAATGCAAAAAATCGATCAATTGGAGTGAAAGTTAGTATTCGAGAGGTTTTGGGGTCGTTGATTACAAACGTTCTGTGAGAACAAGATTGCATGTGACTTGCATGTTCAAGACTTTTAATCCAAATACATACCCTACCTGACCTGAGCAAAAATATTTCTTCACAACGTACAATACGTTCACATGCTTGAAGTGGACTCAATACCTTGAAAAAATTGAAATAACAATAACAGTGGCGTTCTGTGAAAACAAGAGTGAATGTGGCTCGCACGACTTTTCAATTTAATACTCATTCTACCTTACCTATAGAACAATCTGTTTGCTTGGAATTTTCCAAAACTACCGTGTCTTTGTTTCCTTCAATATCCTGAAATAGGTACTAGCTCAACAGAAACAAGACCAATGATTTTCTTGTTATTTTTCGAAAAAAGAATAGTCTGTCACGATGTTCGAAGCCTATGTTTAACTACCCAATATCCGTGGACCAGTAAGAACATGAGGTTTGTTGTATCGCCAAAATTCAGTTAGCTACGCTGAATGGCGAGAGTTTGAGTTTCCTCGTTGTTTTGTCGGGATCTTACCAGATTAAGGGTTAGAACCTAAATGAGTCGAACCGAAGGTAGTCGTATAAAAGAATAATTTATTATCGTAGAAATAGAAAATACAATTGGTAATAGTTAACAGAGGCGCGTTGCGCTCGCCTCGTCGGACCAGTCGTGCAGGTTGGTACTTTGAGTCGGAACTGTTTTGTGTCTGCTCTCGGGTCCGTTATATACGGGAAAGAGCGCTATTGCGTAAGCATTTCTTTGTTATCATATTATTGATTTAACAATAATTTCTTAGTACAAGATATTAGTATTTATATTCGTAATTCGGTTAAGATAACATGAATTGCGAGATTTTCGTATTTAGTAAAACTGCTGACTTGGCAGTGCTTGGCCGAGACGACGATGATGCGTCGCTTGCGTAATTGTCATTCAGCATAATTGCACCTGCTCGAGTTCGAACGCGCGTGTATTATGATGAAATGACAACAATTGCTAAATCTGGGATACGTGCGTATCGCGATTTGGAATATTTGTAGTATTCCGTAATTGAGGTATCTGGGGTACAACATACCTCCCCCCTTAAAAAGAAGAAAGTCCCTTTTCTTCTCGCTCGTCCCCGGCGAGCTAAAAATTGTTTTCTCTCGTTGATAATCTTTCAAAATTTTGTCACAATGTTCATTAAATAGTTCTTAGAATATCCAGATTTCGTTTGTCTCCTCTCGTTTTTTTGGAATCGTGAGCGCATTTATCTCTATTGCTCCTGCGGCAATGTTGCTGTGCCCGGTTTCTGAGACTGTTGGATGATGCTCTTGGGTTTCCGATGTATCTCTTGGTTTTTTGCAACAATCGCAAACAGCGTCTACCGTGTTTATTTCTTTATTTTGTCCAGTCCTTCGGCAATCCCTTGCGCGGTGTCCAATTTTTCCGCATGAAAAGCATTGAGTTTCACCTTTATTTTCTGGACCGACTGCAGATTGTGGGCGTTGGTTATTATTGCCCTGATGACGTTCTTCTTGGTTAACCTCTGCGTGTGGGTAGGTCATTTTTTCGACCTCTATTGCCCCTACTACGGACTCGTGTAAACTCTGATAGTTCCTGGCCCGTACGATGGCCCGAATTTCTTTATGGAGTCCGTTTTCAAAATTCATTTGCGCGCTCCGTCGTGTAGCTTGTTCTATATAACGAGCGCCTGCCGCATCAATTGTTTCGCACAACTTCTCGATGACTTCTGCTGTCAATTTTTCGACTCGTGTTGCGTATATCGAAACTGATTCTTTTGTGCCTTGTTTAAGCAAGCAAAAATCGTACTGCAAGGCAGCGAGCGATTTTTTCTTACCGTAAAGGGCTTCTAATTCGGCCCGAAGGTCCTTTAAATTCCAAATAACCTTGTGCTTGGTTTCTCTTGTGGCTCTGTCTTCTAACTTGCTGCTTCGTGTAAGGGTGAGCAAGGTTTCGCGTTGTCGAGGCCGTACTAATTTCCAAACAGCCTCACACGATAATATGAATCCTTCGAGTTGATCCGCATTATTTCCATCGAAGCTCTTAACATTTCTTAGTGCAGTCCCGATGTCGAGATAATCCGGTTCTTCGTTGAGGTTTCTTCCAGGTTCTTCTTCTGTCCACCTCCGGCTTGAAATGCTTTGGCGTGATGGTCTCGATGGTTGTGCGTCGAAACCTTCCCTCTGGTTTTGCTGATTTATTGCGTCGAGCGTCCTTTCTAAGGACCTTTCTATAGCGCTCATTCGTGCGTCCATTTCGGCGCCGGACGCCCGTAAATGCTCGAGCTCTTCGTCTTCTCGTACAGTCCGAAGATTGGAGAAGGGAATCGGTCCTGCTCCCGCCTGTGGAAGCGAGAGCCTTGGCATCCCGTTCAGTATGCTATAGTTTCCAAATGCGTTTGTAGTATTCACATGGTCGGTGTACCAACTGCTGATGTTTGGTCTTCGGGAAGCGTTGAGGTCGTATAATTGTGATCTCATATCCTCTATTTCATTACCGACTGATTGAGGGTCTACATTCCCCCCTGACGGCGTGTTTCCAGGTTCGTTGGTTGACATCTCTGCCCTAGGCTCGAAAACGCTGTCGTCGAGTTCTTCGAGCTTGTCTCCGGGCTGGAAAGCGCTGCCTCTTCGAGTGTTTACTCGGAATAAAGGATTTGGAGAAGTAGATTCGGTACTCGTATTGGGAGAGACTTCAGTGAGTGCTCGTCTCGCTCGATAGGCGATTTCTGCAAGAGCTGGTGCTAATTCTCCTAGGGCTTCTGGTAAGTCACCTAGAGAATTGCTTCGGCGTTGTGTACCCTCTGCCTTGGGAGTTTTTAGGGGAGTGCCCATATGTCACTCCGCGCGTTTGACATCGATTTAATCCTCAGAATACAATAAATATTTTTTGTTTCGTTATTCGCCTTGATTATGACCTATTTTGTTTCTTATGTGAAACCTTTTTATAAAGTTTTGATCTTTATAAAGCTTGTGGTGAGTGAATGTGGTGCCACTTACAGTGCGCCTGTTTTCCACATCTGGCCGTCCTTCAACTCTGCTTGACGTTCTCCCGTTTGGCGACGTCCTTCGAGGATGCTGCAGCTTATCCTCGGTGATTTCGATTGGTCTTACGTCCGATTTCCTTATCTATCGGCACGTTCTCTATGATTCTCTGATCGTGCGTGGAACCTTGACGTATCTTGTCCGTGGTTCCTTTGGGCTCTTCTCACCCTTGAGAGCCTCTTCTTCACCGATTTCTTCGGTGGCTTCTGCTACTTCGTGTGCAGGATTGTCCTTCAACGTTTAGTTCCTTGGGCACTTATCTCCTTTAAGGGCCGCTTCTTCACCTGGTTCTACTTAAGCAGGTGGCATCCGTATTCGGAACTTCTTCGAGTACAGGTTTGACTTCACTTGATGGTTTTCTATTCAGCAATGATAATTCTTTTAACGAGGTTCGTTTTTACTCACTCTGGCAATCCCACCGCTGCCACCAATGTTGTATCGCCAAAATTCAGTTAGCTACGCTGAATGGCGAGAGTTTGAGTTTCCTCGTTGTTTTGTCGGGATCTTACCAGATTAAGGGTTAGAACCCAAATGAGTCGAACCGAAGGTAGTCGTATAAAAGAATAATTTATTATCGTAGAAATAGAAAATACAATTGGTAATAGTTAACAGAGACGCGTTGCGCTCGCCTCGTCGGACCAGTCGTGCAGGTTGGTACTTTGAGTCGGAACTGTTTTGTGTCTGCTCTCGGGTCCGTTATATACGGGAAAGAGCGCAATCGCGTAAGCATTTCTTTGTTATCATATTATTGATTTAACAATAATTTCTTAGTACAAGATATTAGTATTTATATTCGTAATTCGGTTAAGATAACATGAATTGCGAGATTTTCGTATTTAGTAAAACTGCTGACTTGGCAGTGCTTGGCCGAGACGACGATGATGCGTCGCTTGCGTAATTGTCATTCAGCATAATTGCACCTGCTCGAGTTCGAACGCGCGTGTATTATGATGAAATGACAGCAATTGCTAAATCTGGGACACGTGCGTATCGCGATTTGGAATATTTGTAGTATTCCGTAATTGAGGTATCTGGGGTACAACAGGTTTCACAACAGTAGAGCACGTAAGTGATCAATAGACGATCGCTCATTGTGGGTTAAATACCGCACAGGAAAATATGACGGAAATGGTGAAGTTTGGTATGAAAACGTAACTGAATGAGGCTTGCGAAGATAGTACAACTCGGTCCAGCGTTCTATCTTCTTAACCCACAAAAACGAACAATGTTATTATCTAGTCTGTTTATTTCTTCATAAGGAACATAATTCCGACATAGACTTGACACCGCTGAGACTTTCCCGATCGTATTGATACAGCAAGATGTAGAAAATGGCTAAATTTCACATTGCGGGCTGGTCACGTTAATCGAACTGCAACACTATTATAACCCAATGTGTGACTTTGTTTTCGGACTGTCTTTCTTCATAACGTATGAAACGATCACATCCTTGAAGTGGACCTGATACCTTGAAAAATTAAAAAAAAAAATAACAATAGCGTTGTGTGAGAACAAGAGTGCATGTAGCTCGCATGACTTTTTATTTTAATACTTATTCTACCTCACGTATGGAACAATCTGGGTGCTTCGAATTTTCCAAAACTACAGTGTCTTTGTTTGCTTTAATATCCTGAATTATTTACTAGTTCAACAGAAACAAGACCAATAATATTTAATTATTTTTTTAAAAAAGAATAGTCTGTCACGTTGTTAGAAGCCTGTGTTTAACTACTTAATATCCGTGGACCAGTGAGAACATGAGTTTTTTGAATATTGGAGCACGTAAGTGATCAGTAGACGATCGCTCATTGTGGGTTAAATCAGTGCAGCCAGATCGGGTGTAAAATCGACCCCCACTCTGCGGCTTTGCACGGTGCCACACAATGATGGCCGCCCGTGTCTGTGAGCGAACGACGTTCGTGTCGCTTCGGGAGAGCCGAGCGCGGCCGAAGCGTCGACCCCTCGCGCGCTGTTGTTCTCCCACCCCATGGCGTCAGATATACGAACACACGTAGGAGTCGCACGTCCGTGTGCGACTACAATGTAAGCCGAAGCCGAAGCTGCCGAGGGCCCGAGGCTCCACGGAAAAACGCGGTGAGACTCGAGGCGTGACGTCACCCGGGATCACGAGCGGGTTTTTTTTAATTCAAATGATTTTTTCCCTCGGTGCTCTCCGTTATCAATGAAAACGGAAAAATTTATCGGGTACATTATAAATTATTTTTCAGTTCATACGTCGATTGAAATGTAATAATAATAAATAATAAAAACATTTTTCGTCAAGAAATTACTTACGACTTATTTACAAGCGATCTTAAATAAATAATTTAAAATGGAATTCAAATGTAAACCTCTTTATGAATTAAATTATTTCTTTGAAATAATTTAAATTTAAATTTGAATTTAAATATTTTTACGAAAAATATTTTTACGAAAAACATTCATTTGTGACAACAAATCAAACCAAACATTTAACAATATTTTATAAATTATTGTTATTCGATTTTTCAGCACTTGAATCCAGTGTCAGAAACATGCCAGCGACGAAAAATTATTAACACCCTATTATATAGTATTCGATTTTTTTAAATTTCATATAAACAGTAAATAGTACATGCAACATTTTTCATATTGCATATTGCACGTACATAACTCATGATTCAAACAATCTTGATGTACAAGAAAATAGCAAATAATTGTAAGCGTCGAAAGAGCGGCGTGGATAGTGTGCTCGCTCACACTCTAAAGGGTGCGGGTTCGATCCCATCGCCTGCAATTTTTTTTAACATACATTTTTGGAATTTTTTTTTTAAATATGGTGAACTGTTCATTTCCGGAACAACCACCATAGATGGAACATTTTTTTTTTAATTTAAATTTAAATTTCTCAACTCTTGATGAAAATAAATATTTTACTGTAGGTTAAAACGAAACAATACTATTCTAAAAATCTCAGGATCTTTTAAGATCAGTGCAAGATATTTTATTCAAAAAATTGAACCAAAAAAATATTCCGGAAAAAAATTTTGAAAAATGATGAATTAGGAGAATTTTAAATTTTCAAAAATCGAGAAAATCCTAGCTGGATATTAAATTTTTGGTTCAATTTTTTGAATAAAATACCTTGCACGGATCTTAAAAGATCCTGAAATTTCCCGAGAGGTTTTTTTTATTTTTTTAAAAAATGAATTCCTGAATTTTCACAAATCGTGCAAATCCACGATTAACATTACATTTTTCATTAATTTTTTTTTATATAATATCTTTTATTAATCTCAAAAGATCCTGAGATTTTTAGAATAGTATTGTTTCGTTTTAACCTACAGTAAAATATTTATTTTCATCAAGAGTTGAGAAATTTAAATTTAAATTAAAAAAAAAATGTTCCATCTATGGTGGTTGTTCCGGAAATGAACAGTTCACCATATGTAAAAAAAAATTCCAAAAATGTATATTAAAAAAAAATTGCAGGCGATGGGATCGAACCCGCACCCTTTAGAGTGTGAGCGAGCACACTATCCACGCCGCTCTTTCGACGCTTACAATTATTTGCTATTTTCTTGTACATCAAGATTGTTTGAATCATGAGGTATGTACGTGCAATATACAATATGAAAAATGTTGCATGTACTATTTACTGTTTATATGAAATTTAAAAAAATCGAATACTATATAATAGGGTGTTAATAATTTTTCGTCGCTGGCATGTTTCTGACACTGGATTCAAGTGCTGAAAAATCGAATAACAATAATTTATAAAATATTGTTAAATGTTTGGTTTGATTTGTTGTCACAAATGAATGTTTTTCGTAAAAATATTTTTCGTAAAAATATTTAAATTCAAATTTAAATTTAAATTATTTCAAAGAAATAATTTAATTCATAAAGAGGTTTACATTTGAATTCCATTTTAAATTATTTATTTAGGATCGCTTGTAAATAAGTCGTAAGTAATTTCTTGACGAAAAATGTTTTTATTATTTATTATTATTACATTTCAATCGACGTATGAACTGAAAAATAATTTATAATGTACCCGTTCAATTTTTCCGTTTTCATTGATACCGGAGAGCACCGAGGGAAAAAATCATTTAAATTTAAAAAAACCCGCTCGTGATCCCGGGTGACGTCACGCCTCGAGTCTCACCGCGTTTTTCCGCGGAGCCTCGGGCCCTCGGCAGCTTCGGCTTCGGCTTACATTGTAGTCGCACATGGACGTGCGACTCCTACGTGTGTTCGTATATCTGACGCCATGGGGTGGGAGAACAACAGCGCGCGAGGGGTCGACGCTTCGGCCGCGCTCGGCTCTCCCGAAGCGACACGAACGTCGTTCGCTCACAGACACGGGCGGCCATCATTGTGTGGCACCGTGTAAAGCCGCAGAGTGGGGGTCGATTTTACACCCGATCTGGCTGCACTGGGTTAAATACCGCACAGGAAAATATGACGGAAATGGTGAAGTCTGGTATAAAAACGTAACCGAATGATCTTATCGATCCACGGATATTGTGCAGTTAAACTTAGACTCTGAACACCATGACAGACTTCTTTTATCGAAAAATAATCACAAATTATTAGTTTTGTTTCTCTTAAACTAGTACCCATCGCAGAAAATTGAAGCAACAAGAGTCACTGTAGATTTGAAGAATTCAAGGAAAATAGATTTTCGCTCGAGTCAGGTAGGGTGAGGGTTCGGATGAAATGTCTTGTACATAAAAACCATATGCAATCTTGTTCTCACAGAATGCTATTGATATTTTTATCTGAATGTTTTGAAAATATCAAGTCCACTTCAAGCATTCACCTATTGGACGTTCTGAAGAATAAAAATTTTTAAAAAATGTCACACGTTGGGCTAGAATGATACCGCGTCATTTTGATTGAAGTTACCGACTTGTAAGACGACATTTATCGGGTAACTTTATCATTTTTTTCAGAATAGTCTCGGCGGTGTCAAGTCCATGTTGGATATATTTTCACTCGAGGAAATAAACAGATAAGACAATAAATCGCCGGCTTCTTGTGGGTTAAAAAAAAAACGCTCGAGCAAGTCGTACCCTAATCGCGAGCCTCATTCGGTAACGCTTTAATAGAAGACTTTATCGTTAATGTCGTTTTTCCTGTGCGGCATTTAACCCACTATGAGTTATCGTTTACTGATCACTGACGTGTTCCAATATTGTAAAAACTTATGTTGTCAATGGTCCACGGATATTGAAAAGATGAACTTAGAATTCTAACATTGTGACTAAATACTTTTTTTCCAAAAAATAATCGCAATTAATTGGTTTCGTGTCTGAGAAAACAGTACCCATCTTGAGATATGAAAACAACCAAAGACATTAAAAAATTTGAAAATTCCGTTTTGTAAAATTCAAAGCAAATAAAGTTTTTCTTTGATGATGTAATGAAAAGTCTCGTACATGCGAGCAGCACGCAATCTTGTTCTCATAAAACACTATTGTAATTGTTATTTTTTTAATGTTTCAGAAGTATCAAGTCCACTTCAAGCATGAGAACGTCTTATACGTTTCGAAAAAAAAAACAGTCCGAAAAAAAGTCGCACGTTGAGTTATAATAGTGCTGCGATTCGATTGAAATGACTAGCTTGGAATGCAAAATTTGGCCATTTTCTACATTTGGTTGTATCAATACGATCGGGGAAGTCCCAGCGGTGTCAAGTCGATGTGGAATAAATTTTCCTTGTGAGGAAAATAACAGACAAGATAATAACATTGTTTTTGTGGGTTAAGAAGATAGAACGCTGGACCGAGCTGTACTATCTTCGCAAGCCTCATTCGGTTACGTTTTCATACCAAATTTCCCCATTTTTGTCATATTTTCATGTGCTGTATTTAACCCGCAATAAGCGATGGTCTACTGACCACTTACGTGCTCCAATATTGTAGAAACTTCATGTTCTCACTGGTCCACGGATATTAAGTAGTTAAACACAGGCTTCTAACATCGTGACAGACTACTCTTTTTTCAAAAAATAATAAAAAAAATATTCTTCTTGTTTCTGTTGAACTAGTACTTATTTCAGGATATTGAAGTAAACAAAGACACTGTAGTTTTGAAAAATTCGAAGCAAACAGATTGTTCCATACGTGAGGTAGAATGAGTATTAAAATAAAAAGTCATGCGAGCCATATGCACTCTTGTTCACACAGAACGCTATTGTTATTTTTATTTCAATTTTTTCAAGGTATCAAGTCCACTTCAAGCATGTGATCGTTTTATACGTTAGGAATAAAGACAGTCCGAAAACAAAGTCGCACGTTGGGTTATAATAGTGTTGCAGTTCGATTAACGTGACCAGCTCGCAATGTAAAATTTAGCCATTTTCTACATCTTGCTGTATCAATACGATCGGGAAAGTCTCAGCGGTGTCAAGTCCATGTCGGATTAATGTTCCTTATGAAGAAATAAACAGACTAGATAATAACATTGTTTGTTTTTGTGGGTTAAGAAGATAGAACGCTGGACCGAGCTGTACTATCTCCGCAAGCCTCATCCGGTTACGTTTTCATACCAGACTTCATCATTTCCGTCATATTTTCCGGTGCGGTATTTAACCCACAATGAGCGATCGTCTACTGATCACTTACGTGCTCCAATATTTAAAAAACTCATGTTCTCACCGGTCCACGGATATTGGGTAGTTAAACATAGGCTTCTAACATCGTGACAGACTATTCTTTTTTCGAAAAATAACAAGAAAATCATTGGTCTTGTTTCTGTTGAGCTAGTACCTATTTCAGGATATTGAAGGAAACAAAGACACGGTAGTTTTGGAAAATTCCAAGCAAACAGATTGTTCTATAGGTAAGGTAGAATGAGTATTAAATTGAAAAGTCGTGCGAGCCACATTCACTCTTGTTCTCACAGAACGCCACTGTTATTGTTATTTCAATTTTTTCAAGGTATCAAGTCCACTTCAAGCATGTGAACGTATTGTACGTTATGAAGAAATATTTTTGCTCAGGTCAGGTAGGGTGTGTATTCGGATGAAAAGTCTTGAACATGCAAGTCACATGCAATCTTGTTCTCACAGAACGTTTGTAATCAGCGACCCCAAAACCTCTCGAATACTAACTTTCACTCAAATTAATCGATTTTTTGCATTTTTGGTCTGGCATATCGGTTCCGCCATTTTTAATTTCAAAATTCGCATGGCAAATTCGTTATTAGCGAGCCCAAAAATGTTGGAAAGCGACTTAATTGTGCTTTCATCGAGTAAATTTTTTGCATTTTTAGTCCGCTATTTTTAATTTAGAAAATTGCATTGCCGATTCGTAATTAGCGATCGCAAAACTCGTCAAATGCTAATTGTCGCTCTGACCAAGAGATTTTTTTCATATTTTTTGCAAATTCAATTTTTGTTCAATATGAACAATTTCGACGTTTTTTTTAAACGTTTTTTTTCAATCACAAAAATGTTGTCTTGACGAGATCTCAAGAGTCTCGAATTCTCTCGCGGTATTACCATTCCCCTGTCATGCGAATTTTTCGTCCGAAGTGATTCGGAAATGTCATTGCGAATGACATTTAGTCACTTCGATCGCGGCAAACTTGACAGCCGTGTGCTCAGACCGACTGACGGGACAATAGCACAGCGCACTTCACGCGGCACCTTCGTTCGATGAAATTCATGATTTTTCGTCAACTTTGATATTTTTTTTCACAGCGAAAAAAATATGTAAAGCACTTTAGTACGAGTGGTCTGGATTTGGAAAAATATGAACTTTAATAATATATTTTTTAAATGCATTTCCGATTTTTTTTCGAAAAAAAGTTTTTTCCACAGCAAAAACTACGAATCGGATAATTATGCCATATTTTTTTTTAAAGAGAGCGGACAAAATCGTTCGCGATACGTACTTAAAATCAGTCAAAATCGCACTATAAATCGGTTTAAAAAAGCATGGCCACCCCGAATTGTCACCCTGTATATAGATATACATTTAGCTATACAGAGTCAGTAAGATCTCCCGTCGTAACTTATTGAGAGTACGGAGAACAAAACTCAGGTAAGGATGAAAACCTCTCCACTTCTCGTGACGTTTTACTTTTCGAGGAGTAATACTCCCTTGCCTCGCTTGGCGTTTTGCTCCTCGAGGAGTTTTATCCTCTCGAGACCGCAAGTATTAAATCCTCGAAGGAGTAAAACTATTCGATCCTTTTGAATCTCCGTTCTTTTCACGATTTCCTCGTTTCGGAGTTATTGGACCTTTCCATTATTAGGTAGTCGATCCCTTCACGAGCGCGATCCCAGCCGGAGTTTTGGAGTACCTGCTCCCTACGAGCGTGCTCCCTCGAGGAGTAAAACTCGTGAAGAGTCGGAAATTTACCTACTCCTCGACTCGCTCAGGATTCCCTCTCAATCCCTGATTTCAACGAACTATACAAGTATTTAATAATATATTTTTCCATGCGTTCGTAAAAATGATTTCATTATAAAATCAAATAAGTATGCGCAATCAATCATTGTCATAAAAATTGCGAACTATTGAAAAAAAAAATTTCAAGAGGGAATCGAACCCTCGACGTCCGGGTTGCCAGCTGAGCACCTTGCCGCTGCGCTACGCTCATCCGCCTTGACGATATGGAAACTTTACGGGCATAAAGGGTACGTATGAAACTTTAGCGTCGTTTTTCTGAAAACTAGGGCGCATTGGAAAGAATCCCTTTAGGGTGGTACTCTGGAGGAGTGCCCCTACAATATAGCTGAGACCCATCAAAATCGGTGTGTATCATACCTGGCACTCCCCTTGTGAGAAAAATCTTGTACAATGTTTAAATGTAACCTTTTATTTGTATAACGATTTTTTTCCACTCTCAACGGTCAATTGTTTAAATATCGAATACTCATCTTTAATATTGAACGGTGATGACATCCACGATTTACGCAGAAATATGTGACGACACCTGGATTTACGATGATTATCTTGGATGCACGTGAATATTATATGCGACAATATTCACAATATGAAAAGCGATGCTCTAATAGCGGTTAAATTCGAAAATCTCATAACAGTTATTAATCATAACAATTCATTAACTGTGTAAGCGTCCAGAGGAGCGTTGGTTAAAAAATCTCCACATGATCTTACCTTGGGAGAAACGGGGGTAAAACCCATATTCTTACGTAATATTTTACGACAAGACAGAGTGTGCGTTTTGCAATGCAGAGTGATGGACATTTGAGAGCAAAGCGTTCGGCGAATTAACGGTGGGATCTATTTTTTCATTTTTAATGTACAATTTCATTTACATATTCTCATGTTAAAATTTTGTATTGTTTATTAAGTTTTGAGAATTTCAAGAGTATTGATATTGACCCGTTTCCAAGTTCATAAATGGCAATTATAGTACATTTCTTCGTATATTACTTCAACTTACTTCAATTATTTGTAAAAAACTTCTTTCTACTATCACGTAATTATATCATTTAATTATTAAGACAATTTCAATTCAAACGGTCACAACAGCATATAATTCAGCCCGGACAACGATTGATAATCTGAACTGAACTAACTTTTAATCTTTCCCGATGAAAAATAGTCATTTCTGAGCAGATATGCTTATGTAGGTGTTTATCTGCAACAGAAATGAATCTGATCTGATCATGCATGGTCAAAGATGAACATACATGTATTTTTATGCGCTCTATATCTAGTGAGATATGATCGCGCATAATTAAATATGTGCAGATATGAATTTATAGCTGAACATGTCTGCCGGATTATACAATTATACGTATAATTTCATATCTGGGCAGATACAGCCGCACATGGGTAAATATTTTCAGACCCGATCATGTACGAGTTGGGTTTGGTTGCGTATTCATCCATACTTGGTTGGATATGCATGGGCGCACATATTCATGCCTGATCATGTGTGAGCTCGTATGTAGTCGTGAATTGTACTATATCTGGTTCGATATGACCATACATGGGCAGACATGTTCAGCTATAAATTCATATCTGCACATATTTGCTTATACGCGATCATATCTAACCAGATATAGAGCTCCCCCCGAGCGTATAAAAATATATATTTAAACGAAGGCTTTAATTATAGGTAAATCAAAACAGGGCCCGGTCAGGTTTCAATAAGCCTTCCATAATATATTTAAATAAGGGCTTTATCGGTAAATTAAGCTATATATAGAGCCTGGTTAAGTTAAATAACAGGGATTCCCAACAATAAATCTAAATAAGGACTTGATAGGTTAGCCAGTACGAGACCCAGTTTGGTGCATTCAAAGAATAAGATAAAATAAAATTTAGTACATATATTCAATATGATATACTTGCACATATATGTGGGGCATTCCAAGTGAAAACGTAGGGTCATTTCCCTCGGGTCATCAGAGCATTGCATAACTTTTTTTTCGCATTGGTTCCACTTCAAAAACAACCTAATTTTTTAAAAGACTTTTCTGGCCACTCCTTCAGGTGGCGTGACGATCATTTTTGTGTAAAAAGGGCATAACTGAAAAAACACCATTTTTAAAATTCTGCGATTTTTTCCACCGATTCTGGGTCAAAAATAAGTAATTTCTATCATGATAAGAAAGTGCTCACGGCCACGGCCGCCTCATGTTTTTTTTTATAATTTTTTTTTTTCAGTTTCTAAAATAAAATAAAAAAAATCCATTCCTAATACCTTTTACATGAGTAAAAAAATAAAATAAAAATAAAACATATCTTGGCAAATTTTGATATTTTGTGTTACATCCTGGGGTCTTAGGCAACCCCTCGATTACGCGAGGGATGTCAAAACAAAAGGGACGAACCTGTCAAAATATTTATTTGCTCCTTTTAGACGGGAGTGTGCCCGTCAGGGATTTTGAGAAAATGAAAGAATCTCAAAACTTACCTTGACGATGCGAGGGGGGGGGAAGAGTTAGTCAATGACGATAACCTCTTCGTCCTCGTTCGGCAATGTTGGCGCTTTGGATGGTGCTTCGGATGGTGTTTCGGACGCCCCGTCCTCGTTGTCACTTCCCTCGGGGGTAGAATCCTCCTGAAGGACGTAAGGACGGTGGGTCGGTCCCGGTCGGATCGCCTAATTTGGATCGGGCGGATCTGGCGAAATGTATAGTCACGCGAGGTTTTGAAAAACAGTGGCCACCCCTATCGGTCGCACTGTGGTTGCCGCTGGTGTAGCTGGTTCGGCGGTAACCGGCTGCAGTGGAGTGGGCACGTACGGAGGAGGAGGTGTTGCGCACTGTTCGGGGACTACCGGAGCCGGCGAATATTCCGGGGGTACCAAACTAGGCCCTGGTTGCACTGTATGTTCCACTACCCCTGGTTGCACTGTTTGCTCCACTACCCCTCCCTGTCGCACTGTAATGTTCGATACGATCCGAATAGTGTTACCCGGTACCGATCGATTGCGGTTCACGGTGAGTTCGACGGGACCTTGAAGTGCCTTTGCCAATTTTATTACCAACCGCTCCCGATTTTTCACATTCATCATTTCATTTGCGCGTAGACAAAGTTTCACGCTCTTAAGCCTATAGCCGTTACAATGTAAGACTTATTTTCTCATATGGTCATTTTGTATAGCATCGACGAGTTGGCAAAGAGAAGGGCGTATTAATCGTAGTTAATACCCAAGTATAGGGCCTTTCAATGCCAGTCATCGATCTCTTACATATAATGTATATTCTAAGCTGAGCCGACGGATCTCCCAGCGAGAAGGGCGTATCTTCTGCATGCTAGGCGTTTACGCCCGCCCCTCTTACTAGTGAACCGCCGTACACGTGTTACAATGCGTAAGACTCTGTGAGTCGTGTTTGACGGGTAGCCTGCGACTCGGGGCCCACCCGCACAGAGTGGTGTATGACGGGCTGCCTGTCTCTCGGGGCTACTGTACCGCGCTCGATGATTGGCGGGTTGCCTGCCTCGGCGCAACTCGCCTTGAGCTCGGGGTATCACGGGTCTTAGGCGATTTCTGCGCATTTAAATCCGTGTTAAAGCGGATTTTGCCAATGCGGATCACTCTTATTTTTTATTTGCTATCTTTTCCTCAAATAATGTTTTTTGATTTTCGCAAATTTCTTCTTTTTCGAAAATTGACTTGGATTGGTTACTTTTTAGTTTCTCGTGAGGTTTTTGAAAAAACCTCATGTTTTTCTGAAATTTTGATTTTTCGCGATTTTCTTTGACAAATTTTGTGACCCACCATTTTGTACTCAATTTCGACCCAGGACGTTACATTTGCATATTTTACAAAATAAATGAGAAAAATATTTCATTGAAAAAAAAGATTTTTGTCATTTATTTTGCAAAATATGCAAAATATCAAAATTTTCCATGACATGTTTTATTTTCATTTTATTTTTTTACCCATCTAAGGGGTATTAGGAATCAATTAGTTTATTTCATTTTAAAAACTGAAAAAAGTTAATTATTTAAAAAAATATGAGGCAGCTACATCTCACTTTCTAATTATGATAGATATTACTTATTTATGACCCAAAATCTGTAGAAAAAATTGCAGAATTTTGAAATTGGTATTTTTATCGGTTATCCCTTTTTATTGAAGTATTTTAATGAAAAAAAAAAAATTTCTCATTTATTTGGAAAAATATGCAAAATATCAAAATTTGCTAAGATATGTTTCATTTTAATTTTATTTTTTTACTCACGTAAGAGGTATGAGGAATTTTTTTTTTTCATTTTTTGTTAGCAACTAAAAAAAAGAAAATTTAAAACGAAAATATGAGGCAGCCGCGGCCCACTGTGGGTAGATTCACAGAAAAATCGGCAAAACTAGGCCGATGTGCGTACTGAAAAATGCAATGGTGATTCTTAAGTTTTTAACCTCGCTGATTTCAAATCTGGAATCAAAATTTCGAAAAAACAAAATGGCGGACCGGAAGTGACTATCTGCGTTACTAAAAAAAATCTGATTTGAGTAGGATCGGTAAATTAGCGGTTTAAAAGTCACTGATTAAAAATCTCAAATCCAAATTTTGAAAAAACAAAATAACAGACCGGAAGTGACTATCTGCGTTACTAAAAAGCATCCGATTTGAGTAGGAATTGGTAAATTTGCGGTTTAAAAGTCACTTATTGAAAATCTTGAATCAAAATTTCGAAAAAACAAAATGGCGGACAGGAAGTGACTATCTGCGTTACTAAAAAGAATCCGATTTGAGTAGGGGTCGGTAAATTTGCGGTTTAAAAGTCACTTATTGAAAATCTCTAATCAAAATTTCGAAAAAACAAAATGGCGGACCGGAAGTGACTATCTGCATTACTAAAAAGCATCCGATTTGTGTAGGGATCGGTAAATTTGCGGTTTAAAAGTCACTTATTGAAAATCCTGAATCAAAATTTCGAAAAAAAACAAAATGGCGAACCGAAAATATATTTTTATCTTACTCATAAGCAGCTTTTGCTATCAGAAATCAATATTTGTGTTTTGAAGGTTGTTTTTTATAAATTTTGAATGAGATTTGGGGAAAACAAAACGATTGTCTGGAAGTGAGGGAAAGTTTTCAAATAATTTCGGAAAATTAGTTATAAATCATTTTTAACGAATTTTATTGCTAAATACATTTGAAACAGCAATCGACACTTAACGAATTAAATTTTACCGAAAATAATACGTGCGTTACATAGAATAATTAATAATTAATAATAATAATAATGATATTAATTATTAATAATTATTCCTGATTTCAATATTAATCATAATCGTCAGCGTCGGAATCGCGATCGCCGTCGTCAGAGGAATTGGTGGATTCTGATTCGTCACTCGTGTATTCCATTAATTCACCTAAACCATACTTATCGCGAGAACTATCGGTACAGAGCAAAAGTTGCAATGCTTCTGGTGATAAACTTTTTGCTTTTTTCGGATACTGCTTGCCCATGCTCGATATGTACGGATCTGAAGTTAAGAGGAGTCGATTGAAAACGTCTTGCATGGTCGCTGTTCTCGAGTGTTTTCGAGCAAAACACTCGCGATATTTTTTAATATCCTTGTTACGGGCTTCCTGTGCGTCTTCTGACATTTGCCCGATAGGAAGCGGGGACCATTTAATTATCAAAGGACCGTGAATCAAAACTTTGTGAACCGTAGTTGGCATGCAGTACCAAGAATACAAAGTTACGAACATTTCGGCGGTTTCAAGACTATATTGTTTGAAAGCAGTTACATTTACGGCAAAGCCACTTGAAAGAACTTGCAATATTATGTGGAATCTTTTCATAATATTCTCGTCCAAACCCAAAATTCTTGATGAAATTTAAGTATTTTCGAAAAAACGTCGCGCAGTGTTTCCGTCGTTACTGCTACCAAACCCTTGTTTCGGTTTATCAACATCAAGATGCAACTCTTTCTTGAATGCGGCTTGAATAACTCGTTTTCGCTCAGCAACTACTTTTTTTTCTTCATCTTTTCGAGTTTGCCACTTGTGAACACCGATTTTATAGCCGATGTGCAAGAAGCACTCAAAAAAACGGATCCACGCATGCAATGTTGATAATCCAAGTTCGAGTCGAGTTCTGTCAACGTCTACAGTTTTCATCAGCTCTATGTCATTAAATTGCGATGATGTGAGATTGCATATATAGCAACGCATTGCGGATTTTGTATTTGTCACGGAGTTGCAAACTTTGCCGTCAATCATAGTGAAATACAGCTCGTATTTAACAGTAACTTCCTTCCCTTCAATAAATGTCGTAAAAGGGGTGAGAGACTCGATCTGATTATCAACGTGTTGCCGTTCCTGAATCGTTGACGACACAGTTTCTTTTAAAAATTGAATTCTAATAGGGCGACAATACCGTGGAGATGAGGGCCTGGGATTTTTCCAAAGGACGAATTCTTTTTTTGAGATATCCGATCCTAAAATTTGCAATGGAGCTAAAGACGTTAAAAATATACTCGCATCAGAACTCTCAGCATTCGTAAACTTTTGTTTGTATTCACTGTGCCCAGAGCTTCCATCACAACCCCATTTACAAATTAGTCTTAAATTCTTCGATTCTTCAGGGCGCAAAGAGTTAATCACGTCAGTTTGCAACTTTAGAATTATGTCGCAAGTGTGATCAATCAAAGACTGTAATTTCACTTCGGCTAAAGTCTCAGTTACCGTTATATCTGAAGGGTAACAACGGTTTTTAGCAGCAACGACTTTTGCGTACGATGGATAAATAGCAACTTTTTTATTTCTCAAAGATCGCCTGATGTCTATGTATTGCTGTTTTGTTAGTTTTGCATTTACAAAATCTATCAGTGCTTCATCTCCAGACATCTCAACTAGCCGTGGATCTATCGACGATTCATATGCTGTTCGGTATCTCGCAGCTCTTGAGGGAGATTTTGTTGTGATGTTTTTTAAAATAGTGGCAGCATCGTTTAATCCTGCAGAACTGAGTCTCATCCTGGTGGCCAAACTTAATTCCTCCACGCAATGCTTTTCACTGACTTCTAAAGCCCTTCTTTTCTTGGTACGTTCACTCGACTCTTCGAAACTCAATTTTCGAGGTCGCCCAGATACACCTGAAGTTGATGGCTCTCCAATTGGTTTCGTACAATTCTGAAAAAAATAGCGCGAGCGTTATACTATACATCTTGACCCATAACTCGAGTTTTCGAAACATCAATAAAATTAATTACCAAAATAGTTATTGAAGTTTGCAACCATTTTTCATTTTTTTTTTTAATGCATCGTGGCTTCTGTGCACTCGAGTTTCTGTAACTCGAGTTTTCGAAACATCAATAAAATTAATTACCAAAATAGTTATTGAAGTTTGCAACCATTTTTCATTTTTTTTTTTAAATGCATCGTGGCTTCTGTGCACTTCGAGCCATCTACTTTTGATATTACAAAGTAATTTTTTTAATGAATCCTTTTCATTGTTGTCAATCGTGAAAGATTCGGATGACTCAAGAGTAATTTTTTCCTCAAAAATCTGAAGTTGCTCATCCAGGCACAATTTAAATTTCTCCTTAATCATTCCAAAAATATCCTGATAAGTGCACGTGTAATCCATGGCACGTGAACCTAGAATAAAACAAGTATGATAAACATTTACTAAAAATGAATGTGTTCATGGGAAAAATTTTAATCTAATTGTAAATGATAGAATAAATTATTGTAACATTTTGAACACCCGTTACATGAATCATGACTCTTTACGAATAGATCACTGGGTAGAAAATTATTTTATATTCCACAAGGACCGGCTATTGTCCCCAGCAGGTATACGCTTACCTGCTGGGGACTATGCGCCCAGCCTGAACAAAGAAGCCAAGCGTTGCGCGACATGAGAATTCCGGTTCCCAAAGCCAGATATGCAACAATCTGCAGAATTTTTTTTATAAATTCTAATCTTAATAACATTATCAATAGGCTACAATGTTCAAAAGTCTGGGATCTCCTGGGATCACAACTATTTTTATACTTCTTTTGGAAAAATAAATTTACAAGCTTGCTTAAAATGCATACATTGAACACTCTTTTATACATACAATATTTTAAATTTCAAAAAACTGTTTGACATGATAATATTCTACATACCTTCAAGATTATCTCCCATTTTACCGATTTGAAATCGGTAGCGTAGAACAAAATATATTTCACTTTGCGCGAATTGAAAATTTCAGCGTACAAAATCGCTACGTTCTTCACTCTCGAACGGTCGAGTTCAGTTCAGTAAGTCGAGTACCGCGAAGGGTAGGGACCGGTCCTTTTACAATAGGGCGTACAAATACCTGGTCTTTGAAATGACATACATAGAAATACGAAATGAGAACACTCCATTTTTGGGTTTTGCCGATTTTTCTGTGATTCTGCCCACAGTGCGGCCCACTTTCTAATCATGCTAGAAATTACTTATTTTTGATCCAGAATCTGTGAAAATCTTGAGCTGTTTTTAAAGTGGAATCAAAGCGAAAAAAAAAGTTATGCAAGGATCTGATGACCCGAGGGAAATGACCCCACGTTTTCACTTAAAATGCCCTATATACAAATATACATAAATTAGAAATGCTATAAATAATACAAATACATAAATGGTAATAATAACAACATAAATTGAGTAATAATATTCATTATTAATAATAATATGTACTATTATTATTTAATATTATTATAATTATTATAATAACAAATATATAAATAATATCTATTATTATTATTGTTATTATTATTCATCTGATTCAATATTTTATTTGTTTAAATTATAAGTTAAAAGGGAATTTGTACCGAAAAATGGCCTTCGGGTAATGAAAATAAATTCTTAATACTATTTTGGCACGTATTTATTTCTCGGCCTGTGTTCTATAAATATGATATTTACGTCAGTACATCAAAAGTAGTCGGTGGTGTAGTGGTTAGCGTCTCAGTCTTAGGTCGTTAGTTAGGTTCGATAGGTAGGTAGGTTTCAAATCCCAGTCTGATCTCGTACATATTCTAGGGTCCACGAATATGCCAGAAAACTAAATCAGTCGGCAAAATCCATAAACTTTCAAATCATCTTTTTTTTTTTTAATTCATGTTGAATTTGAGGATATGCGTAAAAACGAGGGTCGCAGGTCCCTTAGAAACTATCAATTGGAACTGATTTTCATCGTAACAACTGATAAATGGATGGAAAAAATAAATAATTCTGGACGTCTGCTCTCAAAATGATAAAAATGGCCCTGATATGATCATACATGGCCAGATATAAGCATACATGATCTGTCATGACACTGCATGATCAGATGGGGCCAATAGATATGATTCGAGATATGATTCAGATAC
Source organism: Alloplasta piceator (assembly GCA_946863875.1). Taxonomy (NCBI): domain Eukaryota; kingdom Metazoa; phylum Arthropoda; class Insecta; order Hymenoptera; family Ichneumonidae; genus Alloplasta; species Alloplasta piceator. Next base: position 36,930,657 of record OX333075.1, on the reverse strand, counting down.
CATTCAAATATATTCAGATATGAACTTTTTTTATCGGGTTGACTTATTTCCTATAAGATTGTTTCAAATCTAGTCCACATTATTGAGCGCAAAGTATTATATTCGGTTATAGTTTATTGACTGATTTGTTTCCTCACTTGAAGATTGTTCAAAATCTTACCTTTAATTCTAATGAGCATTTTCCAAAGACTGAATAATTATTTTGTTAAAAATAAAAATCTTTTATTTATGTCAAATAATAACGTATTTTAGTGTAACTGACCCTTTTCTAATGACATTCAACTATGGTAAATGCTTTTTAGAAAAACTCAGTACAATATTACGTAAAAAGGGGAAGGAGTCCAAAAAATTTTGTGTTCTTACATGGGGGTAGGAGGGCTCATAAAGACCAAAATCATCCTTACGTAATTAATGAATGGGCCCTAATGCGTCAGTAATACGTGAACAAACTACTTGACTGCAAAATATACTCTTGACACTAATCTGTGTTATCAGAAGATGAGTAGGTGTAATAATTTTCTATCTCATCTCGTGGAAATCCTGCAGCATCTCCCGGGTTTATTTTTCTTAACCCCGCACGCTAAGTTTTTCTGATTTAGTATGGTCATTAATAATTTGCCAAGTTTTTTGCTTGGCTTGCGTGATTTGGTTTTTTTTTATTTACAATTTTCTGGATATTCTTTGAATTCTAAGGTTTTAGGGATTTTTGAATTAGAATTTTTGGGACTCCTAATACTTGGTGTCCTTTTTTTACTTCTTAGAAGTATTTTGTGATTGATATGTAATTACTTCCTATTTGGGCAATATTTTTCAAAGCATCATAGTAACTGTTCATTTTTTTTAGTTACTGTTCATGTTATCAGATTTACTGTTCACTGTGTACACTACTTTTTGTAGGATCGAAGTCCACATCTGCAAATATTTCCAGTAGCATATGTTTTCTCTTTTTCCCTGACCAGATTTTAGCAGTGGTGCATACATATTTCGCTCCCGCCAGCTTATTTTTAATATGATCCATCTGATCGAAAGACAGCTAAGCTCTTTTCCTTCTTAGAGAACATCGTCCGAGTATCTTGATTCCATTATTTTTAACGTTCAAATCCTCCATCATTTTAATAAAATAAGGGTCTTCTACAGTCCGTAGCGGTTTCATGGGGTGAATAAAAAAATTTACGAAATTACTTTCGAATCTTTCTTTAGACACTGGCACTTTTGATGTTTTGCTTGCAGTTCTGGGATTTGAAGTATCATTTATTGTATCTTTCTTGCATTTGCTGTCTTTCATATGCCTTTTGTATTCTTCTACAGTATCAGCACCATGTTTGCGTTTTAAATGACTCACAAAGTTTAAAGTCGTTTTATCATAGCCCTTGATTTCTGTTCTTTTCTGAAGCGAACACTTCATGCAAACCGCAAAAAAATTTTCTCCGAGGATTTCTCACGTACAACCTGATAAGAGGTACCATCGAACAGAGCCAAAATTCATACTTCTGAATCCACAGCCACTGCTGAAGTTTCGTCGCAAGAATTTTTCGATATCGGCCGACTGCAGGATTCATTGTTTAACGAATGAATAAACTCCTCGTCAGAATTCATGATTATTTTTACACTGTTACTCTTGCAAAATAAAAGTAGCAAAATCATGCAAAAGTCGCGCAGCTCAACGAAATAACAAAAACACGTGTGCATGGGTAAGTCACACTTTGCTCACTGATTCATCGCAATAGAAGACGACGCGCACTAAACTGGTCAGAGTAATGCTCAAGAACAGTTACAATACAGGGTGGAAAGAAAATAGTGGTCGCCGCTTCGCCAGGTGATTCTCCAGCTCGAAATCGGTGGAGATCTATCAAAACTTGTATCCGCAATATTGACCTTGACACTGAAATTCGAGGTCAAATTTTTTTATTGGCTTAAAAAATTCTACGCGTCAAGAGGAACAAAAGTCTCAAGGGGACCATAGGTCGGAGATACGCCCTTCAAGTCGAAATAACAACTTGAAGTTGAAAAAAAATAGAAGAGCTGGATTTTTCCAAATATTCTTCAGATGGCTTTAAATTCACAAGATTAATCGTGACGGAAAAGCTTTCTACCGCATAGCCGGGAAATCACGATATCTCCAGCCAGGGTCGGCCTATTTAACACGATGTCTGCAGACTATTTGCGTTACCCAGAATGCACCACTTGGAGGTTGTCTGCGCAGCATCCCGTGTGTGTGTGTGTGTTAGTGTGTCTTTTATTTTTTTCATGTGTGGACCCGAAGGCTCGTCAATTCCTCGGTATTATATGACTCCAAACCACGTGTGCGTGTGTGCGTGCGTGTGTGTGTGCGTGTTTCATTTTATTCGTGTGTGGACCCCAAGGCTCGTCAATTCCTCTGTATTTTTTTACTCTAAACCACGTGTGCGTTGAATTTTCTTCTCATGTGGAGGGCGTGGGCTCAATTTCCGTTTTACTAATTACGCTGGCGGCGACGGCTTTGACGCGGAACCCAAAGAATTGTGCCATTTGCCCTGATAGCCCTTAGCATGCGCGCTTGCTCTGTCCCTTCCATATGGCGTCCTCCATTGCGTAAGCACGCTCGCAGCCTTGCCTGCAGATTCTCTCGAACACGGGTGAGCAGGTCTCGATTTCTCATTAGTCTCATCACTCCTTCATTTACCCTGCGTCTCAGATCGGCTACGGTTCTGATCACTCTACCCGATCGATAAACGATGGCTTTGAGGGCCCCCCAAAAGGAAAAATGTAAAGGGTTCCGATCTGGTGAGCGTGGTGGCCATATGTGTGGTGCAGGATGGCGTCCCATCCATCGACTACCAAACATGTTATTGAGAAAATTGCCGACCGGTAGACTCCAGTGAGGAGGTGCACCATCATGCATGAAATAAACATGGTTTCGACGTTCCCTTGGAATCATTTGGCGAAGTCGAGGCGTAAAATCGCGTCAGAGAAAATCTAAATAATGACCACTATTTAATCGCAGCGGGAGAAAAATTGGGGCAATCAGCGTATTCCCGATAATTCCTACCCAGACATTAACGGCAAATCGATCCTGGATGATCCGCTGCATTATGGCATGTGGATTCCTATCTGCCCAGATGCGGAGGTTTTGTCTATTTATTATGCCAGTACTGGAAAAGCTTGCTTCGTCAGTGAACAAGACATTTTCCAAAAATTGTGGATTCCTGTCCAATCTGTGTAGCATCCATCTGCAGAAACGTTAACGAGCACGGCGATCTCCAGGATGCAATGCCTGCACAAATTGCACACGGTAAGGTCTCAATCCTTCTTCTTGTATTATGCGCCTTACTGTCGTGTGAGATGTTCTGACACGAACGGCTATTCGACGCAAGCCCATGACGGGATGAGCACGTGCAAGCGCGATAACGCGTTCTTCAATCCTCCAGTGGATCCGGGGGTGTCCACGCCCGTGATGTCCAGCACGTTGGACTTCGAACCGTTCTTGATCCACAAAACGTTGATCCAAACGTTGGAATTCGCGTCTATCAGGGATCGCACGCCGGGGTACTCGTCGATTACCAGCACGATTCTGGATGATCCCAGCATAAATTTCACGAGCTCGAGCATAGTTTCCCAGAGCCTCGTCGATCACCCGTAGCATTAATCGTTGATCCCGACCATCTCGCACATGACCGTGATGGTCCATGATCGCGTCACAAAAGCAATGCCGCTACTATCAATTCAGTCGAGTTCAGTTTCAAGAGGTAAAATATGAAACCAGATATCGGTATAATGCCAGTATTGGAATGACAACCAGTCCTCGACTTAGAATGCAGCGATGTCTAAGTTCTGGGTAGACAATGAGCTACTCGACCTGGGATTTCAATTGAGACTCGATTTTGGATTAAAAAGGATTAGCTAAGTGAAATTTCATTCGATTGTCATTGCTTACGGAATGGAGAACGCCATGTGGAAGTGACAGAGCAAGCACGCGTGCTAAGGGCAATCAGGGCAAATTGCACAATTCTTTGGGTTCCGCGTCAACGCCGTCGTCGCCAGCGTAATCAGTAAAACGAAGATAGAGCCCACGCTCTTAACATGAGAAGAAATTCAACGCACGATCAGGAAAACTCATATTTACGGATTTTTAATATTTCATTATTCTTTTTCTGGGTGATGCGGTCACTTGTGACCCATGGTTCCTTCCTAACTTTTGTTCTTCTCAATTAGTAGAATTTTTTAAGCCAATAAAAAAATTTGACCTAGAATTTCACCGTCAAGGCCAATTTCGCGAATACAAGTTTCGATAGATCTCTACCGATCTCGAGCTGGATAATCACCTGGCGAAGCGGAGACCACTATTTTCTTTCCACCCTGTACGAGCCGAAATGTAAATACCCGAAATATAGCCTGGTGATGTTTACGTTTGGCCCGATCTTCATTTACTCGTGATATTCATGTTTGGCCCAATCTTCATTCCACTAGTCTTACTTGCGATATTCAATATTCATGTTTGGTACAAGGTTTGTATAGCGGAGTTAATCAGGTTAATCGAATTAACGATTAACGATTAATGATTACAAAAACTTATCACGATTAACGATTACTTTTTAATCGTGATTATATTAATCATGCTTAATTTAATTCGATTTAGAAGTAATCAAATTAATTAATCGATTGCATAATCAATCGATTAATGCCAACACTGATTAATATGTTCGCAGAGTTTCCACATTCACGTTCATCATCCATTTGTACGAGAAAATATTAGTTTGAAGAAAAAATGAATTAAACCTTTTTTGAAGGAAATTTAATGCTCTCCAACGTTTGTAATGACGACTTTTCCAATAAACACAATAATTAAGAAGTTATACAACAAAATCCATAAAAATGCACCTTTTTTCCAAGATAGCGGTGATCCCGGACCTTCAATTCATGGAGACTAGAGTAAAGGAGGCTCAGCGTAAATAGGGAAAGTGCCGCAAACGTGATCAAGAAAAGGTGAGCTGATTTTGTTGCCAAAATCCACCGCAAGCGTCGCTTTCGGTAATAGTGGACCACCCCAAGTAAGCTATCGATGACAACACGAAGTTAGCATAGTAAGTGCAAACACGAAGTTAGCATAGTACCTTCACAGTTTGATTTGCTTTATCGCTTTATTTATTGTTTGCTCCGCGCACAGAAAAAATTTGAGTAAACTCCGTTAATGGTTCATCGATAACAGAAAGTGGTGAAATCGATTACGTAGATAGAAAGAGAGGTAAAAAAAAATGATGATAGGTATGAAACGGATTCAGTCAGTAAAAACCTCAAATACGGGAGTGATAGCTCGTATCAGAGAGTCTACACCACTCTCGTGTATGAAATTTTCAACGTAATTTGTTCATAAGTTCAAGAACATAATTTTTATTTATTTCATATTGTATTTTTTGCTGTATGTCAGTTGAAGTTGAATGTTTAAAAAAATCGAAATAGCCACGCCGGCTAAAACTTATATTTTCCACGTGCTAACATGTTTTCCTGTACGTCAAATTCTCCAATCATATTTTTGTTGATGGTGCATTCGAACATGTATTTCCGTCTTTCACGTTTTCATGAATGAATATTTTATGATTGAGGGAATTTGCAAAGACACGGGGAGATGTTGTGCCATTAACAATTGTCCGAGCTGTGGTCGTGCGGACAGAGCAAAGCGTACCTGTTTGGGACTTAGACAAGTAACGTTTTTCAGTATTCCAACGGTGCGTATTTTTTCATTCCATATCAATTAATGTATAATTGATATATCTTCTCTGTCTGCATTGGTTACCCGACGAGCGACGAAATGGAAAAGTACAAGAACAAAGTTAGAGACTTGGAAAATCGTTGCGCCGAGAGCGTTCTCAAGAATCGGGAATATAATACGACAGAAAAACGGCGAGTCTTGAGAATCAAGTGAACGAAAAGGTCGAGGAGCTTGAGAAATTGCGACCGGATAAGGAGGATCTGTTGATACTATTGACCAATCAAGACAAAAAGATTATGCTCTACGAGAAGAAACTCGCGGCACTTGAGCAAAGGAACCGAATTAGAAATAGAAAAACGAAGATGAAAAGAACAAAATACACTCAGTCAAAAAATTAAAGGAACCGAAAAATTTTCAAGATTTTTCAGCGATTTTCCAAAGGCTGTAACTTTGTTAATTTTGGTCGTACAAAATTTTTGCATTCAATATTTAATAAATATCGAAAGAAAATATTGAAAAAAATGCCAATAATTTTTTTTTTTTCAAATTAGAAAAAAAGAATTCTAAAATTTTGAGAGAAACCATTTTTTTTTCGAAATGTGGATTTTTTTTAGTTTTCACGCTCATTAAATGCAAATTTGATATAAAAAAAGAAAAACTTTTTTTTGTATTGAGCTAAAAAAGCCTTAAAACATTGGTATTTTTCGAAATATCTGCAAAGTTGTGGTAGATTTTCTAAAACAAGAAAAAAGCTATTTTTTGGACTTTTTAAAGTCAAAATTAAGCACGAAAACAAATTCTTTCGTTTATGACAGTAATAGGCACTTATATAGGGTAGATTCAATTAATCGAAACCCACTGTTTACTCGCTGTACAATCATTAGTTCCAGAACTATTGAAGATTTAAAAAAAAAGACGAATTTTTGTTCAATCGCCGATATCTCAGCGAAAAATTGTCAAAGAACAAAAATAAAAAAAGCAAATTGAAGTAAAAAAATCCATCTTAATGATCCATCGATTGGTTAAGCTCGAAAATTTTTTTGAAGCCCCTCGACTGTTTTGAAAAAACCAAAAATTTCGAGAAACTTTTTACCGTGATATATTCTTCGACTGCGTCAAGGATGATGCCCACAAATTTTTTTGACTAAAAATTCCAAAACTAGAAGATTGAAGCTTCAAAATGCTTTTTTTTTATTTTTACGACCAACATTAACAAAGTTACAGCCTTTGGAAAATCGCTGAAAAATCTCGAAATTTTGCTGTTCCTTTAATTTTTTGTGTATATAAATAAAATAACAATCTTTAGCAACGTCCAAATCGATTCTTGGTTTTGCAGATTGATTCTAATGAAAGTTCGGAGAACTTGAAACCGACGATCTTGAATATTCTCCACCGTAACATGATAAATAATACGAGTCAGCAAAGCATCGAGAAATTGAAACCACAACTGCCATCGTTTAGAAACCTGATTGTTGTATTATATAGTGAAACGTTAAAGAATCTCGAAAAATTCAGCACAGCGAATCAATCGTAATTGTTATTTTCAATTCTGCTCCGTATGATGTTCGTTCGCTAAAGAGGATGAAACAAAAGAAATGCAAAATATCGTATCAGTGAACAATAGCAATAGCAATTGTGTACCAAAAAAAGACGGATTGTAATGCACAAAAGAGAACCGATTTAACTAGAAGTAACTAGACGACACGGTGAGACAAAAAAAATCGTGTAAATCATTTTAATCATCCTTGTGCATTATCAATTTCATGATAGTGAATGTTCGATGGATATTTTCCAAGTTCTCAAGCATTTTATGGAGTACAGTTTTATTTTTAGGCACTCACTCTATATGTAAGGAGTGACAAAAACAAAAAATTTTGGATTTTCCGTCACCTGAGCACTCATAACTCAGTAACCCATGAACGGATCCGGTTCAAATTCGTGGCACGGTTTTGTTTTACTATAATCTCAAAACCTTTTTTGACTTAATCCATTCAGAGAATGTTGAATATAAAATTTCCCAAAAAAACAGCCATTTTTGAGTCGAAAAGCCATTTTTGTGTCCGTCCAGAGTCAGATCTCCGCAACCTGTGAACCAATATTTTTGTAACTTATAGACTTTCTTTATAGGATCATGAAGAAGTGTCCTGTAGAGTTTGAGACTTGACAGTTCTTTGAACCATTTTGTTTTAACGAAAATAACTTTTTTTTCAGTTTTTCACTCATTGCAGGAAGATGCGTGAACGATTTTTTTTAATTTTCACCGTGTACTTTCATTTTAATACATTTCAACTATTTCAAGAGTTTAAAATGATTTAAACAATTTTAACATCGAATTTTGAATATTTTTGTTTTATTCATTTGTAACTTTTTAACGTTTTCGCCAAACGTTAAAAAGTTTGGCGATAAAAACACTGATTAGACAAAAAGCTTAGACATTTCTTACTATTCGATAAAATGTTATTTTTCTTTAAAATATAATGATTGATAATTAGTACACTTCTATGTATTTAATTTTGTTTTCAAATATTATTATTACTTTTATGCAAAGAAAAAAATTATATGAAACCTAACCTTATGTTCGTGAAATACACAATTTTCTTAATGAAAAAAAAACATCCCCACACAATACACCACACTACACTCGATCGAATTGCACAAATTGTCACTTTAAAAAATCATATGTCATATTTTTCAACATTATAATTTAAGTAAACAATAAAACGACCGTGATTACGATGACAGATAAAAATCATCAATAAACGAAAGCAAATGTTGGCTGCATTATCTTGAATGCTTAAATCCAAGACAAAATGACAAGAATAAGAAATAAGGAATAAGAATCAGCCAATCGCCGCGCACTTTAGAGAAACTACGCCAATCGGATGGCTGATTTTATTCCTTATTTCTTATTTTTGTCATTGTGTCTCCGGCTTTATTTACACGCTTACAGCACGTATAGGAGGAATTCTGAAACGGGCGGACTGCGCTTGAGCGCTGCATAATCTGGCGTACCCATTGGTCAAAATGAATTTTGGGCATGGCATTGTGGCGCGCGAAATTCAATTTGATCAATAGGTACGCCAGATTATGCAGCGCTCAAGCGTAGTGCGCCCGTGTCAGAATTCACCCTCCGGCCGTACATACAGGTCTGGAAACTCGGCCGAATTTCGAGGGTGGGGGTACCTTGCTTATCGAAGCACGAGAATAGTTCGTAATTTCGTCACTACTCGTCTCTACGATCTATGCGCTTTCTGGGTATTCTCAAGCTTAACCTCAAAATCTCCGTGTCAGATATTATGCTCTCATACGTTGTGTTTTGCTGGTTTTACTGCAGTTGTGATTCAAATTATATTTAATAAAAAGAAAAGATTTTTTTTAATTTGGCAAAAATGTCAAGACGGTGCGCTGTTCCTTATTGCAATACCAGCCGCAAAGCCGATAATGCGAAGGTGCCGGTTTTCCGGGTGACAAATGATAATGTTTTGCGCTCGATATTCGACATGTTGTTGAATTAACTGGAAATCTCTCATGTCTTTCAGACCCGCTTGGAGTCGGAGGTTTTTGAAAATAAGCATTTGCGTTTTAGTGCGGGTTATAATAGTCTACAATGATATTGAAAACGAGTGATTCAAAAGCTAGGCTATAGCGCTATCTCTATCTCACTTCCCCCACCCATCGTCATCCGTGCTTGCGCCAGAGAGAGTTTAGATCGCAGCGATTACAGTGACAAATTTATAAACTACACATCTGGCATCAATAAGCAACGTACCCCCACCACGGGAGTTTCCAGACCTGTATGTACGACCGTGATTCACCCATACATCGGCATATAAAATGCTACTGGATATGACGCTCACAGCACTCAAAACGTTCAAGACGAATGCAGCCTATGCTATCTCACTGCCACGCGCCGCACCACACACATGTTCAAATCTACTCAATTCTCGCTATTACAATTGTCGACAAAAATATGGGAAAAAATGTTAATGTCTTTTTGGCTGTTTTAAGCTAAAAAAATTGGATTTTCTTTCTATGGGACCTCTTCGATTAAAAAAAATATGTTAAATTTTACGTAAACAAACAAAATTTTTAAGATTTTACTGAAAATGGGATTCAAATAACTTCCCAATCAAAACATTTAAGTGATATGATGGTATAGATACTTTTAGATCATATTGACTATGTTCAAATCTGTCTTTTTAATTATGATTAATAGAATTTATACGACTACTCGATGTTCACAGTGAATCAAAGAGTTTAAATAACGATGTAAGTGCCTATTAAAACGTTCCTAAGGGACATGTTAATCAACATTCAAAATATATCACAAAAACAAAATGTATGATCCTTATATTCTAAAGTTGTGAGTGCCTACTAATATAATCCTTGAAATTCGATCACCAACTTATTAATAGAATTTATACGACTACTCGATCTTCACAATGAATCAAAGAGTTTAAATAACGGTGTGAGTGCCTACTAATATAATTCTTAAAATTCGGTCTTTAACTTTATGACTCATTGCCCCCATTGAGAATGAAAAATGTGACTCAATATTATCAAAAACAATGTTCAATAACATCAAAACAATATAGTATTAACATACCGAATAAATGAAGATAATGGTCAAGAATACGGAGCGCGAGGGGGTTTGGGGGGCGGAGCTTCCCAATAAGTACGCGAAGCGTACTTATTTATTTTAAATAACTTACTCATCTATCACATACTATTTTACACAATTTCATGTTGTAGGATACGCGCCATAGAATTCTGCTACAATTTTATTACTGTTATGTTTTGTTTCCTTGGCTTATATGTACAATATTCCGATACATTTCGTCGAACTTGTTTTCTTGTTCGAGAGAATAATAATAAAAAAACGAAAATTTATCAGAATCCTTGCTATTTTCTTCTTTACCCTAATATTGCCCTGAAAAATATGCTAAGTCAATGTATTGTTTTTTTTTAACATAAGAGACTACAAGAGAAAAACCGATAGAGGATTAACAACCCAGGATGTGTTTGAGTCGGTGGCAAATGAGATTTTGGAAAAATGGATTAGCATTCGAAAAGCCGCCAAAAATTTTGACCTGTGCCATGTCTCGTGCCTTGCATGTGGGGGGCCTTATAGTACACCCACATAGTAAAGTAAATCCACATGAAATGTGCCAAGGGAGAAAAATATTTATTTCTGTGTCTAAACTGCAACTCAAATGAAGACTGATTAAGCTAAGAGATAAGTAAAAAATGCCACGTTCATTTTTTGAGTAAAACGTTGTGATTAAAAACAATATTTATGATAAGTATCCTGTTGATTATTTATAGTCAAAGATTATATTTATCATACACTCAGTCAAAAAATTAAAGGAACGGCAAAATTTTCGAGATTTTTCAGCGATTTTGTAAAGGCTGTAACTTTGTTAATTTTGGTTGTAAAAATTTTTAAAAAAGAGAATTTTGAAGCTTGAATCTTCTAGTTTTGAAATCTTGAGTCACCAAAAATTTGTGGGCATCACCCTCAACGCAGTTGCAAGAAATATCACGGTAAAAATTTTCTCGAAATTTTTGATTTTTTCAAAACTGTCGATGGGCTTCAAATTTTTGTTTCGAACTTAACCAATCTATGGATCATTTAGCTGGATTCTTTGACTTCAATTTGCTTTTTTGGTTTTTGTTCTACGACCATTTTTCGCTGAGATATCGGCGATTGAACAAAAATTCGTCTTTTTTTCAAATTTTTGATATCTCTGGAACTAATAATCGTACAGCGAGTAAACGGTAAGTTTCGGGAACTTAAATCTACTCTCTATAAGTGCCTGTTACTGTTATATACGAAAAAAAATTAATTCCGTGCTTAATTTTGACTTGAAAAAGTCCAAAAAATAGCTTTTTTCTCGTTTCAGAAAATCTACCACAACTTTGCAGATATTGCGAAAAATACCAATGTTTTAAGGTTGTTTTTTGACTCAATACATACCTAAAAACCATGCCAATTTTCAAAACAATCGGTCGAGCCGTTTTTTGTGACCGAGAGTCACCAAACTTTTAAAAAAATTGAAGGAACATGTTTATTGATTCTTAAAGACCAATTAATTAATGGTGTTCGAAATGGAAAAAAAAGTTTTTTTTCTCTCAAATTTGCATATAATGAGCATGAAAACTAAAAGAAAAATCCACATTTCGAAAAAAAAAAAATTTTCAAAATTTTAGACAATTTGTTCTTTTTAATTCGAAAAAAAAAATTCTTGGCATTTTTTTTTTCAAACTAAAAAGAAGAATTCCAAAATTTTGAAAAACAATTTTTTTTTTGAAATTTGGATTTTTTTTAGCTTTTACGCTCATTAAATGCAAATTCAAGAGGGAAGAAAGGAAAACTTTTTTTTAATTTTTAACACCATTAATTGATCTTTAAAGATCAATCAACGTGTTCCTTCAATTTTTCTGAAAGTTTGATGACTCGGTCACAAAAAACGGCTCAATTGATTGTTTTGAAAATTGGCATGGTTTTTAGGTATGTATTGAGCTAAAAAAGAACTGTAAAACATTGGTATTTTTCACAATATTTGCAAAGTTGTGGTAGATTTTCTAAAACAAGAAAAAAAGGTATTTTTTTGGACTTTTTCAAGTCAAAATTAAGCATGGAAACAAATTTTTTCGTTTATGACAGTCATAGGCACTTATAGAGGGTAGATTGAAGTTTCCGAAACCCAGCGTTTACTCGCTGTACGATCATCGATTCCAGAGATATCGAAGATTAAAAAAAATAGCGTAGAAATAGCGAAAAATAGTCGTAGAACAAAAATGAAAAAAGGAAATTGAAGCCAAAGAATCCAGCTAAGCGATCCGTGGATTGCTTAAGCTCGAAAAAATTTTGGAGCCCATCAACTGTTTTGAATAAAGCCAAAATTTCGAGAAAATTTTTACCGTTACATTTCTTTCGACGGCGTCGAGGGTGATGCCCACAATATTTTTTTGGCTCAAGATTCAAAAACTAGAAGATTCAAGCTTCAAAATGCTTTTTTTTTTTTTAATTTACGACTAAAATTAACAAAGTTACAGCCTTTGGAAAATCGCTGAAAAATCTCGAAAATTTTGATGTTCCTTTAATTTTTTGACCGAGTGTAAAAATTAACCATGACGAATTATACAAGACTATGAACCAACAAAAACGTGTTCTTTCTTAGAAACGTTGCCAGTCTTTTCATTGTTACAACTTGCCCGGAGCCTGTTATAACTAGCCCCAGACATGGGGCAAGTTGTAACATCTTCCATTTTTTCAAAAAGCGTCTGGTGTAAAAGATCGGTAAAGATTAAAAATTATTTTTTAATTGGAATTAGTGCTGAGATATATACTTTACAAACCCTCCTACTCACAATCATAGAAGCATATATATTTTAGGCAATACAGGCCTTTTTCCAAAAACTGTTACAACTAGCCCTACGCTCCCCTATGCATAAAATTTTGCTAGTTCTGTAATGTTCTAATTTGAACACATTATAACATCGATCACGAAACTTCGGCATAATTCTGCTGGAATTAGTGCCCGTTAAATATTTTTCAACGGAGTAATAGTACACGAGTATGAGAAATCACAAAATGTGGTTTCTCGAGATTTTAGAACAATTTGAAAATTCTGCTACGAAAAGCGCATCAAAAAAGTCTTGAAGCGAATATTGTCGCCTCTATGAGAACGAAAAAAGATCTTAAAGAGGTCTCGTACCAGAAAAAGGACTGAAAAAAACAGCAATACAAGTATAAAATTTTTATTTTTAATTTCTTCAATGTTCTGAAATCTCGTATGCGCTTTTGTCAGTTTGATTTACCCGATGTAGCGCATTCTTTAAAGAACTTTGTAGATATTTGTCCCCGTCAATAAATAATCGTTGTGAACATTTTTTATATCACATAATTCAAATAATGTATGCATGGAAACACATTTTCATATTTCGTCTGCCATTTTGCCCCTGTCTTTTATATTTACTTGATGTGAAATATTTCATAAATGTGCACATGAATAATAGATACGATTATGATTAGACATTGGATTGCCTAAGCCACGGTTAAACGTTCGACAATAATGTTTATCAATCCATCAATCGAGTGTCCCTCTTCACAATTACCGTGACAAGTCCGGGCGATCGATGAACGACTTTTCCTTTACACGAACCACTCTCACTAGGTCAGCTGCGTCGCGCACCATATTTTTTCCTCTCTATATTTTAAGATTCTCCATGAAATTTCAAAGCTTCGTGCGATATGGCGCTCTAAATTACTTGATCACGCATAAAAGCCTACCGAGAACTGAAAGCTAGCGGCAGACTTCACTATATCACCGACTTCCATCGGGAACTACATATATAGCCTCGATTTTCTTTGCTGTTATTTTGTATGAATGATTTTTTCCCGCAAACACTTTATTATACGTTAAATAAAGTTTTTTCTTATTATTTCTGTATCATATACATTGTAACAAGCCACTATTTATTCATCGATGGAATTTGTGACAAAGTCTCGACGATACATCGATATTCACATTGAAGATACACAACAATATTTTTTATAATTTGCATTTTTTAAACGCATACTCAAACATTCATGAATTTCTCATAATATGGAGTCAATTGACATGCATTACTAATACATCAATTATTGTAAGAAGAAAAGGTAATGGTTAAAAGCCATAAATAATAATAAATAAAAATACGATGAAAAAATAATTTTTCCTCTTTGACGAATACTTACGTATTCGTCCAACGTGCGTATAGCTAGAAAAAGTATAACTACAAAAATATTGTATGGTCTTTAATATAAATTAATGCTTGATGTACACTTTACTATATAAGGAAAGGCAAAGATTGGTCAAATATAACAATAACAATGTTGTATTCCGTAAGTAGAGTTTTGCACCATTTTGACAATACATAATAATAAATACAATACATAATTTTTCGTTTTTTAATGACAATTCGGTGAACATAAAGTAGTTACAGATTAAATCTAATATCTACATTAATAATGATTAAGTGCATGACATTGACGTGCACTGTCACATGCGTGCAGCTCTTTACAACGGCACTTGTAATAGACCCTTCCCTGTTTGCAAATATCGAACGTTATCCGTGGGCGTACTTAGTGACCCTGCAGTTCATTATTCCTTTGACAGATACGAAAATGCCAAGACAGGATCATTTTCGTACGTAACAGTTTTCATTTTTAACCAGAAATTACCGAAACAGATGATCCGTCTGTGGAATTTGTGAAACGCCCCGGTCATTATAACTTCTACAAATAAAATGTATTTATTTTCTATGGACTATAGTGCAAATTATTCTGACAACCAACCGGCAATGGAACAGGTGATAGTAAATTTTGTTTAGAAATTTGTTTCTTTCCATGATATTCGAGTGACATTCGCTTCTTCGTTCTTTGCAAATTTACCTTGCCCTTCTTTCGCAAGCAGCCCAACACCGGGCTGTATAACTTTTCACATAAAAATACACCGATAGCGATAATAATACCACCTGCTAATACCGATAATATTGGTGCAACACCACCAAATCCGACTTGGTCGTACGTCGTTTTCGATGGATTGGGCTTTATCAGATACTTGTTCCGCAAGCGATTTATCATTCCGTTGTCTTGAAAGCGCTGAATACTGAGCACAAAAATAAAAAATCATGCGAATTAAAATTTGCCCATTGCCTCTTCATTCTTTTTTTTCTTAACAAACTCTTCTTTATGAGCATGTAGCTTTCTCATTGTTGCTTTCTAACAGAGAAAAATTTTCAACAATGGAAAAAAAGGATAAGAAAAGGAACGCGTTTTGAAATGTCATATATTTCAAAATTGATTTACTAGAGTTTTTAAATTCCACAAAATTTACAGATAATTATCAAATTTGAACATTTCATCAATTCTCTTCAAGTTAAAAAAAAAACGATTTGATCACAAAAGATTTATCATTGTTTAAACGGCCCTGATAATTCATTTGCAACACAGTAATATAGTAACTGGGATCCATAAAAAAATACTGTGCTCTTCAGTAATATTTATTTTGAGTCCGTGCATAAAAAATCACGGTGCTGGTTCTTCGAACACGGGTTCTTTATCATTTAAAAAAAAAGCAATTTTTCGTATGTCAAACCAGTAGTATTCCAATGGTCATTAAAATCGAGCCCTTAAAAAAATACTGGAGTAAGTCATGAATTCCAATAAAAAATAACCCAACGCCAATAACCAGCACATCAATTTTTCATAAGCTGAGCGGTAGATATTACTGTGCTCCTAATGACAATTACTATGTCAACACCATAATTTTTACTATAAGCGAAGGTAAAAATGAATGTATGAATAACTGGACTTCCGGGAGGAAAAACATGTCGGGGGCTTGTTACTTTCCGCGAAAGGCTATATATAGATATAGTGCTCTGAACTCGACCCGCTCGGAACAAAGAATGAACTACGCATAGGACGTCAGAATATGGTCGCCCAAGCAGAAGAGATAGCGACTAACGGGGGCCAAGTCTTGTCTTTTTCTAACAGTAGCCAATGAGGAAATCAGAAAGAGATAGCTAAGGCCCACGTTTCGTTCTCTCTTTGTCTACCCCGGCGGACACTTTAGGCAATGGCTTACCGTACGGACGCGTAGTCCATACTTTATGTCTATGCTCGGAACCGTGCCAATGTAAACATAACACATAATTCGCCACACATATACAGGGTGCCCCATAAATGAAGGGCAATACAGTGAAGGTAGATTCGTGATGTAATTTCGAGTAGAAAAGTTCTGTGCCATTTTTTGATATTTTGTACCCCTGAATTGTTTTTCAATTTTTAATCAGAAAATGAGATGCGCTTATTTGCCTCTCTTACGTCCGTGAAAGATACACGTCTGTGTTGGTGCCAAGAAGAGCTGTGCTCCCACCATGCCTACCGCGTGCCTCGCGGTACGTTCGATGGTGGTATGTGTGCGATGCAGCGCTCGTTGTTTACGGGTTCGTGTGTTTATACGTGTCTCGTTGCATAGATGTATCGGAGAAAGCTCGAATGTAGTAGTGAGCTTGTCCATACATTTTTTGAAGTGAACACTTTTTATACGACAAAAGCCAAACAGTGTCTGTGAGACGTGCCCGTTACACGCCTGCGTTAAACGTGAATGTCCGGGAAAAGAGAATGGAGGAATATAATAAGAGAGAGAAAGATCGATGTGTGAGCGAGAGAGAGCGATAGGCCATACCATGCCCACCTGTACGCGTTTAGTACGTATGTATGTATATAGAACAGCAGGGCGTATGCGCGTCGTTCCATCCGTCGAATGTGTGAGGCCACAGCTATGGGTGAGTTCATACTGAGTCTTCATCTTCACAGTATATATATTAGACTGATTCAAAAAAGCAACCATATTTTTGTTTTTCGAATAAACGCATTAAATACTTTCGGGAAGGTGAAAAAAGATGCCTGTTAAAATTGGAGCTCTTAATAAAAATATTTAGAAGTCCCTCATCGCATATTTTTATTTCCCATTTAAATAACACGGGAAAAAGAAATTTCAAACGTTGACATTTTATATCTCGGCTTCAAGTCAATGCACCAAAATGAACGACACATATTCTTGTAGAGAATTGAACGCTCTACAAAAAAGATTTCTTGTTACTTTTCGATAAACTCACTCCTTCAAAAGTTATTCAAGGTTGAATCTAAATATAGAGTAAATTTCACTTTTTGTTTTAGTTTCCGGCAAAATGTTGAAAGTTATTACTAAATATCGTAAAATCTTTCCTGAAACAAAAATTTAAATTGCAATAGCATAAATTTCTTATTTTTTAAAGAAATTACCAACATAAGTTCACCCAATTCACAGTCCAATATACTAATATACTAGAACGTGAATAACTTGTGAAGGAGTGAGTTTATCGAAAAATCATAAGAGATCTTTTTCGTAGAGCGTTCAACTCTCCACAAGAATATGCACTGAAAAAAGCTTACTGCGTCAGTAACGTTATTTTGCATAGCTGTCGGTTATCCGCCTGTTTCCGCCAATCGAACTATACATACTGCCACGAATGCCATGTATCATACTTCACAGTAACGCTACAATGATAATGCCGTGGCAAGCTATTAACATTGGTACGGCAGCGTTTCCTTATACTGCTGTCATGGCTATACCAGTGAACACGCGCATTCAACTGACGAGTCTGACGACCTCTGAGTTCCATCGTATCTTGAACGCTTACGCGCTTTCAGCACAAATCTATAAATATACATCGGCATATAAAATGCTACAAAATGTAGCGCTTCAGCGTCCAAGACGAACGCAGCCATAGATACATGACATAAACATATGCATTTTATTATTTTCAAATTTGGTATGAGATACATTTATAACCTAAATTATATTTAATTCAATCACGCGAGAATAATCGATAAGGATTAATAATTAAAAAATATTTTTATATTTTTCAATTATTCATCCTTATTAACTATTCTCGGGTGATTGAATTCAATATTTATAGATTATAAATGTATTTTATGACCTAGCGTAATTTATAACCTCAATATTCTCGCGTGATTAAACTGAATATTTAGGTTATAAATGAATCTAATAACCTTATGTATTTTATAACCTAAATATTCTCGCGTGATTGAATTGAATATTTAGGTTATAAATGTATATGATGGGTCTCATACGGTGGTTATCCGGCATGCATCTGCGGTTGACTAAGATACCAGGATATGCTCTCCATTCGCATATATTGCATATCCACCGTGGCTATGCTGTATAACCACCGTGCGTGTATGGCGAGGGCCCACCGCCAGCACACTGAAATATAGCTCGTGGGCCTATACAAAATGGCTCAGCGCACAGTACAGCTATGTGGGAGACCGTGGCGATGAAATATGCGGAAGCGCACAAGAATATGGCGACTGTGGCAGTAAGGTTTTTTCACTGTGTGTCGTTCATTTTGGTGCATTGACTTGAAGCTGAGATATAAAATGTCAGAGTTTGAAATTTTTTTCCCCGTGTTATTTAAATGGGAAATGAAAATATGCGAAGAGGGACCTCCAAATATTTTTATTAAGAGCTCTAATTTTAACAGGCATCTTTTTTCACTTTCCCAAAAGTATTTAATGCGTTTCTTCGAAAAAAAAATAGTCACTTTTTTGAATCAGTCTAATATATATATATATACTGTGCATCTAGTGTCAACATTTTACTAGTTATTATAGACTCTGCGAAAGCCTTTGGGAAAAAAACCACAGCAGAAATAATAATAATGAAAATATCAGAAATGAATATAATAACAATTTAATAAAAATTGTAAAAACAATTTTAAAAAAATAAATAATAAATAATAACAATTTGAAAATTACAAAAAATACAAAGAAAACATAATTTTTACCAAAATAATCCCAATTTCTAACCAAAAAAATCAAAGCCGTGCAGTTGATGTAAGTAAACAATAAAAAACAAGAACAATAAAAAAATAATAATAAGGGAAATTTTAACAATTGAAATGATAACAAATTAAAAAATTAATAATGAAAAGAATAGCAATCAAAAAATAATAATGAAAACAGTTAAAATAACAATTTAAAAAAAATACAATTAAAACCGATTTCAAAAAAAATAATAACAATTTCGAAAAACAAAAGAGAGAAAATGCAGGCCGTGCGGAAAATAGCAGTAGACTTCCAAGGCGCGATGGCCTTGGAAGGCGTTTGGAGACGTTCGGAGGCCACCAAAAATAATAATAATTAAAATAATAACAATTTAAAAGAATGACAATAAAAAAAATCACAACCCGAACGATTTTAACAATTTTTTGTGTTTGTTAGTTTTATTGTTAGGCTTCTCTCCCTCTAACTTAATTCATCGACAGAAATAATTTGTTGCGTCAGCGAATTGCATACCAGTATTCACTTCCGCGGCGTGTGTAGCACACACCCCGATTCTTTTCTCCTCATGAAATAAAACGGAACAAATTTCTTAATAATTAAAAGAAAAACAAATTGTTAAATTGTTTGAAAATTTTCAAATTGTTAATTTGGAATTGAAATTATTAATATTATTTAATACATAATTTCGTATCTCAAACCTGTTTTTTTTCTTTGATCATTTTTTTCTTTTCTCATGTCAGTATACGAAAAATGTCTTAAAAAGTATTGAGTTGACAATACAATAATTCTACTCTTTACTTGCCACTCATCTCTATTCTTCTATCTACTCCTGTCATTCCTGAATAACCAAATTCGTGACATTTCATAATAAGGTTATTCACGAGTGACAGGAGTAGACAGAAGAATAGAGATATTTAAAATTAAGATATTTACGAATGGAGTCATTTAGAGCGATTACGCGCTTTTTGCGAAAAATTCAAAATGTTATGAATCACGAACGCCTTAAGCGATTCTTGCATAATTTTTTTTTAAGCTGATATCCCAAAATTTTCGGACGCTAGAGCAACCACGCTCTTTTTTGAAAATTTAAAAGTCGCATAAAGTTTGCACATATCAATGCATTTTTTTTTAATTCATAGCAAACAAAGAGGCTGTGGGGCTCAGCTTATGTCAGCTTAATTTCGGCTCACTACTCCAATGTGGTATTGAAACAAAGCGGTTCGAATTTTTCTAGGCAAGCACACATATACACACACGTACACACATACGCATCCTACCGGACATTTAGAAAAAATATGATTCTTGATGATTTAGGACAATATCAACATGAAAATCTCGAAAAAAAAAATTTTTCACGTAAACAAAGCTCCTTCTATGAAGAAGCAAAATAGTCGTTTGGTCATCAAACGACATTACATTTTGCATTTTGCAATGACCGTTGGATTTTTCATCCTCTAAAATTTCTAAATTTTCAGTGCAAATACGTAATCAACAACACTAAAAACTTTTGAATACTAACTTTCGCTCTCATCAAGCGATTTTTTGCATTTTTGGTCCGCCATCGTGAATTTATAACTATTGAGTGTAGATTCGAAATCAGCATCCCTCAAAACCCTTAAGTATAAAATTTTAAGTTGATAGTAAGTTGAAGAATAATGGAATTACGTCATCGTGAGATTGCAGCGAATTATCTGAATTTTTTCTGCTGAAAATAATGAATAATCATGCCAAGGCTCTCGTTTTGTTTCGAAACATAGTAAGATGAAACAAAAAAAGAATAACAGCAATAAAATAGCGTTGGAAATGATTTGACGTTCGTTTTTTTGCTAAGTGCCGAAAATTTTGACAAGAGTCTCGACGAGACTCTGGTCTCGATGAGACTAGTCTCGTCTCGCTGGCATCACTAGTCACAACTTACCTCAGTACTAGGAGAGTTATGACATGGGGAGTTGTTTCAGTTTTCATCAATATTCGCATTTGGTGCCATACTGAATCTAATGGACTTTGATTTTTTTGTTTCAGACAAGCCGTTGCCGAGTTACCGTTATTTACCAAGTTGGTTCTATTTTTTAAAGCGCCTCCCAAATTTTTAGTTCATGTCCTAACAAAAAATATCAGACCAAAAAAAGCCCTTAATATTTACATTAAAGGTTGCCCTAAAGACGATATCTTTCCCGTTTAAATAACATGGGATTTTTCCACGCTTTACATTTATTTTTTTCTCTGAAACAAGTAAATATACAGTAATGAGAGATACATATTTTTGTAGAAAATTGAACACTCTACAAAAAAGGCTTCTTATGATTTTTCGATAAATTCACTCCTTCAAAAGTTATTCAAGGATAAACTTGAACTTGTGGGAAATTTTTTAGATTTTCTTGCTTTGTACTATAATAAAAATTATTGAGAAATAATTTCAAAGAATTGAAAATAATGTGGCTAACAAGTACACGTTAGTACATTCCATAGGAATTTTGAATAGATCGGTGAGGGGTAAGAAATTGAAACTTTTTCGAAATTATGAGGGGTCGTTCAGAATGATATAATTGAGTAAAAACTTTATTATTTGCAAAAATTCTCTGCAAACAAGCTCTCATCAATTTTCGATAATATTATTGATTCAAAAGTTATTCATGGTCGAAATTAGGTTCGAAACCCAAGGATTTATCCTGAAAAATGTATGAGATCAAATAAAATTCTTAACATATTAATGTACACCATTTATTTTATTAAACTTTCTTTGGTTACATTTGAATGTTTTTTTTAAATACTCGCTTACAATTTGAATCATGTATTGTTTTTGATCTTTGTGTCCAGCTAGAATATTAATATATTCTTCGGTCAATCTTACGGTCCATTCTGCAGTATTATTGACTACTCTCAGATGTTTGACAATTTCTAAGCCTCTTAAATATTCTGGATTGTCCGACCACTTACTACTATTGACCTAAAGAAAGTTTGTATCGATATTAAATCTTTCAACAAATTTAATGGAATTACAATTCATAACATACTCAATGTTTTTATTAAGAAACCATTTAAAATCATCTAAATTAAAAATAGAGCGTTTAGGAATGTCGAACTGATCATCATCACTCAATTTTAAAGCCTCAACCATAATTTACTTTATGTACATCAAGAGATATATTTTTATCAAAAAACGATAAAGCCACTGCTCCTGGACTTAAATACCATAAATAGTTTCTGAATTTTTTTCAAAACTACATCTAGCTTCAATCTAATACCATACGAGTATGTTCTATGCTGTTGTACTGAAGGGAAGTTGTGATTATATTAAATTTCATAAAAGCTTATCAAATTTTCTAAAATTCTATGGAAATTAATTAATTGTTTGACATAAATTAATGAAGTCCCGAAAATTATTAAAACTAGAACCAAATACATGTAATGTAATACATCATTTTTCTTTTTTTTTCAATAATTTTTTATTATAATACAGTCAGAATCAGATATTTTTGAAAATAAACCTTTAATTTTTATCCAAATAATAATAATTTTGCGGTCAAAGCAAGAAAATCTGAAAAATTTCCTATAAGTTCAACTTTAACCTTGAATTACTTTTGAAAGAGTCAGTTTATCGAAAAATCATAAGAAACCTCTTTTGCAGAGCGTTAAATTTCCTACAAAAATATGTATCTCTCATTGCTATATATTTACTTATTTTGGAGAAAAAATTAAATGTAAAGCGTGGAAAAATCCCATGTTATTTAAACGGGAAATATATCGTCTTTCAGGCAAGGTTTAATGTAAATATTAAAGGCTTTTATATCACTCAGTACAATAAAAGATGCTTTTACGTCCGCAAGCGGACGTGAAAACGTCCATATTGCACCTCGTGATATAAAATATCGTACATCACTCGGCGTAAAAACATTTTCTCACTCGTGTGATTGCGGGACTCGCCTTCGGCTCGTCCTGCAAACTCACACTCGCCAGAAAATGTTATACGTCCTCGTGATGTAATGTACTATTTTTAGTCTGATATTTTTTGTTAGGTCATAAACTAAAAATTTGAGGGGTGCCTTAAAAAATAGAACCAACACTGAGAAAAAAAACCGTGGTAATTATAACAAACGACCATGGTAAAACCGATTATAATAACAGAGAACATATTTCATGGTTAGATTAGCCATAATATGGTTGAGTTTACTATAAACGCGAAGTAACATCAAACATGCAATTTTGAAGGTGTCTATAAATATCTAATATGCGCGAGGCTACAATTATTATTGTTAAACCCGCAACGATAAGAATATAATTCATTGAACACATTAATTTAATTGTCAATAATATATAACAGTCGTCGCATTTATTATTAATTTGGTTTCATGCCAACCTTCTTAATCTTGTTTCGTGACGCTACTATTCTTATAGTAACTTTTGATTCATGCTCATTCAACTTTACCTCAGCAGTAAGGTTGGGTTCAACAAATTTA
This sequence comes from Alloplasta piceator, assembly GCA_946863875.1. Taxonomy (NCBI): domain Eukaryota; kingdom Metazoa; phylum Arthropoda; class Insecta; order Hymenoptera; family Ichneumonidae; genus Alloplasta; species Alloplasta piceator. Next base: position 36,907,115 of record OX333075.1, on the reverse strand, counting down.
GCCGCCGAAATGTATGTTGAGTGCAGGCATGGTCTGAATTGGCAGAGACAATTGTAGTTATTTTGTCTACTGTGATTTTTGAATGCGTTCCACTATAAAATATAGACGTTGTGTTACAGAAATATGTTACATGTTTATACGAATTAGACAACATATCGCTATGCTAAATTAGAAAGATCATAGGAGATGTGTGTCGCAAAATCAGTGAATGGTTACCGGTACACTATAATAGTGGCCACATTCTGCACTGAGGTTACTGAAATACCTATTCACCCGTAATCTCATACGATCATATCTGCAAATTTTCCAGTCCCGAAAAATCTGGTAGGTGGCTTCCTCTCGCACAAATCAACTTTCCCCTCGACGTCTATAAGGTCTCCAAGTTCGTGCATGTTTGATATCCTTACTTATGTATGGATATTTAATACTTGGCGGCAAAACGCAAGATGGTCGAATCCGAAAAGGATTCGCATCAAAAGAGTCTTTTTTCTTTAACACGGAAAAAACGATTCGCACAGAAAAACAAGTGGGTGTGGCCAGCAGTGCCGCCAGATCGCGTGCAAAAGTTACCCCCACTTTCTGACCCGCGACCGTAAGATCCTACAGCCGCGGGTCAGAAAGTGGGGGTAACTTTTGCACGCGATCTGGCTGCACTGGTGGCCAGTGGCAACCAACTGGTTTGTAAGATATACTTCAAGCAACTGGTTGGTTGGGGTAACCATTTTTGTGGTTACCGCAACTATATTATTGGTTGCAAAATACCCAACCAATAAAAAGTTGGTTGTGGCAACCACGAGAATGGTTGCCTCAACCAACTAGTTGCTTGAAGCATATGTTACAAACCATATAGTTGCCACAACCAACTCGTTTTTTCCTTGCACCATAGAAACTGGCGTTGACACGTGTCTGTATGGAATTTCAACAATATGATTCTTTCCAACTACACGGCATTGTAACGAGGTTGGGATATCAGTGCTCAACGTCGACTATTAACTAACCGCTAATTTCTATTTCATATATTACCGTCAACTATATAACAGTATTGGTTATCTTATACAATATTCGTAAGTAAAACTATATGCTTTCAATTAAATGAGAATCATTGCTTTCTGTCGCTAATATGCAAAACGATTTAGAATTGGATGCATAATAGAAAGTATAACTATGCAAGTAATGAGGATGTGATGCTTTTAACAGTGTCTAGCACTTCATGCATGGTAAGGAGACAAATTGTTTGAATTGCCATACAGAGATGATCGGTGTGATAACGAAACTAGGGTTTATTTTGCAATGTTTTTTTATATTAGGTAAACCATAAATTATAGACGTTGCGTCAGGGAAACATATTTTATAATTGAAATATGGTTGACCTAACCATACATTTTCCTCAGGGCTGTCCGTTATTTACCAAGTTAACTTGTTAAATAAAGGACAGCCTACTACCCAGTCTACCTTTTTTTTAGGTTTTACGTTAAACTATAGTTTTTGTGCTTAAAAATGAATAAAAATGAATTCATTTTTTTAAAATGAATTTCAAGACTTTATTTACCAAGCCCAACAACTTTTATATTCATATCTTTGATAAAATCTTTTTTTTTTTAAATCGCGAAATAGCCTATTTCGTGGCTCCAAAGTGGACTGGCCCCTTAATTGAAAAAAAATCTTATCACCGACATCCTTCAGCGATGTTATCCAAATTCGATAGAATTTTTTTCTTGGAATTGAATGTTGTATCGGCAAGAAAATAAATTTAATAAATGTAAAATTAAGGAAATTTGAGCACTGACAAACTTTTGACGAAAATTAAAATATCTTGATCCGAACCATTCAAGCGATTTTTTCCACATTCAATACAGTTTTCTTTTGTCATTTGCACAAAAAATAATCGGTTTGATACGTTTTAAGACATTTTTAACATGCTTGTACGAGAAAAGAAAAAAATGAAAAAAGAAAAAAACCACGTTTGAGATACGAAATTATTTGTTAAAAAATAAATAATTTTTATTTCAAATTAGCATTTTGAAAATTTTCCAACAATTTTAATTGTTTTTTAAAAACCATTTAAGAACTTTGTTTCTTTTTATTTCACGAGGATAAAAAAGATCGTATGGACAAGCTCACTACTGCATTCGAGCTTTCTCCAATACATCTATGCGATGAAACACGTAAACACACGAACTTGTAAACAATCGGCGCTGCGTCGCACCCATACCACCATCGAACGTACAGCGAGGCACACGATAGGCATGGTAGGAGCACGTCTCCTCTCCGCACTAACACTGACGCGTATCGCTCACGGACGTAAGGGAGGCAAATAGGCGCATCTCATTCGCTGATGTAAAAAATTGATAACAATTCAGGAGTTGAAAATATCAATAAATGACAAAAGACTTTTTACACGATATTATTTCATGAACCTACCCCACGGCATTGCCCTTCATTCTAGGAGCGTCTCGTATACGCGCACACTCCTGAGTTTTTCTCGGAATGCAGCGCTTCGAGACAAGGCCGCGAGATTTGTTACTTTCCTCGGAGGTTCTCTTTTCGCGATTCCAGTGTACAGTAATATTGCCGCTTTATGCGCATCTCTCTCTGACATTTCTAAACAAGACAGGACTTTTTCATGTATTCCAGTATTATTACTATATGTTGCCTGTTAATGATCACCCTTTTCCATCCGTGAATATTTTCTCGATGTTTTAAGATATACTGACAGGCTAATTACGCGAAACACGTCACAAGATTTACGAAGAAGCTTCTGTTTTGTTTTCAACGTTTGTTTAGAAAATAAAAAATTCATCACGTTTGAATTTATTTCTCGATATTTTTCGAATCAGAAATCATACCCCTTTACACACAATTTCCAGATTTATATAATGTCCTCAAAACTTAGTGAAACTTAAATTGCAGCTCCCATCTGCACACATTTATTAAAATTGAAGGTATTTTAATAAATACGTTTTCAATTATCAATTGAAAAGAATATTCTTTTCAAGAGACTTCTAATGACGCTGTGTACTCACTAAATTGGCCATTTCTTGATCTTGAATTTCTTTAAATTGAATGTAATTTTTTCGATTTTTTTTGCTTTTTTCATCAATTTAAAAGTACTCATGGTAAAATTATATAATGACTTACTGATAATTTACGACACCGGTGTATGGACTATCAGCAGCCATTATCATGGCCAAACTGTCAGTACGCCCTGAATCAATTTGAACAATGTCGCACGGCATATATGGATTCTTTGCCTTTACCATTGCCTCGTTTGTATAGAAAGCAACTTTGTTTGCGCAGACCTAAGGGAAAAACAAGTTTTTAAATAATGTTTATAGAAGCTCATATGCGTTTGGCAACATTTATCGTGCATTGATTTTTTTTTCAAGTGTAAGTCACCAGAAGAGGAAATATCATCGATATTTTTACGTACATCCTTAAATCCGTTAATTAAATTTCGGGGAAGTTCGTGCCAGGGTTTCATTAAACTTCTCATTTTCATCAGAACGGGGTCAGTAGTAGTCTGCAAAAAAAATAGTTGCAAATGAAACAATTATACATATGGGGCAAAACGTGTCATTTTTACATCTCGTGGACCTGACCATTTTTAATGTGGCCGAAACTTCGCTTATTTCATCGTCTGATCCCAAAAACATTTCTCAAATTTTATTCGATTTTTTGGAGCAACGATGACGGAATACAAGACCATCGAATATTTTCGACTTTTGAAAATATTTCATTTTCAATCGACGATATCTCTGTAGCGGTTAATCGTATCGAAAAATATATGAAGAGGTTTTTTTTCATCTTCAGTCCATCTTTAAATAAAAAAATGGTCTAATTTTTTTAAAAGCAAATTTAAGCAGTCAAAATAATTTTCAAAAATTAAAACCACGATACCCAAAGCCCCCACCCTTCGAATTTTGAATAAAATTTCTCAAACATACTAGAATTCATTACCAACATTTTCGAAAAAAACGATGGTACCTCTGGTGGTTCGCGAGATATTGATTATTTGGTATTTAATTTACTTGTTGTTCATTAATTTCTGTCTAGCTGTTAATTAATTTGACCTTCCGCTACAGAGATATCGCCGATTGAAAATTAATTTTTTTCAAAAATCGAAAATATTCGATGGTCTTGTATTCCGCCATTGTGGCTCCAAAAAATCTAATGAAATTTGAGAGATGTTTTTGGGATCAGATAATGAAATAAGTGAAGTTTCGGCAAAATAAAAAATGGTCAGGTTCACGAGATGTAAGAATGACGCGTTTTTTCTCATATATATACTACCAGCGGAAAGTTTCCGGTCAAAACTTGAGAAAGGTCTCGAACGTTTTTTGATGCTATTTCGTCAGAAGTCAACGTAATCTAATTCAACAAGCGGCATTTCAAAGGGGACGAATTTGGCTTCATTTCCTGTCTTTTTAATTATTTTTGCAATTTGTTTTTCGATTTGGACTCAATTTTGAAAACAACTTTTTTTCGTCTTTTTTTCCCCTCTCTTCAGGTGCGCGCATTTTCTAGAGGAATTGTTTTTAATACATTTCTACGATCGGATTCATAAAGGGGAAAGTTTGAGCTTTAATTCGCTTTTTTTAAAAACTTCGAGCGATTGTTTTTTCCAAAGTTATTCTGTTTATTGTGAAAAAGAAGAAATTTGAAAAATCCCATATAAAACGAAAACAAAGAGAATTCATAAAAAACTTGATTACAGCAAAAAGTTGCGTCTGTCTTTCCTGAGTTCAGAGGAATTTTTTCAGATTTTTTTCTCAACATTTTTTTTCTCATTTTCTGGGTCGGAGCTCAGATCATTCAATTACCATAACTCGAGAACTATGGAATTATCGATAAAATTTCAGGAGGGGGAAATACTTTATTTCACCATTTTTAACACATTGGAACTTTTTTTCAAATTTTTTTCCCTAATTTTTTTTCCAGCCTCAACATGAGATAACAAGATTTTGGAAAAAAAAATCTGAAAAAATTCCTCTGAACTCAACAAAAAGGGACGCATCTTTTTGCTATCCTGAAGTTTTTCATGAATCATCTTTGTTTTCGTGTTATACGGGATTTTTCAAATTTCTTCTTTTTCACAATAAACGGAATAACTTTAGAAAAAAAATAACTCAAAGTTTTTTCAAAAAGCAAATTGAAGCTCAAACTTTCTCCCTTATGAATCCGATCCTAAAAATGTATTTTTAAAAATTCCTCTAGAAAATGCGCGCACCGGAAGAGAGGGGAAAAATACGAAAAAAGTTGTTTTCAAAATTGAGTCTAAATCGAAAAACAAATCGTAAAAATAATTAAAAATACAGGAAATGAAGGCGACTTTGTCCCCTTTAAAATACCGCTTGTTGAATTAGATTACGGTGACTTCCGACGAAATGGCATCAAAAAACGTTCGAGACCTTTTTTCAAGTCTTGTCCGGAAACTTTCCACCGGTAGTGTATATATGGGGCGTTCCACACCAAACCGGACACCATTTAGCTTTTGCATCTCCGATTTTTTTCAAAATTTTTTATGTTTTAGTATTGTTTGAAAGAGGTCTTCATGATTTTTTTCAATTTTTTTTTGTCGAGTCATTTTCAAGATATCGATTTTTTCAAAAATTAAGCTACTTTTTTTTCAAACGCCCATAACTTTGCGAAAAATGGGCCAAATGGGACGATTTTTTTTTCAAAATTTTTGTTTTTAAACATACTTTTGATAAAAAATATTGAAAAAAAAATTCAAATCATATTTCAATGAGATTCTTAAGTTTTAAAAATAAATTGTTGATTTACAAAGAACATGTACTGATCGATTTGCTTAAAAAATTTTTGTAAAAAACCATCATCCATTCCACAACTTTTAAGCCTAAGGAGATAATGGGCCAACGATGAGATCTATTTTTTTTCGATTTTATATTTAGCACTATTCAACTTTTGTATCTCCGATTTTTTTCAAAATTTTTTATGCTTTAGTATTGGTTGAAAGAGGCCTCCATGATTTTTTTCAATTTTTTTTGTCGATCCGTTTTCAAGATATAAATTTTCGAAAAATATGTTTTTTTTTTTGTCAACGTCCATAACTTCGCGAAAAATGGGTCAAATAGGACGATTTTTTTTCAAAATTTTTGTTTTTGAACGTACTTTTTATAGAAAATATTTTTAAAAAAATTCAAAACGTATTTTCATCGGATCTTTAAGTTTTAGATATAAATTGTTGATTTACAAAAAACACGTACGGATCGATTATCTTAAAATTTTGTTGTGAAAAACTGTCACTTATTTCACAACTTTTATGCCTAGGTAGGTGATGGGATAACGATGGGATCTATTTTTTTTTTCGATTTTTCAATTTTTATTACATAGAGTTTATTCTCTCACACGTTTGAATATTTTATAAATTTGAGATTCAACAGATGATGAAAATTCTTCAAATCTCAAAGAGCCATTTCCGTCTGGGATGACACAATGATATTTTTGCGTCCCTGTTATCGTCTTTGCTTTCTTGTATCGTTTTTCTAATGATTCTTTGGCTCGAATGTAATCGTCGTTAGAGAAGAATTTAGCATAAATATTTGGCAAACAATTCGGTTTTATCGCCCAGTCGTATAATTGTTGAAGAGTTGTAATTTGGTTGTCATGTGGAAGTTGAAGACTTGTTCGTGCCGTTTAAAAATTTAAAAATTATAAAAATTTTGTAAATTTAAATTATCATGAAGAAGACTTTGGGCTAGAAGCTGAATGGCATTATTTTGCAACAGCCCATGGCAAAGGGCCTTGTGATGGAGTAGGGGGGACCGTCAAAAGAATAGCAGCACGAACAAGTCTTCAACTTCCACATGACAACCAAATTACAACTCCTCAACAATTATACGACTGGGCGATAAAACCGAATTGTTTGCCAAATATTTATGCTAAATTCTTCTCTAACGACGATTATACTCGAGCCAAAGAATCATTAGAAAAACGATACAAGAAAGCAAAGACGATAACAGGGACGCAAAAATATCATTGTGTCATCCCAGACGGAAATGGCTCTTTGAGATTTAAAGGATTTTCATCATCTGTTGAATCTCAAATTTATAAAATATTCAAACGTGTGAGAGAATAAACTCTATGTAATAAAAATTGAAAAATCGAAAAAAAAAAAATAGATCCCATCGTTATCCCATCACCTACCTAGGCATAAAAGTTGTGAAATAAGTGACAGTTTTCCACAACAAAATTTTAAGATAATCGATCCGTACGTGTTTTTTGTAAATCAACAATTTATATCTGAAACTTAAAAATCCTATGAAAATACGTTTTGAATTTTTTTAAAAATATTTTCTATAAAAAGTACGTTCAAAAACAAAAATTTTGAAAAAAAATCGTCCTATTTGACCCATTTTTCCCGAAGTTATGGACGTTGACAAAAAAAAAACATATTTTTCGAAAATTTATATCTTGAAAACGGATCGACAAAAAAAATTGAAAAAAATCATGGAGGCCTCTTTCAACCAATACTACAGCAAAAAAAATTTTGAAAAAAATCGGAGATACAAAAGTTGAATAGTGCTAAATATAAAATCGAAAAAAAATAGATCCCATCGTTGGCCCATTATCTCCTTAGGCTTAAAAGTTGTGGAATGGATGATAGTTTTTTACAAACATTTTTTAAGAAAATCGATCAGTACATGTTCTTTGTAAATCAACAATTTATTTTTAAAACTTGAAAATCTCATTGAAATATGATTTGAATTTTTTTTTTCAATATTTTTTATCAAAAGTACGTTTAAAAACAAAAATTTTGAAAAAAAAATCGTCCCATTTGGCCCATTTTTCGCAAAGTTATGGGCGTTTGAAAAAAAAGTAGCTTAATTTTTGAAAAATCGATATCTTGAAAATCGCTCGACAAAAAAAATTGAAAAAAATCATGAAGACCTCTTTCAAATAATACTAAAACATAAAAAATTTTGAAAAAAATCGGAGATGCAACAGCTAAATGGTGTCCGGTTTGGTGTGGAACGCCTCATATATATCACATATATACATTAAGTATTGGAAAAGTAATGGATCTGCTCATATATATATATATATATATATGGGTAGATCCATTACTTTTTGAACCAAGCCTGCGGGCTTGGATCAGCAATTTGGCTACTAATTTTTGTCAAGAAAGTAGGTATTAATAAAAGACAATCCTAAAATGTTCAACTCGAAATAATCAAATTAGGTGGTGGTAGAAATTTTTGAAGTAAAAAAAAAATGGATTTTTCAGTCATTTTCACGATTTTTTTGCCCGAACTTCTACGAGGCTTGAGCAATCGAATAGAACGGCATTCCCCTTCTTTGACCTTCTATTTTCATTAAAAAAATAGTTTTTTACTGAAAAGCAAAATGCGGTTAATTGTGGACCCCTTCCCTGAACTTCTATTTTCGCAAAATTTTGCGTAAATTTCAACCAATATCCGGCGGCTCAAATTTTTCGTCTTGGTATATACTATAATTACATACACTAATTTTTGGATATTGCAACGTTCCTTTTCCCATGTAGAAGTCGCTGACGTTCCGAGTACCGCCGACGATTGGCTGTATTGCGGCAGCTCGTCGGCAGCCAACGATTGGGACCCAGCGTCGGCGAAACGTACGACCGATTGCTTGGCCATCAAGCGGCGAGGAGTCGGCAGCCAATGATCGGGTCGCGACTATGACCCGAATTTGTTACAACTCTTGTTCGATCGGTGGCATCGACGTTAGGCTCGGTAGTTGAGACGTTGTTGCCTATCACGTTTTATCCAACGCTGGTTAATCGTCGCTCGAGTATAGCCGGCCAACACTTGCAGCCCAAAGTACAGCCAACGCCGGGCGATGGCATCGGTCGCGCGTTCCGCCGATTTGACTTCAGGATGCCTGAACCCTTAGAACTTAAGTGACCTCTCTCAACTCAATTTCAGAGCCCCTGATCCTTCGTAAGTTTTTTGAGCTCTCAAATCTTTATTCTAGAATATCTAACTCCTCATAACTTAAGTGGGCCCTCATAAGTTAACTGACGACCCCTCAGAACTTTATTTCGCTACCCCTGCCTCTTCGTAGGTTATGTATAGTCTCAAAATTCAAGGATATGCTTTGCCCCTACAGTCCCAGCCAAAAATTTTATCTGATTGAAATTTCCGTACTTTGTGATGCAATAAAAATTTGACAAAATTTAGCAGTAGCATCTGGCATGCCACACGGAAAAAAAGGAACAGTTAATATTACAGGGGGGCCCAGTTCGCATTGGACTCGGGAGATAAGAAACAGCGAAAATCACAGCATAAACTGGATATAAAATGGGGTGACATATTTAATTTTACAGTAGAACACAGTAATGTAGATCCTCTCCTACCAAAATGATGACTTTTCCTGTGACACACTGAAATTTTGACAGTGCACACTGGCTTAATTACAATTTGGTATGTGAATAATTCAGTGTCATCAGTAAAAAAAATTTACTGTAGAATTTACATAAGATCACTGATTTTTTTCCTGCACGGAACTGTATTGAACATAGGGTGATTCATTAAATTTTACAGTGTGATGCTGTAAATTCACTCTTCTTTCGACAGTTCATGGCATTATCTATGCACACTGAGGTTTTTACAGTGTACAATGGCTTATTTACAGGCTGGAGTTGTGGATAAACCAGTATGCCCTGTAAAGACATTTGACTGTAGAATTTACATGAAATCACTGAATTTTTTCCTGTATACAGACTGCAAGATACACAGTGTACACTGTATTGAATACAGAGTGAATCATCAAATTTTACAGTGTGGCGCAGTAATTTCTAGCGTGCACGTGCATTTTGTATATTTATATATATCTTTTTATTTTCGCGCCACTGGATTCAGACAGTCAAAATGACAGTGTGACGCTGTGAGTTTTATCAAGTGTTTAATCGTAATGGTGGTAACAAAGGGCTTGTCTCGCGCGTGCCACCGTGTCGTCAAGCGCTGTGGCAGTTAGTAGTGGGTGGTTCATCGGAGACGGAAAGAAAAAGGTTGTTCTTGTTCAATCTAATTTAACCTAATGTACTTAAATGTATTAATCTGTACAGTTTTTGCTATTTATGTGTATGTGCGTATGATCAAACGTGTCATGTGTGTATTGGGCTTATCTTTTTTCATTTCTGCGTATTTTTGTGCATGTGTGATTCATGAATTAACAAAAATTATAAAAAAAAATACCATCGTAGTTATATTCAGCAGCATCCTTGTCAAAATCGAACATGCAAATAACTTCTCGAGTTTTACTATCCTCACTTGATTTATCATTTCAACTAGGCTTCATTTCACGCTTGACATTGTCAATCGGAGGTCAATCGGTCGAGGTCTTTGAACGATTTTGAACATGGCAACTATCGACAATGTGCTCAATTCGGCGATGCCTCATTCGGTGGGTTCACTGGAGGGTTCACAAAACTGGAGGGTTCACTTGGTCCACACTGTAAAAAGCAACGGTTGAAAACTGAAACTATATCAGCTGCTGCCGACTTTCTTCAACAGAGGATTTCACCATTGAAACACTTACGTGGGCACTGTCCATACAATAAACGCATTCATAGTATATAATACACATTAACACTGTAAACTTACGGATTACATCAAGTTTATATTTCAGTGTTAAACTGTATAATTTACTTCGGACTACACTGTATTTTGGATTATGCGTTCCAGTAAAAGAAACTGTGGGGTGGCTCCAGTCCAAAGAGGACAGTGCAGAAACTGTAATAATTCACTTTGAGCTCACTGCATTTTGAGCAGTTTATTTCAGTAAATATCGCTGTGCAATTCCTTGAGTCCAATGCGAACTGGGTAACCCCTGTATTTTTAACTGTTCCTTTTTTCCGTGCATAAACAACGATCATTATCAATAACAATATTGCCCAAAAGTTATTAATAAATTGGTCAACCAAATAATTATTCATCAATTTTCCCGTAAGCTTTCTTTTTCTTAAACAAATCCAATGCGTTAATTTTTCTGAACGCATTTTTTTCTGAACATTTTTTCAGAATTTTCTCTCTATTTTGAATTTCCCATTTTGAAATTTATAGAATGGCTGTATTTATGTATTTTTTGGCCTAGTGTCTTTAAAACTTTTCAAAGCTGAAGATCAACCTGTGTGCATAAACATATACAAAATTGGCAATTTTTTATTTGTATTTCAGAATGTTTTTCATAACAACACAAAATAGAGAGAAAATTCTGACAAAATTCATATGCGCTCAGAAAAATTAACGCGTTCGATTTGTTTAAGAAATTTTTTTTTTTTTTAAACTTACCCAAAAATGGTTGAATAATTATTTGTTTAAACAATTTATTAATAACAAATTAATAAATAAATTTTTAATATTAATTTATTAATTACTTTTCTTATTGTGCAAGAAAAAAAATTTAAAAAAACTTACCCAAAAATTGTTAAATAATTATTTGCTTAAACAATATATTAATAACAAATTAATAAACAAATTTTTAATAACAATTTATTAATTACTCTTCTTATTGTTTAAGAAGAAAAAAATAAAAAAAAACTTACCCGAAAATTGTTGAATAATTATTTGATAATAATTTATTACTAACTTTTGAGCAATATCATTATTGATAATTGTTGTTTATAGCATGGCGAATTTTGCTCAATTTTTACAGATTTTTATTGTATCACGAAATACGAAAATTTCAAAACTTAATTCTAGGATTTCTGTCCCCTCATAAGTTAAGTGAACCCTCGTAACTTAATTTCGAAGCCCCCGACCCCTCATAAGATATTTGACTTCTTACAACTTAATTCCAGGGTTCCTGACCCCTTATAAGTTATATTTTATATACGTATATATTTTTCTGGCGTATGTTTCATAAACATGATATACACATCCAAATATTATAAGTAGTCGATAGTGTAGTGGTTAGAGTGTGTAGTGGTTTGGTCCCTCAGTAGGCTCGATAGGTAGGTAGGTTTAAAATCCCAGACGAGGCGCGTAAGTATTCTTCGGTCCGCGTATATACAAGGAAAATTAATCAGTCAAAAAAATTGATTAATTTTCAAATAATCTTTTTTTAAATATTTAATTCATGTTCAATTCAAAGATACGCTCAAAAACCGAGGGTCAAGGGTTCGATCCCGCCGACGACGCCTTTCAAATTTTTTTTTAATTTTTTTTATTCCCTGATCTTATGTAATGTTTAAAAATGATCAAACATTAATGAAAAACTTATTTTTATGAAAATCATAAACAAATATATATATTAGAAATAAAATTAACGTATCAGGCCTAGGGTAATGAGCCGACGTTGCAATCACGTTGGTTATTCGTTGCGGCCTGACGTTTGGGTGAAACATAGGGCCGGTGTTATCATCCCGACGATTTTGAGATGCCAAACCGACGTTGGCGAACAGAGTCGGTCCGCCGTTCTAACTCAGGCGATCGTCGTTGCGCCAACAACGGCCCGACTCCGAAACTCCACCTGGGTTTATACACGGCTTCGCAAAACCAACGAAATTCTGGAAAATCGCTGTTTTCAGATAGCCACCACTTTTTTCTATTAACTCGAAATTGCTTGAAATTTTCAGGGAATATACTTATATATCCCCAAACAATGCTAAAAATATCCCCAAACAACGCTACAAATATCAAGCTTGGCCACGAAGTGGTTTACGAGCCGTGAATTTTCTAAATGGTCCGGTGTTCCTTGTAATCTTTCCTGTTTTGTGGCATTATCAATGACTTACTGAATCGCGCGTGAAAAATTTACACTTTTCTGATAATAAGTTGAATAAAAAAGTATGAAAAGCTTGAAAAATTATGTATCAAAGTAATGTTATAAAAATTCGGGTTAGAGCTCTATAATATCTACTGCTATAAGAAAAACACATACTCTACGAGAATAGGATTGTTATAGTTATATCATATTTTTATTTATCTTTTACATTATATTTCATAACCATAAGCGATAGTAATGGTTTATCGTTCAAATACACCCTATATGTTTAGGATTTTTCGTATTTGTCTAGTCGACGATTCTATAGGGTGTGTTTGAATAATAAACGATTATTATCGTTTATGGTTATGAAATATAGTATAAAAGATAAATAAAAATATGATTTAACTATAATAATCTATTCTCGTAGAGTATGTGTTTTTCTTATAGCGGTAGGTATTATAGGGCGCTAACTCGAATTTTTATAACATTACTTTGATATATAATTTTGCAAGCTTTTCATACTTTTATATTCAACTTATTAACAGAAAAGTGTAAATTTTCCACGCGCGATTCAGTAAGTCATTGATAATGCCACAAAACAGGAAAGATTATAAGGAAAACGGGACCATTTAAAAAATTTACCGCTCGTAAGCCACTTCGTGGCCAAGGTTGAATTGGGAATATAATAAAGTATATTTCCTGAAAATTTCAAGCAATTTCGCGTTGATAGAAAAAAGTTACGGTTATCTGAAAACAGCGATTTTTCAGAATTTCGTTGGTTTTGCGAGGCCGTGTATAAAAAGGAACGTTGCAATATTCAAACATTAGTGTAAGTAATTATAGTATATACTAAGAAGAAAAATTTGAGCCGTTGGAAATTGGTCTACGTGGAAAATTCCTGACCTGACAGCGTTTCAAACTTACGCAGAATTTTGCGAAAATAGAAGTTCAGAGAAGGGGTCCGCAATTAACCGCATTTTGCTTTTCAGTAACAAACTATTTTTTTTATTGAAAATAGAAGGTCAAAGAAGGGGAATGCCGTTCTATTCAATTGCTCAAGCCTCGTAGAAGTTCGGGCAAAAAAAACGTGAAAATGACTGAAAAGTCGATTTTTTTCAACTTTAAAAATTTCTATCGCCAACAATTTTTATTATTTCGAGCTGAAAATTTCAGGATTGTCTTTTTCATAACCTATTTTCATGACAAAAAAATCAGCAGTCAAATTGCTGATCCAAGCACGCAGGCTTGGTTCGAAAAGTAATGGATCTGCTCATATATATTAGGGTGCTTCATTATTAGGCTTTTTAAAAAAAAATTCTCTCACGCATCAAAATTTTGGGGATTTAAGTGTAATATGTTTCACGCAAGGAACACGCTGGCAAAAAATATTAACAATAAGCGGCATCTCAATTAGGTTTGAGGTCACATTGATAAGTCACCTCTTAGGATTGACTGACCGGCCGCTCCTTCCGCGAGATGTGAAATAAAAAGATATGACAAGGTGTATTATATGAAACAAGTTTAAAAAAAAATTTTTCAACTGAGAAACATTGAGAATTTTTTTTACAATGCACCACGCGAAAGGTGGACTAGCTCTGACAGTCAACTTTAAGAGGTGATTCAATCGATCTCAAGATCATACTTTGCACGAATTTTTTTTTTTCAATGACTGTACATTTTTTAAATAATAAACAAGTAAAAAAATCGTTTTCAAAGCGCTATTTTTACTTTTTTTAAAATAAAAATATAGTTTGCCGGCTCTGCTCAATTACTACATCGACAGAATCGTTTGTATTTTTATAAAATGTTTTTCTCTCTATACGGAATCACAAGATCAATATGTACACTGAGAAAAAAAAATGTTTGAATCAACTAAATCTGTCATTCAATACGTCCATATTTAGTTGGTGCAATTCAATATTTATTTGCCTGAATAATATTTTGGTTGACCGAAGCGCATAAATGTTCAAATTATTTTATTGAATATTTATGCGCTTCGATTAACCAAAATATTATTCAGGCAAAAAAATATTTAATTGTACCAACTAAATATTCGTTTGGACGTATTGAATGACAGATGTAGTTGATTCAAACATTTTTTTTTTCTCAGTGTACGTTTTCCTTCTATACGTATTGTGATGTATATTATGGGTATTAATATTATATTTCGTGCTTGAATTTGATTGAGGCTCTGATTAGGCCCCGATCCATTTTGTCTAACTTACTTCGGGCCTTTGTCTGGATGCCCAATAGGGCCTCTGAATATACGATCCCACTTTTTCGTCAAGAGCCACAGAAGGTTGCCGAATGAAGACCTTTGCAACCACCTTACGTCTGTTATGTCGAATCCACGACAACTCCCATGGTCAAACCCTATCAGGGCCCAAGTATGTATGTAGTATCGCTATGCGTATAGATTGTGGAATTGAATTATTTTTAGAACTTTATATTTTGTTGTTAATTTGCCTTGATGTTGATTTTCTATTGGATAATTTATTTGTCACGATGTACGAGAGAGAAATTAAAATGATTTCGAATGACGAAGTAGGAAATTCTCTAAAAGAATTTTTACGAAAAAATAGTATAAAGCAGAGGATTTCTATATAGAAATCTTGCGGGTATGGCTTCCCTCGAGGCATGACTTTTTTAAAGGCCTGACCCTGCGGTTTCGAACACAACCCGTGCTCCCGCTCCTCTAGATAAGTTGTGACGTGTTATTTGTGCACCACGTCACTCAGCGCAAATTTTATCAACGCGCATAAGGAACGGCATGAGGATCGACGTTCCTCCTCAGCTGAGTCCCCTCCAACAGGGCCAAAAATGCATGCATGGGCACATGGAAATCGCACGTACGCTACTGGCCGCTCGTCCTGAACATCGTCGTATTGCCGTCGTTGTCGCTCTCCTCGATTAGGGAGGGGCGCGATTATTCAAATCTTCAAACACGTCAACGATCGAAATCCACATCTAGATCGTGAAAAAAGGCTCGCGATCATAACATCTTGCTGCGAAACTAATCAATCGTTATCGAAAAAATTAAATTACGAAAGGAGGACTTCCATCGTCCAGCGATTAAGAGGGCGCGTTTTTTATTTCATAATTCGCACACAAAGCTCTCACGCTTATCGGAAATGAAGAGAAAAAGGGTGGGGATCAAAGACGCTTGCGAGAGCGCGTAATCATTGCGAAAAGTTCGCGAAAGGACTCAGATTAGAGGGTGTGAGAGGAGAGACGTAGTTATCGTGCTGTACCAACCCTCATGGAAATTTATATATTTAAAATATATGCAAAAGTGTACGAAATGTATTCAAAATATAATTACCGTATATAAATGAATGTATTTAAAATATATTTTTGATATATGTGTAATATATTTATTTGGATAGATTTTGCCGCTTTTCGCATATGTATTCGTATATCTTTAATGTATTTAAATGTACGACACATACATACAATATATATTTTAGATATATGAACATACATCTGAAATATAGATTAAATATATGCTGCATGTATTACAAATATAGTGGAAGTATGGGCTGCATACATCCCGAATATGGGTTGAATGTGTGATACCCGTGTAGAAATTTCCGAAAAATCGGGAATTCTCTAGGAGAATCAAATATAAAAGTACGAGTGCATGAGAAGCTAACGAGAACTCCTGATATGGCTTCATTTGCGACGGACTTCTGTTAATATTCCGTTCTCGCGCCCGCCTTTATAAGCATACTCCTCGCATCCTCCGTATTGGGGTTCAGCGGTTGCCGTTCTGTGACATCTTGCGGCGAGTCTGGAATCTAACGCGACGCTACTGACGTTATAAACATGTGGCATGTGCCCGTTCGCTTGTTCTCGCGGGATTAAAATGATAACGTAAATAATAATTAATAGTGTGAATACAATAAACTAAAATAATTGAATAATTATTATGTTAGTTTGTACATGCATCAATGTTTTCACGTTTTTTTCTTTCCATTTTAATGTTGCAGCAATAAAAAAAAGGTTTTGAGGGATATCAGTCGAGTGATGCCGCATTTCTTGTACGTGAATATACATATTGAAAGAGACTTGTATAAGTTTCATAACTTTTTTTTCAGCTTTCCGAAAAAAACATGAAAACAAATTTCAAAATGTGGGCGTCGGCTAAAAAACAGCTTTTTAGATTGAAAACTCAATTTTAAGAGCTTTTCACAAGCACCATCGGAAAAACAACATTTTTTTTGCAAAGCTGAGAATTTTTTACAAACAAAATCTATTTTTTTCAAACATTTTCTTATGGCGGCAGACCGCAAAAAAAATCGAATAAAATCAATTTTGGTTCATTTATTCATTTCTCGTATGGTTATGGAGAACTCATCTTGAAAATTACACATTCCAAGTAAAATTTTCTCAGCTTTTCGAAAAAAAAAATGAAAAAATGTTCAAAATTTGGGCAATGGTCAAAAAACAGCTTTTAAGATTAGAAACTCCATTTTAAGAGCTTTTCAAGTGCATGAACAAAAAAACAATATTTTTTTTGGAAAATTGAGACTTTTTCACGCCAAAAACTTTTTTTTTGAAATTTTTTTATTGTGGTGGGAAGTCAGCAAAAAAAAATGAATAAAGCAAAAATCGTAAAACAAACTGAAATACCCCACACAATAAGTGCGAAAGTAAGCGGGGAAAAAAATCAGAAAAAATTTGGGATTCCTGTTTCCGGTGAAGACTTTCAGCTAAAAAAAATGAAAAAAGATTTGAGGGGGTATAAGTCTGGTTCCAATGTCCTTAATTGATGGAATATAGCTAATATATTTTATGCATAATTATATAGTATACACCGTTTAATTTACGTGAACAATTCTAAAAAATACGATTTTTATAAGTTCACAAAACATGTTCAGGACCTGCTCATTTTCTGGCCATGCGGTATGGAACTTCAAATTTAAAACGATGACGCTATGATCACAAAACGTCTATGTGACTACATATATCTACTTATATGTAGCGTACGCAATTTATGTGTGCGTGAAATAAATTGAGGAGATGTGTTAATAAACTTATGATAAAATATACTTCGCATATATCTGATATATGTTGTTAGAGATAATTAAATCACATCACTTCTACACATATTTGTTGCATATATGGTAGCATATATTAAGAATATATGTAGAATATATCAGCATCTATTCCCAGCAAACACAGTTTCAGAATAGTTACGAAAATGTTCTGTAATGGACGTTATATTGGATGTAGCATTTATGTCACAAGCACCGTAAATGAAGCAGTGCTTGTTCAGAAATTTGTCGTCCCATTTGAACGTTATCGTTACGGAAAATTTACGAATAATATTTATGGCAAATACTCAACACATAGATGTAACTGTTATGTAACAAACTCAGTACAACGATGTAACACACTCAGCTCATATAGATGTAACACACTCGGCACATTGACGTAACAAACTCATCTTATAGCCATAAAGGTCAACATAACCTGAAAATTTTTTTAACACATTTTTCTCGAAGATCACTTGATAGAATGAAAGCAGAAGAGTGAGGTGGCCTGCGTAATTAATTTGTACAGGTGGCCTCACTATTCTTTTTTCATTCCATTCAGTCGTTTTCGAGAAATACGTGTTGAAAGTTTGAGCTCCATCTCTCTCGATCTCACGAGAGCGGAAAGGCGCGGGGGAAAGATCATTGATGTAACTGTTACGTAACGAAACATTCAATTTTAATTTCATTTGCAATATATAATTTCTTCATAATTTCGATAAAATTGAGTTCTTTTTATTAATCTTTTAATATTTTTGAACATTATATAATATTAGGGAATAAAAAAAAAAAAAAAAAAAGACGTCGCCACCTGGGCTTGAACTCCCGACTCCCGAGTTTCATGGTTATATCCAAAAATAGAAGAAAATTTTTTTAAAATAAATTATATTTTTTCAAATTTAACTTATTAGCTATATCTTTTTTCTGACAAATGCTCCTCAACTCTGCGCGGATCCGAGAACGTTTATTTGCCGATTGTGGGGGATTGATACCTGCCTAAATACTGAACCTTTCTAACGATCTAACGCTGACACGCTACCTACTACGCTATCATCTTAAGAGCTCGTGATATTTATATTACATTTAAGGTACATGATTCATTAAAATACATTTTTACTTATTGAACAAATTCTTTATAAGCGATTTGAAGTTGATAAATTATTGACGAAAGACAGTTTTTACTGGGGTTTCTGTCACGACAAATACCCACGTAATTGCGCTCACATAATTACACTCATATATCGTTTACGTTTCTTAATCGATATAACCTCAAAATGATTCAAGACATTTCTGGTAGTGTATGTATATATGTATGTATTAAGGACATGTAACATTTATGTAACACATAAAACGTATTTGGTACGTAGCCTATACTACGAAGATTATAATATCACCAATGTTCCGTAACTGTTACGAATTTGTTACAAGAAATGTCTTGTAACATTTATGTAACACATTATACGTATTTGCTACGTAGCCCATACTACGAGATTATAATATCACCAATGTTCTATAATTGTTACAGCAATGTTCTATAATTGTTACGGATTTGTTACGAGAAATGTCTTGTAACATTTATGTAACACATCATACGTATTTGCTACGTAGTCTGTAGTACGAGAGTATAATGTCATCAATGTTCTATAATTGTTACGGATTTGTTACAAGAAACGTCTCGTAACATTTACGTAACACATTATACGTATTTGCTACGTAGTCAACACTACGAGATTATAATATCAACAATGTTCTATAATTGCTACAGCAATGTTCTGTAATTATTACGGATTTGTTGCAAGAAATGTCTTGTAACATTTATGTAACACATTATACGTATTTGTTACGTAGCCTATACTACGAGATTATAATATCACCAATGTTCTATAATTGTTACAGCATCGACTCGTAACAATTTTACAGGTTCACAGTATACGTAAATATCTCATAACAGTGACGAGATCTTAACGTATCAATATTACATATTTGTGATGTCTACAGTTTTTCGTAATTCCTTCATCTTTCATTGACGTCGCATCGCTACATACTGTCATAACGTATTATATACATCTCGTTTACGTCATTATGAAAAAGTTTCGAATTTGTGATGAACATTATATGACGTATTTATTACATTTCAATTATACGTCAGTGTTTCGTAAATTATCCAAGTGTGTTTGCTGGGTTGAGAATATATGTAGAATATATGAGAAATATATGTGAATCACACCTATCTCTCATATATATTGCATACACCGAGAAAAAAAAATGGTTTAATATGCAAAATCGTTTAGTTGAATACGTGCAACTAAATATTTAGTTGTACAATCCAAATTTTTGTTGCCTGAACAATATTTTGGTCAACCGAAGCGCGGAATTATTCAAGAAACTAATTATTTAGTCAGACTAAATAAATATTTAGTTGCCCGTATTGAACTAACGATTTTGCATATTCAACCATTTTTTTCTCAGTGTATATATCAGCATATATTCTACATATATTCTTAATATATGCTAATATATATGCAACATATATGTGTGGATTTAAAATATATGTACATATATTCGAAATATATCCACATATATTTTACGTATATTAAAAATATATAAATTTCCGTGAGGGAAATCACTCGGCTCAAGAAAGCGACGCTATAGAATAATCTCAACGATCGAGTTATCGAGGAAATTTCCCGAAGTTCTGTCCGCAGAAAACAAACTGGTAGGCTCGTCGTCTCGCTCAGATTTTGTTCGAGTTGCGAATTGGTTTGCGTTTTGGTTCTTGGTTAAAGTCTGAAGTGATATTGTCGCAGCGGTGTGTTGACGTGCGAGGAAAATTCTAGACTCTTTCTCCGCGAACCCATGTCTTTCGCTCGTCATTTTTTCACGTAAAGGATCGCTCGGAGGGATCCATATATTCGTATCGTTTTCGGCCGACTAAGAAATACGTTCAGTCAGTGTAAATTATATAGAGTAAATTTTAAGTTGGTATATCCTTGCCATTGTTCAAGAGGACACCGAAACGTCTCGAAAATAGTCTATCTTGTTTTTGAATAATAATTTTTCTTCGTGTAACGTCCGCAACTCGCGAAGCAAATTTTTATCATTGACGTTTTCATTATTATTTTTTTTTTCATTATTAGATTTTGACGGTTACATTGTTTTACGATTCGACGTTTTGGTATTTTTAACCATTGACTAATTTTGTAAAGTATTTGATCAAGAATCCGAGTCGCGTTCGTAAGTAAAGTATTGTGTTTAATGTTACCGAGACCCGCCAGAACTGTTGTGAATTGAAATTGAGAAGAAGTATTGAGAATCTAGGTTTTTGTTCTGTTTTAGTCAAAAGTCAAGTCTGAAATAATTCGCTATAGATTTCATATTCTTAAAGCTAACATAATAAATTCGATTCATGACATTTTTCCCCAATTTCTCCCGTTGTGAATTTATTTGCCACACCCGCCCAAACCCTGCCCCTCTACCGATTCAGGACTGCAGCAAGTCAGCAACTTAGCCTGTGAGAAAGTTTAAGGAAAAATAAATTTGTTATTGGAATTGTATTCTAATAACTAGCGCCCATCCTTGAGCGGTCTTATAGGTTTTTGTGAGCGGAAGACTCATTTTTCATATTTCGTGGAAAAATCGTGTCACAAATTTGGCGCCCAACGTGAGGCTTGAGTTGGCAAACGTAAGGAAAATTATCGTTGAACTAATTATCGAAGATACCGCACAAAAATTATCGTCGTAAGCGCTGTAA
Organism: Alloplasta piceator; assembly: GCA_946863875.1. Lineage (NCBI taxonomy): Eukaryota > Metazoa > Arthropoda > Insecta > Hymenoptera > Ichneumonidae > Alloplasta > Alloplasta piceator. The sequence goes on along the minus strand of OX333075.1, from coordinate 36,885,620 downwards.
AACTTTTGAAGGAATTGAGGTTTTAAGAACAGTAATTACGGTACAGGCACGCTGTAAGAAAAACCCGTGGAAATTACAACAAGTGACCATAGTAAAACCAATTATAATAACAGAGAATATATTTCATGGTTAGATTAGCGATAATATGGTTGAGTTTGTATGAGCGCGAAGTAACATCCAACATGCAATTTTGAAGGTGTCTATAAATATCTAATATGCGCAGGGCTGCAGTTATTATTGTTAAACCCGCAACGCTAAGAACATAATGCATTGAACACACTCATTTAATTCTTAATAATATATAACAGTCGTCGCATTTATTATTATTTTTGTTCGTGCAAACCTTCTTAATCTTGTTTCGTGACGCTACTTTCTTATAGTAACTTCTAATTCTTGCTCATTCAACTTTACCACAGCTGCAGCGGTAAGGTTGAGTTCAAAAGATTTAGCCGCTGAAATGGCCTGAATTGGCAGGGACAATTGTAGTTCTTTGTCTACTGTTATTTTTGAATACGTTCCACTATCAAATATAGACGTCGCATTACGGAAACATGTTACATGTTTATACGAACTAAAACACATATTGCTATGGTAAATTAGAAAGATCATAGGAGATGTGTGTGACAAAATTATTGAATGGTTCCCGGTACACTATAATAGTGGCTACATACTGCACTCAGGTTACTTAAATACCTATTTGGCCGTAATCTCATGCGATTATATCTGCAGGTTTGTCAGTTCCCCAAAAGTCCGGTAGGTGGCTTCCTCTTGCACAAACGAATTTTCCCCTCGATGTCTATGTTTGATATCCTTACTTATGTAATGATCGTTGGAAATAATCGGCCAATTAAGCAGAGATATTATCCGGTGACGCCAATTATTCGAGAGGCTATAGATGCCGAAGTTGACCGGATGTTAGCGGAGGATATTATCGAGACATCACAAAGTGATTGGTCGAGCCCAATTGTCATGATTTAAAAACGGAATGGAACGTATCGCTTTTGTCTAGAATTTTGCAAAGGTAAACTATGTTTCGAAAAAATATGCGTACCCCCTCCCGTACATGAATCAAATCTTAGACCGATTACGTTTGGCAAAATATATCTCGACTCTCGATCTTGGCGTTCCATCAGATGTGCTTAGATAATGCTTCTAAAGAAATCACAGCATTCATGGTTCCACATCGCGGTTTATATCAATTTCAACGTATGCCATTTGGGCTCACGGGAGCACAAACCACATTTCAGAGGTTATTGGGCCAGATCGGTTAATCGGACCAGAAATGGAGCCACACGCGTACGCGTACCTCGATAATATTATTATCATTACTGGAGACATTCGAGGAGCATTTGATCTGGCTGTAACGTGTCTTCGATCGTCTGATTGATGCGGGACTAAAAATCAACCCTAAGAAATGTGATTTTTCTTGTCAAGAGGTAAAATATCTTGGATTCATAGTTAACGGTGAGGGGCTGCAGGTTGACCCAGCGAAAGTGTTATCGATAAAAGAATTTCCACCACCGGAAGCTTTAAAACCATTGAGAAGATTTTTAGGAATGACGTCGTGGTATAGGCGTTTTATTCCACGATTCGCGAAGATTGGAGAACCTCTCACTCACGCCCGCGGAGAAAAATTACTCTTCTCCTGAGCAAGAGTGCCTCGCGATTTTGTGGGCTATTCGCAAGTTTCTACCGTATCTGGAGGGTTATCGCTTCACGGTCATAACGGACCACCACAGCTTGCGATGGTTACAGTCACTGCGAGAGCCGACAGGCCATTTAGCTCGTTGGGCCTTGTAGCTGGCTCAATACGATTTCAAGATAGTTTATCGAAAAAGTGCGCTTAATCATGTTCCCGATGCTCTATCGCGAATGTTTGAAGTATTACCATCGAGAGTTGCGGAGGTGACGGGAGAGGCTTCCGAATTCAATTTCTTGCTCAATGATCAACAGAGAGTCGCTTGAGTACCGATCGGTCACGAGGAAGACCCTTGGTACGCGAAAAGAATGGAAGAAATTATAGCACACCCGAAACGTTTTCCAAATTGGAAAATTCTCGATAATCGTCTCTACGTGCATCGTCGCATGACGCGTCGTGTGCTTCTGTAGGGATACGAATCTGAGTGGATATTCGTCGTTCCTCGGTTTGCGCGAATAGAGGTACTTCGTGAGTGTCACGACGACTTACAAGCTGGCCACCTCGGTATTCAGAAGACCCACGAGAGAGTATACTATTCGTACTTCTGGCCGCAAATGTTTCGTGATGTCGCGCGTCATGTGCGTCATTGCGGTTTATGCCAGCGGACGAAGGTCGAACAATTACCGCCACTCGGACTTATGGGTCGTCGGATTGTCGAGGAGCCGTGGGCTGTCGTGGCTACCGATATCATGGGACCTTTTTCTTCCAGTCGCGCAGGACACGCTTACGTTCTCGTCATTCAGGATCTATTCACGAAGTGGGCGGACTGTTGTCCACTTCGTAAAGCAAACGGTAAGAAAATCGTAAAAGCATTAGAGGAATGTTCTATCGATGGGGAACGCCTCAAGTTTTGCTTACTGATAATGGAACTGAATTTAATAATCAGAGCTTGCGTGCGGTTGCCACCGAGAGAGGCATTTATCATACAATCCCCCGTATCATCCACAGGCAAATCCGGTGGAGAGAGTCAATCGCGAATTAAAGACGATGATCGCTGCATTTTTGGAAAACAATCACAGAGCATGGAACGTTCATCTCTCAGAATTTTGGTGGGCGTTTAATACGGCGTATCACACATCAATACGTAATACCCCTGCGTATTTGAATTTCGGTCTGGAACCAAAACCTCATAATTTTGACCGTCGTCGTGAGGTGGGCGAGCCTGGTCTTATTTTACTGCCGCCCGAAGAATGGTCCGAAGGGATGCGAGAGTTATCGACACTACGTGAGAAGATCATGCATGATCTCGAGGAGGTTTATCAGCGTCAAGCCGTACAATACAATCGGCACCGTCGCGAGCGTGTTTTCAAGGTGGGAGACGTAGTCTTAAAAAGGCAACGCATTCTGTCTTCCACCTCACAAAATATAGCCGCGAAATAAGCCACGAAATACCATGGTCCTTTCCGCGTAATCAAAGTTCTCTCGCCCGTCGTATACGAAATTCAAAATGTCGACGGGGGTCGCGCAGTAAAAACGTCGATTGAAGATCTAAAAGCTTACCTCGCACCAATCGAAAACGATGATATCGAGAGCGAGTGTGAATCGGAAGGGGAGAGCGAGAGAGACGAATAGTTTAAATACACAATAGTAGGGATGTGACTTTTTTTTAACGTTTTTTTTATTATTAGATTTTGACGGCTATATTGTTTTACGATTCGATGTTTTAGTACTTTTAATCATTGACTAATTTTGCAAAGTATTTTATGAAGAATCCGAGTCACGTTCGTGAGTAAAGTATTGCCTTTAATGTTACCGGGAACTGCCAGAACCATTGTGAATTAAGATTAAGAAGAAGAATTGAGAATTGCGGTTTTTGTTCTGTTTTATATGAAAAGTTAAGTCTGACATAATTCATTATAGATTTCATATTCTTAAAGCTAATGTAATAAATTCGACTCATGCCATTTTTCCTCAATTTCTCCCGTTGTGAATTTATTTGCTATACTCGCCCAAACCCTGCCCCTCTACCGATTCAGGGCTGCAGCTAGCCAGCAACTTAGCCTTCGAGAAAGTTCAAGGAAAAATAATTTCTTTACTGGAATTTCATTCTAATAACTGGCGCCCATCCTTGAGCGATCTTGTAAGTATAATGTATGTAAGCGTGTATGTGTGCGCGCTCTAGAGTGTGTAGGTATAGGCGGCGCTAATAGCGAAGGGGGCGCGAACGCTTTCCAATCGGGCAGTTGACACCAGCGGCCAGTTGTTCTGTTTACTCTCATTAGACACCTTATTGTATCCGAACTTGTCTATACCATCAATATATATATATATATACATATATATATTATTAGCATACGTCGCGAGTCAAGTAATTTCAAGAACGTTCGCCTTGCTCCCATCCCACCGGCTCTAATAAACCTGTTTCACGAATATAAGCGAAACTAACTACACATATAACGGGGGTGACGAGGACAATTAAAAAATTCATGTGAGTGCTAGTATAAAAAGGCTACTAAGTCAATGAACGAATACAGTACTAGTGATCCTAAAGGTGACGCTGAATTTAAGGTTCGTTGGGTGTATAAATTAAATAAAGAACAAGTGATCGAAGACTTACTCGCCAGAGAAATCAGCGTAGACAAAGACGCGAAACTAGACGATCTAAGAAAAGTGCTAACAAAGGCGGTGCGAGAAAACGTACCACGGAAAGAAGGAGTAAACGAAAAAAAAGTGGGGGCAACGGACAATGCGAGCACGAGTAGTTACGCCCGTATTGAAAGTTACGAACAATCCGACATGACGCACTCGGACGGAGTAAAAATGGGAATTTGTGCTAGGCAAGGACGACTGGGAGATGTTCGTGGACAGGCTCGAAATATTATTTACAGCAAAGGACGTCAAAGATGAAATAAGCGGCCATAATGCTAACAAGATTAGACAAAGACGCCTTCAAACTGATAAAGAACCTGTGTACGCCAGTCAAGCCGGCAGAGAAAGGCTACGAAGAGCAGAAAAAGTTAATGAAGGACCACCTTGCGCTGGCACCATCAGAAGTTATAGAACGTTGCAAATTCAATCAGGCACGTCAGAAAAGTCAAGCAAGCGTGGCAGAGTTCGCGACGCGCCTAAAAAAATTGTCGTTACATTGTAATTTCCAAGATTTAGCTACTTCGTGCAGAGACCAACTCGTATGTGGCATTCGGGATCAAGAAACTCGAATAGCTTTATTTAAAGTTGAAAAACTTACACTCGACTCGGCACTTAAAGAGGCTCAAGCACGCGAGAGCGCAGGGAAGAACGCGATTACATCAAGTAAAACTCTGGAAAACAGGTCAAATACCGAAGTGTATAATTTCAACTCTAACGGAGACAAAAGGAGAGCACGACAAACAGAAACAAAAGCGAACAACGCGGAAAGTGAATTCACGTGTTATCGATGTAATCGGAGCAATCACAAGGCATCCGAATGTAGATTCAAAAACGTAAAATGTAACGACTGTGGCAAGTAGGGGCACATAAAAGCAGCCTGTAAAAGCCAGGACAAGCCAGGGGTCAAGTACATCGAGGGAAAAGAGCGTCGCAACGAAACCAGACCAGGCCAAGTCGGCAGCGATGAAGAATCAACAGCGGGCAGCAGCACAGTGGAAACATCGTCAGAACGTGTATACTACCACGAATATTTCTACGCAATACGGGAAGGGAACAGTAATCCGAAAACAAACGCGAGCGAGCGGGCAAATAGACACCGGCACGTATTACTCGGTTATTTCGGAGAATTTTAAGAATAATCACTTCTCAAATTATACGATCGACCGAACGAATAATGTATTGCGCGGATACGACGACAGAATTTTCGAGATCTCAGGCGAATTGAAAAACTTGAAAGTTACCTTATTCGGTGAAACGCGTTATTTACATTGTTATGTTATGCCAGGCACGGGACCACCATTAATCGGGCGACAGTGACTCATGTCTTTGAAATGTTGGCCGTTAAGCAACTTGCTGAGTAAGATGAACGAAAATAAATTTCTCAAAATAAACGATGTAAGCATTAAGGATTACATTGCGGATAAATACAAATTACTTTTCGAGTCGAGCCCAGGCCTTTATAGAAAAAGCGAACTAAGAATCCATTTGAAAAATGATGCAAAACTGGTGGCGCTCAAGGCAAAACATGCGCCACACGCACTGAAGCCCTTAATTGAAGATGAAATCAATCGACTGATTACGTTAGGATATCTAGAGCCCGTAGAGGCAAGCGAATGCGCTACGCCTATAGTACCTATTGTTAAAAGCAACGGAAAAAATCGAATCTGCGGAGACTATAAGCTGGCGGTAAACCCTCACACGATAATCAATAAATATCCATTACACCAGATCGCTGATATTTTTGCAACGCTCCAGGGCGGTGAACGATTTTCACAGTTGGACTTATCGCATGTTTACATGCAGTTTAGTGTCGAAAAAGAATGTCGGAAGCTGCTGACAATTACGACTCACGTAGAGTTACTCCAGTATACGAAAATGGGAGAGGGAGTAGCATCTGGTCCGGGAATTTTCCAACAGAAAATCGACGAATGTCTCGCAGGCGTACCCGGGGTCATAGCGTATTTGGAAAATATTTTTGTTACAGGCTGAAATAATATCGAACACACAGAAAGATTAGAGCAAGTGTGTAAGCGACTAACGGACTGTAACATACGGTTGAACAAAGAAAAAAGTGAGTTCATGAAAGATAAAATCGAAGTATTGGGTTTTGTTATTGATCGCGACGGGTTGCACAAATCGAAATAGACGATTCAAGCGATGGTAGAGGCACACAGTGGGGCCAAATCCCAAAAAGCTGGCCAAAAGTCGAAAAATAAAGTTTAAGTTTCGGTAATTTTTAGTCGTGGGTTAGGTGGGGGAAGAGTCCGAAGGTCAAATTCTTGGCATCAGCGGGCCCTAGCCCTTATACCTGCTTTTGTACGGCAGTTGAAAGGGAGCCCTCGAGCGAGCTCGACGCGTCGTGCAGTAAATGACCATTTCAACGCTGTATTGAACAGGACGCCAAAACTTTACAATATATGCGATCCGAATTTTTTCGAATGGAATCAACAGCTGAAAGTGAGTAGAAAATCATTGTGTAACTGAAAATTGATAATAATAGTTCAAGCGATAATAATAAATGAATCATTTGTACGAAAATTCACGGAAAATTATAGGTGAAAATTCTAAAAACGTAGAGAAAAGTTGATAAGTTCCACAGTATTCCACGAGCTGACCTATCACATGTTGTAGATGGATGTATTATTGAATGGAAAACATCGAAAATGGCTGCGCTTAGCTGCGCGCGTGTCATTGCTACGAGTTTTTGCAATATAAAACATAGTTTTCTGAATTTCGTACATTAACGACGCGGAATGTCTTTCTTGAATTGAATCTGTTTCTTGAATTTTATTGCTGTCTTCATTGTATACTGAAATACATTGGCACCCATCCAAGCAGCGTGTCGTGGTCGGTCGAGTTGAAGAGCGCTATATCTATATATGAAGGATTCTCTGTCAACTCGGCCACTTTTTTTCGACCATCTCAGATGTGCCCCATAATTGGTTGTATTAAAGTGCTACTAATTTGTGAATTTCTTCACATTTTTAAATTAAAAATTTTACAAATCGCCATTTTCTTTCCAAATAAATATATCTCGGAAATTTGAAGTAATTGAAAAAAAATGTCTGCACATAAAAGTTGTAGTTTTGTGTTAGCATTCGAGCGGAATATTTGAAATAGCTTTTACGTTCCGGTAACGCTGATTTTTTACCAAAAAATAGAATGATTATTTTTTTATTCAAAAAAGGCCACTTTTTTTGACTGAAAAAATTAGTCTTTCAGTATATCTGACGATATCGCGAAAAGATCACTAGAGTGACACGGATCGAGGTTCTAGGGTAAAAAAATGAAACCACACATATTAATTTTTTTTTTCTACCGAAACCTGTGGCTGAGTTGACAGAGAATCCCTCATATGCCTCTTAGTTATATGGTTAAGCCCCAGAGGGGAGAGAATATCAGAGAGTTTAATGTATTGAGTTCTATGGACCGTAATTCTTTTTTATGCATATTTTATTTTTATTTTCAAATAATATTTAAAAATAAATAATAGAAACGACGTTGAATATGGAATTATCCATCTATATAGATATTATATTTTTCAATTTTAGAATTAGTCGCTGATGAACGTGGAGGATGTGGCTTAACAAGGAAGGAAATTTTTTCGATCACGAAAGGTCACCTGAGTGGAGGAGTGCCTTTCGACTTTTTGCCAGCTTTTTGGGACTTCAAATCCACCATTTTGTTTTTATTTCCAATTTTGACTTCGGATTCATAGTCAGCGACCCCAAAAACCCCCGAGTACTGACTTTCAGCCGAATTTATAACGCTTTCGACTTTTTGCCAGCTTTTTGGGACTTCAAATCCGCCATTTTGTTTTTATTTCCAATTTTGACTTCGGATTCGTAATCAGCGACCCCAAAAACGCCCGAGTACTGACTTTCAGCCGAATTTGTAACGTTTTCGACTTTTGGCCAGCTTTTTGGGATCTGGCCCCACTGTGCGGCGTTCCAATACGAGTTGCTCGGTCCGATGCCTTTTGATACAAGGCAACTCTTTGCATACCGAGTTGCCTTGATCGTTGCAAATCCCGCCAGGGTTGTTGGCTTGGCTTGTGAGATTTATCTTTTTAATTCGAAATTTCAAATTATTCGGATTTTCTTTAAATTTGAAATTTTTGGGATTTTTATAAGTTTATAACTTTTGAGATTTCTAATACTTGGCATCATTTTTTTACTTCTCAGAAGTATTTTGTGGTTTTTAATAAGGTACCTGCGGGTAATAAGGCCTAGCTAAGGGAGATTTGTAATAAAATGAAAAATGTACAATTTAATCAATAAGTTTTAATGATAATCATTATTGAAGCACATTTTCTAGAAAATATAAACGAAAAATGGTAGTTTTTACCATAAACAAAAACGAAATTAAACATTAAAAAAACCATATCAGTAGGCCTTATTTTACTATGGGAGGGTAATAAGGCCTACGGCTTTAACATGCTTAAATAATTAAGCTATACTTAATACATTTCGTATTTGTGATCAATAATCAGATTAATGCCTCTTTGTAGCTTCATAAGAACTTAAAATTCTTCTTTCCACTGCTCTGACAGCTGATAACAGGTCGTTTTCTGACCACAACGCTGGTTTAAGAGGCATCGGGATCGAGTCACTGGAATCAATCATCAATTAATAATAAATAAAATTAAGTGGAGGATACACTCCCCTATAATTAAAAAAACAACATTATTAAGAAAAAAATTCAGCACGTTTTTCTTATGGTTAAATTTAGTAGGCCTTATTAACCGTCGACTACATATTCCAGAAAAACAACAAATGACAAATATTTGGATCATGATACGTTATTTATATCGTTAAGATCATCGAAGTAGATTTTCATGAAGATAAAACTATAATTTTAGATCGTTCAGTGTAGTATTATCAAAAATACTTACGATTTACGTGGACCGTTTTTTTAGTATTCGTGCTGCGCGGCCGCGTCATATGATGGATGATGCAACACTGGAGACGGAGAACGGGGTATCACACTTCCGCGAACTTGTAGCGACATTTTTATGCATTATGCTTCAGTCAGTATAGCCTCGCGCGAAAGCGGTCATTGTAAATATTATTTTTGTCGACTAGGCCTTATTACCCGACAGGCCTTATTACCCGCGGGTACCTTATACAGGAGTCCCCAGACCTCTATACACGACCGTGAGTAGCGATATTCATCGTCTGTGCTAAGGTAATATTTAGGTAGGTATGGATATGCTGTTCCCGTTTACCCAAAATGCAATGCTTATACACCGCACGCTTATGCGTCAGCTGTTTGCCGAACGCATATGTGCGCAGTGCATATAAGCATTGCATTCCGGTAAGCGGGGACAGTATGCCATACCTCCCTAAATATTACCTTATCTGTGCGCGATGCAACCAGCAACACTCACGGCCTATATTGGCAATGATGTATCCCCGAGCCGCAAAACATCAAATATGATATGACGTTAAGCTTGTAGATAGAAACGATAATGTAATATTAAGAATGAGCTCTCAATATACAAACCATATCAACACCTATAATATACATCACAATACGTACAGAAGGAAAATGTACATATTGATCTTGTGATTCTTATAGAGAGAAAAACATTTTATGAAAACACAAACGATTGGGTCGATTGAGTCATTGAGCAGAATCGGCAAACTATATTTTTATTTACAAAAAAAAGTAAAAATAGCTCTTTGGAAACGATTTTCTTACTTGTTAATTGTTAAACAAATTTACAATCATTAAAAAAAAAATGTTGTGCAAAATATAATCTTCAGGTCGATTGAGTCACCTCTTAAAGTTAACTGTCAGACCACCTTTGTCTGCCTTCCGCGTGGTGCATTGGAACATAAAATTAAGGAGTTCCAGCATGAGAAAGTATTTTTAAAAAATGCACCATTCTTCGCAGTTGAAAAAAAAATTTGAACTCGTTTCGTATAATATACCCTGTCATACTTTTTTATTTCACATAATATATAATCTTGCGGAACAAGCAGCCGGTCATTCAATCCTAAGAGGTTACTATCAATGTGACTTTAAACCCAATTGAGACACCTCTTAGTATTTTTGCCGGCGTGCTCCTTGCGCAAAACATTATATTACACTTAAATCCCCAAACTTTTGATGCATGTGCCGAAAAATAAAAAGAAAACCCTAAGAATGAAACACCCTAATATACATAGACTGATTAAAAAAGTGACTATTTTTTGTTTTTCGAAATAACATATTAAATACTTTCGAGGAGGTGAAAAAAGATGCCTGTTAAAAGCAGTGCTCTTAACATAAATATTTTTAGATATATCTCATCGCAAAGTTATATTTCCTATTTAAATAACACAGGAAACACCATTTTTAAACTTTGAAATTTTAAATCTCGGCTTCAAGTCAATATACCAAAATGAACGACACATATTCTTGTAGAGAATTGAACGCTCTACAAAAAAGATTTCGTACGATTTTTTGATAAACTCACTTCTTCAAAAGTTATTAAAGGTTAAAATGAAATTTAGAGTAAATTTCACTTTTTTTTTAGTTCCCGGCAAAATGTTGAAACTTATTACTAAATATCACAAAATCTTTCTTGAAACAAAAGTTCGAATTCCATCAACATAAATAACCCAATTTTTAAAGAAATGACCAACAGTAGTTAACCCATATTCACAGTCTAATATACATATATTTTAGACCGTGAATAACTTTTGAAGGAGTGAATTTATCGAAAAATCATAAGAGATCTTTTTTGTAAAGCGTTCAATTCCCTACAAATTACATATCGTTCAATTCGGTACATTGACTCGAAGCCGAGATGTAAAATTTCAAAGTTTGAAAAATTTTGTCCCTCTGTTATTTAGATGAGAAATAGAAATTGGCGATGAGATATATCTAAATATTTATATTAAGAGCTCTGCTTTTAACAGGCATCTTTTTTCACCTCCCCGAAAGTAGTTAATATGTCATTTCGAAAAACAAAAAATAGTCGCTTTTTTAATTAGTCTAATATACATGGGGCATTCCACGTCAAATCATGCGGTCATCAGCCTGACCCCCTCGGATTTTGATGTCCAATGAATTGTGGATTTCGTTTGGCCCAAAATATTCCTTGGACACAAAAATCCGAGGGGGTCAGGCCGATGACCGCGTGATTTGACGTGGAATGCCCCATCAATATATTTAAAAACGCCAGAGAGTATTTAACTCACAGAAAATAAATCGTAGTCTGAACTGTTCTGCAGAACAATGAGACGGTATCCTTTAGATTCGGCGAATCCTTCCATAGTCGAGAACGGCAAACTTACGGTCGATAAAGTGAGAAAACTTATCAACGAAGCGGAATAAGCGGCTGATACGACCAATGCCGAAACGAATATCGAAAATAGAGCTATCCTCATTGGCGTTTCGTCGGGAAATTCTGTAAACGTATATTTTTTTGGGAATAATCGACTGAAAACATTGACTAAGTTTTCAATTTATGTTAGCTGAAAAATTTATGATTTCAAGTCAGGAATAAAAAATTGTGCTTAAATCATTCAAATTTATCGGGTAAAAACATTTTTACACATTTCTACTGAATTTCGTGATCTTGGCTTATACAAAGCAACAAAGCAAATATCAAAGAAAACCCCAGAAGTAATTACTTAAGAATTTACCATCGACGTGATATGAAGATTTTACCAGGTTTAATCAATACATTGAATCACGCATTAACTGAAACCTCAAAATGAAGTCTGTTGTCATCAATTTAGAAAAAAGTTGTAAAAAAAGATTCCATAGCAAAATTAAGAACTTTCCGATTCAATTACTCGAACATTACTAATGCCAAAAGCATATCGATGCAATATGTTAACCTAATAAATTGAAAGAAGTCAGTATTTCAATTTCTTTAATTTCCTTACCGGCCAATCCCTGCTGGCAGAATATCCCCCAGACATAGAGATAATTTTCGAAAAAAAGATCTGGCAAAGAATTCGCTCCCGCTTTCATTTTTATAACCGTCAGCAATATTGGAGTAGTGATAATGATGACAATTATGGACATCCAAATTTTCCACGTGAAAGCCTTTTATAAAGAAGAACATCCATTACATCGAAGCAAGGATATTTTTTTTAATTCCTGAAATATGTCCATTGTTTACAAATTCGAAAGATCTACCAAAGCTTGAGAATTATAGAGATCGATTATTTTATTGGATAGTTTTATAAAGTAAGGTCTTAACTTTGATTAGCATAGAAGATTTTTTAATACATTTAAAAAATTGACCTGGTTATAACGATTTATCCGAGTCATCGTCCACTGCTTTATAACTACTCGCTCGTCGGCGATATTAGTTGCAATATACATAGAAAATATACATTTTACTACCCGTTTTGGTTTTCCGTTCATATAAAAACCCTGTTTTAAGAAAATGTGTAAATCGTATCTCAAAATCTCTTGATACAATTCACTTTAATGTCAGTTGGACCGCAATTCATAACATTTTCTGTGGTATTCCCTAGCGAATTGATGCTACCATAAGTAACCTCAAAAGGTCTGGTCTGTTTGGAAGAACTCTCTTGGTATAAACATGTCCTAAAAGGAACAAAAAAAAATTATTGTAATAACCAAATGATCGATCGTAGAAGATTATAGTTTGATCAAAATAACCGAAAAACAACCATAGTATAAATCGAAATGAACCGGAAAAGAGCCTAGTCAGAACCGAAACAGGACCGATAAAGACCCGATGAAGAACAAAAAAAAATCCATTACGTACAATTGACCATGAAAGTCGATTTTATTTCATAGGGCCATAGGGACATAGGGAAAAAATCTTTCTACACGCCCTGGTGGAACTGTCTTTTCACATTTTGTGAGAATTGAATATATTTGTTCAGATTTTTTCCAATATTTGAACGGAAGTAGATCAATTTTGTAAAAAGCGTGTAAGAAATTAACAAAAATTGCCCAGTTATGTAGCTAGATGACCAGGAATTGGGACCGAAAGCCATATTTCCTCAGTAAATTTCAAATAATTAATAATCATTTTTTAGAATTTTATATCACATACTGAAGATTATGTTCGTCAGTTTTTTATATATTAGGAAAATTTTTTTTACCCCGGTGGAACCTTCTGATGGTCACATTTTGTGAGAATTGAACATATTTGTTCAGATTATATTTTAATTATTTATTTATTCTTTATTCCATACATTTATTAGTAGGTACAATAAAAATCAGTTTTTTATTCATCGTTGGTAGTTTCTAAACATCAAATAAGATTAAAAAACAAAATTTGAAGAAAACAAAAAATTTTCACCACTTCGATTTGAACCCCCGACCCTCTGTTTCAACCGTATTTTATACTTACACGCTAAACACTACACCATCGACTACTTGTATTATTTTCATCCATATATCATATTTTTCTAACAGAGGCCCGAAAAATTTACTTTGAAACCGAAGTCAGTACAGACCATGAACACAAGTTTCGAGAGCTTACATAAGTTATGAGGGTTTGGGTATGCTGGAATCAAGTGTTATCATATATGCATATGTATCAAGAGTCGCGGCAGCGACTCGACGCCAAGTATTAAAAAAACTGAGAGTCTCAGTCGAGATTGCCGCGCACTCTTATATACGCGAATATGCCTCAATCCACGCCGCTTTTACACTTCAATTCGATATTACTAAAAAACGAGACAACTTTTTTAACATTTACGAATATCCTATTCTTAAAAAAAAATTAGCTTTCCATTGATACCATTATTTTTTTCTTCCGCCCACGCGATGCTGAGATATCATAATATTGGGCGAATTATTCCGAATATTTATCATCGCGAAAATGTTCAAGTCACGTCGCTATAGATATAGAGCCCGTGTATAAGCGGTGTAATACGATTTTACGGAGAAGGGCTTGCATATGTGTTAGTGGGAATATGAGTGTGTGCGGTAGACACGGCGCGCGCCGCTCTCTTTCGCCTCACTATGCATAAGCGCTCTTGTATGCATTATTGATGCATTTATCTATACACATAACAGCATATGTACGAATATGTATGCAGCTTTATATATACTGGTATGTACAGGTATATACAGGTATATTCAGCTATATACAGGTATATATTTATATATATAGGTATATACAAGTATATACCGGTATATACAGGTATATACTGGTATATACAGGTATATGCAGGTATATACTGGTATATACGGGTATATACAGATATATACAGATATATACAAGTAGATACTGGCATATACAGTCATACGCAGGTATATATAGGTTTATACAAGTATATACTGGTATATAAAGGTATACACAGGTATATACAGACATATACAAGTATATACTGGTATATACGGGTATATAAAGACATATACAAGTATATACTGGTATATACAGTTATATACTGGTATATACAGGTATATACTGATATATACTGATATATACAGGTATATACAGGTATGTACAGGTTTATACGAGTATACCGGGTGTCCCATTTTACTCTTACAGTTGATTTATTTCGAAAAATATTGCTCCGATCAAAAATTGAGTGGGATGAAACTTTTAGGGTCCAGAGGGGGACGTTTAAAATTTTTTTTTGTTTTGGTCCAAAATTTAAAATGGCGGCGTTAAGATGGCTGACATGTTTTTTTAAATGGAAACATGATTTTTTTTTACCAAAAATTTTTTCAGATCAAATCTAACATCTTTTGTAGGAATATTTTTTTGATAGCCCGGATATTTTAGACTAGATCACCATTTTTGACTATTTATAGGTATACAAGCCCGTGTATAAGCGATGTAATACGATTTTACAGAAAAGGGCTTGCATTAGTGTGGAAAAATATGAGTGTGTGCGAGAACACGGCGTATCCCCACCCTGCCAACCGTAGTCTCGGGCTCATACACAGGCTTGCATGAATATTCTATCTCTCTATATAAAAACGAGTATATGTGTGTATGTGCGAGTGTGTCGAGTATTTTTTTATATATACGATGTATATTAGGGTGGTCGTTACTTCAGGTATCAACTTACATTTGGGTGGTCATTCGAGATTTGATGCTTTAAATATTCTATCCCTATATATAAAAGAGTGCATGTGTGTGTGAGCGAGTATTTTTTTATACATATGTACGATGTATATTAAGGTGGTCGTTATTTCGGGTATCAACTCACATTTGGGTGGTCATTCGAGATTCAAATTTTCTTTATTATTTACATATATATGTTTTTTAATGGCACATTAGAGTGGTCGTTATTTCAGGTCTCTATCAATATTAGGGTGGTCCTCCGAGATTCAATGCTTTAAATATTTATATACATATTTATTGAGTTATACATTAGGGTGGTCAGTTATTCAGGCCTGAATTTATATTAGAGTGGTCATTCTAGATTCGAATTTTCTTAATCATTTATATATATGTATTTATAAGATGTATATTAGAGTGGTCGTTGTTTCAGGTCTCAATTAATATAAGGGTGGTCCTTTGAGATTTAATTTCTTTAAATATAGTATTATCTACACGTATGCAGCATATCTATGTATATATAGCATTATATACAGGATTTTCTATATATATAGATCACCTATGTACATATATACATATCCTTATCTATATGTATAACATATCCATGAATATATAGCATTATACATAGCTAATAAGTCAAAATGAAACTTGAATTTTAGGCTAACCCAAAACCTAACTAATATTTTAAGCTAAATCAGAATCTAAATTTAATTTTAGGCCTAACCAAAATCTAACTTAAATTTTAAGCTAAACTAAAATCTAACTCAAATTTTAGGCTTAATCAAAATCGAACTCAAATTTTAAGCTATAGTAAAATATAACTTAAATTTTAGGTTAAACCGAAATCCAATTTTAATTTGACGCTAAACCAAACCAAACTTAAATTTTAGGCTAAACCACAATCCAACTTAAATTTAAAGCTAAACCAAAATCTAACTTAAATTTTAGGCTAAATCAAAATCTAACTTAAACTTTAAGCTAAATCAAAATCTAACTTAAATTTTAGGCTAAATCAAAATCGAACTCAAATTTTAAGCTAAACCAAAAACTAAGTTAAATTTTAGGTTAAACCGAGATCCAACTTTAATTTGATGCTTAACCCAAATCTAACGTAAATTTTAGGCTAAACCAAAGTCTTACTTAAATTTTAAGCTAAACCAAAATCTAACTTCAATTTTAAGCTAAACCAAAATCTAACTTTAATTTTAGGTTAAACTGAAATCCAACTTTGAGTTGACGCTAAACCAAAATCTAACTTAAATTTTAGCCTAAACCAAAATCTACCTTAAATTTAAAGCTAATCCAAAATCTAACTTAAATTTTAGGCTAAATCAACATCGAACTCAAATTTTAAGCTAAATCAAAATCTAACTTTAATTTTGGGTTTGACCGAAATCCAACTTTAATTTGACGCTAAATCAAAATCTGACTTCAATTTTAGGCCAAACCAAAATCTAACTCAAATTTTATGCTTCATATTCATAGATAAGTATTAGCCTGGTCGTTAAAAATTGAATTTTTTGCGACGGCCCCTAAAAAGCTTCCGCTAAATGAAAAAACGCGAGGTACTTTTTTTTTAAATTAAAAATAACACGTGCCGCAAGACGATCTAAGTTGTTTTTCATTGAAGAACAATTTTTTTATAAACGGCTAGACTGATTTAAATGAAATTCGGACACGTTACAAAGGTATGAAAAGGCTACTTACAGAAAAAATAACGGCTCATAATCCTCATAATAACTAATGAAAACTGCAATCAGTAATTATTATTTTTCTCCAGGATAACGTTCTGGCACAATTATGAAAATAATTTTTTTTCTGTGTTTTACTATTCCATATAATGTCCCCAAATTTCAAATTCATCGAAGAGGTACTTCATATTAAAGAAAAATAGAAACCCATTTTTTAATTAAAATTTTTTTTTTTTAATATGAAGTACCTCTCCGATCAATTTGAAATTTGGAGATATTATCTGGGATAGTGAAACACAATAAAAAAATTGTTTTCATAATTGTGTCAAAAAACACGACAAAAAATCTATATTATCTATATCTATCTATATCTTCTGTCTATCTTCTATCTGTATCTTCTCTATCTATCTATATCTACTTATCTATATCTATATAAAATCTTTTCTTACGACAAAAAATCTATATTTCTGTGGAGTTTGATCTAGTTCTGACCAATAGATTTTATAAATAGGTCTCATGCACATGGGTGTATAATGGGTGTATACTAGAGTGGTCCTTATTTAGGCCATGTTGTTTTTTATTTTGACAATAGTGCTAAATCAGTTTTAAATAAACAAATAAAAATGCATAACAAATTTCAGCTCGATGTCTCAATTTTAACCTGGCTCCCACGGCAGTCGAAGTTTTAAAGGAGAAATACGTGTATTTTATACGGTCAATGATTTTTACATTTTTTCAACTTAGTTAATATAATATCGTCAAAAGAAAAAACAACATAGCCTAAATAAGGACCACCCTAGTGTATACACAACAAGCCATGCATTTTCATTTTTTGTTCTTCTGTATATTGGACGATTTCAACACTAATTTATATAAAATTCATGTAAATAAATTGAATCAGGAAAGATACTTCGAAAGAACTTTCAAAAAGAAGTGAAATCAATCACAAAATACTTCTGAGAAGTAAAAAAAGGACGCCAAGTATTAAATCCCAAAAATTCGAATTTAAAAAAAATCCCAAAAATTCGAATTTAAAAAAAAATCCCAAAAATTTAAAATTTAAAGGAAATCCTAAAAATTTGAAATCTGAAATTAAAAAAAAAACACAAATCACACAAGCCAAGCCAAAAATTTTGCGTACGTAAATTATTAAAAATCAAGCCAAACTAGAAAACTTGGCGTGCAGGGTTAAGAACCAATACGCTCGGCGAGGGAAAACGGAGTCCAGTCGCCCTTACCGTTTAACGAAGGAGTGAATGAACGAGAAAATAAAAAAGAAAACAATTCATCAAGTGCACTAGTAAGCAACCATGAGAAAAAACACAAGAGGTAACGGCCGAGTAAGCTAGTGAATAACTCTGAGAAAAGTTCACTGAGAAAAATCTTGTACAAGGTTTATATTTAACCGAATTTCTGGAATAGTTGATAATCTTTTATTGACCTTTTGTTATGTCCGAATTTGATAAATCATAGCAGCATCACTGCACATAATGGTTGCAATAATCATACATATCGTTGCTACTTCTTTGTCATAAATTTTCTTGGTGTAATATATGTAACGTTATTATATTTTCCTAACGATTTATTTTTTATTTTCCTCTCTTAACGGCCAATCGTTTAAATATCGAATACTCATCTTAACGATTGAACGTCGATGACATCCGCGACGTCCGCAGAAATGCGACCTGGCCTGGATTTGCGATGATTTTCGTGGATGCACGTGACGATTGAGCGAGTGTATTAGAATATTCAAGATTCTAATTGACCATATAAAGAGCGATGCTTTAATTACGGTTAAATTCAAAAAACGCATAACGATTACTGTACATAATGCGTCAGTAATCGTGAGCAAACTGCAGTAGACGATCAGATAACTTAACGCGACGGGACCGGAAACGTTCGCATAACTTAACTTTCCCCTCATTCTCCCACTCACGTGTCTAAGCGCATGCACACTGCGCATATTGGCAATACGCATGCTCATAGATGTTTCGCCGTCGGTCGAAGGTTTGAATTGAGGAGAAACGGTCATAAGGGGAGTAACGATATGCAAATGTGTTCCCATGGTAATGAGTTGAGTTATGGGAGCGTTCAAGTTATCTGATCGTCTACTGTACTTGACAGTAAAATACACACGTGATAATAATCTGTGTTAACACTATATGAGTAGGTATAATAATTTTCTACCTTATCTCGTGGAAATCCTACGGCACCTTCCGGGCTTATTTTTCTTAACCCTGCACGCCAAGTTTTCTAGTTTGGCTTGATTTTTAATAATTTACGTACGCAAAATTTTTGGCTTGGCTTGTGTGATTTGTGTTTTTTTTTTAAATTTCAGATTTCAAATTTTTAGGATTTCCTTTAAATTTTAAATTTTTGGGATTTTTTTTTAAATTCGAATTTTTGGGATTTTTTTTAAATTCGAATTTTTGGGATTTTATATATAAACTGGAGGTTTTTATGGCTGGGGCGCTACGCGCCCTCGCGTCGTAAAAGTTTAGGTTTGGGGGTTTGGGTTTGGAGGTTTGGGTTCTCAATTCTTGTACACGGCGGTGGCGGCGTTGGTGGCGGTGGTGGCGGTGAAATTTTTATATAATATATGAGTCAAAATTCCGGAAGGCAGTATGCGTTTGCGCTTCATAGTCGACGATTGTTTTGTAACTTTAGAGACACATAGTACAGTATGAGAGTACACTCTGGATTTTTTTTTTGGATTTTCAAATCGACCAGTTTCACTGTACCGATGACGTCATTTTTTTGAAATTTCTTGAATGTCATGTTTTAATCAATTTCTCTAGACGCCTGTAATAAAAAAAATTTCGACATATATTTTCATCGAAAAAAATCTCAGCTTTAAACAAAAAATATTTCCAAATACGTACCAATTCGTATAAGCATAGAAAAATAGATTTTTTTCTCCAAAAGGCGTTTTATCGATGAGCCTCCACGCCAATATTTTTTTCAGATTTCTGAGGTTTTTTACACGAAAAAACTCTTTTTCCAGAGTGGGATCTCTGCGGCATCAGGTCGTTATATATTAAATATAATCTGAGATGCTGTAAATATCGAGAAAATGGTGCGGATACAATGATTACTGCGATAGTATTGTATTGTATTGTTACTATCATTTTTTTATCGAGGTCGTTATGGGTTTTCAACTTCACTTTTAATTTATTAGTACTGTTACAGGAGGACTTGACTATAAGAAAAAATAATAATACCCTGAAAGCAATATAATATACACGATTCCGGGGAATGGGTGTGTAAACAAACTGTAAACAACATCCATTTATCTTTTATGAAAATATTTATTGATGCATGTTCAATTTTGCGCAAAAAAAATATTTAACAATTTTTACTTGTTTGACATTGGTTGCTTTTGAGCATACTAAAAAAAAAATATTCAACAACTCCTTGGCGAAAAATTAATCATGCATCAATAAATATTTTCATAAAAGATGAATGGATGTTTTTTAAAGTTTGTTTGCACACCCATTCCCCGGAATCGTGTATATTATATTGCTTTCAGGGTATTATTATTTTTTTTTCATAGTCAAATCCTCTTGTTACAATACTAATAAATTAAAAGTCAAGTTAAAAACCCATAACGACCTCGATAAAAAATGATAGTAATAATATAGTACAATACTAGCGCAGTAACCAGTATTCTATCCGCACTATTTTCTCGATATTTACAGCACCTCAGATTATATTTAATATATAACGGTCTGATGCCGCAGAGATCCTGTTGGATTTCAAATCAGCACGACCCAATATAGGCAATATCGATCTGCAAGTTATCTTGTTGACTGAACTGATTTTGTTCAATGTGTTCTGTTCTTGTTTTATTTTCTGTCAGTCCATCTTCTGACTCTCTTACTGATCGCACGTTCATTAATTCTCCTTATTCGATCAATACACTGTTATATATATATATATATTGTGATTTACTGATTACCGAGGATGCTATTTTCATCAGGTTATGGGCCCAGACACGAAAATAAGTGAAATAAATAAATAAGAAATTACAGGACACGTAAAACATTTTGGTTCAAAAGAACGGCCTTGTTTATACGACATTTATATATATTTATTCGACATCCGGAACATCAATACGAATTCCAATGTTAACAAAAACCAATTATGATACGTGGAAATTAAGAGTTCTAGGAATTTTAACAAAAAACAGAACATGGTCATACGTGAACGGAAGAAAGATCAAACCAGCGGCTGTCGAAAACAATGCAGCTGCAATTGAAGAGTGGATAAAAGAGGATGAGAAGGCCAAAGCAGATTTATATCTCACCATCGGTGACGCTGAACTCAAGCAAGTGAGAAATTGTGTAACATCGCGAGAGGTTTGGTTAGAATTGGAATCAATTTTTAAATCACGAGGACTTGCTAGAAAGGCAGCTCTTTGGAAGAAGCTGATGACGCTTCACATGAAAGAAAATGGTGACGTTTCGGAACACATGAACGAATTTTTCGACATCATCAGTCAATTATCTGGGCTAGAATTTAACATCAGAAACGAGCAGCAAGCGATTATGCTCTTAAACAGCCTTCTGGACAGTTACGATAACTTTCGTTGTGCAATACATTCACGTGATAATTTACCAGATTCTGAAGTCCTGAAAATAAAAATACTGGAGGAAATTAACACCAGGAAAGAAAAGTCGAAGGAAAACGATCCAAATGCCATGTTCATACGAAGACCAATTAAGAGATACGAAAAAATTGAAACTAACAATTCCACGGGTAAGGAAATTTTTTTTAAATACAAATGCCACAGGTGCAGAAAAATTGGCCACATGGCTGTGTAGAGTGTCCCGAAAAAATTGAAAAAGTCTCGATCACGGAGGACGTAAGTTTTCTCGCCTCCACAACCACAAACATCGCACTTCTTTCGGAATCAAGTAATATTAAAGACCCATGGTGTTTGGATAGTAGCTGCACTTCACACCTTTGCAATAATGAAAGTCGTTTCAGCAAATTGGTCACGTCGAAAAACCACAAACTGTGTCTCGCAAGTAACGCATCGACGGAAATAAAAGCGAAGGGTACTGTACAAATTAAGACATCGGATGGAAAAAGAGATAAAGACGTTCGGTTGGAAAACACGTTATTCGTACCTGATCTTCGAATTAACTTAATGTCAGTCGCGAAAATAACAGATAAGAACAACCTTGTTATATTCAAGAAAAGTCATGCCGTTGTAGAAGATAAGAACGGAAAAGTGAACATGATCGCTGATCGAATTGGTGATTTATACTACCTCAGGAACACTCACCAACAAGCTTACAAAACATCTACAGAGAACGAGAAACACAATCTGATAACATGGCATCATAGACTCGGTCATTTAAATAAAACGGACATTCTCGAAATGCATAAGAAAGAAATTGTAATCGGAATGGAATTAAAAGATGACGAGATTGAATCCTCGTGTGTAACGTGCTTACAAGGAAAAATTGTAGCGACGCCGTTTCCCAAACAATCTGACAGAAAAACTGAACTCCTGGATCTTATCCACGCGGACATATGCGGTATTTTCTGCGTAGAATCAAGAGGAAAGGCTAAATATTTTTCAACTTTTATCGATGATTGTTCTCGATGGTGTGAGTTAAAGACTTCGAGAACATGATTGAGAAACAAACGGAGAGATCAATCAAGTGCATACAATCCGATAACGGAAAGGAATACTGCAGCAGATAATTCAAGGAACTATTGAAATCCGAAGAAATCAAGCGGAAATTAACCGTCCCATATACTCCTCAACAGAATGGAGTCGCAGAAAGAAAAAATCGTACCTTAGTCGAAATGAGACGGTGTATGATCATTCAATCCGGACTCCCTCCTTCATTTTGGGTGGAAGCTATTTCAACAGTAAACTACGTAAGAAATCGATGCAATACGCGAAGCCTCAACAAGACAACACCTTTTGAAATGGAATCTAGGAAAAAAGAGCCCAGGAAAAAACAACTTGAAAAAAGAGCCCACGGAAAAAAGAGCCCGCGGAAAAAAAAGCCCAGGAAAAAAGAGCCCAGGAAAAAAGAGCCCACGGAAAAAAGAGCCCAGGAAAAAAGAGCCCACGGAAAAAAGAGCCCAGGAAAAAAGAGCCCACGGAAAAAAGAGCCCAGGAAAAAACAACCAACAATAAAAAATACGTATAAGAACTAGTTTTGTGTTGCCTGGAGGGGCTCCGCCCCCCCAACCCCGGGGGGGGGGGCTGCCGCCCCCTGAACTCCCTGCTCGCGCGTGCACCACAGCTCTACGTGCGTCACATCTTCTATGTGTGTCACCGCTTCTGCGTGTATAACAGTTTCTGCGTATGTCACAGCTTCTGCGTGTGTCACAGCTACTGCGTGCAATTTGGTCTACAATCGCTCGACGCTTACGCACTGACAGCAGATGAATAGATAAAAACCGAGTTGCTCGGAAACAGAAACTATGCATCGGAGATGTCTATTCTAGTCGCCAAAATCATTTTTTTTAATCACAAAAAAACGACAAAATCTGCAACGGGGCTGTTTTTTCCGGGGCTTTTTTTCCGTCGGCTGTTTTTTCCGGGGCTCTTTTTTCCGTGGGCTGTTTATTCCGGGGCTCATTTTTCCTGGGCTCTTTTTTCCGTGGGCTCTTTTTTCCGCGGGCTCTTTTTTCAACCTGTTTTTTCCTGGTTTCTTTTTTCCGCCACCCTTTGAAATGTTATACGGAAAACGGCCAGATATCAAACACTTCAGAATCTTTGGAGAAGAAGCGTATGCACTTGATAAAAACCCTGGTAAAGGAAAACTTGATGCACGCGGAATTAAATGTCAATTTGTTGGCTACGACGGTCGAGCTAAGGTGTATCGAATCTGGTTGCCCAGTGAACGAAAGATCGTCGTTTCGCGTGACGTCAAATTCGAAGAAAATTTTAATCCGCCTAAACAAGAAGAAAACTTGTCATCAACGGAAAATCTCAGGAAGATTAATTCCAATTTACCAACGTTCGTCAAGATTGACCAAGCACGAGTCGAACGGCTGAATGAATCATTTGAAGATCCTGCGGAATTTGTTCAAGAAGAAGCAGAAAATGATGAAAGGGACATGGAGAACGACGAAGAAAATGCGATATATGATGAAGAAAACATGGGAGACAATGCCAGAAATTCGCAAATGGGAGCTCGCAGCAGGGCGACGAAAAGAGGACCCGGTAGACCAACCAAAATCATGACGGGACGAAGAGGACGCCCTTCGCAAAAATGTAACATGATTGAAGTCGATAATGAACTACTGATAACGAGAAACGAACAAGAGCTATCTGAAGAAAATTCTGAGAGTACATTCGATTCTAATGCAGGTGAGTGCATCGTACAACTAGCAGAAATACCATGGCGGGAAGCACTACCTGGAATAAACGCAAAAGAATGGAAGGATGCAATCGTAGACGAAATCGAATGTATTATAAAAAACAATACTTGGAATATCATCGATAGGCCAAAAGATCGTAATATCATTGGTTGCAGAGTCGTTTTAAGGAACAAACACAATCCGATGGGACTATCGAGCGAAGAAAGGCGCGTGTAGTAGCTAAAGGATTCACACAATGCCCAGGCATCGATTTCCACGATACGTTTGCGCCAGTCGCTCGTCTTAGCTTCGTGCGTTTACTATTAGCTTTATTGGCTGGATTAAAAATGAAGATACACCAATTGGATATCACCACAGCTTATCTACATGGAGTGATTGAAGAAGAGATATTCATGAAACAGCCAGTCATGTTAATGGAATCATTGGAGGAAATTTTTAGAAGAAAAGGGCTGCAGGATTTACTGGGAATTTGTGCACAGAAAATGATCAGTGATTTGCAAGGGGGAAATAAAATATGCCGACTTAACAAATCACTGTATGTATTGAAGCAAGCAGGTCATCAGTGGCACAAAAAGTTTGACTACGAACTTCAACTTTAGATTTGAAACCGACGGCGACCGATCCCTGCATTTATTCAACGGTCCAAAGGGGAGAATTATTGTTCGTATTAATTTACGTGGATGACATTTTATTAGCCTATCGAAATAAAACGAGGCTGGACCATATTCGAAATGACTTAATGCAAAAATTCGATATCAAAGACATGGGAAGTGCAAAGTACTGTCTAGGAATAGAGATTACTCAAACCGATGAGTACATCGCGATGTCTCAATCGGGATATATTCGTGACATTATACAAAGATTTGGAATGGAGAAGTCAAACCCGATATCAACACCAGTGGACCTCAGTCAAAAGCTTCAAGCGATTCCAATAAATAATAACGAAGAGAGACCTTATCAAGAACTAATAGGAGCACTAAACTACTTGTCTGTGGTAACGCGACCTGATATATCGTTCATCGTCAGCCCCTTGAGTCAATTTAATACCTGTCACGGAGATCAACATTGGACCGCAGCAAAACGCGTTCTCCATTATTTGAAAAAAAACGATAAACCACGGAATATTATATTCGAAAATGTGTCAAGGTATCACGAGATTCGTGGATGCTGACTGGGCGAATTGCAAAATTGATCGACGATCCTATACAGGATTTGCGTTCATCTTAAATAACGCTGCTATATGTTGGGAGTCTAAGAAACAACGTACCGTCGCACTTTCCTCCACGGAGGCTGAATACATGGCCCTTACGGAAGCAACGAAAGAGTCCATGTATCTTCACAAATTGGTCTCGGAACTTGGAATACACGAATTGGACAAGATATCGATCAAGATTGGTAATCAAAGTGCTTTAATGTTAGCTAAAAATACTGTGTTCCATGCCCGATCAAAATATATTGACATACGATACCATTTTGTCCGTGAAGTATTAAAAACGGGCCTAATCAAGATTGAACACATCTATACAGAAGATATGGCAGCTGATATTCTCACGAAAGGCCTGCCCAAATCAAAACATTATAAATGCATGGAACTCCTTGGTATTAGATCCATAATGATTTAAGATCGTGCTATTTGAGCGGGTGTGTTGGATTTCAAATAAGCACGACCCAATATAGGCAATATCGATCTGTAAGTTATCTTGTTGATTGAACTGATTTTGTTTAATGCGTTCTGTTCTTGTTTTATTTTCTGTTAGTCAATCTTCTGACTCTCTTATTGATGGCACGTTCATTGATTCCAGTTCCCCTTATTCGATCAATAAACTCTTATATACATATCTGAGAAGTAAAAAAAGGACGCCAAGTATTAAAAATCCCAAAAATTCGAATTTAAAAAAATCCTAAAAATTCAAAATTCAAAGAAAATACTGGAAATTTGAAAATTTGAACCCAAATCACGCAAGCCAAGCAAAAAACTCGGTATGCTCAAGTTATTAATTACCAAACCAAACAAAAAAGCTTGGCGTGCAGGGTTAAGAAAAATAAGCCCGGGAGGTGCTGCAGGATTTCCGCGAGATATAAGATGGAAAATGATTATACCTACTTATCTTGGGATAACACAGAGTAGTGTCACGTGTATATTTTACAGTCAAGTAGTTTGTTCACGTATTACTGACGCATTAGGGTCCATTCATTAATTACGAAAGGATAATTATTTTTGTCGTTTTTAAGCTCCCCTGCCCTTATGTAAGGGCCCATCAGATATTTGGACCCCTTCTTCCCCTTTTTACGTAAGACTTTACCTATTTTTTCTAAAAAGCATTTGACATTGTTAAATGTCGTTAGAAAAGGGTTAGTTACACTAAAACACGTTATTATTTGACACAAATGAAAGATTTTTATTATTAACAAAATAATTATTTTGTCTTTGGAAAATGCATATTGAAAGTAAAGGTAAGAGCTTGAACATTCTTAAAGTGAGGAAACAAATCAGTCAATAAACTATAAACGGATATAATGTTTCGCGTAAATCAATGAGTAACTAGATTTGAAACAATCTTATAGGAAATAAGTCAAAGAGTAAAAGTCAGTTCAGTTCAAATCATCAATTATTGTCCGGGTTGAATTATATGCTGTTGTGACCGTTTGAATTGAAATTGTTTTCATAATTAAATGATTTAATTGTGTGATAGTAGAAAGAAAGTTTTACAAATAATTGAAGTAAGTTTAATATACGAAGTAATGTACTGTAATTTTTATTTATAAGCTTCGAAATGTGTAAATATCAACACATTTCAAATTTTTAAAACTGAATAAATAATACAAATTTTTAACATGAGCATATGCAAATCAAATCGTACATTGAAAATGAAACAATAGACCTAAAAGTTGTTTCGCTTAACACTATGCTCTCAAATATCCATCATTTTACATTGTAAAACGCACATTCTATCTTGTCGTAAAATATTATGTATGAATGGCTTATTAAGAATGGCATATATTATATAAGAATGGCCCCTTCCCCCCAAGGTAAGATCGAGTAGAGATTTTTTAACCCTCTCCCTTCGGGACCCTCACATAATTAATAAATGGCCCCTAACGTGTAATGATCGTTATGAGATTTTCGAATTCATCCGTAATTACGCATCTGCGATAGTCATCGTAAGCCCAGGCCTCGTCGCATATTTCTGTGTGCATCGCGGATATTATTACTGTTCAATATTTAAGATGAGTATTCGATATTTAAACTATTGACCGGAAAGAGTGGAAAAAAATCGTTATAAAAAGAAAAGGTTGGGAAGGTTGTACCGAGAAATATTTATGATAAAGAAGTAGCAACGATATTTATGATGATTGAAACAATTATGTGCAGTGATGCTACTATTATTTATCAAATTCAGACATTACAAAAGGTCAATAAAAGATTCTAAGCTATACCAGAAACTTTTTTTTTTAATTTTTGTCCCTTCATTTAAATATAAACATTTTACAAGATTTTTATCAGTAAACGATTCTCGTAGTTACTCTCTAGTTTACTCGATCGTGATCTCTTTTGTTTATTCTCACAGTTGGTTGCTAGTGTACTTGTTTAATTGGTTTCTTTTTTATTCTTTCGTTTGTTCACTCCATTGTTAGGCGGTAGAGGCGTCTGGACTCGGTTTTTCATTGCCGAGCGTATTAGTTCTTAACCCTGCACGCCAAGCTTTTTTGTTTTGTTTGGTAATTAATAACTTAAGCATACCGAGTTTTTTGCTTAGCTTGTGTGAGCTTTCAATTTCAAATTTTTAGGATTTTCTTTAAATTTTAAATCTTTAGGATTGACCACTTCTTTTTAAAAGTTCTTTCGGAGTATCTTTACTGATTCAATTTATTTATATGAATTTTATATAAATTGGTGGTGAAATATTGGTGATTCATATTGATATTCATAGATATGCTATATATATTAGGGCGATTTTTTCGACTTTTTTTTCTTTCACTTCCCACCCAAAATTTCGGTGTATATGTCTGAAAAAAGAATCCTTAAAAGTTACAGACCTTAGAATTAATATTAAGTACTTGTAATACATACAATGTGATAGCATAAAAAACCGCAGAGTGGTAAAATTTTTAAGAAAAAAAATTTTAATTTACGTGTATTTTAGATGGAAAAACTTATCACGCGAAGGAACAGGACTTAATCTCAATATTAAGGGCTGTAACTTTCCGGGGATTTTTTTCAGCCATGCACATGCCACTTTCGCATTGTGAGCAATACTGATATCAAGTTTTACAAGAAAAAAGGTGGTAGAAATACAAAAACATGTTAGAAACAAAATCAGTATGTAATGATAAATTAATTGAAAATAGTGAAAATATTGATTTTCAGAGATTTTTTTTCGAATATATGAATCATTTGTTCAGTAAATATGGGTTTGCAAGAGTACATATCTGGGCACCTTGTATAAAAAATTCAGAATTTTCTTAATGATCTGTTTCCGTTTATCAGTGATATAGTATGTTTAACACTAAAAATGTCACGCGCGCCCTTTAAAAAAATTCAATAAATCGAACCGTTGCACAGAGACCTTTATTTCGACGATATCTTCGATTTTTGAGGGTAGTCAACAGTTTTTGATTTTTTCGATTCACCCTAATTTATATACACTAGTGGAAAAATTTAAAGGATCAACAAATGTTTCCAAATTTTTAGTGGTTTTTAACAATCCTGTATCTCAGTGAAAAATGGTCGTATCGAAGTCTAAAAAAAGTATTTTGAAGCTCGAAGTTTCTAGATTTCAGATCTTTTAGCAAGATTTTTTCGAAGCTACAAGTTTCACGCAATTCCGAGAAAACCAAGACAAAAAAATTCGGCAAACTTGCATCACTTTTTTTTGGCTGTAATTTTTAAAGATAAATTCTTCCAGCCAAACCATCACATAGTCCGGATAGCTTGTTTATTTAGCTTCAATTTGTTCTTTTTGAGACTTCACTGCGACCATTTTTCACTGAGATATCGGGCTTTTACGAAAAAAAATACTTTCCTGTTTGACCATTGATATCTCGGCAACCAATGATCGCACAGAAATCGGAAGGGGCGTTTCATAGACTTGAATGAATGCTCTACAAGGATCGATGATGTTATTAGAAAAAAAAAATTCCATCCTTGCCATGAATTCGAAAAAGCA
The DNA here is from genome assembly GCA_946863875.1 of Alloplasta piceator. Taxonomy (NCBI): domain Eukaryota; kingdom Metazoa; phylum Arthropoda; class Insecta; order Hymenoptera; family Ichneumonidae; genus Alloplasta; species Alloplasta piceator. The sequence goes on along the minus strand of OX333075.1, from coordinate 36,856,118 downwards.
GAAAAAAAGGGCTATTAATGGTTTTTCAGAAAATCAACAGCCAAATTAAAAATAGTGACAAAACGACTAATGTTGAGCGTGACTTTTACAGCACAATATACCCACAAAATCCCTGTAAAGTTTCAATTTGATCTATCGAACGATTTTTTAGTTTCAAACAATCAAATTTTTGAAAAAAATTAAAGGATCATGTTTGTTGCCCCTTAACACTTCATAATCATTATGAAAATGAAAAAAAAAAAATTTCGAGCATTTCCCCCATTTATATCACAAACAGCGTTTAAATTCCCCTTCTGATTTCTGTGCGATCATCGGTTGCTGAGATATCAATGGTCAAACAGAAAAGTATCTTTTTTCGTAAAAGCCCGATATCTCAGCGAAAAACGGTCACAGCGAAGTCTTAAAAAAAGCATATTGAAGCTAAATAAACAAGCTATCCGGTCCATGTAATGGTTTAGCTGGAAGAATTTTTTTTCAAAAATTACAGCTAAAAAAAAGCGCTGCAAATTTGCCACATTTTTTTTCTTTGTATTTTTCAGAATTGCGGGAAACCTGTAGTTCCGAAACAAATTTTGCTAAAAGATCTGAAAACCATAAACTTCCAGCTTTAAAATGCTTTTTTTAGACCTCGATACGACCATTTTTTACTGAGATACAGCATTGTTAAACACCACTAAAAATTTGGGAAAATTTTTTGATCCTTTAATTTTTTCTCATTTTTTTTTCTTACAAACGGCTGGACCGATTTGAATTGAATTTGGACACGTTACAAATGTATATGAAAGCTATTTTTAGAAAAAAAAACAGCTCATAATCTTTATAATAACTAATGAAAACGGTTAATTTTTCCGGTAATTTTTTTTTTCTCCAGGATAACGTTCTGGCACAATTATAAAAAAAAAATTTATTGTGTTTTACTATCTCATATAATGTCTCCAAATTTCAAATTGATAGTAGAGGTACGTCATATTTAAATAAATAACAAAATTTTACATTAGGAAATAGGTTTTAATTTTTTTTAAATATGAAGTACCTCTTCGATTTCATTAACATCATCAAATTTCATTTACATCAGTCTAGCCGTTTGTGAAAAAAAATTGTTCTCCGATGAAAATCAACTTAGATCGTCTTGCGGCACGTGTTATTTTTGATTTAAAAAAAAAAGTACCTCACGTTTTTTTATTAAACGGAACCTTTTTAGGGGGGTCGGGTAAGTTTTCTAGTTTGGCTTGGTCTTTAATAACTTACGTACACCAAATTTTTTGCTTGGCTTGTGTGATTTGTGTTTTTTTTTAATTTCAGATTTTAAATTTTTAGGATTTCCTCTAAATTTTGAATTTTTGGGATTTTTTTTTAAATTCAAATTTTTGGGATTTTTTTAATTCGAATTTTTGGGATTTAATACTCGGCGTCCTTTTTTTACTTCTCAGAAGTATTTTGTGATTGATTTCACTTCTTTCTGAAAGTTCTTTCGAAGTATCTTTCCTAAATCAATTTATTTACATGAATTTTATATAAATTGGTGTTGAAATCATCCAAAATATACAGAAGAACAAAAAATAAAAATGCATGGCTTGTTGTGTATACACAATTATGGAAACAATTATGAAAACTTTTTTTTATTGTGTTTCACTATCCCAGATAATGTCTCCAAATTTCAACTTGATCGGAGAGGTACTTCATATTAAAAAAAAAATTGCATACAAAAATTGGTTTTCATTTTTTTAAAATACGAAGTACCTCTTCGATGAATTTGAAATTTAGGGACATTATATGAAATAGTAAAACACAGAAAAAAAATTATTTTCATAATTGTGCCAGAACGTTATCCTGGAGAAAAAAAAATAATTACTGAAAAAATTAACAGTTTTCATTAGTTATTATGAGGATTATGAGCTGTTATTTTTTCTGTAAATAGCCTTTTTATACCTTTGTAACATGTCCGAATTTCATTCAAATCAGTCTAGCCATTTGTAAAAAAAATTGTTCTTTGATGAAAAACAACTTAGATCGTCTTGCGGCACGCGTTATTTTTAATTTAAAAAAAAAAGTACCTCGCGTTTTTTCATTAAGTGGAAGCTTTTTAGGGGGCGTCGCGAAAAATTTAATTTTTAACGACCAGTCTAATACTTATCTATGAATATGAAGCATAAAATTTGAGTTAGATTTTGGTTTGGCCTAAAATTAAAGTCAAATTTTGATTTAGCGTCAAATTAAAGTTGAATTTCGGTTGAACCCAAAATTAAAGTTAGATTTTGGTTTAGCTTAAAATTTAAGTTAGATTTTGGTTTAGCGTCAAATTAAAGTTGGATTTCGGTTTAACCTAAAATTAAAGTTAGATTTTGGTTTAGCTTAAAATTGAAGTTACATTTTGGTCTAGCTTAAAATTTAAGTTAGATTTTGGTTTAGCCTAAAATTTACGTTAGATTTTGGTTAAGCGTCAAATTAAAGTTGGATCTCGGTTTAACCTAAAATTTAACTTAGATTTTGGTTCAGCTTAAAATTTGAGTTCGATTTTGATTGAGCCTAAAATTAAAGTTAGATTTTGATTTAGCTTAAAATTTGGGTTAGATTTTGATTTAGCCTAAAACTTGAGTTAGATTTTGGTTTAGCTTTAAATTTAAGTTAGATTGTGGTTTAGCCTAAAATTTAAGTTTGATTTTGGTTTAGCGTCAAGTTAAAATTGGATTTCGGCTTAAACTAAAATTTAAGTTAGATTTTGGTTTAGCTTAAAATTGAAGATAGATTTTGGCTTAGCCTAAAATTTAAGTTAGATTTTGGTTTAGCTTAAAATTTGAGTTTGTTTGTGATTTAGCCTAAAATTTAAGTTTCATTTTGACTTATTAGCTCATTAACTTATTAGCTCCGTACGGCCATCGCTACAATGTCTATACCTAGATATTCTATCACTGGGTGTACAGGAATAAGCGTCGATAAATATGTATATAGATATAGAGAGGGAGATATAGAGCAAGAGAGCGAGTCAGAGATATATATAGGTATACTAAGTCTGAGGACCGAAACCTCTCACGAGGCGAGACGTTTCGATCCTTATCAGAATTTTGCTCACCGTATGGTCATCGTTACTATGCTTTCAAAAAATGAGACTATTTTTTTAATTCGCAATCTCCAATTAATTACCTTCAGGGAAGTAAAAAAAGATGCCTGTTTAAAGCAGAGCTCTAAATATTAATATTTGGAGGTCTCTCATCGCAAATTTATTTTTTATATTTAAATGACACAGGAAAAAAAAGTCAAACTTTGAAATTTTTCACCTCGGCTTCAAGTCAATATACCAAAACGAGCGCTGCATGTTCTTGTAGGGAATTGAACGCTCTACAGAAAACGTTCCTCATGATTTTTCGTTAAACACTGTCCTTCAAAAGTTATTCACGGTCTAATATATATTAGACTGTGAATATGTGTTAACTACTGTTAGTCAGTTCTTTAAAAATTAGGTTACTTATGGTAATGCAATTTGAACTTTTTTTTAAAAAAAGATTTCACGATATTTAGTAATAAGCTTAAACATTTTTCCGGAAAATAAAAATAAAAGGGAAATTTATTCTAAATTTAATTTTACCTTTGAACAATTTTTGAAGGAGTGAGTTTTTTCAAAAATTTCTAAACATTTTCAAACAAATTTTCCAAAAATTATTATTTTTTTTTTTTAAATAAATTTAAACGTTGTTTGCGATAAAACGTGAAAAAAACTAAAAAAAAATATTTTCTCATTTTAATGGTGATAACGAAGTGTTTTGGGGTAATAACATGATTCTTCAATTTTTTTCAAAAATTCGTTTGCTTGAAACTTGAAACAAAAAAAAACATTCGATAGATCAAATTGAAACTTTACAGTGTCTTTGTGGGTATGTTGAGCTGTAAAAGTCACGCTCAACATTAGTCGTTTTATCAATATTTCTAATTTTGCCGTTGATTTTCTAAAAAAAACAATAAATAGCCCTTTATCTCCTGTTTCTTCAAATTCATGGCAAGAATGGGAAAATTGTTTTTTTATTCAAAAAACTATCGACAATTTTTTCAGAGCATTAATTCAAGTTTGTAAGACGCTCCTTCTGATTCCTGTGCGATCATTGGTTGCTGAGATATCAATGGTTGAACACGAAAGGATTTTCTTTCATTAAAAGTCCAATATCTCAGCGAAAAATGGTCTCAGCGAGGACTCAACAAAAAGCAAATTGAAGTTAAATAAGCAAGCTATTCGGTTCATGTAATAGTTTAGCTGGAAAAAATGTTTCCAAGTAACTGCACCAAAAAAAAAGATTGGTTTGTCTTACTGTTTCTTAGGATTGCGTAAAACCTATAGCTTCGAATTTTTTTTGGCTGAAAGATCTTAAAACTAGAAACTTGAAGCTTCAAAATACTTTTTCAAGACCTCGATTGGACAATTTTTCACTGAGATACAGCATTGTTAAAAACCACTAAAAAATTGGAATTTTTTTTAATCCCTTAATTTTTTTCAGTGACGTATATATAAATACACATATATTTATATGTACGCCCGTTCATCCCTGTGCGCTCCGTTTTCATCTATATAGGTATATGCATAGTAGCGATGACCATGACCGTGCGGAGAGCCAAACTCCGGTAAAGATCGAAACCCTTTCGCTTGGCGAGCGGTTTTGCTCCTCGAGGAGTTATACTCCGTCGAGATCGTGGGGATCCGATCCTCGAAGAGTTTCCACCTGCTCGTGAGCGTCGGGATTCAATCGTTGAACGATTCAAACTGCCCGAACCTTTCGACTCGGCGCTCGTTCGAGGAGGGGATCGTCTCCCGAGTTTTATTTGCCGTTCTTTCGAAGAGTTATATCGCGGGGGTATTAACTCGCCAACGAGTAATATAGCTACCTGCTCGGTAGGAGCATGCTCACTGAACGAGTAAAACTCGCAAGGATCGGAGATTTTACCTGTTCTTCGGCTCGCTCGCGATTCGCTCGCAATCCCTGCTATATATTAAATTGCCATTTGTATATTAACAGATTATGTTACCAATTATTCTCCAATATGATTTATTCGTAATCACCGGATCAATACACATTGAAAAATTGCGATGATCAAGGAATTTTGTACAAACATTGCCGTCTGAAAATTTGGAAACACTCGCCCCGATTCCGCGCCGCACAAAAAGTTTCACTGCTCTTTTAAAAATGAAAATATTTCAATTCAACAAGAACAAGCGGCGTTTCAACGGGGACAATTCAGCTTCATTTCGCCTTTTCCAAAAAACTTTTTCGATTTTCTTTTACCCCGGTACGCCCTTTGAGACATGGTCATTTTTCGGCGTAAATTCAGAGTTACGCTTCATTTTATAAATATGGTCGTTTTTTGTGAAAGTATGAATATTTTTGTGAAAACAAATCATACGAAACTTTTTAAAAAACAAAATTGAAGCTCATACTCCCCCCGCAAGTTTTTCATGTGAAAAACAGTTTAAAAAATTATCATGGGTCGTGTGCCCAAAATTTCAACGTAAGAACAATGCCAAAAAACGACCATCTTTTAGAGAACATACCAGGTTTTAAAAAATTGAAAAAATTATTTGAAAAGAGTGAAATGAAGCTGAATAGGCTTCTCCTTTGAGACGGCGCTTGTTCAATTGAAATATCTTTATTTTTAAAAGAGTCAAATTTTGTGTGCGGTGTGGAATCGGGGCAAGTTTATTTCCTATTCTGTCTAAACAGCGTATAGTTATTATAAAAAATTAAACTGGAGAACAGTCTTACTTGCAATAAGAATTAATGACATTCATTAACTATTTCATTAAAACGTTTAAGTTTTATTTATTATTCCGCATAACTTCTCACTACAATTAATAATCTATTAATAACAGCGGGACAAGAATGAAAAAAATCGCACTGGATAGCGCATATAAAAGTCGATTCTTGAAAAGGAAATTCTCTACTTTGTCGACCAAAATTCAGCAGTACTACCACCAATATCATCGCATACTGCAGTTTGAGTTTCATGCCCTAAGATTGGCAGCGGACTTATACTTGAACCAATGGGAAGCGTGTCAAATAAGAGATGTTCTGTTAGCATTGAGTATGTGTCTACTCCCACATGTGGAGTAGTCGCATACGAAATAGTCTCGCACTCGAGCACTGGTAATTCAGAGGGCGATTCACAAAAACAAGAAATTAATTACCACAGCTTATTCTTGTTGCTGTATATTTTGTAAAATATACTTGGAACTTTTACTTAAAAATCTTTTTTCCTCATTTAAGATCCTACCGGCATTTGTACTATTCTCAATAATTATCTTGGTTGATAAAAAAAATGAAAATGATGAGTCTCTATTTGTACATCCCTGATTTAAAAAAGTATTAATTTCCATTTAACTTCTATATTCGGTAGCCTTGGGAAGATTTCATTTCGATAATATCTAGATACATACTTGCGTTGAGATTGGATATTCTTCAGACTTTTTTAAATCAGAGATAAACGCAAGAAGTTTTTTTAATCACAGATAAAAGCAAGAAGTTTCACTTCTAGCGCACAACGCACAACGACTTCTCCACGCACACCGATTTTTTAAAATGTTTCGAATAGAGTTAAGGGAAGGCTAAATACCGACATTATTACTGAAACCCTACATTATCAACTCAAAATCGTTGTCCTAACTTTCTCCGATACCGGTGCATCAATATCAGTGAAATTTATGAATGAATGATGAATGAATTGCAAAATGTAAATGCGAGACATAAATCAACGTTTTCGTTCATTGTCACAGACAGCTCATACAGATTGGATAGAAGTCTGATGAGAATAATATTTATTTATTTATTTTTTTCCTCCTCTCTCCCTAGCTCTGGGAACTTAGCCCATCTAGCCCTTATGTCGATGATTCGAGGTGGATCTGCAGTCCCGTACCTTTAGTGTTACGTTTCTCTCAAGCTGTATCGCAATTTTGCCGAGGGTGGAGGGAAACTGCAGAAGACCTCCACCGATACAGCTGGCCCTGAGTTTCGTCTTCCGATGCCGGAGCTACGTCGCGCCTCGTCGAGAGATTGTAAACATAGACTACAGCTATATACATGTGACTCACACCTGTACGAGTACTTGTGTATGCCACATATATATATATATATATATCTGGAGCTTGTCACGCCCATATTTTTATTTCTCGACGAGACTACGGCACAGGGAATCGAACCTGGGACCTTCCGATGCTCTGGTTTAGAGGCAAGCACGCTAGCCACTACTCCAGAGTACCGGTGTTAATATTAATTTCATAAGAATTAGATGGTGCTGCCCTCTTTCGCATTTCTGTGGTTTTGATTTCGCCATTTCGTTTTTTGACAAAACACCAAATTTATCAGCATTTATCTCGTGATTTGCCATTCAAACTTACGTTGCGTTTTCTTCATCAAATAATGCCTAAGACGTATCGATATTCGTATTTTGGTGTTCATCATCGAGCCCCATTCTTAGTTTTAGCATAAATGCAGTAAAAACATTATAATTTAATATTTTCAATTACAGATCCCTGATGAAAATCGAATTTGTAATTTTTTTTTTGTTTTTCGAAAAAATGTTGGTGGGGCTCAATATGTGCCATAATTCTGGTGAGACTGTCAAAATTGTATCGATTTTCATTCATTCATGCCAGTGGATTCCAATGTCGAGGTGCTAATGTCGGTATTTAACCTCCCCTAAATGTTACATGGCGAACGCGTGGAACACATTTTAGGCCTTTTGATTGGTTTATGCTCGACCACGCTCCGCGCCTTGGCGCGTATGTGAACCATCAGCATGACGCGGCATGTACCGATACCGTATAATGTACTAGCGAACCCCCATCGTAAGTCACACTTAGTTTTTTACATTTCTTTGCTACACGAAAGACCACCAAATGATTTCATTATATAATATCCGTGACCACCAAACGATTCTACATTGATTAAGCTCTATTGAAAGTGATTTAAAAAAATAATAATGTTGGGCTAACTTTGGGCCTGACGTCTTTTTGAATCATTCTAATTAAATGATTGACCACTGAACAATTTGATTAGACTACCAATCACTATCAAACGACCACCAATCGAATAAAATTAGTCTCCAATTTTTTAAATAATCTTACATATTATTTTGGTGCTTATTGTTATGGGCCAGTACCGTACACTGTACTAGCGCGACCCCATCGTAAGTCGCACTTAGTTTTTTACATTTTCTAGCTAAACGAAGGAGGGCCTTACATGTAACTTACATATAACTTCTATGTAATATTACATGTTACAATCGATAACATTGCCGCTACATTGCTGCAACATTACCGTGTTTCCTTGGATTCTTTTGTGGTGATTTCTCGGTTTCCGTACGGTCGATAATTTTCAAAAAAAACCAAATCATAACCAACACACAACCATTCACCAAATTGTAACCATAATGTGACGGTTACACCGATCCACTGGGGTTATCAGATGATTTTTTTAAATGTTCATTCATTTGTTAATAATAACTGATTTAAGTTAATTTTTCGGTCAGAAATTTGCCATTTTCTAAATTTCCCAAATTTTACATCGTATTTAGTCATGAGAAAGTGATTATTATACTCAAAGTATAACCACATTGTTTGAATAATAATAACTTCACCATTAAACAATATTTTTCACTTTTAAAATATCTGTTCGGCAAGTCTATGTACAGTGAGTGTAGAAAGTATTCGTACAGTAGCACTTTTGCGAAAAAAGCTATTTTTATCCTATCTGATAAATGATAACTGGAAAACCATTGGTCATAATAAACCATCTATTTATTAACCATGGTTATAAAAAAAAACAATTAATAACTTTATTTGTTTTTTTAACTATGAGGAATCAAAAATCAGCAGTTTTGGACGTGTGAAAAGTATTTTTACACTTGTCTCTCAACAGTCAAAATTTATTCGTAAACTGAGAGAATTTACGTTTCAAAATGAAAACAAATCAGATCGACGTAGTTTACATTCGGACGCTCGGTATGAGTCTTCATGCCAATCGTAGACTAGCAGTACGCATTGAATTATCAACGATAATGGGTCGAAAAGGCAAAGAAACTTTCGAAGAAGAAAGACAAATTATTATAAACTTGCATAATCAATGCAAAACCCTTAGTGAGATATCGAAGATCGTTGGAAGACCTCGCTCGACAATACAATCGATAATTGATCGATTTCGAGAACAGAAAACATTGAAAAATCAACGTAGAAGTGGTCGGCCGTGTGCATTGACAGATAGAGATAAGCGTTTTATTCTGCGAGAGATTAAAGCGGATCCAAAAATTAGTGCACGAAATACTGTGAATGGCCTCTTGGATCGTAATATAAGTGTCTCCGAAACTACAGTTCGTAATTTGTTACGTGACAATGGTTATCACGGCCGAGCTATACGAAAGAAATTTTGGGTCAATGCGATAAATCGTAAAAATAGATTTCATTTCGCTAAAGAGCATTTGGATAAAGATAAAGAGTTCTGGAACTCAGTAATTTTCTCAGATGAGAGCAAATTCAATATATTTGGATCAGATAGCAGGCGTATGGTGTGGAGGAAAAAAAATACAGAACTCGATCCGAAAAATTTCGGGCCCACCGTGAAGCATGGTGGTGGTTCTGTTCTCGTTTGGGGACGTATGAGTGCCAGGGGTGTTGGAAAATTACATTTTATTGAAGGTATTATGGATCATCGAATGTATATCAATATTTTAAAAAACAATTTTTGTGCCAGTGCCGAAAAATTAGGTATCTCGGATAATTTAATTTTCCAACAAGATAACGATCCTAAACATACCGCGCTCAAAACCAAAGAATGGCTGTTGTATAACGTGCGTAAGCACTTGAATTGGCCTCCTCAATCGCCAGACCTCCACCCCACAGACATCTATGGATAATTTTGAACGATGGTGTCCAAAAACGGGTGGTCTCCAGTCGGCAAGAGTTAAAACAGGCCTTGCATATTATAAAAAATTAATGTAAAATAATTTTTCGTACGGTGTACGAATACTTTTAACTCGTGCAAGACCGCTGATTTTTGTTTCCTCATCGTTTAAAAAAAAATCGAATAAAGTTATTAATTGTTTTTTGTACGAATACTTTCTACACCCACTGTAGATGTTGATTATGCCAAAACTCGATCGAACGATCAGGAAACTTTCATGAGAAAAAAAATGAAAAATCGACCTATTTTTTGGTTCCTGACATGTGCTCATGCAGACTGCACGTTCAGTCGGAGAATCAAGAAAAAATCTAATTAAAAAATAAAGCGAACATATTTAATAAAAACAATTCTACTTTTTTAAATTGAAATGTGTTTATACAAGTAATTCACCATACAGAAAATCGATTTATTTTTAATCATAATTCAATAAAAGATAAATAATTTTTGCGTACCTCAAAATAAGCGTACCACTGTACTGAACCACTGGGCTCTTTGATGTACAATTGCGTTCTCGCAACTATCAAAGGCAATGTAAAATCAACGGCCTCGAGCCGGCGATTTGTTATACTGAATTCAGCGACACCAAGATCAGCATTGCCGTTAGCAACTTGGCCGACAACACCCGACCAACTTTGAGTCGTAGTGTTCCAACTGCCATATCCATCCTCTCTTATTATCTTCGATACTTCGAAATTCATAACGTTCCGCAACTCCGTGACAACTTCACCAAAGTAACCAGTGATTTCATCGCATTCTTCGGTGAGAAAAGCCGAATTCTGTGACAGAGATTTTCGAAACTATGTATTACGCATATATATAAATGCCGAGCTCATTGTACGTCAATCGTGCACAATTTTTTAATTTTTTTAATTTTGCTTGTCCACAAACTTGAGTGGAATATATAGATATAGTGCTAGAGATATAGACATAGAACTCGACACGTTTGGGTTCGCCAATTGGGCACAGAGCCATTATAAACACCACACATATAATGCACCATATATATATACGCACACACTCTTGAGTTTTTCTCGGAACGCAGCAGCGCGTCGAGCCAAGGCCACGAGATTTGTGATTCAACCCGGGCGCCACAAACTTGAGAATTCAGTGTAGTGTGGCATTTTATTGTTTTTCGGGCTTCTTTTTGTGAAATATTTTTAATAAAAAGGACCAGACACCATTTTCAAATTAAACTTAAGATTGCTTACGCTCGAAACACATATTATTCAACTGGTTATAAAGGCATTTAACCGGATGGTAATTCAATCCTAAATTTTGTTGAATTTTTCAAGACTATTTAACAATGTGTTTGACGAATATAGTATAGTTATAGTTTAATCAATATAGTATATAGTTTAATCAATATAATATAATTTAGTGTATATTCCAATAACTGGGCAAATTAAACTATTTGTGCTGATATTATTTGTGCCAGCTGATAAATAAAAATGGTGAATCAGTAGAATTTGTAATCACTAAACTTGTTGGTCCACTGTCCATATTGGACATTCATAGATATATGCCAACACGACTTGACTACCACCAATCCAATCTAGCCTAACCTCTAGAAGTCCGTTCAAGTTGGATTGGATTGGTCAAACAGACATAATTTTATTAAAAAATTATCGAAATTTCATTGAAAACTACTATTAAACAGGTTTAATACACATTTAGTATCGAGATCAATATTAATCAGCATTTAGTACAGTATCTTGGAGGATACTGATTCACCCTGGAGCGGGTATTATATTTAAGCAATTGATTGAATGAGCGGCCGTTATTATACACTAGTGGAAAAATTTAGAGGATCAAAAAAATGTTCCAAATTTTTAGTGGTTTTTAACAATGCTGTATCTCAGTGAAAAATGATCATATCAAGGTTTAAGAAAAAAAACATTTTAAAACTTCAAGTTTCTAGTTTTCAGATCTTTCAGCACAACATTTTTCGAATATACACGTTTCACGCGATCCTGAGAAATACCAACAAGGGCTACCGGATTTTTGTAATTTTTTATACTTATAGTGCAGAAAGGTCTAGTCCCATATAACAAATCCCCAAAGCTATAAGGCTAGATATCCAGAAGTTTTCGAAAAAATCGATTTTGAAAAATTACGAGTGAGCGATAAACGCTGAAGGTAAAGCAGCGGTTGGACTTTTTTTGTTTTTTTTCGTTCTCTAAATCTTTTATCGCTTACACCCACATCATTTATGTAAAAATTTTATTAAATAATTAATTTTTGTGTACAAAAATACAAAATGCCATGTAGAAATCTTTTTATTTCATATTTTTCCTTTATTGGAACTAACCTACGGTACAAAAATAATCGTAATGTATATCGTCTTCATTCTTTTTTATAATATTATTGTTTTTCTTACAAATTGTCATCAATGATTATGCTGGCGTGCCATGCGTACCGGATCATTTTGCCAAAGATTGGGGAGGACAGCTGGTGATAAACGATGGAATGAATTTTCAAGCAATCCTCTCGAGAATTTTTTTCGCTTTCCTGTTCAAGTAAGTACGCGCAGTTCTGCAAACGCTTTATAAAATTTTTCACTTGTCGAAAAAAATATACGTCGCACGGCTGGACCAACGGGGTGCACTTTGGAGGGATAATTTTCACAGTGCAGGTCGGCAGACGAGCTTCGTCTTTAAAAATTTCATCGTAGATCGCGGTATTTGTCTGTCCTCCCCAAGAATCAATAAGTAAAAGAAACTTTTCCTCGCGGACGGACGGCTTCAATACGTCTACTAAAAAATCCGTGTAGACCTTCGTTGTCAACTTTTCCGATTTTGATGAGGTGACGACGACGTTTTTATATTTTCGAGATACTCGTCCACCGTTTTTTGTACGCTGGGCCCGAATGAACCGGTTGGCTCTGGTAGGCATACGAATACTCGGGGTAACAATTTGCCAGATAGAGTGACTGCGTATTGTGCCGTATATAAATGCGTCACCTTATTGATATTCTTCTTCACGAAAACGTGAAGCCACCCACCCAAGCCACAGAAACTGAACGGCATGAGGGGGAAAGGAGAAGTAAGGTAGAGGTAATATACTTGCGCTTATAATTTGAGAAACTTAAAATATCTGTAAACCAGCATAAATTTCACGGATTTTTCACGTCAGTTATGCGGGCATACACGTCACAAAAGTTAGAGGAAAAAAAACTAGTAAAAAAATAATTTGGATCAAGAGTAAAGAATAGTATTTTGTGCATCTAGGGCCAGAGATAAGTCTTTTTGTCGAGCGTGAAGTTTGCCGCAACGAGCGAAGCGAGGGCCGCAACCACGCGAGACAAAAGACGAATCTCTGGCCCGCGCTGCACACGATCTTTTTTTTCCCCATGGGAGATTTGAGTGTCTTTTTAGTATATGCGTGGATAGCCAAAAAGGCAGCTTTTTTTACAGCTAAGAGTCACTTTTCGGCTGTCTACGCATATGGTGAAAAGCACGAAAATCTTGCATGGGTGAAAAAAAATTACATTATTGTAAGAAAAACAAAAATATTATAAAAAAGAAGGAAGACGATATACATTACGATTATTTTTGTAGAGTACGTTAGTTCCAATAAAGGAAAAATATGAAATAAAAAGATTTCTACATGACATTTTTTATTTTTGTACAAAAAAATTCATTGATTAATGAAATTTTTACATAAATGATGTGGGTGTAAGCGATAAGAGATTTAGAGAACGAAAAAACAAAAAAAAACAACAAAAAAAGTCCAACCATGGGGCGCGATCCCGCGACCATCGGATTACGAGACTTGTGCGCTACCTGGTGATCCACGGGCCTTGTTGTTCAATGCTTTTTCAATTACCTTCAGGGTATATCGCTCGCTCGTAATATTTCAAAATCGATTTCCTTAAAAACTTCTGGATATCTAGCCCTATGGCTTTGGGGATTTGTTATATGGGACTAAACGTTTCTGCACTATAAGTATAAAAAATTACAAAAATCCGGTAGCTATATAATCCCCTTGCAAGACAAAAAAAATTGGCAAATTTGTATCACTTTTTTTTGCTGTAATTACTTGGAAAAAATTTTCCACTCTAGATGCACAGTATATATATACTGTGAAGATGCCCACACAGAAATATAATATACCGGAAAATATATTTTTCGATATACGTAAAAATATATTGAAATATATTTGAAGTGGACATGATATATTCTAAATACATTTTAGATGTATCTAAAATATATATCAGATATATATTAAATATATAATATGTATATTCCATATAAGAAATATACTCAAAAATCATATTTGTAATACATACATTTTCGGACAAAATATACTTAATATATTCAAAAATATATTTTCCGTAATATTTGCCGATATATTTTATTCCCATGTGGGTGAAGACGCAGTATGAACTCACACATAGCTGTAGACTCACACATACGACGGCTGGAACGACGCGCATACGCGCTGCTGTTCTATATACATACTAAACACTTATACGCGGGCATGATATGGCCTATCGCTCTCTCTCGCTCACACATCAATCTTTCTCTCTTCTTGTATTCCTCCATTCTCTTGTCCCGTAAACGGACATTCACGTTTAACGCTTTCGCTGGGTCGTTGTCGCATAAGAAGTATTCACTTCAAAAATTCTTCCAGTTGAACCATTACATGAACCGGATAGCTTGTTTATTTAGCTCCAATTTGGTTTTTTGAGACCTCGCTGCGACCATTTTTCGCTGAGATATCGGACTTTTGATGGAAAAAGATCCTTTTGTGTTTGACCATTAATATCTCAGCAACCAATTTTCGCACAGAAATCAGAAGGGGCGTTTCACAAACTTGAATTAATCTTCTACAAGGATTGATGAGGTTTTATGAAGAAAAAAAATGTCCATCCTTGCCATGAATTTGAAAAAACAGGAAATAAAGGACTATTTACGGTTTTTTAGAAAGTCAACGGCCAAATTGAAAATATTGACAAAACGTCTAATGTTGGGCGTGACTTTTACAGCTCAATATACCCACAAAATCCTTATGAAGTTTCAATTTGATCTATCAAACGGTTTTTTGTTTCGAGCAATCCAGTTTTTGAAAAAAATTAAAGGATCATGTTTATCGCCCCTTAACACCTCATAATCATTATTAAAATGAAAAGAAGATTTTTCTTCGAGCATTTCCCCTATTTTTATTGCAAACAGCGTTAAAATTTTTTTTTTTTAATCAAAAACATTTTCAAACTTGAAAGAAATTTTTTTTTGGCAATTTTGTTTTCCAAAAAAAATTGAAGGATTATGTTAATTGCCCCTTAACACTTCATAATCATTATAAGAAGAAAAAAAATCGAGTTTTCCTCACATTTTTATCGCAAACAGCATTTAAATGTATAGAAAAAAAATTGGCAAGGTTTTCAAAAAAAATTCGAAACTTCTTCGAAATTTTTTTTTTCCGTACATTCAAACGCAGTTTGCGATAAAAATGTTAAAAAAGCAAAAAAAATTATCCACTTTAATCATGATTATGACTTTTAGGGGCAGAAACATGATCCTTCAATTTGTTTCAAAAATTTGATTGCTTGAAACAAAAAAAACGGTTCGATAGATCAAATTGAAACTTTACAGCGATTTTGTGGGTGGATTGAGCAGTAAAAGTCATGCTCAACATTAGGCGTTTTGTCAATATTTTTAATTTGGCCGTTGATTTTCTAAAAAAAACTGTTACGTCTCAACCGGCTAGTATTCCATCTCGGTCAAGAAGGGTAAAACCTTCCGTTATTCGGAATAACTGCGTTATGTTGGACAAGTGGCCGTTTCGAGCCTAACCTCGCGGAAATTTGGTCAGGATGGCCTGGAGAGTGTATTTCAAGTATTGTATTGGTTGAATTTAACTATTATTGGAAATTTCTCGATTGGGAGTTAATTATCAAGGCAATATATTACTATGTATTGGGGCTGACAGACTACCCTGCAGGTATTAAATGGTACTTCGAAGGGTTGGATATTATTTCTCAATGAAGACGCGATTGATACGACGATTACGGGGATTGGATCCGGAATAAACATAATAGGCGTGAATTGATTGGACATAGTGGGGAGAAGTGAATCAAGAATGTGAAATTTCTGAATGCAAATTAGTTAAATCAATAGTAGATTGAATTGATTGTCTTATCGATTGGATGATTATAGAATTTAAACAGCGGTTGTCATTACGCGTGATTGTTCGGAATGATTGGTTTCGGAGGGGGTGAATTTAACCTGTGAAACGATTTTTATAGGGATGAATTTTCGGTCTTTTCGGAAGGAAATCAGGCAAACAAGAACCGTAATTATGAATAAAATACTAATTGTTATCAGGGCGATTATTCGCGATTCATTTAGAAACCACATGTCTCAATGATTTAATAACTTATTTTGCAAGAAAGTAAAGAAGGATAAGAATTTGATTTTTAAAACAAAGGCTTTTGAAGATTTAAAAACGTGAATGTTAAAGGGGAATTAAGATCACGAATGATTGTAAAAAGGGGAATTTTCCAGAAACGGAGATTCGAAACAAATTACTTTTAGTTATGGAATTTTATGTTGAGATTGGAAACGAAGGGGAAGAGATTGTTCTCGCAAGTTTCATTCAAAGTCTCATCAATTGAATGATTGATTGTCTGATTGATTGAATGAGAAAATAATTACAGGAATTTAAACTTCGGTGGAATCATCACGAAGAAAGTAAACGCGGGATTGTCCATCGCTTGTCTCTGAACGCGGGAATTTACCGGTGATAAGAATGTATCCCATAACGAAAATCGCGACTGCCAAAACAATTATCGTGACCATGCCTATCCAAACAGCTATTTCCTCGAGTTTGGTCATTTTGTAAAAATGTATTTAAATTTAGGAAAAGATTCTACACGCGCCAGATTTTTACTAACGACTCGACTTTAAATGCTAAAAACCCAGTTAAGATCAAGTTAATGATGAAAAATATAACCAGAAACAAAAGAGCAATTTTTAATTGAAAAATATCGGATTCATACATTGAAGGAAGTTTGAATGAATATAGACACCCCGTGTATTGTGTGCAAGGTGGACCGCGACAGAAACATAACGGGTGTCAAAATTTTAATGAAAACTTCCGATAAAACGCGAAAGGGGTTGAATTTAATTTCGACAAAATTTAATTATCAAACTCAAAGGATTGCCCTAGAGGGACAGAAAATCCATTGCGGACCCGTCCTCGACGGGAGTCGAGAGTATGTTCTCTCGAGGGTTAATTTCGAACGATGACCACATTGTAATTGTACTTACTCTTGCTGTTCTCTTTTGGGGATTGAGAAATGGAAGATGAACTCGAACTTGGTGACGAATGAAGACGATAGGTGATGAGATCCAAGAATCAATCAATCCCAGCGATGAAGACAACGAAAGTTAAAAATGTCGTTGAGGCGATGGAAACACGAACCCAAAACGATCGATTGATAGATGAAATGGATCGGTATCGATGGAATATTCGAAGTGCACGCGCAATAAATTCACAGTTTCACCAAGGGTTTATGATTATATATATATATTGAAATGAAAAATTGATATTGTTCACAATGTTCACAATGTTTCACAACGATTCACAACCAAGTCTATAATAACCGTAGCCGGTAAAAGTCAGAATAATGTTTATAATAATTATTTCTACCACACACTAAAGTCTATTAAAAATGTTTTTAAAAGAATGATTAAATTAAAAAAAGATTATAAGATCGAAAAATTACACGAAGTCACGTAAAATTAGTTGAAATGAATGAAATAAAACAAAGAATAAAATCACGGAGCTGACTGTCGTGGACGATGTTGACCGGTCAAAATTTTCGAAATCAATGTGTTAATTACTTGGTGCGATTCGCGCTTTTATACTCTTTGGACAAGCTTAGTTTTGGGGAAGGGGCAATTTATCCCTTGGTTCCTAAGACGTTGCACGTCTTAGAGCTCCCCTCCACCTCGCCGGTCATCTTGATTTCGCATTGATTAAATGATAATTAAACTTAACTTTAACCTAAATTTCACTCATACTTCCATTCTTGTACATTCTGCATTATCTGAAAACAATTTGCAATTTTAAATTCCAATTTTTACGTATATTTCGCGTGTACAGAGAGTCGAGGGGTCTCTTTCTTTCATTCTCTTTCTCACTTACTCCCGCCCTCGCTTGGGCTCTCGCTACGCTTAGGCCCCACCGCCGAGGCTTTGACCATCCCTCTCGTTCTCTTTCACTCTTGCATGCCTTCTCATACTCTCTCTCGCTCTAAAGCTCTTCTGATTGGTTCGATTTTTGACTATGGTTTACTTCTCTCTCTTTCCTATGACAATTTTCATATTTTCCATTCCTTCTCTGTTCTACTGCACTATATTTCCTATGCTTTATAAAGCTCCTCCCATCATTTCCTTATAAGGGAATGAGAAAGAGTCTCGAATGGATAATTCGTTTGAACGCATTTGTTAAATTCTTTTAAATAATTTCTATTGATGAAAATATATATTTTTGAATAATTGTAATTGTAATATTTTTTATATTTTATATTTTGTGAGCTTTAATTTGAGATTTTTAATTTGTTCAAACGGTTTCGAATAATGAATTTTAAAATGAATTGATAAATTAATTTTTTTAATTTTTGAACGATTGTTAATTTGAAAAATGTTTTAATTGATAAGGTTTCAATTTTCAAATTTTTATTCCTGATTGTTTTTGGTAATTATGTTATTGTCATTTCCGAAATAATTTTCCTGAGTGTAAATTGTTTATTTATTTTAAATGAAATATAAATTTTTATTTGTGCATTTTTCTGAAACTATTTTTGGTTTTGCTTATAATTAAATAATTCGATTTCATACTAATTCTATTAAATAATTACTTTTGTTGATTTGAATTTCTTGTTATTACGATTTTGACGAAATAGAATTTGTATTTTCCAAAGAACTGATTATTGAAAATGTTTAAAAATGTTTCTAGACTTTTGCAAAATGTAATAATTGGTTTTATATTTTTCTCTTATTTTTGGGTAATTCAAATTCTATTTCTCAGAAGTTTACCTGATCTTTTTACCTGAAATTAGTCATTCATTCATACGCACATTTCTTATAATTAACTTAAATCGCACGCCTACTTTTAAGGCGAAATTCCTCTTGAGTTTTATAACTGCTTTATAATTTTAACTTGCAACTTTTAACAATGCTTTTTATGAATATTATCTATGCCCAAATTTGGGGTGTCCCCTGTGGCGACTCATTGTGCGAGAGAGAGCGAAACGACGCATGAGGGTTGCGGGCCTCGTGCCGTCCGCGGGACGCGAGGGAATTTCCTCGGACCCTTGGACAAAGACTCTTTTCCAGCGTCATCTCAATTCTTTCTCGGACGATCTGTATTTTTTTTTAAAGTTGACAGATTTATTAGCTCCGGATGTTTGCAATATGCCGATAGCATTTCTTTGTTTAAAAATCTTGAGACAGAGCGTTGAAAGGATTTTTTTTTTTATACATACATATCGGGTTGCACTGTAGTGTGCTCTATCTTTGGGTAATTCCTTTCTTTGCAAAGCGTGACTAATTTTCTATGGGCCACGTGTGTGACCTTTTCAAGAGACAGTGGTGTTCTCTTCCTTCGTCATTTTTCCTACATGTCCTTTTTATTTTTTTCCTCTTTTCTACCCTAATAAATCATTGCAATATCCTTCTTCCAAAAAAAAACTTTCAACCCTCGACTGTAAACTCTCAAGAGAAATTTTTCCTTCGCATTTTTGCGTCTTAAAATAATTTTATTTTCCATTCCGAATGACCTGACCCAAGCCATGTAACTTTCATACTCGATTCTAATTTTGAATTTACTTTTACTGTCCCATTTGCGAACTCTCGGGATCTCAAGATAATTATGCCGATAAAAAGAAAAGGAAGAACCACTGGCCGTACGTACTAATATAATTTTCCGGTGCCTCATTTATGATGGCGTCGGTGTAGCTGCATTGTGGTGTGCGTGAGGGTCGTACGCTGCGCTAGGCTTGTGTGTGTGCCACGCGCGCCCAAAGACTTCAACGCTCGAGTGTCGCCCGGCCCCACAAAGGCCTTATCGATATTTATCGTGGAGTCTTGTTGCTCCGGCGAATGTTTTCTCGAACCGATGATTGAGATTGTTTCATTTAGGTGTCGTATTAACACGCTTCAAAATCTCTCCGTTGGTTGGTGTATATACGTGACCAACCAAGCGTTGACGTTTTCCTCATGGCCCGTAATTTGAGAGGCAGAAATTTTGGTGGAATATGCCCTCTCCCTAAGAATGGACCCTTGACTCGACCGTGTCCCTTTTCCATGTGTAATTTTCTCGAGAATCTTCCGATATGGGAAACTCAAGAACGACGAGGAAATCCCGAAAGTCGCGAGACGTAACAAAACCATAAATAGCCCTTTTTCGCCTGTTTTATCAAATTCATGGCAAGGATGGAAAATTAAAAAAAAAGCCATGGGCAATCCTTGTAGCGAATTAATTCAAGTTTGTGAAATGCCCCTTCTGATTTCTGTGTGACCATTCCCTGGTAAAAATGTTTATAGAAACGGATAGAGACTGAATCCTGTTCGCTTTTGTTGGTTCTACTCTGCGTTTTCAGCACTGCTTTTACGGATAGAAACTCATGAGAACCACCGTATACTCATCTCCGTACATAAGCGTATAGACGCTACATCAGAGGGTATTCGGTGAACATGCTTATAGAAACGGATAGAGATTGAATCCTATCCGCTCTTGTTAGTTCTACTATGCGTTTTATTATGAGTTTCTATCCCTGTCGAAAACGCAGTGTCAAAAACGCATAGTAGAACCAACAAAAGCGAACAGGATTCAATCTCTATCCGTTTCTATAAGCATGTTCACCGGATGCCCTCTGATGTAGCGTATATAGGCTTCTGTACGGAGATGCGTTTACGGTGGTTCTGATGAGTTTCCATCCGTAGAAGCAGTGTCGAAAATGCATAGTAGAACCAACAAAAGTGAACAGGATTCAATCTCTGTCCGTTTCTATAAGCATGTTCACCGGATGCCCTCTGATATAGCGTCTACATGCTTCTGTACGGAGATGCGTTTACGGTGGTTCTCATGAGTTTCTATCCGTAAAAGCAGTGACAGAAACGCATAGTAGAACCAACAAGAGCGGACAGGATTCAATCTCTATCCGTTTCTATAAGCATGTTCACCGAATAACCTCTGATGTAGCGTCTGTACGCTTCTGTACGGAGATGCGTTTACGGTGGTTCTCATGATCTCTATCCGTAAAAGCAGTGTCGAAAACGCGTAGTAGAACCAACAAAAGCGGACAGGATTCAATATCTATCCGTTTCTATAAGCAAGTTCACCGGATGCCCTCTGATTTAGTGTCTAAACGCTTCTGTACGGCGATGCGCTTACGGTGGTTCTCATGACTTTCTATCCGTAAAAGCAGTGACAAAAACGCGTAGTGGAACTAACAAAAGTGGACAAGATTTAATCTCTGTACGTTTCTATAAACATGTTCACCGGATGCCATCTGATGTAGTGCATATACGCTTCTGTACGGAGATGCCCTAGCGGTGGATCTATAAACGTTTCTATAAGCATGTTATCGGGATGCTATCTGATGTAGTAAATCTTTCCAAGATTCTTTGAATGAATGTTTCCAAGATTTGACGCCTTGTTAAAACGGATTTTTGCAATGAGGGTCATCTTCATTTTTGATTTGCTCTCTTTTTCCCAAATAAAGGTTTTCGATTTTCTCAAATTTCTTTTTTTTCGGAAAATTGACTCGAATTGGTCAGTTCTTAGTTTTTCGTGTCGTTTTGAAGAAACCAAACGATTTTTGCATAGAAAAACGAATGTTTTTAAGAATTTTGTTAAGAATTTGGTCGAGAATTTTCCAAATATCTTAAAAAGAATCAGGCATTGGATTCGTAACAAGACTTTTTACCAGATTGTTGGAAAGATATATAAGGTAAATGTCCCAATACCCGACCACGTCCTAGTACCCGACCACTTGAACCAATATATCAGCAAGTTAAGCGTTCACTTAAGAGAAATCTTAAGCTGTGAATTGATTTAATGTCCAGGTTTCATAATCAACGTATACGACACTACCTTTAATACTTCAAGAATCGTCTGTAGTTTAATTTTTGATAAATTTGACAGCACGCATACTATTTGGGGTACGGAAGCCATTATTCAAGCTGAAGTACAAAGGAATCGCGATATCTTATTGAAGCTATTTTGAAGTTGTTATTGTTTTCGAACTGAGCCTAGCTGTTTTTATTCGGAAAGATACCACTAATTTGATCATGTTGTCTTAATTAGCCAAAAATGCGTTTTATGTACTTAATTTTCATGTCCGGTTATTGGTACATACGAAATGTATCATGTACCGATAACCGACCATGTGTCCGGATATCGGTACTTGCTCGCGACTATATTCAGTCGCAGTAACCGGACATCTGCTCACATGTATATTACTCGTACATAGCCTCAAAATTTCGGTGACCCATTTTCTGAGCAGCGACACATTCTTCTCAATTCACCCCCTCCCTTCCCCCTACCATCGAGATGAGTGGTCGGTTATAGGGTCATAATGTATGGTCGGATATTGGGTCACATAGAAAAATGGGTGGTCGGGTACTGGTACATTTACATTTCTCAGTATTTTCTATTATTATGAATAAACAACTAATTGTAGCAACAACTATACCCTGTGTTTTGGAAACTAGAGACTTCAAGCTTTCCAATAGTTATAGTCGTTATAGAAAATAGTTTATTTTTGAACTCAAAAAACAAGTTCACTTTTTCGTCCCCTCTTAGATGGTCGGGTATTGGGACATTTACCTTACTTTACAAGATTCTTTCTTTCTACGCGGATCCGCAAGAATCTTTCCGAGAATCTGTACAAGAATCTTTCCCAGAGTCTTGCTCCGGATCGTTTGATTGACACTTTTCAAGATTCTTGAAAAGATTCTTTACAAGACTCTTCCCAAGATTCTTCACAAGACTCTTCCCAAGATTCTTCACAAGACTCTTTCCAAGATTCTTGACAAGATTTTTTTGTTTCCATGCGGTCGGAAAGAAACAGACAGAACGCGATCGCGGACGGAATTAGACATAGTCACGAGATACGTATTGAAACGGGTAGGCGTTCAAAATAGACTACAGATCCGTTCGGCACGCGGACAGGAACAGACAGGAAGAGAGACGCGATCGCGGATGGAATCAGACCCAGACGTGCCATACGTTTTGAAACGGATAGGCGGTCAACAAGACTAGAGATCCGTTTAGCACGCGGACAGGAACGGACAGAAAGAGAAGAGAATCGCGATCGTGGACGGAATCGGACACGGTCGTGGGATGGGTATTGAAACGGATAGGCGTCCAATATAGACTAAAGACCCGTTCGGCTCGTGGACAGGAACAGGCAGAAAGAGACACGCGATCGCGGACGGAATCGGACACGGTAGTGGGATGCGTATTGAAACGGATAGTTGTGTAATCCGAAATTGCAGACGGAAACAGGTCATTTGAATTGCATACCAAATGCGGACAAAATTTATGTATACCCGTACACGTATCGACAAATACGTGCAGTTAGACAGTCAGTATACGGATAGATTCCTATGAAAATCATTCTCATACGGATAGCTCACTTATAGAAACGTGTAAGGACTCGCTTCAGATCTTATCTCCGGCGGATAGAACGTATAGAATTCCATTAGAACCCCATCGGTTCGAATGCTATTCTCCATGGGTTTCTAACAGATTTCTGTTTTTATTTTAAGCAGGGTTGGTTGCTGAGATATTAATGGTCAAACACAAAAGGATCATTTTTCATTAAAAGTCCGATATCTCAGCGAAAAATGGTCGCAGCGAGGTCTCAAAAAAAGCAAATTGAAGCTAAGCAAACAAGCTATCCGGTCCATATAATAGTTAAGCTCCAAGAATTTTTGAAGTGAAAGCTTCTCATGCGACAACGACCCAGCGAAAGCGTTAAACGTGAATGTCCGTTTACGGGATAAGAGAATGGAGGAATACAAGAAGAGAGAGAGTGATGTGTGAACGAGAGAGAGCGATAGGCCATATCATGCCCGCGTATACGTGTTTAGTATGTATATAGAACAGCAGCGCGTATGCGCGTCGTTCCAGCCGTCGTATGCAGGGCCGGATTAGGCTCTCTGGCGCCCCTAGGCAGGCTCTGTAGCGCCCCCAGGCGACACAGCAAGCTACAAATATCGGAACGTTTAATGAATAATAGAACACGGGTGAAAATAATTTATTTGAAAAATTTTTCAACCACCCACGCAAACTCTGCTATAAGTTGGTCAAACTGGATATTTGACGTCATTTCTGATTCAATGCACAAGGTGGCAAGAGCATTGAGACGCTTTGGTGACCAGGTCGATCCTAGTGCAGTTTCATCACTGGGCCGTCCGATGGCGCTGAGTGTCAAATCTCAAATAAAATTCGAATGTATTTAAAAAAAATATAAGTACAGTCAATTTTCATCTATTTTACTGCCAGATATTTTACATCGCCGGCTATTTTACGAAATCACGACCAGTTATTTTACCGTGGTATCCTTCCCGTATCCCCCACTCTATTCTCCTCTCTGTCAACTGGCGTAGTGTCGCGCCTTGCCGTGAGAAGTCGCTACCATTTCTATCAGTGGTGGGAAACCCCTCATGCCGTAAAAAAAGTGGCAAGCGTCAGTCCCGACCATGTAAAATAGGTAAGAGTTCACTGTACATTCATCATTAGATGGAAGAAAAAGAATTTGGCAATAATAACTTTCACTTTTAGTCAAATTAAAAAAGAAAAAGTCCAGGTTTTCCGGAGAAAAGAAGACATCGAAACAAAAATCAGAGATCGTGGCGCCTCCCAAATTGTGCCGCCATAGGCGATTGCCTAGGTTCACCTAGGCGGTAATACGCCACTGGTCGTATGTGAGTCTACAGCTATGTGTGAGTTCATACTGCGTCTTCATCTTCACAGTATATATATATAATATGCATCTAGAGTGTTAACATTTTACTAGTTTTTATAGACTCTGCGAAAGCCTTTGGAAAAAAGACCACAACAAAAATAATAATAATGAAAATATTAACAATTGAAATAATAACAATTAAAATAATAACAGTGCAACAAAATAATCAAAACTATTAAAATCGCAAAAAAAACAATTTCTACAAAAATAATCACAATTTCGAAAAACAAAAAAAAAAAGAAAAAAATCCAAGCCATGCGAACGAATGTAATTAGACTTTGAAAGCATCCGGAGGCCTTCAGAGGATTTGCGAAAGATTTCGGAAAATAAACGAAAAATAAAATGAAAATAATGAAAATATCAAAAATGAAAATAATAACAGTTTAATAAACATTATAAAAACAATTCAAATAAATAAATAAATAAATAATAAAAACAATTTGAAAATTACAAAAAAATTACAAAATTTGCACATTTCAAACGTTTTATTATTTTAATCCTCTGTGCAATCGAAACATCATTCTGTCCTTTTCCATTTTATAGTTCCGGAATATTTCACTTTAGCTCGATTTCGCGAGACGACTCTTTTTATTGCACTTCTTGACCCTTTTCTTGCTCGCTCTCCGCGGTCAATTTCTTAGCGTCCCTCGCCAGATGGCCGCGTCGGGGTGAAAAAATAATTATTATATTTTCCCGAAGGAAAATATCTCCATTTAGAAAATTCTCCCTCCTTTCAATTTTTCTTCACCAATCAGAAAATTCGTACCATTTTTCCCCACCTTTAATGTATCCTATACAATCACATTCTTAAATTTAGTTTTCGCGTCGCTTGTCGATGTCAACGAGGAGCCAGTGCAACCAGATCGCCTGTCCATTTCTTTACAGGCGCTACCACAATGACAGTAGCTCGTATCTGTGAGCGAACGACGTTCGTGTCGCTTCGGAAGGACCGAGTGCAGCCGAAGTTGTTGACCCCTAGCACGCAGTTTTTCCCCCACCCCATGTCGTCAGCTATACCCACACACGTGGAGCCACGGTCGTACATACAGGTCTTGCAACGATGGTGGTGGGGGAATGTCGCCTTAGCGTCCACTTTTTACCTTTACTTCTCGCCGTAAGGGCCGCGCTATTATCGGGGTCCTGTACTGGGCAAGCACCCTGCGCATGAAATCACCTATGAAATGAACCTATTTTCTCATATGAAAATATCCATAAATCCTTCCAAACAAATCACAGATAGGAATGCAGCAATTAACATTAATAATTATTATTTCTTGTCACACAAAACCACGAAACTCACAAAAATCGAAAATATCATGCACGCAGCCGTTCACCATTGCCGCAGGTTTAAGGTGTGAGGTTATGTTTCACATAAAATACCCTACAGTAGCGATTCGTAGTAGCGTCACCACGCACTAATTCGTGGACGCTAAGGCCCACTACTATGGACCCTCCTTAAAGGTTAGAAAAATAAAATTGCTGTTGGGACTTTTTGTAAGGTAAAAATTTTTGTCTAACTCGACTGGACTAATTTGGAAAACCCGCTCGAGTCTCCACGTGCCCAATTCCCTTTTTTCCTTCGGCTTTGGCCTGGTCGCACACGGGTGTACTGAGCTCCTCGTGTGTTGGTGTAGCTGTGACATGAGGTGGGGGAATAACAGCGTGCGAGAGGTCGACCACTCCATCTGCACTCGGCCTTTCTGAAGCGACACGAACGTCGTTCGCTCACAGATACGAGCTACTGTCATTGTGTTAGTACCTGCAAAGAAACGGCGTCAGGGTCACTTCGACAAGCGATCTGGCTGCACTGCGAGGAGCACGTCAAATTTGAAAACTGCTGTTATCGACTAAACTTCGCAGAGTGTACAACAAAAAGATTCCACCCGAGCGGATCTCTACACTTCTCGCGAATCATTACAAATCTTGAAATTCTTGTAAATTATTTTCGCGACAATCTCGTCGAATATTAATAATAAATTATTTGTGCTTCAATAATGCCGAATATTAATTATCATTTTCATCAATTATTTGCGCGTCAATATCGCGGAATTCAAAACTTGTAAAATATTCGTCTGTCAACAGCGTCGAATATTTAAATTCATTCAACAACAATATATCAAAATTCAGACAATCAACGAATTTAGTGCTACGATTGTGAACTTTGTAATTATAAGTGAATAAATGTGAATTTTTTAGTTTAGTCGCGAGTTTTTACTTTCATTAAAAGAAATACCCCCATCATATTAATTTGAGGTGTGGGACGTTCGTGATTCTTTACGGTGTCATAAAATATTTCCATTTTTTGAAACTAGGATTGACGACCCTAGTTGTCTCGCGTGATAATTCGAGATGCATCGTGATCGTGACCGTATAGATTTTTTTGTTTATCTTTTGTTTTTCGAAATTGTGATTATTTTTGTGGAAATTGTTTTTTTTTTGCGAATTTAATAGTTATGATTATTTTGTTGCACGATTGAAATTTTGCATGTAAAATACATGTATTTTGCCCACCAATGATTGTCGCATCAATGATTTTTTTTTCCGAGTATAATATTAATGAGAAAAATTTTAATCTTGGTGCACTTGTTGTGCATAGTATGGTGTATAAAACCAATTTTCTTCGTTCATAATTTTGTTAATGACAAGCTCTGTAGAGATGCCCAAAAAACGAAATATGGGCATCTACAAAGCTTGTCATTCACAAAGTTATGAATGAATAAAATTGAAAATTTTTTGTTTTATACACCAGACTATGCACAATAAGTGTACCAAGTTTCAAATTTTTCTCATTAATATTGTTGTATCGCCGGATAATCATGTGGTGGAAGAATCGGCGACGGTTTGGCCAGGAATTCCGATGTTGATGGAACGTTTTTTTAGTTACTCTTGTTAACGTTTCGATTCAGGGTTCGGATCCTCTTCAGATTTATTGTTCTATAATTTTGTTACATGTAATTAGAAACCTAACTTATTTTTTATATACTACCTTATTTTGTAATGTAAATCTTGTATATTGTATATATTACGTGTTATGTACATTCAGTTGTGAGATTTGTTTTATAGTTTATTCTTAGGTTAGGAATTATGTCATTATGAAATACCTGATTTGTCGAATTCATTTCTAATTGTTCTTTTTTTTGTTACATCCTGGATGGTGATCTGTTTGAATTCATTGATTGAGATGGAATCAATAAGACGGATTTTATTGATTCGATGTATTCTTGTTTTCATTGTGTTGTTGATTGATCGTTTTTTGGCGATCGTTCAACATCTATGGTGGTTAATAATTTTTATTTTAAAGTAGGTTTGGTCAATTATAATGAGTTTGACGGTGAAAACTTGTTATTTACCAATAGAAAGCGTTGCTTGTATCTTCCAGGGTGCTTATAGACAATTATAAATTTTAATTTGCCTACATATTGTGGATGTGTACGATCTCAGATCGATCGAGAGACTGAGCGGTGTTTAATTACTAGTAGAATGTAGGGGGTACTGTGTTGTTATTGAGGTAGTGCTGTATCGAGTCAATTTTGATTTTGTGTGTTCTCTGATGTAACGATTTTGAATTTTTGTTTTCTTGTGCTCAATGCAGTATTAACGAATTATTGTGTGTGATTTTTGGTTTCTATGTGAGAAGGTTGTTGAGAGTGGGTTTAGCTGTAAATTGGTTTTATTTAAACGTCAATTTGTAAAATAATATTGCTTAACAGTTATTTAGTGAAAGTATTAGTGTCATATTATTGAATTATAGATATTGCCTAATTTGTCAATGTCTGTTCTAAAATTTATGGCATTGGAGTGTGCCTTAATTTGAATCATCTCTAAAATTAATCTTTTTTTAAGCCATTTTTCGTTATTTAAAATCTTAACGTCGTCAAATTTAAATTGATGTTGAAATTCTATTGCATGTTTTGCTAAAGCTGTGTTTTGTGTTGCTGTGTGTTTTAGGCTATTTTTGTGTTCGTTTATTCTTGTTTTCAAGTATCTTCTGGTTTGTCCAATGTATACTGAATCATAATCTTCACAATCTATTTTGTAAACAACGTTGGATTTTTGCATAATGTCTATTTTGTCTTTTGTGGTGCCAATAATGGAGTGAATATTGTGTTTATTGTTGGTGACTAATGTAATGTTTAATTGTTGAAATAAGCGGAATAGCTGATGGTGAATGTTTTCAGTGTATGGTAAATTTATAAGTCTGGAGGAGTCGAATGTATTGTTGTTGTTTGATTGTGTGTAAATCTCTTTTAGTCTCTGTTTTATCAATTTTTCTGTGAATGAGATTGGGTAGCAATTTTGAGTCATCGTGTTTTTTATTAGTTCTAAGTTTTGTTCGTGAAATGAAGGGTGTGATAATTTTATGGCTCTATCTACTAACATATATATAATACCTTTTTTTGGCTTAGTGGGTGATGAGAGAAGAAATTTATGTATCCGCCTGACCGGGTTAGTTTCCTATACCAATTTGTGATTATTGTGTTATTTTTTCGAATTAATAGGATGTCTAGAAAGGGTATTTTATTATCTGTTTCAATTTCAGTTGTAAATTGTAGTTTAGTATGGTATGAGTTGAAGGTTTGGAGAGTTGAGCTTATTTTGTCAGAGGGAAGTGCTATGATGATGTCGTCTACGTATCGTTTGTATAGTGGAATGGGGAATTTTAATTTTTCTAAACAATTGGTTTTTAAGTCTGTCATTACGATGTTGGATAGTATTGGGGCAAGGAGTGAGCCCATTGGTAAGCCAAAGATCTGTTGGTTAATTTTATTTTGAAACGTAAAGAGCGTAGAGAACATTATGAATTCTATTGTTTGGATGATTTCATTTAGTGGAAATTTGTCTGAGAATAGATTGGACCGTTTCTGAAGGCTTTGTATTACCAATTCTCACGGAACGTTTGTGTACAGTGATATGACCTCAAAAGAAACAAGTTTGTAATCAGTGGGAATGCTGATTTTGGAGATCAATTCTTCAATAGAGAAACTATCTTTTGTGTATGAATATATTGTGTCTATCAGTTTTGAAAGTTTCGTTTGGATGAATCCTCTCGTTTGTGTGTGGGAGTGTTGATGGATGATACTATTGGACGTAGAGGATAATCTTGTTTGTGAATTTTCGGGAGACAGTATAAACGCGCTAAGTTACAGTTTTCTGCTTTTAGGTATTTTTGTGTTGTTTCATCAATTATTTTTAAGTTTCTCCATCTTATTAGAATTTTGTTGACGCCTTTTTGTAGTCTGTCGCAAGGGTTTTCATTCGTGAGTTTGTAAGTGGTTTCGTCGGACAGTAAGTTATATGTTTTTTCAATGTAGTCTGATTTGTTGAGAATTACTGTTGAATTTCCTTTGTCCGCTTTTGTGACTAACAATTGGGGGTTATTTCTGAGGAATGTGGTTGTGTTTTTGATGATTCTATTAGTGTGAAAGAATGAGCTGGGTGTTTTTATTTTGTCTATTAGTTTGGTGAATTTGTCTTCAATTTGTTCTTGTATTGGTTTCTCTAGTAAATATTCAATCTTAGACTCAAATTCCGAGATAGATTTGTGGATATATGCTTTGATGTCCAATGGTTTTAGATAAGGAAAACAAAATGTGTTTCCAAGTGATAAGAAGGTAGATATATGTGATGGAATGTCTATGTTGGATAAGTTAATGAGCCATTCTTTAGTTTTGCTTGTTGTGATTGTTGATTCAATATTCATTAGTGGATCGTTTCTTAAGTTGTGGTGTGTATTGTGTGGCGAATATTTTGTGTTAGTAGTATTGAAGAGATTGATGTTTTCTGTCTGGTTTTTCCTTTCGATGGTTTTGATTGTTTCTGTATTCTGGTTTTTGCATTGTTTGTGATGAAATTGTTCTCAAGAACTCTTCGTAGTTGAAGATGTGTTGGTGAATGTTTTGTGTTCTTTCGAGTCTGAGATTAGCTAGTCTTTTTTGGTGTTTGTTGTAAATGTTTTTTGATATTCTATTTAATCTAGTTAGTTATAATTCGAAGAATTTCTCATGTATGTTGTTTGGAGTTTTGTTGATTATTTGTGCATTTTTCAGAATTTTTTGTTGAGTATTTTTATCCAGTAATTTAACATAATTCCTAACCTAAGAATAAACTATAAACCAAATCTCACAACTGAATGTACGTAACACGTAATATATACAATATACAAGATTTACATTACAAAATAAGGTAGTATATAAAAAATAAGTTAGTTTTCTAATTACATGTAACAAAATTATAGAACAATAAATCTGAAGAGGATCCGAACCCTGGATCGGAACGTTAACAAGAGTAACTAAAAAAACTTTCCATCAACATCGGAATTCCTGGCCGAACCGTCGCCGATTCTCCCACCACATAATTACTCCGTTATTTTGATCGGGATCTTACCAGATTAAGGGTTAGAACCTAAATGAGTCAAACCGAAGGTAGTCGTATAAAAGAATAATTTATTATCGTGGAAATAGAAAATACAAGTGCTAGTAATTAATAGTATTCCCAGAGACGCATTGCGCTAGTCTCGATGGACCAATCGTTACCGGTTGGTTTTCAAATTGAACTGATTTGTATTAGCTCTCTGCTCCGTTATATACAGGAGCGAGAGGGGTCGCATCAGCATTTCTTTTGTTATCTTATTTATTATTTGTCGATTATTTCTCAAAAGAAGATGTTTAATATTTTTACCCGTAATTCGGTTAAGATAATAAGAATTACGAGATTCGCTCAATTTTGTAAATATGCTGACTCGACAGTGCCCGGCTGAGAGGCCGGCAATGGCTCGCTTGCATAATTGTTATTCAACATAATTGCACTTGCTCGAGTTCGAACGCGTGTGCCACATGATGTAATGACAACAGTTGCCATATCTGGGGCATACGCGTCGCGATTTGGAATATTCATAATATTCCGAAATCGAGGTATCTGGGATACAACATCCCTCCCCCCTTAAAAAGTAGAAAGTACAATTTGTTCTTACTCGTTTCCGGCGAGCTAAAATTCTAGTATACAAAAAAAAATCATTTCCCATTGATATAATTGTAGCCCCAAAATTTTTTTTATATTTTTCTTATGCTGTTCCTTGTGTAGTTGTGTTGGTGCAGTTTTTTCTTGCCCATTTGTATAAAAAAAATCCCGCGATTATTAGTAATGCTATAGTACCGACCGAGTACTGGCCGATCGTGTGAAAGAGGTGTTTTCTCGTGTCCACGTGGTCCAAGTTATCGTCGATATCCCTTATCCTCGTCCCCAGGTTGTTTAATACTTCTGCGTTGCCCACGACGTGTTCCATTGTCGTCCCTTCGTGGATGTTGACCGCCTGTGGTGCTTTTTTTATTTCTTCCAGTGTCAAGGTGTGATTATAGGCCGGGATGTAACTATTGTCTTTTAAGTTTGCATCAGTCTGTGTGTTGTTTCTATCTTGAAGTTTTTTCCGATGACGATGCATTTTTCGCCGAGTGTCAATGAACCAGTTCCGCTTAAAGTTTCCTGCTTCGTTGGTATTGCGGCGCACGTTACGCGTATTCTTTCTCCTTCCGGGGCTACGTATAGCCATTTACCTTGTCGTTTTAAACTGAGGATGAGTGTGTGTGACAATTCCATTACATGCTTTAAACATTGTCTTCTCTTGGTGTCTGTGCCTTCGATGAGCATCAGCACGCCGCATGGCGCGTTTTCGCCTATGCTCATGATCAGGTGTCGGGGGTTGCAAAAATACAGATCCCCATTTACTTTACAGTCCTCTAGATCTCTTTTTGTCGTC
This sequence comes from Alloplasta piceator, assembly GCA_946863875.1. NCBI lineage: Eukaryota > Metazoa > Arthropoda > Insecta > Hymenoptera > Ichneumonidae > Alloplasta > Alloplasta piceator. The sequence continues at coordinate 36,823,447 of OX333075.1, read as the reverse complement.
CGTGAGTAATTTCTGTTATCGTGGTCTATTACTACGAGTTCGTCTGATGTCTCTAGATAGTAGTAAGTATCATTATTGCCATCATTATTAATTGCCATCATTATTAAATTTTGTCCTCTTGGCAGGTATGGTAACGCGTCAGTCAGATATTCCGTGAGTTTTTCGGGCGTGACTATCGCTGGGATTACTGTCCCTGATGTCACGCTAGCGAATAGCTCCATCATGCCCTTCACGGTCCTCAAAAGAGTTTCAACATACTTGCCCATTAGACCCAGACTTTCATCGAAGTTTTGTCTGTCACCCAGTATGTTGGTGCGATTTGTGAAGTACATATCTGTCGCTCGAACCATATTGTGTAATGCAGTGAAATTCCTTTCTGCTGCGTGCGATGTTCGATTAAAAATGTCGAGTGTCGATTGCGCAACTTGCAGTTGCTTCATCATGCCCCATTTTAGGGACTCTTGTGATCCTCGGATAGCGGATATTTCAGCGTCTATCCGTTCGCTATCTGCTGTATCCAGGTTTCCAGTGATTTACTTGACGACTTTTCCCAGTCCGTTAAGAAGTCCTCTGCGTTTTCGTTGATGCTCGGCTCCCACGAGATCGTGGACCACTCCGACGCTTTCTTTGACTTTTTTCGTCAAACGAGCGATATTATCAAGCATCTCTGAGCAATTTCTGATGGGCCTCCTCTTTCCTCACATTTTTCTCGGTATCGGTCCAGGTGCGTCGTTATGTGCCCTTCGAGATGGGCCAAAAAGGTTAGGTCCATTTCGATTGCCAAAGTCCAGATGTCCGTGCATACATTCAAGGTTCCAATTTTTTCGTAGTAGATTCCCGGAGAGTTGTTGAACTTCCGTATTTCGTACGCTGTTCGTGCTGACGCTAGCTTGCTCAGCATTATTACCCTGTAACAGCGTAATATTTTCTGCTTACGGTGTTGCTCAATATCGTGAAAATATGATTTTCCAAAAGCGAACACGCAGGAAGGGGAAGTTGCTCGTTAAGGAGTCTTCCTATATAACGACGAGTTTATTTTGTGTTTTTATCCACTCTTAATTCGTCATCATCTTCTTTGGTCGAAAATCTTTCAAGGATGTTTTCTCCCAAAGTGAGTTTGGTTTTTTTCTTTTTGAATATGTAATTCTTTTACTATTATTATGATTATTATTTTATTCTTATTTTTTTCTCTTTTTTTCCTTTTGGAGAATGCGTTTTTCGTCTCCTGTGCCGGAGATAATTGTTGTCGCGTCCGTTTTCCCGCGGATCACTGTCCTCACTCCCGAGGAATTGAATGTGCGATTTTCCGTTCGTCAACATCGGGAGGAGGATTTTCGACTGCAGTCTGTCGAGATTCGTCTTCGGCGAAGTGAACTAGCAGCCGACCTCGACGATCTGTGGGACGTGGCATATTGTCCCACCGATGTGGATTTTTTCGGACTTCGTCATCTTTACCGGAAGTTCTTGTCCCCCTGCTACGCCCGCTTGTGAAGAGCAAGAGACGAGGCGCTATTTGTAGTTGCCAAATGTAATACCCCTGTTGTATCGCCAAAAAAATTTTTTTTTCATATAATTGACGAAAATGTTATCGCCGAGATCTTTGTCTTCCTCGTCGTATATATATATGGGGCATTCCACGTCAAATCGACCACTTTTGAACCCAACCCCTTTTGATTTGGCTGAAAATTTTTGTCTTTTTTCTACCCCATTAAAAACATTTTTTAGGAAATTTTCAAATTTTTTTACCCAACCCAAAAAAAGTTATGAATTATTCAAAAAAAAGGCTTTTGTTTTTGATGTGAAAACATCTTTAGCGAGGCTTTTAATTGAAAATTGTCCTCAAAAAGCGTTATGACCCTTCGAAAAAATTTGTGAATAGATGAAAAGTGTCCTCAAAAAGCGTTACGACCCTTCGAAAAAATTTGTGAATAGATGACAAATGTCCTCAAAAAGCGTTACGGCCCTTCGAAAAAATTTGTGAATAGATGAAAAGTGTCCTCAAAAAGCGTTACGGCCCTTCGAAAAAATTTGTGAATAGATGAAAAATGTCCTCAAAAAGCGTTACGGCCCTTCGAAAAAATTTGTGAATAGATGGAAAATGTCCTCAAAAAGCGTTACGGCCCTTCGAAAAAATTTGTGAATAGATGAAAAATTTCCTCAAAAAGCGTTACGGTGACGCCGCCACTGCCGCCACCACCGCCACCGCCGCCACCACCGCCGCCTCTCCAGTGTCTCCAGTGTCTTTGAGTGTCCTCAAAAAGCGTTACGGTTTGGGTTTGGGTTTGAGTTGGTTTAGGTTCGTCTGCGTTACGGTTTGGGTTTGAATTGGTTTAGGTTCTTCTGCGTTACTGTTTGGGTTTGGGTTTGAGTTGGTTTAGGTCCGTCCGATTTGGGATAGAATGCTCCATATATATATGAATATTGATAGATGTCTCGAATAGCGTGCGTTCTCAAACGCAGTTCTTGATCGTTCTGTCTCTGTCAAACATATTAAAATAAAAATAGACACGATGATAAAAACAGAGAAAAAACTGTATTAAAGAACGCGCTCATACTGACAGATTAAACAAGAATTTCGGTCTTCTAATAAATTTCACCTGCTAAGGCATTTACTTCTTGAAGTTCCTCATCCGCAGCCGCCTTCACTTCCTGCCTTTCACCGTGTTGTTCTTCTGCGATGATTTCAACGTCATTGCTGAAGACTTCTGCCTGTATCTCGAGTTCGTGAGGAATTTTCTCTGATTGTAGGCGTCCACCTGTCTGAATCTGGCAATTGGGCCTCTTAAGTTTCCCTGGGATGAGTTCCTCGGTGCTTGTTTCTTAGGAGTTGCTTTTTCAGATGACTTCAAGGTCGCGGCAGCCTTGACGATGGCCTTTGCATCCTTAACTTGCTCATTTAATTTTTGACCATAAAGCCATTCGTCAGAGATACTAGCTTCCAATGTTGGCTTTATGTTCTTGTCAAGCGCAGGAGTAATGAAAGATTTCCTAGCTACTGACTGCTGGTGGAAAACCTCGCATAGAATCTTCCCGGTGTCCCAAAGATTTTTCAACAGGCTAATTTGATCAAGAGCCTCTGGTGACGTGTCTGATAAAATTGAAACAACCGAACTTAGCGATAATATTGCTGCCCCCATACAGCTTTGCGTCTCGGCAAAGTGATCATCACGTTTCTTGGCGATGTCAGTCAAGTTACGCTGCACCTCCAGATTGACCTTAGGGGCTTCCGTTCTGAATTCCTCATTTCTAGGGTTTTTTTTGAGAAGTGTTTTTCTAACCTCCTCAGATAAACCTTCTGACATTCAGCTTCCCCACAATTTTTTCAATTTGTCATTAATTTTAACTTGTACAGTCGAAACAGGAATTTCTCCCCCCAGCACTTCACGAAGTTCATCATCGAGATCATAATCCTCTTTAATAAATCCTCCATCCTCTACGGGGCTGATCGTTGTATCCTCAGTTTCCTCGACTACCGCTGTGGACATCGATGTTCCTGAAGCCTTATTGGCTGGTAGATTTTCTTTATCTGCGACCTCATTATTATCTATAATAATTAAATCATGGGAAATACAGGATATACTGGTGATTCAATTTCAAGAATTATTTATTCTTCCATGACAAGCATTTATTTCGTGTGGAAATAATGCTCCCAGTATAACATGAATATGTTCATACAGAACTAGGTTATATTTGCGTGGAAATAACCCGTACGATACTTCGTATGGAAGATACACACTTTTCGTCCACGTTCGGCACTCACCTTTAGTTAATTCAATAGGTTTACCAGCTGTACCCTGTAATGCCTGTTGAGCTTCTACCAATCCTTGCACGCTTTTTGCGAGAGCTTCGATTTGGTTTTGTAACTGTCTTTTTGACACCTTAGGGGACCTACGACGTTCTCTCGAACGCGAATGCGAACGTGAACGTTTCTTAGATTTTCCCATGTCAAAATAAATTGGTCTAACTTATCTTTAAAAGTAATTTTTATTACGAGATTTTTTCTCACGTCAGTCGTCGTTGACACAACAAAACAGTATGAGATCGCAGTGGCGCGATTTAAAAAATTGAAAATGACAGTCGCCGTTAAAATTCAAGACAACTCGGAACAAAATTTTGACAGAAAAATAGGAAAATTCACGCGTACCATCAAGATTTCGAAATTATGACTCGTGAGTCAGAGCAGGATTTTTCGCATTGTGAGTAATTTTTGCTTGTGAATAATATTATTCATTATAAATTAGTCCTCTCAAACGACTAATAATTTTTTGTTGTTTTTTCCTTTGGTTTTTTCCAAGTGCTCGATGACGAGTGGGAGGAGAAAATTTTGAGACGGAAAATAAAGAGAGGGAAATCAAAAAGAAAAAATCAACTGAAAGGTAAATTGAATTCGGTATATTTGCATTAAATAATCATATTGCATAATTTCGTTAAATATAAAACTGTAAGTGTGCACTCAAATTTTTTTTCATTCAGATTCGCTCGTGTCATCGTTCAAAAAATTTTAAATGGAATTTATTTGGAGAAAAAAAAGGCTCGCAAAAATATAGAAGACAAATCTGGACCAAAAGAGAAGAAAAGAAAATTAAGATAGTGCAGTGCAACTCCAAAGAAGAGCGCAAGAGCCTTCAAGAGGAATAGTTTCTTTACGACTATCTCTCTCTCTCTCTCTCTCTCTCTCTCTCTCTCTCTCTCTCTCTCTCTCTCTCTCTCTCTCTCTCTCTCTCTCTCTCTCTCTCTCTCTCTCTCTCTCTCTCTCTCTCTCTCTCTCTCTCTCTCTCTCTCTCTTTCTTTCTCTTTTTTTTTCCTCTCTTTTCGGCATGCGATCATTTTAATAATAATGCTCGAACAAGAATCAACGTCTTTAAGTTATCGATGTAAACAATGTCTCGATTACATGTGTAAGTAAATTGTTGTTGATGGAATCTATTTTTTTTTATTTTAAATTTAGCACCATTTAGCTTTTGTATCTCCTATTATTTTCAAAGTTTTTCATATTTCAGTATTGGTTAAAAGAGGCCTCAATGATTTTTTTCAATTTTTTTTGTCGGGCCGTTTTCAAGATATCGATTTTTCAAAAAAAAGGCTACTTTTTTTTCAAACATCCATAACTTCGCGAAAAATAGGCCAAATAGGAGGATTTTTTTTCAAAATTTTTGTTTTTGAACGTACTTTTCATAGAGAATATTTTTAAAAAATTTTAAACAGTATTTCCATAAGATTTTTACGTTTAAAAATTAAAATTAAAATTAACAATAAATAATAATAAATATAAAATATAATATATATAATAATTTTATATAATATATAAAATAATAAATGTAATAAATAATAATAAATATAAAGAAATTGAGGAAATAAAAAAAGAGTGTTTCAATCTATCCGATTTGTGATGGAACGCTCAATATATAAGAATATTGACAGATGTCTCGAATACTGACAGATTGAACAAAAATTGACAGTCATTTTTCGAATTTCGTAATCATAGTATCTCGCGAATAAGGGTTGTTGGCGATCAACAGCTTTTCGGTCTTTTAATAAATTTAGACGTATAATCGGTCCCGCGAAATAATCCCATTTTTATCTAAATACAATTTAAAATTAAAGAGTTATTATCATGGGCAGGACTAATGCCGAACGACAGAAGGCGTATCGGCAGCGAAGAAACGCGAGTAAGCAGAAGAAGGTGCGAAAGACTGCAGCTGAACTTAAGCGACTACAGAGAGCGAGAAAACGCGTGCTTTTAGCTGATCTCGCTTCACCAGTTGCTTCTACGAGTGAACAGACTACTGACCCAAGTCCATATGACGATTATATGGAGCATTTGCAGGCCCATTCTGAATTTGAGAAGAGGTTCCTAAGCAATGAGTTTGGGTCGGTTTGTTCAGTATGCGATCGATTGTGGTATAGTAGGGATTTGAAGAAACCCCCCGCCTGTTCTGTATGTCTTTTTCAGGATGAATTCCCGGGTTTGAACTTCGATGAGGCTATGGTTTGCGCTTCGTGTTACACTTCTCTGAGGAATTCTACGATACCGGCTCTATCGAAATCTAATGGCTTTGCTTACCCGCCATTTCCGAAGAACCTTCCTCCGCTTGATCTCGTGTCTGAACGATTGGTTTCTCCACGCCTGCCATTTATGCAGATTCGGCGTTTACGCCACGCTTCAGGACAATATGGCATATTTGGACAAATCATCAACGTTCCAATTTCAGTGAATAATATGATCAACTGTCTGCCTCGTGAGCTCGATGACGATTACTGCATAAATGTGCACATAAAACGTAAAAAGATTCACAAGTCCAGTTTTCTTATGGGCTTTGTCACGAAACGTACTATCAAGGCATGGTTGAACTATTTGGTCGAGACTCCTTTGTACAAGCTCTACGATATTCGAGTGCGGGATGATTTTCTCCAAGGCAACGAGCCGAGCACTTCAGCGCACATTGACATTGATGACTTGAGCGAGAGCATCCCCATTAACGAAAGCCTCATCACTCAGCAACAGACTCTATTGTGGAATGAAGAGAATTATCTTCGGATCGCTCCAGGAGAACACAATGTTCCGCAAAGCATTCTGTTTGACGAGCATGCCGAGGAGTTGTCTTTTCCATCAATATACCTTGGGCAGCCACGGACGTTTAAAGAAAAGTTACATGTTACACCCTTCATGATGGCAACCAGCGAGCTACGCCGTGCTGACCGTCGAGGCGTTAAGCCGTACCACTTACTGTACATGGCTATGAAAATTATGCGTATCCGAACGCGGGACTCTTTAACAGTAGCTTTCAAGTTCATAAGCAAAGACTCGAAGCTTACTCGTAATCAAGTCGAATCAAAAGATTTTATCAGTGGTTGCATTGAAAACAACTTAGCGTTCCTACGTTCTATACCGAACTCCACCTACTACTGGTCCCAACGGAAGCGTGATCTTTTTGCAATGATTCGACAACTGGGTAAGCCGACGTTATTTTTAACATTGAGCGCAAATAAAGTAGGCTATAATGATGTTGTTACAATCTAGTAGATACAGCCCGTTCGGCAATAACTTCGTGCAGCAGTATTTCAAGCGGATTGAGTTTCAGCATAGAGGTAGCCCTCATGCTCATATATTGCTTTGGTTAAATGAGGCTCCTACTGACGTGCTAAATGGTGACAAAGAGCGTGCAATTACTTTGATAGATCGACTTATATCTGTCTCTGAGAGGAACACGTCTGGTCACATCAAGTTGCAATGGCACAAACATACTTTCACTTGTTATAAGAATATAGGAAACGAAGAAAAGCAGCGGTGTCGTTTTGAAGCCCCTTTCATGCCTAGTCGACAAACAATTATACTCGTGCCGATGCCAAAGTCAGATCCCCGACGAAGCCAGTACAGGCAGTACTATACGCGCATTTGGCAGGCTCTGGAAGAAACCGACTACCAAGACATCGATGATTTTTTTAGAGCAAATAATATAAACAGCGAGGAGTTCTACTTTGATATTCTACGTGCAAGTATATCGAGACCAAAGGTGTTTTTGCAACGAAAACCATCAGAAAAATGAATCAATCCCTTCAACCCATTCGTGTTGAATGTGCTCGGCTCGAACATGGATATGCAATTCATAACTGAAGAGTACTCTTGTGCCGCGTACGTGGTGGAGTATGTAAACAAGACCAACCGTGGTATTAGCGACGTACAGCGTAAAATTATAAACACGATGAATGAGCATCCAGAATTTGACATAGTAGAAATAACACGGAAGCTCAGCATAGATATGCTTAACTCAGTTGAAATCATAAGCCAGGAAGCTGCTTGGTATTTACTCCGCCAGCCTATGTCAGAAAGTTCGGTAGTAGTATTGTACCTTCCTACAGTCTGGCCGACAGAAAGACAGCGTTTAAAGAAGAGCAAAAAACAAATGGATGCCGATGAGATTCAAGCTGATTCGTGCGATGTTTGGAAAGAGAATTGGTTTGAAAAATATCAGAGGAGACCTAATGATTTAGAGCATCTCACCTTCGCTCAAGCTGCTTCGCATTATACTGTAACGAAGATTTGGAAACGACGTTCGTGTCCACGGATCATACGCTACCGAAACTACAGTATATCGCATGATTATATCGAATACAAACGAGAGATGGTTACTCTTCACATACCGTTTCGAGACGAGGAGGCCGAAATATTAGCCGAGATGAAGTTTCTTCAGTTGTACGATGCCAACGAAGCACTTATTATGGAAAGACGAAAGGAGTTTGAGTCTGACTTGGATATACACAAGACCATAGAGATTTGTCGAAGCATGTGCACGGAGGATGATATCGACGCTACTACGATCGATGATTTTAGTAATTTGATGAATTTGCGTCTGCCTGATGCTGATCCATTTGCTGAATATTATTTAAATCCTCAAGCCCATATGAATTTGGATATTATGATGGCTACACTAAATAAGCTTGGAGCGGTTGTCAAAAAGAGAGAGAATCTTATGCCCAAGGAAGAGTTTAATGCACTTATGCGCAAAGCCAACTATAGGCAGAAAGATTTTCTCATCCATGTTATCTACACCCTATTGGATGTAAACAACAAGGAGCCCATGCAGGTGTTCTTGACGGGACCGGCAGGTTGCGGGAAAACCTTCGTCATCAAACTATTAATGGAAATTTATAATCGCTTCTGCAACACCGATGGCTATTGTAATGCGTTTATCACGTGTGCCTCGACAGGGAAAGCTGCAGTAGCCATCGGTGGCACAACGGTTCACACTGCATTTAAAATGTGTATATCGAAAAAAATGCCACTGTCGAACGAAGTTGCGCAACAGTATCGTAGTCTTTTCAAGTTTGTTCGTGCCATCATCATAGATGAGGTTAGCATGATCGGCGCGGAGCTTCTGCATCAGGTGGACGCCAGGCTCCGACAAATTACTGGATGCATCGATTCCAACTTTGGAGGGAAGGACATATTTATGATTGGTGATCTACGTCAGTTGCCACCAGTTCGTGCAACTCCAATATACAAGCAGATCAGAGAGCGCATTGCCGGACCGACCCTCTGGCGAGGACTCAAATATTATGAGTTCGACGAAGTTATGCGACAATCAAACACAGATTTCTCTCGTATTCTCACAAAAATTGGGGGTGGCGTTATGCTCGAGGAGTCAGAGAGTCTTCTCATAGAGTCGCGATTCGTAACTGCGAGCGACGCCAAAAAACTCTGCCCAAACGCCATACGCCTATTTCTTCGAAATGTTTCGGTATATGAGTACAATAACATAGCATTGAATTCCTCTCCTGATTTAATTATTTCACGTTCGGTGGACATAATTACAGGCTGTAAAAATACCGAAGAAACCGCGTTTGCTCGCCAAAAACTACATAAGATGTCTGTGCTAGATACTGGCGGCTTACCATATGAACTCTCATTGGTGGTTGGCCGGCCATATTTGATCACGGTTAACGTTAATGTTGCCGACGGCTTGGCTAACGGTGCAATGGGATATTTAGTTATGGTGGAGCGAGACGATGATGATAGTATTAAACGGGTGTGGATGAATTTTCCTAATAGCCCACAAGTTGGCTTGCAAATGAGGAGGACGGTAATGGCGTATGCAACAACTCACGGAATCGCGGCTGATTGGGTTCCTATTATTCGTCGAACTGCGTCGATCTCACTAAACCGTAACAGGACTATGGTGGTGAAACGAAACCATTTTCCTATTATACCGGCTTGTGCCATCACGATACACAAGTCACAAGGTGGGACTTTTGACTCAGTTGTGTACGAATACGAATGGAGCCACGAGCAGCAGCTGGTCTATGTCGCCATGTCTCGTGTTACTTCGATCGAAGGACTCTATATCGTTTCACCATCAGACGACCCTGTATTTCACCATGGTCGTCGAAATGCTCTTTTTCGACTCCTTTGCAGAGTGAACTTTTGCGCTTATCAACAAATCGGCTCTGCACGGTGCAGGATCGTGTTCTTAAGTTAATTCGGAATGAAAAAGATCTTTCACTCTTTATCTTCAATTGTCAAAGCCTCAGCGCACACAACCTTGATCTAACGGACGATGTTACTCAAGAATGTGCTCTACTTATGCTATCAGAGACATGGCTTGAAAATCATGAGTGTATAGAGATTCCGAATTTCAATTGCATCGTCCAATTTAAGAGGACACAAAAACGTGCAGCCGGCGTCGCAATTTATCAAAGAAAAGGAGGAGTGCATGTTGCAACGCCACAGTCAGAAATAATCTCAAGACAAACAAGCATGTTAGGGGCAGCTATTGGTGATATATGCTCTGTCGAGTTGTCTCTCCGGAATGGTCAAGTTGCCCTCTTTGTCGCCGTGTATATGTCTCCAAATGAGGGTATCAAGAATATAACTGAATTTCTAGAATTTGTCCTACTATCATACACTAAAGAAGGTTCAACTCTGTGTGGCAAGAAATATTGTTTGATGCCCATGATCATCGGTGGCGACTTCAATATTAATTTCGCAACTGAAGAGGGCAGAAAAATTGAGATGTTTCTTAAGGATAAATTTGGTTTAACTATAAATACCAACCGCTCTATCGCAACAACCCAACATGGAACTATAATAGATGCCGTATTTCAGCGAGGATTTGATCATTTAGAATCTGAAATTTACATATCATACTTCAGTTATCACAAACCTATTATCGCGTGTCTAAATTATACTGCATGTCTCGCTCTCGATGATACAAAAATGTAGTCATGCTTGTCATACTTATTTCACAACGTTTAGCGCCTTTAAAAAAAACAGAAGGTAGATGTCATTACTGGCGTGTGACCGACCGAACCCCATATTGAAAGGAAAGGAAAGGAAGATAAAAGATTTAAAAAATTAGAAAACCAGATGTTAGATGTATAACCTAACAAAGGTTATACACACACTGACACGTTTTACAGACGAACAACGTGCAGACGATAAAATCACGAGCAACAATCAAGAGATTGTTATCAGTGCAGCCAGATCGGGTGTAAAATCGACCACCTACTCTGTGACCCACGCACGTATAATCTTATGTGCACGGGTCACAGAGTTATGATCGATTTTACACCCGATTTGGCAGCACTGGTTGTTATCAATAGTAAGTAAAGACTCCATACGAGTTAAATTACTCTCCAGAAACTACCGGTCGCAAAGAATCTCATTTTTCCACACGAGAAATGAGAGTCAGATTCCACACGAATCTGACGGGCGATTTCGTGAATCAGTTCAACGAGAACTTATGATCTCATAAAAACACAACAAGTGTGCCTTCTCCATCCTTATCTTCTCTTATGTCCTTATTTCCATTTATCGAAATTATATATTATATTCAAATTATATACTAAATATATATTATTTCGAAAATAAAATTTGTGTGTTATATTTTGGATACCACTCATTGAAATTCTATATTAATATATTAAATATTAAATCCTTTTACGCTAAAGATGTTTTCACGTAAATTTTTACTTCATGAGTACTCGTAGTGTACTCATTGGATTTTTTCCAATAGCTATGACTTCTTCAAAAATTGACTAATCGGGACGTTTTTTTCGAAAATTTTCGTCTTTAAATGTACTTTTCGAAAAAAAATACAAAAAAAATTTAAGATATTAAAGTCTCTGAAATTTTTCACTTTTTCGAGGAAAATCTTCGTTTTCTCGGAAGCGCATTTTTTATTTTATTTTTTTTTTTTACTAAAAAAAACTTTGTTCTATTCCGGAAAGAATGCCGCCCAAACTGGAGTGGGTGGAATTTTCCTTCTATTTTTTTTTATTGATTGGAAATTTTTGTTTTTTTGCAACTGGGCTTGTTTCACAGAACACACCACTCTGTAAATTTTTGAGGATTTATAAAGGACCTCAGGGTTCGAAAAATTGAAAAGAAAAAACAATCGAAAGTGGTAATCCGTGAAAAAATTTTGATTTTTTTCAAAAAGGTTAAAGAAGAAATAGAAGACACCTATTTATAATTTTTTTGTATTTTTCTCAAAAACTACATTCAAAAACAAAAAGAATGAAAAAAATTGCCATCTGGACCCATTTTTGACCAAGCCACAGGCTTATAATTCATAACTTTTTTTGGGTTGGGTAAAAAAATTTGAAAATTTCCTGAAAAATGTTTTTAATGGGGTAGAAAAAAGACAAAAAATTTCAGCCAAATCGAAAAGGGTTGGGTTCAAAAGTGGTCGATTTGACGTGGAATGACCCGTATATACACACATTTCTTTTTTTTCTTGTTACGTCTTGCGAGAAAAAAATTATTCTAATTTTCTCTATGTGACACAGAATGTATGTATCTCTCTTTTTTAATATTCAATAAAAATGTCGACTTGATTTGCGTACACCTTAATGCTCTTCCGCCCCTTCCTGATGGAGTAATTGTGTGGAGAGTTGGCCTGTTCAACGACGTATAGCCCGATCCACTTGGGCGTGAGTTTTGCAGACCTTCCTCGTCGGATAGTTTCGTCGTAAAGGAGAACCTTATCGCCTATTTGGAATTTTCGGTCCCTCGATTTTTTATCATATTGTTGTTTCGATTTTCCTTTAGCGGCAGTTTGCTCTTGCCATGGTCCACGTCAGGGATCGGCAAAATTATAATTTGAAATTATGATTATTTAATTACGTGATCCATTCATAATTTCAGGGAAGAATTTCGTGATTAATTACATATTTAACAATCTTAATAATTCATTGATAATTACTTGAGTAATCAGTAATTCGTCTTTATAAAGCCCAATTTTTCGGTTAATGATTAATCATCATTCAACGATTATTGATTACTCAATCAACCCGTGTAGAAAAAAAGAATCTTTGAAAGAATCTTGAAAAGAATCTCGAAAAGAATCACGGATACGATCCGGAGCGGGATTCTTTCAGAGATTCTTTCCAAGATTCTAAGAATCTTTTTAAAATTCTTGCAATGATTCTTTCCAAGATTCTTTTAAAGATTTTTTAAAAGATTCTTTCAAAGATTTTTTTGTCGCATCGGATGAGAATCTTTCGACGAATCTTTAAAAGATTCTTTGAAACAATGAGGTTTTTTCGAAACCTCACGAAAAACTAAAAACTGACCAATTCGAGTCAATTTTCGAAAAAGAAGAAATTTGAGAAAATCGAAAAACTTTATTTAGAAAGAAGATATAAAATCAAAAATAAAAAACACCATCATGACCAAATTCATTTACAGAATCTTAGAAATCTTGGAAAAAACAAAATTATTTCCAATATTCTCCCGACCGATCTGCTTATACAAGATTTTTTATATTAGTCTCTCTGAAATTTTTCCAATTAATCTTTCCGAGATTTTTTGAATGAACGTTTCCAAGATTCTTTAAATGAATTTTTCCAAGGTTCTTTAAATTAATCTTTCTAAGATTCTTCCAATTAATCTTTCCAAGTTTCTTTGAATGAATTTCTCCAAGATTTAAGAACGTGTTAAAACGGCATTTGGCCATGCTGGTCATCTTCATTTTTGATTTTCTATCTTTTCCCAAATAAAGTTTTTCGATTTTCTCAAATTTCTTCTTTTTCGAAAATTGACTCGAATTGGTCAGTTTTTAGTTTTTCGTGAGGTTTCGCAAAAACCTCATTGTTTCAAAGAATCTTTTAAAGATTCTTCGAAAGATTCTCATCCAATGCGACAAAAGAATCTTTGAAAGAATCTTTTAAAAAATCTTTGAAAGAATCTTGGGAAGAATCTTTAAAAGAATCCCGCTCCGGATCGTATCCGTGATTCTTTTCAAGATCTTTTTAAGATTCTTTCAAAGATTCTAAGAATCTTTTGAAGATTCTTTCTAAGATTCAAAGAAGCTTTGTAAGATCCTTTCAAAGATCCTTTACAAGATTCTTTTAAAGATTCTTTTTTTCTACGCGGGCAATCATTAATCAGAAAGGCCGATTAACCAATTATTCTAGCAACTGGTAATCATATTTATACATTTCTTATTTATTTCGTAAATAAATAATTGCATATGGAAATTTATCGATTACTTTGTTAATTGTCAATCAGAATTTTGAAAAGTGGATTATTTCAGCAATGAGTAATATTTATGGAACAGTTTTCAATTGTTACATTATTTATTAATCAAGATCCGTGAATACAAATTATTTCAATCAATCATTAATTGGAGTGAACAAAATGTCGATTACTTATTCATTCAGTAATCGATATCAATAATTCTTTGATTATTCTGTTAACGATTAATTGAATGAGAAATTATACGATTAATGCACATTATGCACTCCATGGGCGGTATTGAGTGTGAGAGGTTTCTTGAGACTTTTTCTTGGAAAAAAACCGTATTATATCTCCGAGGTTTTTAAAAGGAAATCAATGAGTTTCTACATTACGAACGTCCAGTATATTTCTTACTAGAAAGTGCAGATACGCAAATATCGAAGAGAAAATCATTCACAACGGTTGATTTTCACAGAAGTTTTTACATAAATTTCAAGGAAAAAGATAAAAAAATCGACTCTCGACAATGGAAAAATCCGCCATAAATTTAACAGACTTCTCGGCTCATGTGCAGTCTCAAATAAAATTGCCATCATAATTGGCAATGGTGAGAGTGTTGAGCTGGTTCAGTTCACTGAGAACACTGTCACGTGGAAACTGGCGAGATGGAAATGTACTTATCTTAGTAGCTGGTCAGGATCGCCTCGTTGTCTAGGATGTTCTCTCGTACACGATATTTTGTATTACTCGTTGGTTGGAGCTGTATCTCAGTAGATGTACTGAAGTATTTTCCACAGATATTTCTAAGGAGATAGTATTGGCTTGCGATGAAAGAGGAGTCGGCTAGGACGTCGATTGAATAGTCAATAAAATAATCATTCATAGTAATTATTGAATGTATTATTAAAACACAATTGTCGTAGCACAATAATCACTGTATGGGTGTAAGCTCATACGACACGACTAAGATCGTTACGTCGACTTAATATTTTTGCGAACCTATTAATTGGCGGGAAGCTGTATCGAGCTGTGTCCACGTCCAATGATTTTACTTAACTACTTCTAACTGCCCGCTGCAGCTCCTGCCGAGAGTGACATACTCGTCCTTTTCATTTCCCTTTCCTTGCGCTTGAGGTGTCTTTCTGCCGTGGGAACAAGGAAAGTTCTCACTGTTCTCAGCTGAGTAAAATGGAGCGATAGGGCTCGGACCGAGGTTAGCAGCTGACGCAGCAGCACGCTGTCATACTCGACTCGCGGTTAAGCGTGCGAGTTTACATCGTCAGCCAGATTTGGTGAAACGGTGATTTTCCATCACACCCCTCAAGTTAGATTGAAATTCGTCTCGAATGACCTTACTTAAGATTATCCCGTAGACCTTTGGCTTTTTCATGGTTTAACTGTTGTCGCAGTTCGGATATTTGTTTTTGACTTTCGATATTTTGTAAATCAATTCGTTCCTGTTCTTTCAGGAATCTTGCTGCATAATTTCTTCTGCGTTGTTTCTTATAGGAACAGCATGATCCAGTTATTGATGCGAGGCATGAGAATCCGCCGCATTGATAAAATATATATCCGTGGCTGTGATTCCAATGATGCCGAATATACCCCCAATTGAGGGTAGGGTTATTCCATGAAAATTTGCCCAAGAGTCATTATGTTTGATTATTACTTTAGCATTGTTTAAGTCTCTCTTAATATCCTTGAAAGATTTGCTGAAATCTCTGAATCTTCTGTTCTTAGTTCGTATGCAAGGTGTTCGCTTTCATGCCATTGCGGTAATGTGAAATTTAAATCGCTGCTAATTCTTAATTCGAATTTATGTTAGACTATGACTATTTTAGTTAATTGGATAACTGATCTTTCTGTTTCTAATTCGCAAGAATCGTTCATGATGATTTTTGAAACTCCAGCTATTGCCACTTGGATTTTTTCACTTTTACAATTTATTTTAAGTTGTTGTATCCCTGATTGATGATGAGGGATCAATATCTGAAAACTCTTTGTAGGTATCAATCCGATATCTACAATATTAAATATTGATGCGAGGCATGAGAATCCGCCGCATTGATAAAATATATATCCGTGGCTGTGATTCCAATGATGCCGAATATACCCCCAATTGAGGGTAGGGTTATTCCATGAAAATTTGCCCAAGAGTCATTATGTTTGATTATTACTTTAGCATTGTTTAAGTCTCTCTTAATATCCTTGAAAGATTTGCTGAAATCTCTGAGTACTTCTGTTCTTAGTTCGTATGCAAGGTGTTCGCTTTCATGCCATTGCGGTAATGTGAAATTTAAATCGCTGCTAATTCTTAATTCGAATTTATGTTAGACTATGACTATTTTAGTTAATTGGATAACTGATCTTTCTGTTTCTAATTCGCAAGAATCGTTCATGATGATTTTTGAAACTCCAGCTATTGCCACTTGGATTTTTTCACTCTTACAATTTATTTTAAGTTGTTGTATCCCTGATTGATGATGAGGGATCAATATCTGAAAACTCTTTGTAGGTATCAATCCGATATCTACAATATTAAATATTGTCATTCTACATTTATCGGCATTCACATGTTTTTCGCATAATTCTAATCCTTGCATTTTGTGACCAATCTGTAGGTTCTCTCCTATTTTACGTATGTCTAGGTGTGTTGCGTCCCGAGTTACATTTTTTCGTTGTAATCTACTATCATATGTCGGCAATGT
This sequence comes from Alloplasta piceator, assembly GCA_946863875.1. Taxonomy (NCBI): domain Eukaryota; kingdom Metazoa; phylum Arthropoda; class Insecta; order Hymenoptera; family Ichneumonidae; genus Alloplasta; species Alloplasta piceator. The sequence continues at coordinate 36,806,779 of OX333075.1, read as the reverse complement.
AATAACATACGAGTTGGTATTACTTTTCTGCGGTACTGCTATATTCCGGATCCAAAGCCGTGGCTCCAGTTCTGGTACAGGTATCTTGATCAAATATGTCAGCGAATGATTCGCTGTTGTTATATAAATGTCAGCCATATCTATGAATGTTTGATAATTTAGGGCCTTTATTTTGATCAAATGCTCTTGATCATTTTCTTTGAACTGACTCAACACCTCATTTAAGGGGCCTACCCTAATTGCAATTTTCAAAAAATCGATTTTTTTTTTATTCCATTTTTCGAAAGTATAGATATTTGAAAGTATCATATTAAATTTTCGTAAAGATCCGAGCAGTCTAAGTGTACTTTTGAGGGACTTTTACTTAGTTACCTGAGCGCGCTAACAGTGACCGTTCGGAGTTTGATCGCGTTTTTCTAGAAATGACATTCTTGTACGGCTTGTTGAAAAAATCTCGGAAACTACTGCATCAATCCTTACCAAATTTTTACCACATATTGTTTATGTCGACAGCTATGTCGCATATCATACGATTTTTGAAATTTTGAGTTTAACTTGGTTTAAATAAAAAAAACTGATAAAAAAAAGGTTATTTTTCGTTACTTTTTGATATATGGCCGCCATTTTGCCAATTTAAAAAAAATTAAAAATTGTATGATATGCGACATAGTCATGACCTTACTGAATCTAAAACCTTTTTTTTTTTTTTTTTAGATAATCCACTCCGGAGATTCCGTCAACAGGGCGCTCTCATCTTTTGTTTGGATATTTTTTTGGCCTGCATTTTCATATAATAAAATACCGAAAAATAAATTTAAGAAATTTTTTTTCATGCATTTCAAGATTATATTTATCAAGCCTCATACTAGTCATATTAATATTTCTAATTTAAAACAATGAAAAAAATCGTAAAAATAGGCATTTTTTTGCGTGTCTAATTAGGGTAGACCCCTTAACATTTTTGGTGTGAACAATTGAGGTGATATTATACCCTTATGTCCAAGGACTATTGCTTCTGAAATTAATGCAATCTTTAACTGTGTGATTCCGATCATCGAATCCATACTATTCAAAACGTCGTTTTGTTTCCCAGCAAAATCTTTCATGTTCAATCGTTCCAAGATACCGTTTATTGAATCTTTGACCTGGTCGAAAGTATTATGTAAGTCGTTACGTGCTATATTATCGACAAATTCTTTTATTATCATAATTTCTTTATCTATGATTTTTCTCATAGTCTCAGATGAGTTGCCTAATCTATCTAAATTTCCATTAATTATTCTTAAATCTTCCGTATCCGTGGTTTCCCACAAGGCTTTCTGCACTGTGCCCCATGCATCAACAATACCTCTTTTCCTTCTGTTAGATCGTTTTTCTATGTCAACACCGCTTTGTGATAATAGGTTGTTGTATTCATCTGACAATTCCGTTATTTCTTTTCCAATGGTAGCAATGTGCCGGGCTGGCTTGGGCGAACAAAAGTTTTCCTGGCATCCTTTCATTACTTGATCTTGGATTAGTCCAATAAAACTTATTTTTTATGTTATACTAGAATAATCGATACTATATATTATACGCCATTCCTTGGAATATCCGTATACCTTTCCTTGATCTTCTTGGATCAAGTTCACATCATCCAAAGGCTCGATCTTTATATAGGCACGTACTCTCCATCTAGAATTGTAAATTATATTTCGTTATGCCAATTTGGAGGATAGTTTTCCTTCTCCATCTTTAGTAATCTTAATCTTGATCGGGGGTTGAGTATTACCTGTATCGTAGGAATGATAGGGTTTGGTATTATTTATATTAACCCATCGGATCTGCTTGTTTCTACCTGTAGGGTAACGTTCGATCAACACTCGATTTTTATCCAAGTTGACTGCGATGATCTTATAACGGCCAAAAAATTCTTTATCAAGCTTATGCTGTTTTTTATGATTTTTCAACAATATTTCATCTCCCACTTTATAGATGGGGAGAGTTCTCGTTATTCTTTTATCCGATACAACCTTATTCTTTTCCCTTGCTTCTTCAAGTCTCTTTTTAGCTTTGTCGATTTCCTCGTGGCGTCGGTTAATCCATGCACTTAATCTTTCGCTTACATTCTCGCATTTCTTCCGAGGGATATTATTTGGACAATTAGCGCCTTGACCGAATACTACGTTATGCGGTGAGTCTCCTATACTTTCCTGTTTGGTTGTGTTATACGCGAACGCGATATGATCGAGTTTCGTATCCCAAAGTGTCGGATTAGTTTTAACCGTGGTTCGGATGAGATCTCCAAACACACTATGCATTCTTTCTATAGCACCATTAGCTTGTGGGTGATAGCTAGTTGTTGTTATTCCTTGAATTCCAAAAGAATCTTCAAAGTCTTTCATTAACTTAGAGTTAAATTCTTGACCCTGGTCTGTCAATATGATTTCCGGTATTCCGTACTTAAGCATATATCCGTTTATACATTTAGCTATGATTTCTGATGACTGTTTTGTTTTCAATGGTATTAATTGAGTGAATTTAGTTAGTGTATCTTGAATAGACAGGATATACAGATTTTGGTTTCTGGTTTCAACCAATGACCCTACGATATCCATAGCAACCTTTTGGTTTGGTCTTTCGGCTGTATCCATAACCTTAGCTTCAGCAAGCTGTGCGATGCGGACTTTTTTATATCTTTGGCATTCATCACAATTTGTCACAAATTCCTCCACATCATGGTACATATTAGGCCATCTCGCTATCTTGCGGCATTTTTCAAATGTCTTATTTATTCCCATATGACCTGCTGCTTTGTCATTGTGGCATGATGCGATGATTAGAAATTTGTTTTCTTCAGAAGGAAGCTCATTATTTGAAATACAAAGGAGTACTGAAGTTCTTCTTTAATTTATTTTCTTCTGTGTTCATTGAAGTCATCATTATCAATCGTTAAACATAATTTATCTGTTTTCTTTGCGACTTCGTATTCAACCAGATCTCTCGGCGTTTCTTTCCAAGTTGTTTCGTTTAACCGAATGCTTTTTTTTGAACTGTTTACCCTTTCCATGTTTTGAAACTATTGTTTTCCATTTTTCGATTCCCTTATTAGGAACGACTGTAAGGTTATTTGCCGCTAGTCCTTCTTTGATCTTATCAAGTTTATGTTTTGACCTTTTCTGATCTAAATCATTTAACGTCTCTTCAATACCCCCAATCGCGAATGGTGGTTTCTTAGCTTGCTCCTTTGACATTTTGATCTTATTTTCATAAACTCTTGATAGAGCATCTGCAGCTTTATTTTCACATCCTTTTTTGTAAACAATTTCCATATCATATTCTTCTAATTTCAATCTCCATCGCAGAAGGCGAGAGGCTGGATCTGTAACACCGTATAACCATACCAGTGCTTTGTGATCTGTTTGAACTTCAAATCGTCTTCCAAGAAGGTAATGTCTTAATTTTTTAACTGCCCAGACAATGGCCAAAAGTTCCTTTTCGGTCGTCGTGTAATTTTCTTCCGCTGATTTTAAAGTTCGCGACATATAACATATAGGATGACCTTCTTGTGACAGGATAGCTCCTAAGCCCGTGTTAGATGCGTCAGTGGTCAAGGTGAACTTCTTCTCAAAATCAGGGAACTTTAAGACGGGAGAGGATACGAGTTTTTCTTTTATGCTGCGAAAAGCTTTTTCGCATTTAGCGTCAAATATCCATTCTTTATCTTTCTTTGTTAACTCAGTGAGAGGTTTGGCTAAAGTCGAGAAATTCTTGATGAATCGTCTGTAATAACCTGCTAACCCGAGAAATGATTTTATTTCCTTTGGAGTTCGCAAGGGTGGAAACTCCTTGACGGCTTTTATCTTTTCGTCATTAGGCTGAAGGCCTCTTTTCGATATAGTATGTCCGAGGTAAACGAATTCCTCCTGCATAAACTCGCATTTATCAGGTTGCAACGTTAATCCGCAATCTCTTAATCTCTGGAATACTACTCTGATGTTATTCAGAAACTTCTCGAATGTTTCACCCCAGATAATTATATCATCCATATATACGAAACAAATACTTTGATTTAAACCGATCAATGCTTGATCCATCATTCTCTGGAATGTCGCGAGTGCATTTTTTAATCCAAAGGGCATTCGTTCAAATTCGAAATGTCCTTTCTTAGTAGAAAACACTGTGTACTTTCGAGAATCATCATCCAATGCAATCTGATGAAATCCACTGGATAAATCCAGGGCTGCAAAGAATTTTGCTTTTCCTAGTTTATCAAGTATTTCTTCTATTTTCGGTACAGGGTATGCATCATGTGGAGTCAGCTCGTTAACCTTTCGGAAATCGATCACTACGCGATATTTCTTTTCTCCAGAGGCATCCATTTTCTTAGGTACTACCCAAATAGGTGAATTGAATGGTGAAGCTGACTCTGATATTATTCCTTCTTTCATCATTTGTTCTACTTGTTTATTGACCTCTGCTTGGTGACACTCGGGTGGTGCGTAACTTTTGACGTTTACTATTGACTCTTTGGACAGTGTGATTTTATGTTTTACCCTAGGTGCCTTTGGCAGTGGATCCCCGTCCATTCGAAATAATGTATCGAATTTTCGCAACACTTCCCAAAGTTCTCTTCGTTGATCTGATTTTATATGGTTCAATCGCAAATTCTGCATTAGCTTTGTCTGTCTGACTGAGTCTGATACGATTCGTCTATTATGAATTGAGTTTACTTTGATTAAGTCTAGACGCAATGTTTTGTCCGAATCGGTTTGATTTTCCAATGGCACTTTTACCTTGTAATCTTGTACATGGCATACAGCTGAGTAATCACCCAAGTCAATTAAGCAGTTGCCGTTCTTCATATCTATATCGAATTCGCCAATGGAGTTTGAACGTGGTGGCATTTTTATTCCGTTACGCTTGATAGGATACTTCTTTCCTTTAAGAGTTAGTTCCCACTGAGACAGATTGAATTGTCTCGGATTAAGAAAACTCAATCCAATCAATCCTTCATATGGGAGGTCAAAACTGTCGTTTCTCATAATGTAGAATACATTACGGATTCCCATATGTAAAAGTTCGACCTTTTGTTCGAATACATAGATTTTGTTTCCCATTTCGAACTTTGCTACTTCGTTAACTCTTTTAGCATTGCGGGGCACTGTTCGATTCATTATTAAATTAATTTGGCTTCCTGAATCGACCAAAAATTCTATGGGGAATTCTCCTTCTTTTACGTCCAATTCCACGGTCTGCAATTCTCCAATAATATTTGATACTATTGGCATCTCTCTTCCTCTTATTCCCTTTTGTCGCTGACGTCTGTCTCGTGGTCTGTTACTCTCTGTTCGCTGTCTGATTCTACTACGTTCGACTGAAGATTGTCGTCGCTCTCGTTCTCGCGAATCGGATTGGTTATGTGATGAATTTTGGGATCTTGAGGTGGACGACTGGGATGCTGGTCCTTCCGAAAATTTACAGTAGGGCACTGAGGAGATATATGACCACTCTTGCCACACTTGTAACAAGCATCCGTTTTCTTACCGTCATGTTTATTGTCGGTGGTGCGGATTTTATTTTCGTCCGAAGCGGAGCGAAAAACTCTAGGTTTCTTGCTTCGTTGTTCTTGTCATGCGTATATGTTATCTCTCTCTCTTCTAAAATCTCTTTGTCTAGGATTCGATGTTCTATCTTCGTGCCTATCAGTTCTTACTTTGCGCTCGTCTTTCCAATGCTCGCGGTATTGTTCGGTCGTAATATCGATTTTACGAGCCATTTCTTGTGCGTGTGCTAAAGATACCGGATCGCGCGCAGATAGAGCGAGACTTAACCTTTCCGATAATCCTAGTGTGAAATATTGACAACTAAGAGCTTCTACGTCACCAGTGTCGTGTGTGTCTCTACCGGTTTTCCTATTGTCCATTTTCTTCGCGTTTTTTTCTGCTTCTAATTCTGTGTTGAATTTGACAATATTATCCATTAGTGAACCCGTTTGTTTGATCTTACTGAGTCTGATAATCAATTGCGCGTATGTATACGTTACGCTAGTAACTTCGCGTATCTTCTCGTTTATATCTTGAATTGTTTGAATGTCATGAGTATTGATATTACCTCTCAAACTGGTCGAAATGCGTGTATTTAAAATACCTATAATGAGCATCTGGATTTGATCCGGTCGACACGAACGGCTGGTGGTTAGCAACGTCTTTTCCCATAGGATGACATCCCCCTTTTCATTCAAAGTATCGATAAATCGCAAACATTCCGCGGCGCTGATTTTACCTTCGTTACTTCTATCTATTGGTGGTGGATAGAAAGGATCGGGTTGTAATGGTAGATTCCTGAGTACAGGATGGTTTCCTTGTGTTCTAGACCTTTCAAGCTCTCTTTTCAATCTTTCCACTTCTTCTCTTTCTACCTGGAATCTTCGATCATTTTCATATTTAAGGCGTGCTTGTTCTTTTTTCATGTTATAGATTTTATCATGCATGATTGAATTTTCTTCGACTGCTGTCTGATAAGCCTTTATCAAAATCTCTTCTTCTACTGATTTTAGTGTTTGCTCTGCTCTTAATTTTTTCTTCTCTCTTTCCACTTGTTGATCTTTAATGGTGAACGCGAGCATTTCCTTTTCCCATAACTTGGTTACTTTTGTAACCAAGTTTCTTTAATTCTTCAATATATCTCATGCTTGCGCCTTTGCATTCAAAAATTTCTTGTTCCAATTTATCAATCTTATTTTGATTTGATTTGTTTTGACTTAAATTTTGGAGTTTAGTAATTTTTCTTTCCTTTTTATCGATGAGCTGTTGTGAACTTCCTAATTTACGCATATACCCTTTGACATTTTCGTTCGAACTGTCCAATCCCATAAGGGGCGGTGTTGAAGTGTCTGACATGTTGACAAATGCTTTGATAATTTTAACAGGCTGTGTATATTCAGTACTTAGAATATGGAGAGTATTATGCACGCTTGCACAATGCGCATGTCGTTCTTAATTATACATGTCCTTGAAGAATCACCAACTTATACGACGGTTCGTTTGATAAGTCCTTTGTAGTCGTGATGAGTTGCGACGCCAACTTACTCACAATTACTTGGCGGTAAGTTCTCAGGTGTCGTGTTGATAAATCCGTTTGACGAATACTAGATCATCTGAAACGTGGGTCAACGACAGCACGCCAGGTACCTTAGTATGGTAGTATCCTGTAGAGTCGTCTACTTCTGCGGGAACGTGTGATGGGTGCCGATAGAGTGACCGGGGGCACAGACAATCGCAACTATCTCTTCAGTGGAGTGACTGGTGGCACTGATTCAATGAATCCTTCGACAACGTCGGAATGTCTTATTAATTTTTGCTCAGGTATTAACTAACCGATGTTTTTGATAACCGAGATCAAATAGCAAACTCGGGAGTCACAGATTCGATGACATTAATTGTGCAGGCGAAATTGAAGGATGAACTATCAGCCGTATAGGTGGCATAAACTTAGAGACCGCAAAATGGTTTTCACTGTAAAGCGTTGCACTTTCAGCTTCGATTCGTTTCAATCACTTTTCGTACGAGCATACTTATTCACTCTGTACGTTAAACGAAAGAACCACGGAGTTGTCGCGTTGTTGATTTAGAGTTTTCACTGTTAAATAACACGGACTAAAATGTTTCGATTTATGACAAGTAGTAGTAGCGTAGTTTTCACTGTAGTTACTTTCCTCGAATCACGAATTTTAGGGCCAAGTAATTTAGTAGCAGTTCTCACTGAAGTTACTATTTCCTCAAAGCCGGAAATATTCTTTGAATATTCACACTCTTTCACGCAATGATAAGTATTGGTGGAATTAACACATCAATCTCCTTGTTCCAAAGTTCGGATCCAAATATCACAATTTTGATTGTCACCCAAGACTGTCAACAATAGTTATATGTGTCGACGAATCGTTGGGCTGGCGCTTCACGAAGAGTCGACCGAATCTTGTTAATGATATCCTGGCAGGATCGCCAAATGGTCACGTGGAAACTAGCGAGATGGAAATGTACTTATCTTAGTAGCTGGTCAGGATCGCCTTGTTGTCTAGGATGTTCTCTCGTAGACACGATATTTTGTATTACTCGTTGGTTGGAGCTGTATCTCAGTAGATGTAGTGAAGTATTTTCCACAGATATTTCTAAGGAGATAGTATTGATTTGCGATGAAAGAGGAGTCGGCTAGGACGTCTATTGAATAGTCAATAAAATAATCATTTATAGTAATTATTGAATGTTTTATTAAAACACAATTGTCGTAGCACAATGATCACTGTATGGGTGTAAGCTCATACGACATGACTAAGATCGTTACGTCGTCTTAATATTTTTGCGAACCTATTAATTGGCGGGAAGCTGTATCGAGCTGTGTCCACGTCCAATGATTTTACTTAACTACTTCTAACTGCCCGCTGCAGCCCCTGCCGAGAGTGACTTACTCGTCCTTATCATTTCCCTTTCCTTGCGCTTAAGGTGTCTTTCTGCCATGGGAACAAGGAAAGTTCTCACTGTTCTCAGCTGAGTAAAATAGAGCGATAGGGCTCTCGGACCGAAGTTAGCGGTTGACGCAGCAGCACGCTATCATACTTGACTCGCGGTTAAGCGTGCGAGCTTACACCGTCAGCCAGATTTGGTGAAACGGTGATTTTCCATCACAACACCTTATAGATATACATATTAGTTTTTAAATGGTCAATATTTTTCTTCCAGTTGAAAGAAAATTATATAATACGTAATTCAGTATCAGGGTTGCAAATAAAGCATTACTTTTTTTAATGCATTTGCATTTTCATTAACCATTAACGTTTAATGGTTATTGGAATTAATTTCCATTAACCATTAAATTTTAATGGTTTTAACTTTCATTGCCATTTTGGAAATGGACAAATATAGATGAATAAATTATTGCAATTTTGCATTATATTTTATTGACTTAGAACTTAGATTTTCACCTTAAATTCTAAAGAGCATCTGTATTATAATTCTAAAAATCTAAGTCCCAAGTCAATAAAATCTAATGCACAACTGCACTAATTTATTCATCTGTATTTTTCCATTTCCAAAATTGCAATCAAACTTTTGTCCATTACACACTACATTGTAATGGGCAGGGTTGCAAATAATGTATTATTTTTTTTAATGCAATTGCATTAAAATAAGTAATACATTATTTGCAGCCCTGCCCATTACAATGTAGTGTGTGTTGCTTTCTTTAATGCAATTGCATTAAAATAAGTAATACATAATTTGCAACCCTGCCCATTACAATGTAGTGTGTAATGGACGAAAGTTTGATTGCAATTTTGGGAATGGAAAAATATAAATGAATAAATTATTGCAGTCTTGCATTTCATTTTATTGACTCAAGACTTATTAGGTGTACAAATAAGTTTCCGCGGTTTGTCAAAAGATGGCCCCACCAGAAGGTTATGGAGAAATCGTCAGATGTAAAACGTAATATCCCAAGTTTCGTCATCCGGCAACACCATAACCTTAAAGTACTAGTGATTCCGTATCAGCATCACGTAATTTTTTTCGTGCAAAAATGTCAAGTTTTGTGCCGAATAAGCATCATTTGTGGGAACTTTTGATTTACTTCTTTAATTTGAAAAAATCTGCAGCTGAGGCGCATCGATTGCTTCTAGAAGCATATGGTGAAGCTGCTTTAAGTGAGAGAAGTTGTCAGGAATGGTTTCAAAAGTTTAAGAACGGTGAGTTTGACGTGAAGGACAAAGAACGGACAACGGAACGGAACGGACAAAGAACCTGCGAAACCATTACTGGAGCTCTCTACCGAACACAATTGATGAGATTGAGTCGGGCACTTAAGGAAAAACGCGCCCATTACTACTCCAGACACGACAAAATTATTCTTTTACACGATAATGCTCGTCCACATGTTGCGGCGCCGGTAAAAACATACTTGGAAACACTCAACTGGGAAGTTTTACCCCACCCGCCGTATTCACCAGACTTAGCCCCTTCCGATTATCACCTGTTCCGGTCGATGGCACATGGTCTGTCTGAGCAGCGCTTAACATCATATGAAGACACCAAAAATTGGGTAGATTTGTGGATAGCGTCAAAAGATGAAGAGTTTTTTCGACGGGGTATCCGAATGTTGCCAGAAAGATGGGGAAAAGTAGTGGCAAATGATGGAAAATACTTTGAATAAAACGTAATGTACTGTTCCTTCACAATAAATTCCTAATTTTTTATAAAAAACCGCGGAAACTTATTTGTACACCTAATAGATTTTTAGAAACATAATATAAATGCGGTTTAGAATTTAAATAAAAAAAATATAGCTGTTACTTTACGGTGTTTAAGAATTCCATAATATAAAAAATACAGAAAATTCTTTTTTCGAATTTCTAATTCGGGGAAATTGAAGAAAATAAAATAACAAGTGTCTTTCCTTGAGAAAAAAAACATTTTTGCATATTTTGCCCTGGAACGGACGTTCGACTTGCTCAATCAAAACTATATTAATTTTTTTCTAGAAAGCCATAAAGATACGCAGATTTTTGTTTTTTACAAATGTAAATACGTCAAATCCTGCCAAAGATACAGCCATTTTAATGGAAAAATGTTAAAAAATGGCAATCAACGAGAAAAAAAGGCAGAACTTTTTTTTTAATTTCGATACTCGGTTAATATTTTTCGATAAAGTAACTCAATTTTTCAAAATTATTGGTGGATTTTTTTTTTACTGACGGAAGTGCCAACGATCATAATGTCGAAAAACACATGTGAACAATGTTTATGTGAAAGGGCCCATTCATTAATTACGTAAGGATCGTTTCTGCCATTTTCGACCCCCCCCACCTCCATGTAAGGACACATAAGATTTGTTGGACCACCCTCGACCCTTCTCACGTAAGATTTTACCTAGTTTTCCTAAAAAGCATTCAACATAATTAAATGTCGTTAGAAAAGGGTTAGTTACACTAAAACACGTTATTATTTGACATAAAAAAAAAAATTTAATTTTTTTTCAAATAATTATTTAGTCTTTGGAAAATGCATATTATAATTAAAGATAAGATTCTGCACAATCTTAAAGTGAGGAAACAAATCAGCCAAATCACTACAAACGAATAATACCTTGCGTAAAATAATGGGTGACTAAATTTGAAACAATCTTAAACGAAATAAGTCAAAGAATGAAAGTCCGTCCAGTTCAGATCATCAATCGTTGTCCGGGCTGAATTATAATGGTGTTGTGACCGTTTGAATTGAATTTTTTTAAAATAATTAAATGATATAACAGGGTGACCACTAATTTCCCTAACATTTTCGAAAATTTCCATGACAAACCATTCGGATTTGTGAAAAAAGTGACAAGGTAGGAACATCGTATTTTTCATAGAAAAAAAATGGCAAATTGTAAATTTGCACATTATTTCCTCAGTATTTTCTCGCATTTTCAAATCTTCCTCTATGATAAGCAAATAGCTTTCACAGTTTTGGCTTCTTCATAGAGAAAGCTTTATAAATTCGAAAAATACTCTGGAAACGATGTGCAATATTACAGTTTGCAAGTTTTTCTTACTATCTCTGGTTATTGGAGTAATACAACTATACAAATACAACTATAGCTTTATATCGTAAAATGTTTAATCAAGATTTTGTTTGAACATTTCCAGCATAAAATTTGCACAGCTCAAGCAATTTTTGCAAAATTGAATAACACGTAACTACTTCCATTACACTATCATCATACAAATTTTGAGGCCGACATCGCGAAATATGTGCAAGCTACAGCGATCACGCGTTTTTTGTAAAAAAAAATTCAAAATATTATAAACGTTCAACCCCTTGAGCAATTCTTGAGAAGTTCAATATCAGCAATCTTTATCACTCGAACAAACGGTATAGTTGTTTTTAACCTGATATCGCAAAATTAGCGGACGCTAGAGGAACCACGCCCTTTTTTTGAAAATTCGAAAGTCGCAAAAAATACGCACGAGTCAATGAAATTTTGCAAAATTCATAGCAAACTAAGAGTTTGTGGGGCTCAGCTTATGTGCAAAATATCGGCTTGCTACTCCAATATGGTCTTGAGATATAGCTGTTTGAATTTTTCGAGGCAGGCACACACATACATACATCCGAACATTTAAAAAAATATGATTCCTCGATGTTTTAGGACATTTTAAACATACTGATGAAACAAAAAATTTCATGAAAACAAAGCTTCCTCTATGAAGAAGCAAAACGGAAATAAATGTTCACCTATCATTTTTTTCATCTGTGCGCAGAAAAAAAGGTCGCCCATACACTTTTTTTCTCTCGATTTAATATTTCGTATTTTCCCTGACTGATATTTAATTCCCTGACATTTCCCTGATTTCCCTGACACTCAAAAAATTCCCTGACATTTCCTGGTTTTCCAGGGTTTCCCTGACAGTGACTTCCCTGTATAATTTCGTGTCAGTAAAAAGGAATTTCTTACAAATAATTTAAGTAAGATTAATATACGAAAAAATGTACTATAATTTTTATTGACAAGCTTCGAAATGTGTGAATAGCAACACGTTTAAGATTTCTAAAACTTAATAAACAGTAAAAAAATTTAACATAAGAATATGTAAATGAAATTGTAGATTAAAAATAAGAAAATAGATCCCATAGTTGCTTCACCTAACACTTTGCTCTCAAATGTCCATCACTCTACATTGGAAAACGCACATTGTCTTATCGTAAAATCTTACGTAAGAATTGTTTTAACCCCCCCTCCCCCCAGGTAAGTTCATGTAGAGGTTTTTCAAACCCTCCCTCCCCATCGGGACCCTTACGTAACTAATGAATGGCCCCAAACAGCAAAAAAATACCTCCGCCCATGGAAACCGATGTTTCGGGTGCATAAAAATTATTTTTTTATGGTATGGTATTTTCTATTTTGCATAGAAAAGTTGAAAAATTACCAACACCTCCGCAATCTAATGCATAGATACCATGAAAATTATCCTTTGTCGAATGACAACATAGTAATGTTGGAAATGTACACGTGAATCCATGTTAACTCGAGGGAAAAAAAATTCCAAACCATTAATTGAATAATCAAGAAATTCCATATTTTGATTAACAATTAATGAAGTAATTTGAACGAACTGGACTTCCATTGAGGATTAATGGGAATAACCAACAATCATGTTTTTTCAATTACCGATTGATTTAGTAATGAATCATTTTTAAACCCGATTACAGATGGCCCAATAATCAAAAATTCGCTACTTCTAATTGATGATTAATGGCGCAATCGAATAATTTTTGAATAGTGATTTATCATTTCTCCAGTAATCAAGTAATTACTCAAGTCGATTGACGATTAATGGATCAGCTGAATCATTTGCTATAACCGATTAATGGAATAATGCATTCTGTCTATACTAATTACTGATTATTTCAGTAATCGGGTCCATTGTTATCTGAATTAACAACTAATCAGTTAATGCGTAATCGCCAATCGTGATTGACGATTAATAATGTAATTAAAATTTATGGTATCTCAATTAACGATTGACGAATGTAATTACGATAAAAGCAAAAAATATTAATGAATTAATCATTAATGCCGATCCCTGGTCCACGTTGCTCGTAGTCGCTCTCTGAGTTCGTGCGCGTAATCCTCGAATGAGTAAGTTGCTCGAGGTGGTTTTTGTATCGTTATTGGCAGGTCTGCCTCATTTCCGTATACTAAGCTGTGCGGGGTGTATCCTGTCGATGTAAGCGGTGTCATGTTATACGTGAACATCGCATATGGTAACCATTCATCCCAATTGTTCTGGTCTTCGTTGGCATAGCTTTTTAAATATTCTGCTAACGTACGGTGTGACCGTTCCAGCACTCCATTCGACTCGGGGTGATATACGCTCGTTTGTATTTTATCTATCCGTAAAAGTTTGCCTACTTCCTTAAAAGTAGCGCTCAAAAAATGCGTACCCTGGTCACTCAACACGGTCTCGGGTATGCCGTGTCAGCAGACTATTTCCTCCGCGAATGCTTTTGCTACTTCATTTGCTTGTTGGTTTCGAAACGGTATGGCAGCGTTGTATTTCGTTAGTAGATCTTGGACAGTAAGGCTGTATTTATTCCCCTTTTCGGTCTCTGTCAGCGGTCCTACGATATCCATAGCAGATTTTTGAAATGCTTTTTGCGGCGTATCTGTTATTGGCATCGGGATTTTTGTTTTTTGGCAGCTTTTATTTTGTTGGCACTTGTTGCATTGTGCAACGTATTTTTCAACGTCTTTTTTTATTCTGGGTCCTCGTATATTTTAATTGTAGTCGTTTCAACATACGTATTGCCCCTTGATGTCCACCTAAGGGGGCATCATGATATTCGTGTAATAATTGTTGCCTTTGTTTTTCGTCGAGGGGTTCGATGCTCTCACGTTTTTTTTTCTTTTTGCCCTATTTATGGATCATCATCGCTAGCTTTCTCGAATTTCTCGGTCGTTGGTGGAGCTACGTCGCTGTCGCTCCCCTGGTCCCCCGTGCTGACGTCGCTTTTTTTTGCTTGCACCCGGGCAACCGCATATATTCGACTCAGCGCGTCTGCGTTTGTATTGCGTTTACCTGCTTTATATTGGACGTCGAATTCATATTCGGATAATTTTACGCTGAAAAGCCAGGTTAAAGGTTTGTGGTCTGTTACGACAGTGAAATGCGTACCGTAAACGTAAGGACGGAACTGGGATATTCTCCATACGATGGCGAGGAGCTCTTTTTCAGTTGTTGTATAATTTTGCTCTGCTTTATTTAGCATTCTGCTTGCGTAGCAAATTGGCAGGTTCTCCCAAGGAACCTTGGGAGAGTATCGCTCCGATTGCTTTATCTGAAGCGTCTGTTGTAACGACGAAGGGCTGTTCGATATCTGGATACTGTAGTAGAGGTGCCGTTGTCAGGATCATTTTTAGATCCTCGAAAGCTTGTTCGTGCTTTGGTGTCCATTCGAATGCGACGTCTTTCTTGGTTAGCTCTGGTAAGGGCTTTGCAATCTTCGAAAAATCTTTAATGGATTTTTGGTAGTAGCCGGCTAATCCTAGAAAGGGTTGGATCCCTTGCACGTTCCTTGGTGTTGGGAATTCCTTTACTGCGATGATTTTTGTCGGATCAGGGCGGATGCCCTTTTCCGATATTATGTGCCCTAAAGATTGCGTTTCTTTTCGCAAAAATCGGCATTTTCTTGGTTGCAGAGACAGTCTTGCTTCCCGGAGGCGTTGAAAAATCTCTCTGAGTCGCTTATTGTGTTCCGCTAGGGTGAATCAAAAAATGACTATGTCGTCCAAATAAACATAGCATTTTGCGGCGTTGAAAAAGCTCTCTTCTCTTGATCATTTTTTGCCATTGGAATTTGATGGAATCCTGATGCGAGGTCGAGCGTTGTGAAATAATGAGCTCGCCCCAGTTGATCTAATATCTCCGTAATATTGGGCAATGGATATGAGTCACCGACGGTGGCTTCGGTTAATTTTCTGAAATCCACGACGACTCGCATTTTTATTTTTCCTGCTGAATCAGGCTTCTTTGCTACTACAAGTAGCGGTGCATTCCATTGACTGCGGCTTGGCTGGATTATCCCATTTCTTAGCATTTCCTCTGTTTTTTTTCGACCTCCTTTTTATGTGATTTGGGTAGGCGATATGGGTGGATTCTTACTGGCAATACATTGTCCTTTAAAGGGATTGTATGCTCCACCATCTGCGTACATTTGATTAAATCGCCTTCGAGGAAAAAAATGTCTTCGTAATTCTCACATATTTCTTTGATGGTTTGTATTTCTTCTTCGTTGAGGTGTGAAAAATCCACCTCTCGGTGCAGGCGTTAGAGGCACGTGCCACTATTTGTTATGCTGACTGTGTTTATTTTGAATATTTCGTTTGGTATAGACAGCATTTTTTCGAGAGTCACTGTGGGACGGTCAATCTCGACTTCTTTTTCGGTGTTGTTCAAAAAACTGACTACGCAGCTGTTTCCTTGGGGGGTGGTTACACACGCACCGAGAATTATTCCTTCGTCGAGAGTGATTTTTTCGACGATCACTACGAATTTGCTTGTAGTGGCCACATGCGTGTATTTTCCGCTACGCGGGCGTACCTTCACTTCTAAGGTGCCGTTTACTAGAGGCATCCTTTGCCTAAACATTTTTATTTCCTGTCTCCCGAGAATATCAACATCGTATTCCTTGATGAAGTCCAATCCTAGGAATCCGTTTACTCCCAAATATACGTCGTCAGGAATTACGTAGAACGTGTGGGTGATGGAAACTGGTTGAGTTACGAGTTTAAAGATGAGTTTGATCTCAGTTTTTTGCGATGTCTTAAGGTCTCGTCTTCCGAGCCCTTCCATCATCATATCCACTGATTCAAATGTTGTCTCGGTTTTTAGCGCATCTCGGCTAATAATGCTCACTTAAGCCCCGGTATCGGCTTTCAACGTCAGCATTCCTGTTTTGCTGGTCGAGGATTGTATGTGGAAATCGTTTCCCGTGTTGTCGAGTGGAGTTATTTCTACGTTGCAGATTTCGTTTGTTTCCTCTCGTTTTTCCGTGATTGTGAGCACATTTATTTCTATCGCTCCTACGGCAATTTTGCTGTTGCCTGAATCTGGTTTCTGCGCGCATTTTTTATTTTTTCCTTGGGCTTTTTTTTATTTTAGCGTAATCGTGAACGACAAGATTCCCGTTTATGTCCCGGTTTTTTGCAGTGGCTGCAAACGGCGCATACCGCGTTAATCTCTTTATTTTTTCGCAGCGTAGGGAGGTTGGCTTGCCCCTTTTTTGGCAGTTACGTGCAGTATGTCTGGTTTTTCCGCACAAAAAACATTCTTTGCTCTCTGAACCGGACTGTGGTCGTCGGTAATTATTGTTGTATCCGTGATTGCCTGTGTGTGTACAGGTCATCTTTTCGACCTCTATCGCTCCTTCTACGGAATCGTGTAGGTTTGGGTAATTTCTAGCCCGTACGATAGCCTGCATATCTTTATGAAGTCCGTTTTCGAAATTCATTTGTGCGCTCCGTCGTGTAGCTTGCTCTATGTAACGAGCGCCTCCTGCGTCGGTTTGTTCGCACAATTTCGCGGTGACCTCTGCCGTCAATTTTTCGACTCGTGTTGCGTATGTCGAAACATTTTCTTTCGCACCTTGTTTTAGCAGACAAAAGTCGTACTGCGAGGCGGCGAGTGATTTTTTCTTACCGTAAAGGGCTTCCAATTCGACCCGAAGGTCTTTTAAAGTCTTGATGGTTTTGTGTTTTGTTTCTCTCGTGGCTCTGTCTTCCAGCTTGCTGCTTAGTATCAACTCGAGCAAGATTCCTCGTTGTCGGAGCTGGACTAATTTCCAAACGGTTTCACATGAAACTATGAACCCTTCGAGTTTATCCGGATTATTTCCATCGAAGCTCTTTACATTTTTGAAGGCAGACCCGATGTCGAGATAATTAGATTCCAATTCCAATGCGCTTAAACGTCCATTCATTTCGGCTCCGGGCACCCGTAAAAGCTCGAGTTCTTCGTCTTCTCGTACAGTCCGAAGACTGAGAAAGGGAAGCGGTCCTACTCCCGTCTGCGGAGGGGAGATCCTTGGCATTCCGTTCAGTATGCTATAATTTCCAAATGCATTCGTAGTATTCACATGGTCGTTGTACCAACTGCTGATGTTTGGTCTTCGGGAAGCGTTGAGATCATATAATTGTGATCTCATATTCTCTATTTCATTATCGACTGCTTGAGGCTCTACATTTCCCCCTAGCGATGTGTTTCCCGGTTCGTCAGTTGACATCTCTACCCTCGGCCCGAAAACGTTGCTTCGAGCTCGTCTCCGGGCTGAAAAGCGCTGCCCCTTCGTTTACTCGGAATAAAGGATTTGGCGAAGTTGATTCAGTGCTCGTATTAGGAGAGACTTCGGTGAGCGCTCGTCTCGCTCGATAGGTGATTTCTGTGAGAGCTGGTGCTAATTCACCTGGGGCCTCTGGTAAGTCACCTAGAGAATTGCATCGGCGTTGTGTACCCTCTGCCTTGGGAGATTTTAAGGGAGTTATGCCATATGTCACGCCACGCGTTTGGCCACGATTTGAATCTGAGGGTATGATAAATATTTTTCGTTTCGTTATTCGCCTTGATTACGACCTTTTTTGTTTCTATGAAACCTTTTTATAAAGTTTCGCTTTTTATAAAATGTATGGTGAGTGTATGTCGTTACACTTACAGTGCGCTGATTTTCCACATTTCTGGCGGTCCTTCAACTCTGCTTGACGTTCTCTCGTTTGGTGACGTCCTTCAAGGATGCTGCAGCTAATCCTCGGTGGTTTCAATTGGTCCTACGTCCGATTTCCTTATCTATCGGCACGTTTTTTTATGATTCTTTGACCGTGCGTCGAACCTTGACGTGTCTTGTCCTTGGTTCCTTTGAGCTCGTCTCACCTTTTTGAGGGCCTCTTCTTCAACTAGTTCTACTTATGCAGGTGGCGTCCCGTATTCGGAAATTCTTCTAGTACAGGTTTGACTTCACTTGGTGTTTTTCTATTCAGCGATGTTAATTCTTTTAACGAGGTTCGTTTTTTACTCACCCTGTTGCCACCAATGTTGTATCGCCGAAATTCAGGTAGCTACTCTGAATGACGAGAGTTTGAGATTACTCCGTTATTTTGATCGGGATCTTACCAGAATAAAGGTTAGATCCCAAGTGAATCGAACCAAAGGAAGTCGTATAAAAAAATAATTTATTAGTAGTAGTAGGTGTACCACTCTGGCGAAAAAGTGGTGGGGGAAATCCCCCACCACCCCCCACTACTTTTTCGCCAGAGTGGTTATCCCCCCACCGCTTTGCGCGCCAGAGATATTATTATTATCATCATCATCATCATCATCATCATCATCATCATCATCATCATCATCATCATCATCATCATCATCATCATCATCATCATCATCATCATCATCATCATCATCATCATCATTATTATTATTATTTGTATTATTATTATTATTATTATTATTATTATTATTATTATTATTATTATTATTATTATTATTATTATTATTATTATTATTATTATTATTATTATTATTATTATTATTATTATTATTATTATTATTATTATTAAAACGAAAAGTGGTGGGGAAGTCCCGAGTTTCCCCCACCACTTTTTCGCCAGAGTGATGCGCTTCCCCCCTCCCCTCACACACACACAAAAATCAACGAATAAATAATAAAACACACACACACACACACGCTCGTGAATAATTTCAAAATAATAATTTCCACTCACCATTTCCGCGCTTCTCGCCGCTGTCCTTCTCCCCCTCCTCCTGCAGCCCTTCTCTCTCTCTCTCTCCTACTCAACTTCGGTTTTGTTCTATTTTTCCATTATTTCATTTTTCGCGAAATACTTTTCCACTATTATTTGATTTATTTGTTATTTTTATTTATTCATTAGTTATTCACACGTTTTTTATTTTTTCATTTTTCGCGTTTTTATTATTATTTTGATTTATTTATGATTTATTTTTTGTCGCGACAGTTTTTTCACACTCCTTAAGTTTCGAATTTTTTATCATTCTTTTTCACATTATTTTCCGCGCACTGTTGCAGATTTGAAAAATAGTTTTTCGAAGGGAAACTTCGAAATGTACAAAAATCTCGGTGGCACACTTTTACGCTATCTATTATTTTTACACTATTTACACTTTTACACTATTTTCTTTTTTATTTTGCGCAATTTTATTTTCCGCGCAACGAACAGCACGACTGGTACTGCGCAATGTAATTTTGTATTTTTTTTTATAATTATTTTTACATTATTTTCGCGCTTTTCTTTTTCACCGCTATTTTCGGGCAACTTTTTATTTATTTATTATTTACACTTCATTATTATTATTTTTTACATTATTTCGCGCAGAGTTACAGGCTTTTTCGTTTTTTTCATTTTTTAGTTTTTCGCGCAATGTCTTTATTTATTATTTATTCACACACTTTTTTCGTTTTTCTCATTTTTTTCGTGCAATCTTTTTCTTTTTTAAATTTAACGCATTGTTTTCTGTCACTATGTTTTTTCACACTTTTTAGTTCTTTTGTTCGCGCAAAATTTTTCCTCTGTGCACTTGAACGCATCGTTTTTGTCACGATAATTTTTCACGCGTTTTTTCAGTTCTAAATTTTTTCAAGTCATTATTTTCATAATTATTTTTTTTTACATTATTTCGCGCGGTATTTTCCTTTTTGCATTTTGTGTGCAAAGTTTGCTTTCGCGCAATGTTTTTCTTATGACACTTATTTCTTCATTTTTACACTATTATTCTTTTTACACTATTTATTATTTTCACGCAATGTTTTTCATTACTCGCGCGCAATGCGCAATCCGGTTCTAATATTCACGTGGCACCCGCTCGACGCATCAACCACAACGCCGGAAAAAAACTCTTCGTGAAAACTTAATGCAAAGCGCAGAAACATTTTTGACAAAAGACTCGATGCCGAGATAGTTCGAACCGCGACAGGAATATGACTAAAGTTGCAGATGGCATAAAAACCCCTCATCAACGACGAAGGTGATGATATTACGCCTCTCTCTCAAAATCTTCGTCAGCAAAATTGCACGCGCGAATGAAAATAATATTGCTCCATGACCGTGAACTCAAACTTGGAGACACACGCGTCGCAATGGACACATAGACGAAATAGATACGTGCAGCGCGTGACAACGACTGAGGCATAAAAGGGCGTAACGGTCGCGCAAAATATACGCGTATTGAGTTGCAGCTTCATGAAAATATACAACAAAATCGTTGAATCTAATTTTTATGTTTTCCGTTTTGAACCCTAAATATTTTTTTCAGCTTGGACTATTTTGATTTTTTTGAACAAATCGCCGCTTTTAAGAGACATTCTTACAAGTACTAAAATTCGCAGCTTGTGATATTCATAACTTGTATTTTTTGTCTATTTTTGAAGTAGATATATAGATATATCTATATATAAGGCATTCCTCACGAAACCGATTAATACGTGACGCCGACCATTTTTGATTTTGTTGAAAATTTTCTATTTTTTGTACATACTGAAAGCAGTCTTTCAGAATTTTCAGGCGGATGCATTACACCCAGGAAAAAACGAACCATTTTCAACTAAAAAAAAAATTTGTAAAGAAAATGTTATCTATTATCCATAAAATAAAAACATTTTTAGCGTTAAAAAATATAGATTGAAAAATATAGAAGTTATTTAGCGCTTTTTTTATTAATCTCTATATTTAATCATAATATCTCTCGCCAACGAGCGGCGGACGCGAAGATCCGCACAAAGCGGAGACCGAGGAGTATATGAGGCATTTCTTACGAGTCGACCAATTCGTGACTCTGACCATTTTTCATTTTGCTAAAAATTTTCTACTTTTTTGTACGTACTGAAAGCAGACTTTCCAGAGTTTTTAGGTTTTTGTCTGCACGCTTTTCGTCACAAATTTTTTTTCAAAATTTCACACAATTTTTGAGTGCTCGTAACTTTTCAAAAACCGATTTCAAGCAATTGCTTTGCAACATCTCTTGAAGAAAATTTCGCGCCTCAGTCTTTTCTCAGCAATTTTGTGACCGAAAAATGTTTCGCAAAATTTTATAAAAAATTTGCTTGGAAATTGTTTTGCAACAAAAAATGTTTCGCATAATTTGTTTGAAAAAAAAAATAGCTCGCAAAATTTTCGTAGAAAGATGTTGCAAAGCAATTGCTTAAAATCGGCTTTCGAAGAGTTACGAGCAGAATTTTGTTCACAAAATAGTTTTAAGCAATTACTTTGCAACATCTCTTGATGAAATTTTCGCGCAACAGTCTTTTTCCAAAAATTTTGTGAAATTGCAAAAAAATGCTGCAGATTAATTGTGTGAAACAATTTTGTCTAACAAATTTTGCAAAATAATTTGTCGGCAAACAATTTTGCGCTTGCAAAAAAATTGTTTCGCGAAATCTTATAAAAAATTTGCTTGAAAATTGTTCTGCAGCAAAAAATGTTTCGCATAATTTTTTGCAAAAAAAATAAATGTTTCGAAAAAATTTTTGCAATAAAAATTGTTTTGCAAAACTTGTCCACAGAATAGTTTCAAGCAATTGCTTTTCAACATCTCTTGACGAAAATTTTGCGCAACAGCCTTTTTGTAAAATTTTTGTGAAATTGCAGAAACATGCTGCAGATAAATTGTGTGAAACAATTTTGTCTGATAAATTTTGCAAAATAATTTTTGTGCAAAAAATTTTGCGCCTGCAAAAAATCATTTGCAAAATTTTTCAAAAAAAAAAAAAAATTGTTTTGAAAAATCTTGTTTACAGAATAGTTTTTGAGCAATTGCTTTGCAACATCTCTCTACGAATAGTTTGCGCACCAGTCTTTTTTCAAAAACGTTGTGAACAAATCTGCTTGCATAAATTTTGCAGAAAAATTTTGCAGATTAATTGTGTGAAACAATTTCACCTAACAAATTTTGCAAAATAATTTTTGTGCAACAAATTTTGCTAAACATTTTTTGCAAAAAATACTGACAGGTAAAAATAAGTGAACGAAGTTTTTTCAAAAACAAGCTTTTATTCATTGTTGGTAAAGAATAACTAAAAAGTTAAAAATAATTTTACTTCGATTAGAAATAAGTTTTCAAATCTAAGTCTGCTGCATTTTAAACGCTTAGAGACATCGAAGTGAAATTTGGCACGCTAGTCAAGCACAAATTGCTCTTCATTATGAGCAAATTTTTGTTTTGATCCTAACGGGTGCTCAGATTGCATCGACTTTTTTCGTTTTTGCAAAATAACGTAAGCACTCTGACTTCTGCTATTTCCAAATATAAGCGTGATGCATTTTAAACGCTTCGAGATATCGAAGTGAAATTTGGCACGCTTGTCAAGCACAAATTGCTCTTCATTATAAATAAATTGGCACGCTTGTCAAGCACAAATTGCTCTTCATTATGGGTAAATTTTTGTTTCAATTCTAACAAGTGCCCAGATTTTACCGACTTTTTTCGTTTTTGTAAAACGGCGTAAACGCTCTAACTTCTGCTGTTTCATTTTGCGAAAGAATGAAGTTTTAAAAAAATTTCTGTTCTTCATGATGATTTTTTTGATAGATCGATCAGTAACTGCCGCGTAAAAGAAAGAATGGGTTGAAAAATAGTTTTAAGCAATTGCTTTGCAACATCTCTCTACGATTAGTTTGCGCAACAGTCTTTTTCCAAAAATTTTGTGAACAATTTTGCTTGCATAAATTTTGCAGAAAAATGTTGCAGATTTTTTGGATAGATCGATTAGTAACTGCCGCGTAAAAGAAAAAATGGGTCGCAAAATAGTTTTAAGCAATTGCTTTGCAACATCTCTTTACGAATAGTTTGCGCTACAGTCTTCTTCCAAAAATTTTGTGAACAAATTTGCTTGCATAAATTTTGCAGAACAATGCTGCAGATCAATTGTGTGAAACAATTTTGTCTAACAAAGTTTGCAAAAAAATTTTTTGTGCACAAATTTTGCGAAACATTTATTGCAAAAAATACTGATAAGTAGAAAATGATTAAACGAAATTTTTCTCAAAGACAAGCTTTTATTAGTTCTTAATAAAAAATGACCAAAAAGTGAAAAATAATTTTATTCCAATTGGAAATAAGTTTTCAAATAAAAGCGTGCTGCATTCAAGCGCTTCGAGATATCGAAGTTAAATTTGGCACTCTTGTCAAGCACAAATTGCTCTTCATTATGAGCAAATTTTTGTTTTAATTCTACCGGGTGCTCAGATTGTATCGACTTTTTTCGTTTTTGCAAAATGGCTCAAACACTCTTACTTCTGCTATTTCCAAATATAAGCGTGCTGCATTTGAAACACTCGATTCGTTTAAGAAAAAAGAACTTACCGAAAAATTGCTAAATAATTATTTGTTCAAACAATTTATTGATAACTTTAAGGCAATATTATTATTGATAATCGTTGTTTATGGCATGCGAAATGTTGCTAAATTTTTTTCAGATCTTTATTGTATCACGAAATACGGAAAATTCAATCAGATAAAAAATTTTGGCTGGGGCTGCACCAGCAACCCGCTGTCTTATTATACTGAGAAAAAATCTATCGGACTCTAAAAAAATGTTATTTTCACAAAAAAAGCTGAATCAAGCGTCATCGACAACTTTCAGATATTAAAGACTCAATTAGGTCGATGTGATCGCAATTTTCATAATAAATTGACAGCATTCTATTCCATATTTTGCAAGTCTGATCGACCGGAGAGATTTCCAGCAAAACAGGGAAAACTTTGCCTTTCAGAATGAAAAAAGTATAATTTGCAGGAATTCCGTGAAAGAGGGGTGCCAAAAGGGAGGAAGGTATTGCCAATTAGGAGAATAACATTTTTTCGAACTTTCAATCGCCAATTTGTGTCTGTTGAAAAGCTTAAGTCGACGATGATTTTGATTGGAAATTAATGAGCGCAATTCTGCGCCAATTAGGCACAGTTTGGAACAATCGAATTCAGCTTTGATTCGCTGGAAAATTTCGCAGCAAAATGAGTAATCGGTTTACATGCTCTGAGAAGTACCAAAAGACTCCGCGATGATTAATTAAACGGTCATGCAATTGGAAAAGTGGTTGTGGTGAGAAAAATAAGGAAACTTCAATTGTATATTGTTTATCTTATCAATTTCATCGCAGAATAATTCTATTAACAAATTTTTCATATGCATTCAGTTACAATATTATAAAATACAAAAATTTGCAAAAACGAAAAAGCCAATAATGATTGTACACTTCCATTTATGCCGACTGGTGTTTTTGTCTTACAAAATTGAGCCAATTATTAAAGACCTGAACTTCCTCGGCTGCGCAATGTAATTTTTTATTTGTTCCGCTCAAATGAAGGCTGCAGTTTACATTTTTATATGAATTAAATCGATTGTCCTTCATTAGATCATTGTATTTTGGACAATTTATTAACTCGAGATTGTATGATTCAAATCCTAATTCTCTTAAGATATCTCTTTCTATAGCGCCGCCTTTATAACTAACTAAAATAGGTTGATCATAATCACTATTTAAATTAGCGCTGATAACATGTGGAACGTCATCCTGTATCCAAATTTCAGAGTCGAAATTTTTAAAGGGGATGCCGTGGACGAAGTTGGTTACGTATGCCACTGATTTACTATCGTCAAAGCTTAAATTGCAGAACCGTAAATTCAGTCTAAAGCTCGTTTGAAAAACATCACCCGGTGTGCAGTCGATGATGGCCAATTCTTTATACATTAGCCTCCTCTTAACGTAAAATCCCGCGTTGTCAATTATATGATTAATTGTGTTAGCTACATTATCCTTTAATAACAACAATAAAATCACACGATTATAATTATTTAGTTTTATATTGGCAAGCGCTTATTATTAGACATACAAAATTTTTTAATTTTCATCACCGTTTCAAGGGCAGCTACAGATGATTTATCAAATCCCTGTGTTGAGCGAAACGATAGCTGCGGTGGTAAATTTGGCGAACCAGGACTGATACTGCAGCCATTGTTGGTTGAAAATAAAAAAAGCATGCAGTATCAACAAGATCACCCCCTACTATTTTTAACTTCCGATTACCCCCTCTCTACCACCAGTATCAACAGCTCCTTGGTATATATGTGATGAATTTAACCACCGTAGCTTCAAATTAGTTTGAAATCAGCGTACGATCAGAGTATTTAGTTGCGGCGTTGACGTAACCCTGCCGGTGGTGTGTTCCGAGCCAACCACCACGGCTGCCACGTCGTTGGTGGTGGGTGCGTTATAGCGCCGCTTGTGTTGCCCGCGTGGCGCGCGGTTAGGATTAATCACCACTTAAAAGTTTTCATTTGGCATGTTCTCCAGTGCTGTTTTAAATTCGCGTACTAAAATATTGTTGCCGTTAAGAACTCGCTGTATTTTTTGAACTATTTGTCTCTGAACTCCTTGAATAATTTGAAAACGTCGCTTGACTTGCGCCTCATCGCTTAAAAAATAAATTTGTAAAAACTGTGGCTGCCCATTTGCAGCGGGAAGTAGAGACCCAATTCTATGATAAACCTGCCCTTGTACAGTAAATGTTGGAAAAAAACCCAGCATGGAAATAACTCTATCCGCCCCGAAAGATGTCATGTGGAAGGACCCATTGTATTTTCGGATATTATTTAAAAAATTCCGCGATTCGTCTATGCTGCATGAAAATAATTCTTTCAATGGTTCTCCAACCGTGGAATTACTACTTTTCCGCCCGAACAACACATCCCTACCGCCTCTTCGTTCCATTTCTGCGCATCGTAAAATCTACACGCTTCATTCATTCTCTCCATTTTTAACAGCCTGTGGCTGCCGTAGTCAAGACTCGCATCGTACTCCAATGCGGCTCGTTCGAAAACACTCCAAGTGATTCGATTGAATGTTCGCCGCCACTGCAGCTGCGCCACCCTTTCAGCAACAGCCCGTATTCGAGCTTCTGCTTCCTCCATAGTCTCAGCAGCTCTGTACGATTTCAGATATTCCGCAAATTGCTGCCGTCGATGATCCGCCTGCTCCGGCGTTTCTGCAGCTCTCAATCTGGCTGTGATTATGCCAGCATCTCAGTGGCTCGCCGTGATGCGATATAATGAGCATGTTGTTGGCATCTATGATCCGCCTGCTCCGATGTTTCTGCACTGCGACATAATGAGCATGTTGTTGGCGTCTATGATCCGCTTGCTCCGGTGTTTCTGGTGCTCTGAAAGTCGTTTGAGGCATAGCTTGCTCATTCCTACTCAGCTCTGCTTGAAGAGAAGTTTCTTGATGTGGAATCAACAAAAAAGAAGTTAATAAAAATTTATTTATCTTGATAAATCCAGATTTTCCATTCTGAGCTCCGCTTGAAAAGAAGTCTCTTAACTTCTGGCTATCTTCATAGCTCTGAATGAATTTCGTGACAAATCGGATTTTCGTTTTCCCGACGTCGTTTAAGATTAAGAAAATATGAATTGTAATTGAGGTAAAATCAACAAAAGAGAAGTAAAAATTTATTTATTTTTTTATCTTAATAAATACAGATTATTCCAGGAGCATCTCAGCAGCTCGCCGGGATGCTATATAATGTGCGCATTGTTGGCGCCAATAATCCGTTCCGAGATTGCCAAGATTCCAGTTCAATTTGATAAATTTAATTACATCGAGAAAGTAAACCTAATTCTTCTTGCTACGTCTAAATTTGTCACTAAACAAAAATTAAAGAAAAGTAAATCGATAATCCGCCTGTTCAAGCGTTTCAATTGCATGACGAATAGCTTGCTCAATCCTCCTGAGCTCCGTGACGCGAAAGCGCGTAGCGCCCGAGCCACCCGTGCCACCCGGGCACGCAAACCCAAACCCCCTAACCCCCAAACATACCAACATCCAAACATACAAACTTTCATATTTAAAATATTAGTTAGAGTATTAGGGGTCCGTGCGGCTTGGCGCTACGCGCCCTCGCATCGTAAAGGTTCGGCTCTAACCCAAACCCCGACTCCCCACCCACCAGCTTCCCTAACCCTCTCCCCGCCTTCCCACGCCTCCTCCCCTCCCCACCCACCTAACCATCCGCTGAATTTTCGATTCCATGGCCAACTCCACCCCGCTCGAGTCACGATTCCATGGCCAATTTCACACCGCTCGGTTCTTGATCCCTGCTCAATCTGTAGCTAACTTCACTACGTCTCGATTGTTGTACACGGTGGCGGTGAAATATTTATATAATATAGAAAGATTTTTCTCTGCATTATATAAATATTGCGCCGCCGCCGCTGTGTACAAGAATCAAGAACCCAAACACCCAAACCCCCAAACCTAAACCTTTACGACGCGAGAGCGTGTAGTGCCCGAGCCACGAAAACCTCTAGTATATATGTATGAGGCAATCCACGCCATTTCGCTCGGCCGTGACCCTGACCATTTTTATTTTTTTTTCATTTTTTTAAAAATAAAATAGTATACTACGCAAGGAGTATTTGGACCAATTATTAAATTTTTATCGCATGTATCTCAGAAGTTACAATTTTTTGGAAAATTTGGATTTCAGAAATTTCGGAACCGTTCTATCGCCGATATCTCTTAAATTAATCGATATATCGAAAAATGTTTAGAGATCGATTTTTTTCATATTAGTTCTCACTTCCATAAAAAAAAGGGAAAAAAATTAAATCATCGTTGTCAACAATTTTTCAGCGTGTAAAATAAAAATTATTTTTTTAAAGATGATTGCCATTTTTTATTTTTTTCAAAAAATTCTCTAAATAATATGATGAATTATATAAATTTTAACGCTAGTCCCATCGTGGGCCCATTTTTCCTTCTTTTTTTTTTAAAATAAATTCAATTTCTTTTCACGAAAATTTTGAGTGTTCCGTGTGAATTACTATAATAATTTGTATTATTAATAATACTCGTAAGTAATAATTATTGTACTTATTTAGAATTATTAATTAAAGTGATAATTTTACAATTAGTAGCCCGATCTAATATGTTGAAGGATTATTTTTCCATTACTTTCCTATAAAAGAAATGTATGCATTATAGGAGAATGTATGAATGAAACACTTACATATTTTTTATCTTGAGAGAGTTATAGATATTTATTTATTGCTTTGCAGCCGTTGGATCCGTATTCCAATTATTCGGATTACAGATTAAAAATGTAATCCGTAATTCAATTTTCGGATTACAGATTACAAATGTAATTCGTAATCTAATCATTCGGATTGCAGATTACAAATGTAATCCGTAACCCGATTATTCGGATTACAGATGACAAATGTAATCCGTAATCCCATTATTCGGATTACAGATTACAAATGTGATCCGTAATCCAATTTTCGGATTACAGATTACAAATGTAATCCGTAATCCAATTGTTCAGATTACAGATTGAAAATGTAATCCGTAATCCAATTTTCGGATTACAGATTACAAATGTAATCTGTAATCCAATTATTCGGAATACAGATTACAAATGTAATCCGTCATCCAATTTTCGGATAACAGATTACAAATCTAATCCGTAATCCAATTATTCGGATTACAGATTGAAAATGTAATCCGTAATCCAATTTTCGGATTACAGATTACAAATGTAATCTGTAATCCAATTATTCGGAATACAGATTACAAATGTAATCCGTCATCCAATTTTCGGATAACAGATTACAAATCTAATCCGTAATCCAATTATTCGGATTACAGATTACAAATGTAATCCGTAATCCAATTATTTGGATTACAGATTATAAATGTAATCCGTAATCCGTACATTTGTTGAAAACGAAAATCTGCGTCTTTTAATGGCCTTCCAGAAAAAATCAATTTAGATTTTATTGAGCAAGTCGAGCAAGTCAAACGCAAATCGTTTCAGGGCAAAATAAGCAAAAATATTTTTTTCTTAAGGAAGGATACTCGTTATTTTATTTTTTTAATTTCCCCGAAATGTGAATACGAAAAACGAATTTTTGGTATTTTTTATACTATGGGATTCCTAAACACCGTGAAGTAACAGCTATTTTTTATATTTTTTATTAATATGTTAATATTAAATTCGTTATTCGTATTTACAAATCGGGGAAATTTAAAAAAATACGCGAGTGTCTTTCCTTGAGAAATTTTTTTTTACATATTTTATAATCCCACTGATTGGATTACGGATTACATTTATAATCCGACTGATTGGATCACGGATAACATTTATAATCTGACTGATTGGATTACGGATTACATTTATAATTTGTAATCCGAATAATTGGGTTACGGATTACATTTGTAATCTGTAATCCGTCTTATTGGATTACGGATTACATTTATAATGTGTAATCCGAATAATTGGATTACGCATTACATTTTTAATCTGTAATTCGAATAATTGGATTACGGATTCCATTTGCAATCTGTAATCTGTAATCCAAATAATTGGATTGCGGATTACATTTGTATTCTGTAATCCGAATAATTGGATTACGGATTCCATTTGTAATCTGTAATCCGAATAATTGGATTACGGATTACATTTGTAATCTGTAATCCGAATAATTGGATTACGGATTACATTTGTAACCTGTAATCCGAATAATTGGATTACGGATTACATTTGTAATCCGTAGTCGGACGTAATCGATTACGAAAGTAATCGATTACTGCCCATCTCTGATACAACGTACGAGAGCATAATATCTGACACGGGGATTTTGAAGTTAAGCAGGAGAATACCCAGAGAGCGCATAGATCGCAGTGACGAGTAGTGACGGAATTACGAACTATTCTCGTGCTTCGATAAGCCAAGTACCCCCACCCTCGAAATTTGGCCGAGTTTCCAGACCTGTATGTATGACCGTGGACGACACGCAACGACGCGCATGCGCGCTGCTGTCCTATATACGTACTAAACACGTACAGGCGGGTATGCTATGGCCTATCGCTCTCTCGCTCACACATCACTCTGTCTCTCTCTTCTTGTATTCCCCCATTCTCTTGTCCGGCTTAACGACAGGCACGTTTAACGCACATGTTTAACGGGCACGTTTAACGCTACCTGGCTTTGGTCGCATAAGAAGTATTCACTTCAAAAAATCTGAAGGGCACGTGGATGCGGTTACTTGGTAGGTGATATTATTTATGTTTATATACGATATAGATTGAAATCGAAAACTCAGGCAGGGCGGCAGCGAGAATACAGACTTCGACATAAACAGAAAATGCTTCACCCCTTCACTGGTGAGCCCGCTATATAGCGGGCAACACAAACTTGGCCATATCTGGTGAGCCCGCCATATGGTGGGCAGTCGGAAAAAATGCGTTTTATACGAAATTGCTTAGAATTTCAGAACTAAAATCCATACTCGGGGGTTTCCGGGGTCGCTGATTACGAATCTTCACTCAAAATTTAAAAATTCAAGCTGGCGGATCCAATATGGCCGACCAAAAAGGCAAAAAGTCATTTGATGTGAGCAAAAATTGATGCTCGGGGTTTTCGAGGTCCCTGATTACGAATCTGCACTCAAAATTTAGAAATTGAATACATATTTATTTCTCACCTCCAGTATTAGTTCGCAATTTTTATACGATCCAAAGTGTGCCACGAGGAGGCTGCATGGTAGGATTTACTTCACTTTAAAAAAAAATTTCGTAAAATTATTTTTGGTTTAATTTTTTTTTAAGTGTTTTTTAGTTTGAATTTATTTTTTCAATTGTTAATTTTTTTTTTAATTTAATAATTTTTTGTTTTTATTTTTTCAATTTTTTTCATTTTTTCGTTTCGTTTTTCTTTTGATTGATTCGTAATCAGCGACGCCACAACCTCCAAGTAAGTCAAATGACTTTTTACATTTTTGATCGGCCATATTGGATCTGCCATTTTGAAATTCTATGTTTCGAGTGCAGATTAGTGACCAGGGATCTCAAAAACCCTCAAGTACCAACGTTGGCTCTCGTCAAATGACTTTTTGCATTTTTGGTCCACCATATTGGATCCGCCATCTTGAATTTCTAAATTCGGAGTGCAGATTCGTAATAAGCGACCCCAAGAACCGCGGAGTACCAAATTTCAAGTTGATAGTAAGAAAAAGATTGTCTACCAGAAATGTCCACCTCACTGTCAAATCCTTTACCAGTGAAAGGGTTAACAGTGCCGAGGGGAAAAAAATTAAGTGGGTTATGGGGTTATGTGCAATACTGCATGCAGCGATCGGTTTTGCGAAGGCTTTTGCAGAGTTTCCGAAGACTTTCACAAAGTCTCCGGAGACCTCCGGACGCCTTCGAAATCTACTTACATTGGCTGCCTGGCTTGAATTTTTTTGTTTCTCGAAATTGGGATTATTTTTGTGGAAATCTCGAAAGGCTTTCACAGAGTCTCCAAAAGCGTTTGCAGAGTCTCCAAACGCTTTCGCAGAGCCTCCAAAGGCTTTCGCAGAACCCCTGAAGACTTTCGCAGAATCTCCGAATATTTAATTTCGACATTACGAATGATGATGTTACCAGTTAAATCAATCAATCTTCCGAACGATGTATTCATGTAATATATTTTGATCGAATCATTATAAATAAATATGAATAAAAGTATGTACATACATGTTTCCAGTATTATAAGAGACGCGTTTATTTACCCCCCTTGCCTAAGATTATATTTCAAGACATTCGTTCTTAAGTAGTAAACTCCAGTCGCGCGTCGGAGCTGCCACGCACGGGTTTTTTTAATCCAGTTTATCGATACATAGATATGGGTGAAAACGCCAATTTTTATCGTAGATTTGTACCTCACCGTCTTGGAATCAGCTATAAATTTGAGGGTCCTTGTCTATTGATAACAAAGGGTTGACTTGCAAGTTTTCAGATTTTTTCGAGGCCTCCTTTAGTATAACATCTGCCTACAAAGCTATTGAGGTTTTACAAATGCCCTTAATCAAACAACGATGCCCTTAATCAAAAAAAGTCATGGATTATTTTCTATCGAAAAAAGTCTTTCCGAAAAAAATATCATTTTTGATATAAGTATGCATTGAAGTACTCAAAAGCGTAAAAAAAACTTTCGAAATTAGTTTTCTAAGGGGACCTTTATCTGTGATTTTAAAATTTATATATTTTTTTTAAAGCTGAAACTTTTTTACTTCGGGTGTTTAAATTTTAGAATGGGTCCTCATGATCTTCGCTGGAAAAAGAAAAAA
This sequence comes from Alloplasta piceator, assembly GCA_946863875.1. Classification (NCBI taxonomy): domain Eukaryota; kingdom Metazoa; phylum Arthropoda; class Insecta; order Hymenoptera; family Ichneumonidae; genus Alloplasta; species Alloplasta piceator. Next base: position 36,774,083 of record OX333075.1, on the reverse strand, counting down.
GAACAAAATTCATGGCAGATTTCTTTCATGACTCTATCACCGCAACTTTCCGTTGAATTTTATTCTTTTCTCTTTTTCCAGCAAAGATCATAAGGACCCAACCTAAAGTTAAATTCAAAAAAATGTAATTTAAAATGCAATTCCGCTTTTAGCATGGTCATATCAGCGGCTTCGCCTTTACTCTGTAACCATCCAATTCTATATATCGGATTTTCTCCAAGAAGAATTTGGTAATTTCTCCATCTTTACTGAATGGTATGGCGCGTTATCTATGACAATAACTGCATTGTCCTCAAGCAATCGTAAAATCCGTTTGAACCATTCCAAAAATGTGTCACCTGAACCGTGACACATTGATTTCATCGTGAGAGTCAGCCGTATTTTTCTTTGATTCAAAGCATAGAAGTCCGCCGAGTACAAATCCAGCTGTACTTCCAATATGCAGTACAATTAAACGTTTGCCCTTCCTGGAAAGATTAGGTGATCTGATTGACAGCCCTCAAAGAAAGGGAGCCTTATTAGACTTCACCGTGGTATCTACCCACATCGTAGAACAAACGTCACCTGCATTTACCCAAGTTTCATCTAGGTTATATTTACAGCGTCTTTCCGCTCGGAATCTTTGAATGTCTCTCACAAGGAGAGTGCCAAGTATGGTACAAACGGATTTTGATGGGTCTCGGATATATTATGAGGGCACTCCCCCAGAGTACCACCCTAAAGGGATTCCTTCTAATGCGCCCTAGTTTTCGAGAAAATCGACGCCAAAGTTTCATGCTAACGGTTTATACCCGTATAGTGTCTATCGCGCCAAGCATATGAGCGGCAGCGCAGTAGCGAGGCACTCGGTTCGCAGCCCAGACGACCAGGGTTTGAATCCCGCTCGGAACATATACATATATTATATATCGGGCATTCCAAGTGAAAACGTGGGGTCATTTCCCTCGGGTCATCAGATCCTTCCATAACCTTTTTCACATTGATTCAACTTCAAAAACAGCCTAATTTTTTAAAAGATTTTTCTGACCACCTCTTCAGGTGGCGCGAGGATCATTTTTGTGTAAAAAAGGGATAACTGAAAAAACACCATTTTTAAAATACTGCAATTTTGCATACAAATTCTGGGTCAACAATAAGTAATATCTTTATCATGATTAGAAAGTGGGCCGCGGTTGCCTCATATTTTTTTTATAATTTTCTTTTTTTCGGTTTCTGAAATAAATTTAAAAAATTAATTCCCAATACTTCTCACATAAGTTAAAAAAATAAAATAAAAATAAAACATGTCTTGGAAAATTTCGATATTTTGCATGTTTTTCAAAATAAATGAGAAAAATCTTTTTATTCAATAAAGTACTTCAATAAAAAGGGATAACTGAAAAAACACCATTTTCAAAATTCTGCCATTTTTTCTACAGATTCTAGGTCATAAATAAGTAATATCTCTCTTGATTAGAAAATGGGATGTGGCTGCCTCATATTTTTTTTATAATTTTCTTCTTTCCAGTTTCTAAAATAAAATAAAAAAAATTGGTTCCTAATACCCCTTACATGAATAAAAAAATGAAAATAAAACATGTCTGGAAAATTTTTGATATTTTGCATATTTTTCAAAATAAATGAGAAACATCTTTTTTTTCAATAAACTATTTTTTAATTTTATTTTAGGAACTGAAAAAAAGAAAAATTTAAAAAAATATATGAGGCAACCGCATCCCACTTTCTAATCATGATAAATATCACTTATTTATGATCCAGAATCTGTAAAAAAAATTGCAGAATTTTAAAAATTGTATTTTTTCTGTTATCCGTTTTTATTCAAGTATTTTATTGAAAAAAAAAGATTTTTTTCATTTATTTTGAAAAAATATGCAAAATATCAAAATTTGCAAGGACATGTTTTATTGTTTTTTTTTTACTCATATGAGATGCATCATGAATTAATTTTGTTATTTTATTTTAGAAACTAAAAAAAAGAAAATTATAAAAAAAATGCGAGGCAACCGCGGCCCACTTTCGAATCATGATAGATATTACTTATTTTTTACCCAGAATCTGTGGAAAAAATTGTAGAATTTTAAAAATAGCGTTGTTTCAGTTATCCCTTTTTTACACAAAAATGATCGTCGCGCCACCTGAAGGAGTGGCCAGAAAAATCTTTAAAAGAATTAGGCTGTTTTTTAAGTGGAATCAATGCGAAAAAAAAGTTATACAAGGATCTGATGACCCGAGGGAAATGATCCCACGTTTTCACTTGGAATGCCCTATATATACATTTTTTTTCTTAAACGTTTGTGATTTTGATGAAAATGATTGATTGGGCATAATCATCGAATTTTCTGTTGTGACCTCGGATTTCGACTCGACTCGAGAGGAGGAGATGAGGTCCGGATTTGTAGGTTCTGCCGAGGCAATGAAATTGCTCAGTTCGATGTAATATAAAAGTACTTTAGTTTTATTCATAAAATGACTGATGTGAATAATCTGTTAGTTGATATGTAATTACAGGCGGAATTGACTGATCGACCAACCGCTTCGAGAGTTCCTCGAAGACTGTCAAATTTTGTCGTGAGCTGGAGGCTCACGATTTTGGGTAATTGCGTTCTGTCATTTGTACACGCGCTGCATTGTCAGCAGCAGTCGAAGACCTACAATTATTTGTTCGCATTAACAGATCGAACGTTCTGGAGCGTCCGGTCGATGCTTTTGGTATGTGACAATAATACATTGTTGCTACCTGCTCAGGGTACAACATCCCTCCCCCTTTAGATGAAATCACTCCGTGATTTTGTATGTTATTGTCTCTCGAAAAAGTGGTCGTTACAGTTTAATTTCATGTTATGTTAATTGCGGGTAAGTAAAAATTTTAACTTTTTTTGTGTGCAAACAATAACGATTCTGAACTTAAAATTCTTATATGTGACGGAACATTTCTCGTCCAAAGTCAGTCTTTCTTTATTATTTCTAGACCCTGCTTTTTTTATTACAGAATATTTTTCCTGTTCTCCTTTCTATGCATATTTATCCCTCTTTTATTTTTGTTCTGTCCTCATGAAGCTTCTTGAGTCGCTCTTCATTTTTGTTGGGTAGGCGTTTTTTCATATCTTCTTTCCGTTTCCAGGTTGAGAATAGAGGTTTAGTTCGTGGCTCGTCGGACTTCATTCCGTCGTTGATCGTCGAAGTGGTACGTTTTTTGTCTTTTTTCTTCTTTTCTTTATTCTTATTTAGTCTTTTATTTATGTATTATTTATTATTGTAACGTTTCTAAATTTGTTCTTTATTATTTTCTGTTTCAGATAACAAGGGTTCAATGTTTAAATTAGATGGAAACGTAGCCGTCTGTGCAACTGACGACGTAGAGATTATTTTGGTGAGTTTTTGGAATTACATTTACATCACTCAGTACAATAATGGACGCTTTCAGGTCTGCAAGCGGACGTGAAAACGTCCATATTGCACCTCGTGATATAAAATATCGTACATCACTCGGCATAAAAACATTTGCTGACTCATATGATTGCAGGACTCGCCTTTGGCTCGTCCTGCAAACTCACACTCGTCGGAAAATGTTTTTGCGTCCTCGTGATGTGATGTACTATTCTTCTCCTTTGTTTTATTTTATTTATTGTTTTTGTTTTTATTTACTCTATTTATTTATTTTATTCTAATCGTTATCTGTATATCTATATATCTCTTGCTTTTTATTTCATACCGTCACTGTATTTTTCTACGTTTTTTCATTATTTCATCTGTTTCAGGGTCGTATTCTCGAGTCACGATGCGTATTCTCGAGAGTGCGACGACTGGGACCCGGAAGCATCCCCAATGGACTTGTTTAATTTGAGGGTGCTCTTTAACGACGACCCTTATCGTTACATCGTCGAAAATTTTCGCCATGTGTAGCGCCATGATTCTTAAAGACTATTTTAATAAATGGAATTATTATTCATTTTTCCTTTTCGAAAAAGAAATCGTGTTTTCTTCTTTCATTTCCATTGGGTATAGTTTTTTTAGTTAATTTTTTTCAGCGCGCGGTATTTTTTCTGCTAGCTAATATTACAATAATTTTTTTCCAATTTGGAGCAAAAGAATCTTTTTCGTTTCTCGCACGAGTATGTGCACAATTTTATTTTATCTTTTTTTTCACTGGATCTGTGGTCTCTGGAAACGGAGAGGTAGGTAACAGCGAAATACGGAGCGGGCCGCGGTCTGTCGCTGGCTCGTTGTAACCCCTTCTTTCTCCCTACTTCTTCGTCTCAGTGCTCGACGTAGTGCTTGAGACGATTTATATGAATTCTTTGTTCCTTTTTTTCGCGGCCGATCATGTAGGTAACGAGTGATTCCTTACCCATTATCATATAAGGCCCAATCCATTTTGCCGTTGATTTCCCTGATCGTGATTGCCTGGGCTCGATAATAATATTTTATCTCCTACCCTGAAATTTTGTTTAGTTTTTTTGTCATAATATTTTTAGCAGTGATAGTAGGTCAGTTCCCTACCCCAAAATTTACCAACCTTTTTCAGCCGAGACTCGAGCCACTTAGCTGGGACTCGAATCACTCAGCCGAGACACAAACCGCGTCGTGAGTCATGGGTGGCTCGCGGGCGACAAGCGGCAAACGCGGGGCATCTTAGGGTTTTTTAAAGAAAGCGTTAAGCCGGCCACACACGCTACGGTTTACCGGAGAGGTCTACCTGTGCAGTTATGCCTGGGCACGTCCACCGTATATCGTAGCGTGTATGGAACGGTCCGGTATACCGGAGAGGTCTGAGTGACACCGTACGGTGTCACTGAAAAGAATTGTTTACATGCGCAGGCACAACTGCGCACGTAGACCTCTCCAGTAAAACCGTAGCGTGTGTGGCCACCTTTGGTCGTCGTCGTCGTCGTCGTCGTCGTCGTCGTCGTCGTCGTCGTCGTCGTCGTCGTCGTCGTCGTCGTCGTCGTCGTCGTCGTCGTCGTCGTCGTCGTCGTCGTCGTCGTCGTCGTCGTCGTCGTCGTCGTCGTCGTCGTCGTCGTCGTCGTCGTCGTCGTCGTCGTCGTCGTCGTCGTCGTCGTCGTCGTCGTCGTCGTCGTCGTCGTCGTCGTCGTCGTCGTCGTCGTCGTCGTCGTCGTCGTCGTCGTCGTCGTCGTCGTCGTCGTCGTCGTCGTCGTCGTCGTCGTCGTCGTCGTCGTCGTCGTCGTCGTCGTCGTCGTCGTCGTCGTCGTCGTCGTCGTCGTCGTCGTCGTCGTCGTCGTCGTCGTCGTCGTCGTCGTCGTCGTCGTCGTCGTCGTCGTCGTCGTCGTCGTCGTCGTCGTCGTCGTCGTCGTCGTCGTCGTCGTCGTCGTCGTCGTCGTCGTCGTCGTCGTCGTCGTCGTCGTCGTCGTCGTCGTCGTCGTCGTCGTCGTCGTCGTCGTCGTCGTCGTCGTCGTCGTCGTCGTCGTCGTCGTCGTCGTCGTCGTCGTCGTCGTCGTCGTCGTCGTCGTCGTCGTCGTCGTCGTCGTCGTCGTCGTCGTCGTCGTCGTCGTCGTCGTCGTCGTCGTCGTCGTCGTCGTCGTCGTCGTCGTCGTCGTCGTCGTCGTCGTCGTCGTCGTCGTCGTCGTCGTCGTCGTCGTCGTCGTCGTCGTCGTCGTCGTCGTCGTCGTCGTCGTCGTCGTCGTCGTCGTCGTCGTCGTCGTCGTCGTCGTCGTCGTCGTCGTCGTCGTCGTCGTCGTCGTCGTCGTCGTCGTCGTCGTCGTCGTCGTCGTCGTCGTCGTCGTCGTCGTCGTCGTCGTCGTCGTCGTCGTCGTCGTCGTCGTCGTCGTCGTCGTCGTCGTCGTCGTCGTCGTCGTCGTCGTCGTCGTCGTCGTCGTCGTCGTCGTCGTCGTCGTCGTCGTCGTCGTCGTCGTCGTCGTCGTCGTCGTCGTCGTCGTCGTCGTCGTCGTCGTCGTCGTCGTCGTCGTCGTCGTCGTCGTCGTCGTCGTCGTCGTCGTCGTCGTCGTCGTCGTCGTCGTCGTCGTCGTCGTCGTCGTCGTCGTCGTCGTCGTCGTCGTCGTCGTCGTCGTCGTCGTCGTCGTCGTCGTCGTCGTCGTCGTCGTCGTCGTCGTCGTCGTCGTCGTCGTCGTCGTCGTCGTCGTCGTCGTCGTCGTCGTCGTCGTCGTCGTCGTCGTCGTCGTCGTCGTCGTCGTCGTCGTCGTCGTCGTCGTCGTCGTCGTCGTCGTCGTCGTCGTCGTCGTCGTCGTCGTCGTCGTCGTCGTCGTCGTCGTCGTCGTCGTCGTCGTCGTCGTCGTCGTCGTCGTCGTCGTCGTCGTCGTCGTCGTCGTCGTCGTCGTCGTCGTCGTCGTCGTCGTCGTCGTCGTCGTCGTCGTCGTCGTCGTCGTCGTCGTCGTCGTCGTCGTCGTCGTCGTCGTCGTCGTCGTCGTCGTCGTCGTCGTCGTCGTCGTCGTCGTCGTCGTCGTCGTCGTCGTCGTCGTCGTCGTCGTCGTCGTCGTCGTCGTCGTCGTCGTCGTCGTCGTCGTCGTCGTCGTCGTCGTCGTCGTCGTCGTCGTCGTCGTCGTCGTCGTCGTCGTCGTCGTCGTCGTCGTCGTCGTCGTCGTCGTCGTCGTCGTCGTCGTCGTCGTCGTCGTCGTCGTCGTCGTCGTCGTCGTCGTCGTCGTCGTCGTCGTCGTCGTCGTCGTCGTCGTCGTCGTCGTCGTCGTCGTCGTCGTCGTCGTCGTCGTCGTCGTCGTCGTCGTCGTCGTCGTCGTCGTCGTCGTCGTCGTCGTCGTCGTCGTCGTCGTCGTCGTCGTCGTCGTCGTCGTCGTCGTCGTCGTCGTCGTCGTCGTCGTCGTCGTCGTCGTCGTCGTCGTCGTCGTCGTCGTCGTCGTCGTCGTCGTCGTCGTCGTCGTCGTCGTCGTCGTCGTCGTCGTCGTCGTCGTCGTCGTCGTCGTCGTCGTCGTCGTCGTCGTCGTCGTCGTCGTCGTCGTCGTCGTCGTCGTCGTCGTCGTCGTCGTCGTCGTCGTCGTCGTCGTCGTCGTCGTCGTCGTCGTCGTCGTCGTCGTCGTCGTCGTCGTCGTCGTCGTCGTCGTCGTCGTCGTCGTCGTCGTCGTCGTCGTCGTCGTCGTCGTCGTCGTCGTCGTCGTCGTCGTCGTCGTCGTCGTCGTCGTCGTCGTCGTCGTCGTCGTCGTCGTCGTCGTCGTCGTCGTCGTCGTCGTCGTCGTCGTCGTCGTCGTCGTCGTCGTCGTCGTCGTCGTCGTCGTCGTCGTCGTCGTCGTCGTCGTCGTCGTCGTCGTCGTCGTCGTCGTCGTCGTCGTCGTCGTCGTCGTCGTCGTCGTCGTCGTCGTCGTCGTCGTCGTCGTCGTCGTCGTCGTCGTCGTCGTCGTCGTCGTCGTCGTCGTCGTCGTCGTCGTCGTCGTCGTCGTCGTCGTCGTCGTCGTCGTCGTCGTCGTCGTCGTCGTCGTCGTCGTCGTCGTCGTCGTCGTCGTCGTCGTCGTCGTCGTCGTCGTCGTCGTCGTCGTCGTCGTCGTCGTCGTCGTCGTCGTCGTCGTCGTCGTCGTCGTCGTCGTCGTCGTCGTCGTCGTCGTCGTCGTCGTCGTCGTCGTCGTCGTCGTCGTCGTCGTCGTCGTCGTCGTCGTCGTCGTCGTCGTCGTCGTCGTCGTCGTCGTCGTCGTCGTCGTCGTCGTCGTCGTCGTCGTCGTCGTCGTCGTCGTCGTCGTCGTCGTCGTCGTCGTCGTCGTCGTCGTCGTCGTCGTCGTCGTCGTCGTCGTCGTCGTCGTCGTCGTCGTCGTCGTCGTCGTCGTCGTCGTCGTCGTCGTCGTCGTCGTCGTCGTCGTCGTCGTCGTCGTCGTCGTCGTCGTCGTCGTCGTCGTCGTCGTCGTCGTCGTCGTCGTCGTCGTCGTCGTCGTCGTCGTCGTCGTCGTCGTCGTCGTCGTCGTCGTCGTCGTCGTCGTCGTCGTCGTCGTCGTCGTCGTCGTCGTCGTCGTCGTCGTCGTCGTCGTCGTCGTCGTCGTCGTCGTCGTCGTCGTCGTCGTCGTCGTCGTCGTCGTCGTCGTCGTCGTCGTCGTCGTCGTCGTCGTCGTCGTCGTCGTCGTCGTCGTCGTCGTCGTCGTCGTCGTCGTCGTCGTCGTCGTCGTCGTCGTCGTCGTCGTCGTCGTCGTCGTCGTCGTCGTCGTCGTCGTCGTCGTCGTCGTCGTCGTCGTCGTCGTCGTCGTCGTCGTCGTCGTCGTCGTCGTCGTCGTCGTCGTCGTCGTCGTCGTCGTCGTCGTCGTCGTCGTCGTCGTCGTCGTCGTCGTCGTCGTCGTCGTCGTCGTCGTCGTCGTCGTCGTCGTCGTCGTCGTCGTCGTCGTCGTCGTCGTCGTCGTCGTCGTCGTCGTCGTCGTCGTCGTCGTCGTCGTCGTCGTCGTCGTCGTCGTCGTCGTCGTCGTCGTCGTCGTCGTCGTCGTCGTCGTCGTCGTCGTCGTCGTCGTCGTCGTCGTCGTCGTCGTCGTCGTCGTCGTCGTCGTCGTCGTCGTCGTCGTCGTCGTCGTCGTCGTCGTCGTCGTCGTCGTCGTCGTCGTCGTCGTCGTCGTCGTCGTCGTCGTCGTCGTCGTCGTCGTCGTCGTCGTCGTCGTCGTCGTCGTCGTCGTCGTCGTCGTCGTCGTCGTCGTCGTCGTCGTCGTCGTCGTCGTCGTCGTCGTCGTCGTCGTCGTCGTCGTCGTCGTCGTCGTCGTCGTCGTCGTCGTCGTCGTCGTCGTCGTCGTCGTCGTCGTCGTCGTCGTCGTCGTCGTCGTCGTCGTCGTCGTCGTCGTCGTCGTCGTCGTCGTCGTCGTCGTCGTCGTCGTCGTCGTCGTCGTCGTCGTCGTCGTCGTCGTCGTCGTCGTCGTCGTCGTCGTCGTCGTCGTCGTCGTCGTCGTCGTCGTCGTCGTCGTCGTCGTCGTCGTCGTCGTCGTCGTCGTCGTCGTCGTCGTCGTCGTCGTCGTCGTCGTCGTCGTCGTCGTCGTCGTCGTCGTCGTCGTCGTCGTCGTCGTCGTCGTCGTCGTCGTCGTCGTCGTCGTCGTCGTCGTCGTCGTCGTCGTCGTCGTCGTCGTCGTCGTCGTCGTCGTCGTCGTCGTCGTCGTCGTCGTCGTCGTCGTCGTCGTCGTCGTCGTCGTCGTCGTCGTCGTCGTCGTCGTCGTCGTCGTCGTCGTCGTCGTCGTCGTCGTCGTCGTCGTCGTCGTCGTCGTCGTCGTCGTCGTCGTCGTCGTCGTCGTCGTCGTCGTCGTCGTCGTCGTCGTCGTCGTCGTCGTCGTCGTCGTCGTCGTCGTCGTCGTCGTCGTCGTCGTCGTCGTCGTCGTCGTCGTCGTCGTCGTCGTCGTCGTCGTCGTCGTCGTCGTCGTCGTCGTCGTCGTCGTCGTCGTCGTCGTCGTCGTCGTCGTCGTCGTCGTCGTCGTCGTCGTCGTCGTCGTCGTCGTCGTCGTCGTCGTCGTCGTCGTCGTCGTCGTCGTCGTCGTCGTCGTCGTCGTCGTCGTCGTCGTCGTCGTCGTCGTCGTCGTCGTCGTCGTCGTCGTCGTCGTCGTCGTCGTCGTCGTCGTCGTCGTCGTCGTCGTCGTCGTCGTCGTCGTCGTCGTCAAAAAAAAATTAGGAATGGGTACGGAGACGCCGAAGTAAAAGACGATTTGTAACCTTAAAAGCATTGTCGGTGCTGCGAGGAAGATAATGAGTTATAGCACCGCGGATCCTTCCGGTGCCGGGGAAAATTGGCGGTTTCTTGTCATTCTTCGTGCCAATATTTGCCGGTCTTAGCGCTGCTGGAGCACCGACGGGTGGCGCAGCAGCACCGACGGGTGGCGCAGCGAGTATAGCAAAAGCTGTAAATGCTGCTCAGGCTGCTAAACGTGAATTAGACGAGAGCAAACGATATTATAAAACAATAGAATCCATTGCATTGGGCAGGGGTTTGCATCTCAAGCCATACCAGAAGGGTCTCGGTCTCTTCATATTGGGTCAAAAAACGTAAAATAACGCTACCACGCCAAGCACTCACCGACGCCGATATTCTCAAGTTCGCGAAATCCATGAAAATTCCCCATTTTCGTGGAGTTTTCATGCGAAATGGCTTGCCCGAGCGTGGGCCGTGGAAACGTGAGTCGGCGATTATTAATCTCGATGAGTGTAGTGGACCAGGCACACATTCAGTCCCATACACAAAGATCGGAAGCAAAGTCGTATACTTTGACAGTTTCGGTGATTTTCAACCACCATCTAAACTCATGGAATATCTCGGTGTGCGTAGCGTTAATTACAATTATATTCGATATCAGAATTACGACACGATAAACTGCGGATATTCATGCCTTTAATCGGGGACATCTTCTATCCTCGAGGCGCAATATTTTCCCCCAATTAAACTTGACGCGCACAAAAATTATACTCTTGGACTCGTTGAGCTGCTAACCTTCAATTCTATTCCCAACATAGACGCGGGCAATGATAAATTTTACGTGGGTGATGAGATAGTAACGATAACCACCGGCAGCTACGAAATTGAAGATACTGAGGCATACTTGCAGTCAGAGTTGACCAATGAGAACATCAACATTACAATTAAACCCAATAACAATACGCTGCGAAGTGAAATCGTGTGTAATCGCGATGTAAATTTTTCACCCGACGATTTAATTGGATCTCTATTGGGATTCACCCAGTGCATCCTCGAAGTCAATAAAAACCACAAATCTGATCTTCCGGTGGCCATCACAGCAGGTGCATTTATAAACGAGCAAAAAGTCCACACAATTCACGAATTTTTTCCACTTGCACCACCGGGCTATAAAAACATTGAAGTTCCGTCGTACGTCATTTATCTGCCAATAACGAGCAAGACAGTAGAATATATTCATCTTCGAATAGTAGATCAAGACGGTGATTTAGTTAACTTTCTTGGTGAGGTTATGACCATACGATTGCACATCAAATCCGGATGATGGGTATTGTCTTTTATAGAACAACAACAACAAGAACGTCAACTGTGAATAATAATAAGATACCATGGGTAAAGGCAATCAGTCGTCGAACTACATTCAGAGGACTAACACCTCAAAACGTGCTACTATTGAAGAGCTTCGGCCTTCACGTTTGTGGCAAAGGACTGTAAAACATTACTTTGTCTGTGTGCTTTGCATTTGCTGTACAAGATAGCGGAAGCAATAGTGAATATTCACACACCAATTATCTTTGACGAATCTATCGTACACTCGGAGATTCGCGCGCACCAGCTATACGCCTTATCGACGTTCAACAACACCGATGAAATACGTATTGCTGTTTAGCATCAAGATCTCTGTCTACTACCAAGCAAAAGTTCTCTTCATATATGCGAGAAATTGAGTAAACCCAATGGTGCTCCATGCGCCACCACTAAACTCGTAAATAATGCATCGTGCCATTTGTTTGAGGAGATACGTTATGAACTCAATGCCATAGAAATCGATCGAAATAAAAATATTGGGCTCACGAGTCTAATGAAGGGTTACGTATCGTTGAACGCTGGTAAGATTTCCATGCTTGAAAATACGGGCTGACTCGACGAGGATGAAACGAAACAAATAACCTATGCCACCGGCTTTTTCGATACATGCATACCGCTGAGCATGCTGCTCGGTTTTGCCGGAGATTATCAACAAATTCTCGTCAATGCCAAGCACGAATTAAAAAGCGATGATAATGCAGTTATTCAAACGACTGCGGAAGATAATGCAGTTAATCGACCGCCTGCGGAAGATTATAAGCTGGTGCTGCAAAAAGTTGAATGGCTCATACCATATGTGACAATTTCCGATCAACGGCGAATACAACTTTTAAAGTTTATTGCCAAAGATGCGCCAATCTCTATGAGTTTTCGCACGTGGAAATTGTATGAATGCTCCCGGCTACGTCCAAGCACGTGTGGACCGTCAAAACATCGACTCAGCTTGAAAAACCTCGTTATGTCATTCTCGCCTTTCAGGCAGACCGAAAAAATCGTGTGAGGAAGAATGCGAGCCATTTCGATCATTGTAATATTGCCGACATTAAGCTTTATTTGAATTCGCAATGTTATCCGTACGGAAATTTGAATCTAAATATATTACAAAACCAGTATGCTATGCTGTACGAGATGTACGCAAACTTTCAGAACGCGTATTATGGCAAAGAGGCGGAACCATGGCTCGAAAAGACTGAATTTATCAATTACGCGCCTCTCGTCGTCATCGATTGTTCGAAACAGAACGATTCACTCAAGTCCGGACCTGTCGATGTGTGCCTTGAATTTGAAGCAAGAGCTTATTTTCCCGCTCAAACATCCGCATATTGTTTGATTATACATGATCGTATAGTCGAGAATAGTCCGCTGTGCGGTGGCGTGAAAAAATTACTATAGAATCAGATTTAGAGCGCAAATGCCGGTTAGTCGTTGCCGAGATGGACTTTATCGTAGATCTACAGGGCTTTAAAAAATCCATCAACGAGTTTGTACTGAAGCGATATTCTCAAATGTATGATGATGAGATGATTCCGGCCGTCATGGTTGGATAAAGTCGGATGACATGGTGGATCCATAATTTTTCCTCACATTTGTTTGAATTCAATGCTGTTGTACTTTCCACCAAAGTAGTTCATGTACCAATTGACCTTTGTGAGCGGCATCCATCGAATTCGTCAATGCGTCGCGATCATCGTCAAAGGCTTTTGCGAGCTTAGCTGGAAGGAAGATGGAAAACTTATCGCTGACTTCCACAAGGATTCTCTTGCCGAATTTAGTCTCCACGGCTCTGATGTCAGATATTTGATAATCTGATTGTTGAATTAGCTACGTCAACTTTTTTATCGGCATAATTCTCCCATTTTTGCCACTTTGTTGATTTTCGTGAAATCCATGTCGATTGATGTAAGTATTCCTCAACGATGATGTGATAAATTTCAAATCAGATCGCGTTCGAATGACTTTTTTAACTTGATCAATTTATTTTATCAGCAAA